>CP114495.1:9522500-10207500 GCA_027186245.1 Coriaria nepalensis | reverse complement strand
AAACCCTAACCCCTAAACCCAAAACCTGAAACCCTAAACCCGAACCCTAACCCCGAAACCCCTAAAACCTTTGAAACCCCCAAACCCTAAACCCCGAACCCCAAACCCAAAACCCTAAACCCCAAACCCCAAACTCTAAACCCTAAACCTTAAAACTCTAATATTCATGGCATTATTTATATAGATTATCACATGTCTCAATTAAATTGAAAATATGATGAATAAAATTTGAATTACGATGATAATTACTATCATTTCAATTCGAATTATGAATAGCTGTATGCTATATTAATCTACACATCTGTACCTTTGAAACAGTATGTAACTTTATTCATACGTTTCCAATAAGTTTTTAATCTTATATCGAAATAGGCTTCGAGAGATCAATGAAATTAGTCACAGTGAGTGAGAGTGGATTCCTAAAGCTTGCTCTCTATTTATGGCATGTTTTATTTACATTGTAAATCTCTCAAAGTCATCGACACAAGATTTATGCAATTTTAAGTATAAATATCATTATTTTTATCATTTCAATTCAAATTATAAACCGCCACATGCGTATACGAGACATTCATACCTTTCCAAATGTATGTTCAAAGATGGACGATGGGTAGATGGACGAACAAACTTAAGCTGCACCATGAAAAATTACATCGCAGAAATGGAGGAAGATGGACGAAGATGGGTGAAGCTGAAAGACGAATGTTCAAATTTGGACCACGACAACTTTTTTCCAAATGTATGAAAGACCTAATTTTTTTCCTAAATCACCAAACAATGCGTATCAATTAAAAACCCATTTTTGCCTCGGTACAACCAAACCAAAATGAAATTATAGCGCATTTATTTTGGCTATCACATGATCAAACATTTAACAACTAAATTGTAAAAATTAAATACTCAAAATTTCTTATTGTATCATTTTGGCGGCATGGCCGCCAATATACCCTGTTACCATATATATATCGTACCGTGTCATTTTAAGCATAGCCACGGCACGTCACAATCCATGCCAGCATAAGGCTTAACAGACTCAACTGATGGACGAAAGATTTTGCAACATCATATTAACAAGTGAGTCCGTCGTTCGCGAATTTTGGCCCAGGACACAAAAATAAAAAAACAAAACAAAAAGAGGTTGTTCACGAATAATTCGCATTCTATGAGAGAAGTGTTGTACAACAACATGTGGGTCATGCTCAAAAAGTTCAAACCTTGTCCCCATATTCTAATTATATGCATATACTAAAACATCGGCGAGACAATCAAGTTTTTCCAATCACCATCACGTCCATCTCCCATAACACACCCACCCGCCCCTTTTTATTTTTTATTCGAATCCCCATGCTGTTATTTACGCCATACTCTCTAATGCTGAAATGTTGAATCAAACTTACTTCCTTCTCTAATTTCCGACTGCCAACCTAACCGATTTCCCCCAATGATCTTGAAACATATTTCACAATGACACAAACCACTGATACACAGAAAGCTTGCCTAAATCTTATCTGCACCACACTGCAAGAGATTTCAACCCTTCACGTTTTATTCATCAGATGCCCCTCCAAGAATTCAATATATCATAGCGGAAATTCCTTTTGGAGAACATCAATATTATGGGAATCACAAGCTTCCAACATGTCATTCCTCGAAGCACAGCTGCAACCAACAACGAGATATTTTGAATTTGTGGCCCACTTATAGCATGCAATAACTTTTCGCTTCACTAAACTTACCTTAATGAAATTCTTAAATATTGCCACGCGTTATCTGCCTTTGGGTTCATACTTAGAGCCCGCACATAGTACCGAATGGACTCTTCATACATGCCCTTCATGCAAAACAATAAGTAGAAGAAAATGTCTATTAGTTCACTTTCATCTTGCCCTTGCACACCAACAACAAAATATTCAGTTACTATTATCATATATTATAGCTACAACATACATAATGAATCGGGTAGAGGACCAAACCTGGTTAGCATAACTGATACCCATATTGGCCCATGCACGTACATAATTTGGCTTCAGATCTAGCGCCTGTCCAATATAACATAAGTATAATATGTGTTCAAGGGAATTCTTAAATAAATTATTTTATAGTTTGATGTAATCACAAACATTCAAATCATTATTTCTACTGAGTACGTTAAACTGAATGTCACAAGTACTGAATATAACGTTTAAATTAGCATGCAAACAGTTGTCAGAGTAGTGTTTGCATAAAAAGGGATGGAACAAAGGGATGAAAATAAAGCCAATCAAGATTAAGCTGCAAAGGGAATAAATACCAACTTACCCTGTGTTTAAGAGTTTTCAAAACCACATAATATGGAATGAAAATCCAACGCATGTAAGATTCAGGATAGTAAAGACCCCCACATCATCTAATACACAGACCAACACCAACCCACACCCCCATGTCCCGTGACAAAAAATAAAATCCAGAATAATTGTTAGGATCACTGGTCCAAAGCCCACGAGCCATGGACTTGAATATTTTAAAAGACAATTAAGCTTTACCTGTTGATACGCCATTATTGCATCTGCACTCTGAACACTGTTTGCTTGTGTTGCACCGAGCTTGTTCCAAAGAGAGTAATCATGTGGCTTTAGTTTCAAAGCTGTCTGGAAAGAAGCAATGGCTTTGTCATACTCTCTGGATAAATTATAAAGGACACCAAGGACTATGTGCACATCAGCATCATCAGGAAACATTTTAGCAGCTTCATTAAACAGCCCAGCTACCTGTAATCCAAAGAAAGCACCTCAAACAATTTAGCCAAAAAGTAACAGAATGGAAAAAAGAAAAAGAATATTGAGCTGCACCTCGCATATGTTGGTTACTAGCAAGACAGGGCAGTAATTTATACTACTAATACTCTCTATATGAAATGTGTATCAGAGATATATTACTGCATCATTTCAAATTCCAAATTCTGCTTCTACATGTCTTCAAATTACTAATTGACCTCTTCATGTTATGCAAAGTATCCTCTGTAAAATTCTGGAAAGTTCTGGGCCGTGTTGAAAGCAATTTTGAAGATATTTCGATAGACACTGACAATAAAGCTGAAAGAAGAAATACAATAAAATGATCAAGCACCTTACTTACATCAGCATAGTACAGAGAATCAGCCATATCTGGCTTGGCAAGTGTCCCGTACTTGGAGTGATGACGCAGCCACCCATATAAATATTTTAATGCGGCAGCCTGCTCTAATTCTGTAAAATTAAATATTGATTGGTTAAGTCACCATCCATAAATTCAACATTTTTAATATTTTCCCATGTCCTTCCATAGACTTAATTCATTCCAAAACACCAAATTTATCTCAAGCTATTCATATCACTTCTGCTGATTGACAAAACAGAATATTCATCTTAGAAACTCAATCTCTCTTTAGTGGCTCAAATCCCCCAATGACAAGATAATTGTGATTTATTATTGATCCTATCTGAACAACCCAACAATTTTTCTTTTAAACTAAATAACCAATTGTGGAAACACTGACCATTTGTATGACTCACACCAAGAGCAAGAAGCACCTCTAGATTTGTTGGATCAGCCTCTTGTGCCCTCATCATGGCTGCAATGGCCTACAAGAGCAACAAAGTTATAATAAACTTCAAGCTACACTCGATATTGAGACATCGTTGAGATCCAAGATTCAGGCAGCAATTCAAAACACATTTAATGACTACAGTATGATTAAGCATTTAGACCAGAGCCCTCTACATGTGCGCACATACAATTTGAGGAATCTCATATGACTTTTGGCTAATATCATGATTTTTTTTAACCCATAGAAAAATACTAAATAAATAAAGAGAAATTGATTCTTAGTCGACCAAAATCAAAATTCAAAGGAAATTGAAATGTTCTACACAAAGGCTAAGAGAAGCTTGAGAGAACTTCCTATGAATCCAACAAGTTGACAGAGGGAGGAAAGTGGTGTTCCTTTTCATCCCTTTTTTTTTTTTTTGGCACTGTACTTTAACAAAAAATATGGAAAAATTATAGACTATCACACCAAATATGCTGAAGATCAAAGAACATTAAATAGACAACCTGTTGATCATCATCATTCTCTGCATGTGCAATGCCAAGCAGCCTCCAACCTTCAGCATTCTCAGGATTTCTCAGAACTTCAGCCTCTAAAGCAAGAACTGCCTCACTCAAGAGACCCTTGCGGAAAAGATCTTGGCCTTCCTTCAGGGGATTAGCATGACCAACATAGGGATTCATGTCAGAAAAGACATAGATCCCATTTGAAGCATTTTGCTGCTTGGCAGCTACTTGCTCGCTCAGGTACCTGTACATTGACACCGACAATGGATTAATTCATAACTGCACAATAAAGAAAAGTTCCAAGTTACAGAGCGTCAGCAGGATGCTTTTGACCAAAATATCACAATATCTACCATGAAAATATGCCAACTATCTAAAACTGACATGGCTATACATGCTCCAATATCTGGACAAGTTAAAATATAGCACTAACACATCCAACATTGAAGACCAACTATATCCTTGCTGATTTTGCAAAAGGAGAAATTGAATATATCAAGAATTTCCTTTCCAGAGTATACTGGTCCTTGTGTGAAAAACACCAAGCATCGCAGAAAATGGAAATGACCACAATCACGAAAGGATGGTTGAGTGGCTTATCTATTTCAATAAAATTAGGAATTCAGTAACTGCTGAAATGTGCATCAACAACACAACATATAATTCATTCATTGAAAAGACCTTGACAAGGGTGAATTTCTAAAACAAGGACACTTAACAAAAATCAAGGGAGGTAGTAGAAAGACAAAACTCATAGCAAACAAAGAAGCTACTAAACTTACTCATCATATGCATTAGCCCAATTATCAGAGGAGCTTTGGCCTAATGCTCCTTCACCAACCTGCTGCCCATATTCTTCTACCCAGTCCTGAACATGCAACTTGGAGAATTCATTGACCCATTGATCGTCTACCCCTTGCTGCTCCACTTTTGAAAAATCATTCACCCAACGATCAGATATATGAGATCCCTGAAAATAATTGAGAATATTAAAAAATTATTGAATTCTAATTAAAATAACCAGTGGGAAGGTTTGTTTTAAATAAATTAGCAAAATGTTATAATTGCACATATCGATACATGCTTCCCAATATTTGTAATAAAATAATATGATGTTCGCACAAATAACTCAACTCAAGCATTTGATGTTGCTAAATGAGAAGAGATGAAAGGAATCAAGGGAAACATGCAATCTTAAGAAACAAATACTTTTTTTATTCACATATGTGTTTTCACATAAATAAATGAAGTAATATTGGTCAAAATTTCAGTTTCACCCCAACTATTATAAATGAATGCCTCTGTACCCTCTGTACGAGTAAGATTGCACACAAGTATCAAAAGGCTCTAAAAATCTTTGCAACATAGGCACATTGTAACAGAATTGCCACACTCTCACGTAAAAAGGAAAAGCATCCTGATTTCACATGCACTAACTTAAAAATCATGAAGTCCCAGATTCACAATACCCACAACTATTAAGAAAGAATCAAAAAAGACAAGGAAAGTAAATGAAAATAACATGCTGGCTCCAAATCTTAAAAAAACTTCTTTCTTTTCTTTACTTTTTCCCTCTTAATAAACAAACAATGTTTTTATATTTTAATCTACTAACTTCTATGGTAACATAATGATATCTCAATCCCATCACCTCCTAAGAGAAAAAAACGAATATCATTGCTTGAGAAAGGGAAACCGAAATTTGTGTATCTTACAAATTCCACAATAGATATAATTTAACAACCAAAGACACTTACAAGCATCATTAAATGTATACCTGATAAATGTCCACAATACAAAGTTTAAGAAATTAAATAGAGTACAGAAATCACACTGAACAATGAATGAATGTATAATTTTCACACTGACTTACATATTCTTCAGCCCATGTCGGAGCCCCACTATACTGTTGGTGGTACTCAGAAGCCCAATCACCCGATGCAGGCAACGAAACCTTCCTGGCTTGATCATCATCAATAATAAGTTCACCACGGCTCATTTTTGACAGAAACTGAAGAAACTTTGAGTTCTGCATGCCACGGAATGACAGATTATGAACATGAAGTGGTATTTGCATAAACAGCGCCATGATTTTAAAAACTAGTATTAACCAACCCTCAAACTCTAAAAAAAATTAATAATAAAAACAAAATAATAAAATAATAAAAAATAGAAAGAGGGTTATATGGTACAGAATAGCATAGCAAATTTGACCTGCTAATGCAAACTTCATATACATGATGCATGAATCTGATGCAAAATTTGCCGACATCAGTGCCTCTCCCTAACAATCTATTGGACATGTCATGCCACAGGATACCAATCGGACACCAATCAGCTCTAAGTGTATTATATTCAAAAGATGATTTTTTTATAGCAATCACACATATTTCCATTGAACTGTAAGATGTTCAGTCTTCCCATGCTATTTACAAGCTTGGGCAATGAGGACTGCACGTACATAAAATGGTCTCTCTTTAAACTAGTTTCTTCAAGGCTAAATGTTACAAATTAAAATCACATCCACACAACCCCACTGTTTCCTTTAGCACAACTCATCAGACTAAGCAGTCAAAGTAAGAGACCATGTTGTTTCGATCGAGTGAAATACCAAGGGAAACCACCCAGACCCATTCCTACTAGGCAGCCCAGAAGAAAACGTGTCTATATATATATATATATAGAGAGAGAGAGAGAGGGGACGAGACATGGGAGTGGGGGTGTATGATGTCGTACTACTTTTTCCACTTCTAAATTAAATGTTTCAACTATATAGGATGGTGTGGTCCAACTTCCAAGGAAAAAAGAAAAAAAAAACATATATTACTCATTTTTCTTCCCCGAATCTCACCATAAGCACACCTTGTCAGAACTCTAAGAGAGACATCAAAGTCATAATAGACCATACGGACCTGAAATTTAGGGTCTTCATTTTGTGCTAGGGTATTTGCAAGCATACGAGTCTGTTCCCTCGCAGCTAAGTTTGCAATATTTACACCTCTCATTTGATCTATTGAAGCCAATTGAGATTGATCCTGTAGCCAGAGAGACATTGTAAAAATCCAAATATCAGAATAGTCATCTAGAAAACACAAGCAACAATAAAATCATATAGGAAATTAAGTCCATTGTTAAGCTCACTGTGGGGGGTAATTGAGATGATAAATACATAAGTATCATTAAGTACAGAACCAGGGGGAAAAGAAAAATAAAAGACCAATGCACATGAGTGTACTACAACCTATGTGTCATGGAAATATCTCCCCCTTTCTTTCTATCTCTTCCTTGTTTTCCTTTTACGGGAAGGACAAAATGGAAATATTGAAGATGTCCTACTAAGGAGATAAAAACTCGAGGGGAGACCTAAAATAATTGATTGCTTAATTTTAGAGACCCAATATAGCTAACAAAACCTGGAAAATTTTGCCTCATTTCAGATGTGCAATCCAACACCATAGGATATAGATTCTAGAGTTCTTAGTAGCACCGGATAATCACTGAGTTGCATGAAAAGCATCAGCTAAGAAACTCTGCCGGCAATGCAATCAAGGAGACAAGATACAGTATTCTCACCTGCTCAAATTCAGAAGCCCAACCATTGGCACCATGTTGCTGTTCAAAAGAATGTGCCCAAAACTCAGGGTCTCCAATTCGTGACTTTTGTTGGCTATATTCACCAACCCATCCATCTGCAGTATGACTGCTTGCATTCCGCATACCTTGGGATTCATTCCAATAATCCTCCAATTCATGGAGTCTCCCAGGAAGAGGTCCCTTAGCCTGTGCATCATTGTCAATATCTAAAGACGATAAAAGTGCATTTACCTGGAGAAGATGATAATGGTCCATATAAGCATACCAGTATTTACCACTGAACCACAAAGAGGATCAAGATATACATAGAACTCAAGATTAATATTCTGATGAAAATCACGAAATATGAGCAAGGAATCATAGTGAAGGCCCCCAACAACCCCCCCCCCCCCCAAATACCCATGGGTATCACAAAAATATACAGGTTTGTTCTACTAAAAAAGAAATTCAACCTTCTATAACTGCTGAATTAAATTGAAAATGAAATCCTATTGTCAATCCAAACGTGACACATGCAATATGTCGTTGAATCCCTGATCTCTGGCTTAACACAAACCAAAATCCTACACAGGGGTTCAAGACAAACAACCACAAAGTTGTGTGCCTTTTTGTTTCTCCTTACCCAAATATAAAAATAAATGAACTTTCGAACCTGTGCATTTATAAAATCTTCACCCTTGTCTGCAAAAAAGTGTCGAGCCATTATGCTGCTACGATCACGTATGCATTTTTTATCACCTTGAGACAGTCCTAGAAGGGGGAGGGCAGTAGGCCGAAAAGGCATCCCACCATGACTACTGTAAACGAATGAGTGCAGAAAACTTGATAGCACTCTTTGTGGAGGCCCTGCAATGCAATTAGATTGACAGTTATATAATATGCTCCTCAACTGACAGTCCATCCCCAAACAGCTAATTTGTAGCTTGAGAAAAGCTTTAAAGAGAAAGTAAGTATTCACTAATTAACAGTGGAAGCATCTCTCCGAAAGGCGATTCAAAGTTCTTAATTGCTTAATCAATAAATTAAATTAAAGGACTTCGGAAGTACCATCCAAAGTCGGTTGAAGTTGCATAGCAGGTCCTCGATTATATAAGCCTTCAAATTCAGGGAGGTTCTGTTGAATTTTTCTGGTATGAAGAGGAGGAACGTGAGAAAGCTGTACCTCATTCCATGCATCCGCCAAACCACTCTGATCTGCAGAGGAGCGGAAGCTGCGGACAAATTCCGAGGCCTGCAATATAGGAAATAAATGGTGACAGGTGATACCCAATCAAACACAGACGGGGAATCGTAGGAGGATACCACGAAGAAGGTAAAAAGGACCTGAGCATCAGGCTGCAAAGGAGGCTGATCGAACTCTGACCCCGGAAGCTGACTTGCATCGGGGTAAAAGAGCCTCTCGGAAGCTGTCAGTTCAGATGTAGGTATTTCCCTCAAGGTTTCTTGCTGAAAAGATGGTCCATATACCGAAGAAATTCGAGGTTAAAGGAGTGAAAGGAATTAAGTATTAAATTCTACCCCAAAATACCGGGCAATAAACAATATACAGGGAAATGGAAGAACATAGCAGATGCTTAATCTGAAGAGTTAAATAAACGCCGCAGGGACAGAAACATAGCACAAACAATTAAGGGAAAGAAATGGCTAGAACATAACAATTTGGTTACCATGAAATGAAAATTGTAAGCCAATTATGCTAGAAAGGGAGAGATACCTGTGTCTTAGAAGAAGAGCCGATAAGAGCGTTAGCAAGAGCTCCAAGAGGATTCGAAGAAGAAGAAGACGAGCCCGGTACGGCACAAGCAGCTCCGCCTGTTACTAGCTCACGCATCGCCATATCTCCTCTCTCCGTTTCAGGTGCACACAACTCTCTTCTGGGTCTTATGCCTCTTTTTCTATTTTTCTTTTTTTCACGTATATATATATTTATATATTTATATCATTTCGATTTCACCGATACGTATATTTTTCTTTGTTTTCGGATGACTGGTGTGTTCCTGATGCACTCGGATTTCGAGTTCAGATTGTATGATGCCTATACGGTCCCGGTAATTTAAGACATTTATATAGATCTGGTATTTTTGGCACGTTATGTAAAGAAGAATTGCACGATAAGAAACATGCTGATTACTGTATTTAACTTAGTAATTCAGATGTTTTTAAAAAAAAAATTTCTTGTTTCCTTTTTTCTTTCTCTCCTTTTCTTTTCTTTTTTTCGTACTCATTTCCATTAATGCATGTTCGAAGCTTTGAATCTTTATTTTACTCTCTATCAACAAACTCATTCGAGCTCGCAAACTCGTTAGAAATCACGAACTCATTCTCTTTCGAAACAAACTCATTGCATTTTCAAACATGATTGCTCGAACTGGAAGAAAATATAAAATTATCGATATTTCACATATAACTTTAAGCTACTCTATGATTCAAAGAACCTTAACATATGAAGTGGTATTCGATCCTTAGAGTTACTCTACGAATCGAAGGGACTCGAACTGTAAAGAACCCTTTGACCTTTAAAATTACTCTATGAGTCGAATGAACTCGACCTGAAGGGCTTTGTAATATTAAGGGTAGAGTTACATATGAAATATCTGTCTGAGACCCTTCAACTGTGATTATTTTATCATTCTCCCCCTCCCCTGCACATATTTTTTATCAACCTCCCTCCCCCCTCCCCCCTCCCCCCTCCCCCCTCGGGCTTTCTTTTCTCTTTTTTGCCCCCACATCCTTTCTTTTTTTCACCCCCCCTCCCCCTTTATAGTAAATCCAAAAAATTTAGGGTTAAAGTAAATTTAAAAAGAAAATAATTAAAATAATATATGAAAACATAACAAATTACGGAAAATAAAACACTTAAATACTACATAAAAATTTATTGAGTTTGGATATTGTATGGCCTTGAAAAGTAGTTATTTTGCTTCTCGTATTATCCATACTATAAGTACAGATCGTAACCATAGTAAGCATTCATGCTTCCATTCAGTTCCAACTGTGAGTTTGGATATTACCTTACCTATGTGGTCAAATAATAGGTATTCATTGTGTCACTATATTCTCCACTTATTGAGTATTGTGACAGAATGTATTCTTTTGAAAAAATAAATGAAAAAAATAAACAAATAAAAACATTTAATTACTTAAATAAATAAATAAATAAATACCACAACCTCATCTTCTAACCGAAACTCACGAACAACTGGTTGGGATGACGAGCATTTGATTCGTTAAGTAGATGACTCACGACGACCTTCCATCCACTACATATTAGCTTTCTTAGTTCGACTACGCTCTTCAAGTGTTTTTTTCACTGATGAGTTGCAGCATGGTTTTTAAATTCTACTCCGAATCTTGATGAATATGTTCAGTATGGGCACCTGATTCATGTGCAACATTAACGATGTTCAAAGTTCAAATGGGCTATTTTTTCATGAAATTGATCAGCATATTCATTGATTGATGGCCATATTTCTTGAAGATCCTTATACTTTAATATTGTTGAGGTGAATTTATTGATAACACCATTCCTGGGTCATCATGTAAAGTATTAGGCTATCTAAGTTTTTTTTTTCATGTTAAGCCTTTTATGGGTGTTCAGATCTTCATCTCCTTATGCGCTAAATAAGTGCTCCAAGTTTTTTAATGTTGAGCCCCAATCGGGTGCTCAGTTATTTAGATACTTTGGTGCCAAATAAGGGCTCCTGGCTTTTGGATGTTGAGCTCCTATCGGGTGCTTAGTTCTTCAAATATGTGGGCACCAAATAAATGCTCCAGGTTTTTTGGGATGTTGAGCCCTTATCGAGTGCTCAGTTCTTCAGATACTTGGGCGCCAAATAAGTGCTTTAAGCTTTTGTATGTTGAGCCCATTGGGAGTGCTCAGTTCTTCAGATACTTGAGCACCAAATAAGCACTCCAGGTTTTTTTATGTTGAACTTTTTAGGGGTGCTCAGTTTTTCAGATACTTAGGCGCCAAATAAGCACTCCAAGTGTTTGTATGTTGAGCTTATTGTGGGTGCTCAGTTCTTCTGATACTTTAGCGCCAAATGATACGCTTTAAGTTTTGGCTCAGTTGTTCAGATACTTCGGCTCTTCTTTTTATTTTTAAATATATTTTCATTGCATTCATTAAGTGGGCAACTCGAGCACCTTGTAATTTAATAACGAAAATAATAATACAAGGGTTACGCTAGTCATCACTTTCTTCTTCCTTTCCAATAGACCTTAAGGTTTTCTGAGTTCCAAGGATATGCTAACTCTTATCTAGCTTGATTCTGAAGTATGTATGTTACAAGTTTGAGCTCATGTACAACCTTATAGGGTCCTTCCTAATTAGGTTCCAAAAGGCCCTTATGTTGAAGGTTAACAATCTTTCTGAGCACTAAGTCACTCACATTAATCGGTATAAGGTTCACTCTCTTATTGTAATGACGCTCAACCCTTTTCTTCAATGTCTCCTTATTGATTATAGCCTTCTTCCTTGTTTCTTGAAGCAAATCGAGAGATTTCGCGAGAGCAACATTATTTTCCTCCTCGACTAACAATAACCTTCTTTTTAAACAAAATTTTAACCATGCAAACAAAAATTTAATTGAAGTATTTTTTTTTTTTAATTTATGAAGAAGATTCTACATCTACGATAGTAATTCATGCATATATAAATACGGGGTCGGATTGCATGGTGCCTATACAGCCCGTGTGATTCTGGCCGTCCATACAGATCAGGCGTGTCTAGGCAAACCACGTTGCCTATGGACAAATTATGTTTAAAAAACACGCGGGTCACTGCATTTAACCCGATGACTCGCATGTTTTTTAATTTTAATTTTCTTTCCACCCCTTTTTTCCTTCTATTTTCTTTTTTTTTTCGCTCTCCTCTATCTTTTAACACACATTCAAAGCTTCGTTTTACCCTCCATCAATGAATCCATTCGAGTTCACGAACTCGTTGGAAGTCACGAATCCATTCTCTCCAAAAAAACAAACCCAGTACATTTTGAAAACCTCCGATATCTCGAACTAGTAGGCAAATATGAAATTTGTGAGATGTTGGTTTGAGATGCACAGACCGAAATGTGAGATGACACTTCAATCCTTCAACTCATATGTAATCCAAGTTACTTTAAAGCTTGAAGGGCCCTTCACAGGTCGAGACCCTTCGACCCCGTAAAGTAACTAAGGGTCTCAAAATGTCAAAATACCCTTCACATATCTGTATGTGTATTTCATACCGACATCTCACATATTTCCCTTCCTCATTTTACATAGTCGAAAGAAAGAAAAGAAAAGGTAGAGTAACTATAAAGGTCGAAGGCTCTTCACAGGTCGGGGCCCTTTAACCTTTAAAGCTACTCTTGAGTTTTTTTAATTTAGATGTAGATAAAAAAATATTCAGGGGGGTGAATGATAAAAAAATTGCAATCGAAAGGCCTTAGGATTACTTTACGGGTCGAAATGCCTCAACCTGTGAAATGCTCTTCTACCCTTAAAGTAACTCTAAGCGTCGAAATGCCATTCACAAGTCGAGACCCTTCAACCTTTCGACTCATATTTACTCTAAAGATCAAAGGGCCTCTAAAGGTCAAAGGGTCGATGTTAACTCACATGTAACTCTAAAAGTCGAAAGACCCTTTAGAGGGTTTGTACATCTCATACCGATATTTCTATGCATCTCAGACTAACATCTCACGTATCAATATTTTCATATTTCCTACTAGTTCGAGCCATCAGAAATTTTCAAAATGTACTTGGTTTATTTACAAGAGAGAATTTATGACTTTCAATAAGTTCATAAGTTCGAATATGTTCGTTGATAAAAGGTAAAATAAAATATTGAATATGTATTAATAGAGAAAATGTACGGAAGAAATAAAAAAAAAATTAGAAAGGAGAAAGGATCGAAAGAGAAAAAATAAAAAAAGACGGGTCACCGCATGAGGTGTCACCCACATGTTTTAAATGTAACTTATCTTTGGATGACGTAATTTGATCAGAGACACCGAATCCACATGTACGACCAGGATAGCACGGAGCTATGCAATCCGACTCCTCTAAGTACGGGGCAAAGAAGCAGCGGTCCCGTTTAAAACTAAGGGCCGAAAACCCGATTCTCTCACCTCCTCTTATGATACTAAAATGAAAACTCCCTGATTGCGAAGCATCGGTTCATCAGACCATTTCTTCGACTTGCTTGCTTTCGATCTTCATCTGAAATACGAGGTGCAGTACTCAAACAATGGCGTCGTCTTCAAGCAGCGGACTGACATTCAAGCTGCACCCACTTGTGATAGTGAACATATCAGATCATTACACTAGGGTTAAGTCTCAAATGCAGCCTCACTCAGCCCCGATCCACTCCTCCTCCCTCAGCAATGGCGCTGATGGACCATCGGCTGCAGCATCTTCCCCTCAACCACCGGCACCCAGGGTCTATGGTTGCGTCATAGGGGTCCAGAGGGGCCGTACCGTTGAGATTTTTAACAGTTTTGAGCTTCTTTACGATCAAGCCACCCATTCCCTCGACCGTTCTTTTCTCGAGAAGAAACAAGAGCTCTGTTGAGTCCTTCCCTCCTTACTATTTTCCTTTTCTCTGCCTCCCCCCCCCCCCTTTCATCTATAAATTTTTAGGGTTTGGTAAATTTTATGTGCTTTGTGTTAAGCCAATCGTCATCTTATATGGAACAGACAAGAAGGTCTTTCCCCACTTCTATGTACTAGGTTGGTACTCTACTGGGAGTGACGCTGAGGAATCAGACATGCATATTCATAAAGCTGTAAGTTGCCGTGTATAGCATATTCATAGAATTATAATTATATTCATAAACAATTAGGTGAAATAACATTACATAATTCTATGTGGTTTAATGCGATTCCAGTGTATGATCAAATTCTTTTTTGTTACTATGATCAAGACCAATGTTACACTTCCATCCAAAAAACTAATAGCAAGCATTGAGAGTATTAGATGATCATTACAAGTTGGATTGCTTAGTGGTTATTTAATTTTCCCAGGCTTTTCTTGCAATAGGCACTTGTATGTATGTGATAATCATGATGGATATATTTCTTTGTAACAGTTGATGGATATAAATGAAAGCCCTGTTTATGTGCTTCTTAATCCTTCAATCAATCACGCTCAAAAGGATCTCCCCATCACTATTTATGAAAGTGGTACGGATACTATGCTTATCTTCTACATGAAATAATCTTAAGATCAATGCTGAAATTGGTGTTTCTGCCTCATTAGTCTAGGACATGTCCTCCATAGCTGTAGTGCATCAATCTCTTCGTCATCACACAACACATACCACTACCTTTCCATGCCTAGCTTTCTTCAGAAATACCTTGATGTACTAGGTTGCACAATATTTTTACTCCAACAGGTCCTCCTGTGTTTTAATTGACTTAATACCAGTGCTAATTTTTCTCTTGTAAAGTGGGTTTCCATGACATTTCATTTCTTCCCTGAAGTATGACACTGCCTACATTTCGTTGGGCTTCAATCCTACTATCAGATGTATTAGTTGTTTTCCTTATTGCTTCTTTTCCCTTATACTTCTCTAGTTTACATCTTTATAAGTTTCAAATGACTTTCCGCATTGTCCTAAGCTGCACAATCCTTATAATGGAAACCACAAAGTCTTGTTTATGATTTTAGAAATGATTGGGGTTTTATCAGTCCCCGATCCTACCATTTTGAAATACTTTATCTATGTTTTTGCAATTTTTTGAGGGGATAGTCCTGTGAACTTTCCATTTGTACTCATCATATATGTCTTTATGTTTTGTGGGTGGTGCTCTTTGCAACTACAGAGTTACATGTCATAGATGGGATCCCACAGCTGATATTTGTCCGTTCAAGCTATACTATTGAGGTTAGAACAATTCCTTCTTATGGGCCTAATGTTGCTTAACTGATAGTGCTGATATTATTGAAATTGATAATCTTTTGTGATTCTTTATGCTTTGAAGACAGTCGAAGCAGAAAGAATCTCAGTTGATCATGTTGCACATCTTAAACCATCTGATGGAGGTTCTGCAGCAACTCAATGTGAGGAGCGTCTGGAATCTTCTATCTTTATACCTCATCATGACCAGCTCTAAGCCTTTTTTTTTCCAGGAAGGAAGAAATAACTGCTCGCTCTCAATAAGTTTTCTTATGTTATGAGGCATAACAATAAAATTTTGTTTTTGAATGCAGTGGCTGCTCACCTCACAGGGATCCATAGTGCCATCAAAATGCTCAATAGCAGAATCAGGGTACTCCATCACTATCTTGGAGCGATGCAGAATGGTATCTTTATTACTCTCTCTCCCTTTGCATAAACATGAAAGTTTTGAAAATGGAAATAGAGAGGAAAGAGTGCTACTAATGAAGAGCAGAAGGCCAGAAGAATGAGATAAAATAAATCTGGATGGTTCTAAAAATTGGGATGTCAACATATCTAAAGAGAGCAATGCAAATAAATTCTGTATAAAGCTACTGCCATCTAGCTAGCTGGAGGCTGCATTAATTGGAGAATTTTGCCAATCTTGCAGCATTTTTTTTTTCCCTGAAAGTCTTGAGGGACTAAAGATTCTCTGCCACCACAATCTTATCCCTGATAAGATTACGTAGGCACAAAACATGTGAACTTTCCATAAAATAATAGATCATTGAATACATCAGCATATGCAGCTTGTTTAGTATGAAGGGCTGAATAAATATTACTTTTCTTCTGAATCCAGGTGAGATTCCTTGCGAAAATTCACTGCTAAGACAGGTGTCGAGTCTTCTGAGAAGATTACCAGCTATTGAATCTGGGAAATTTCAGGATGATTTCTTGATGGTGAGTGCTATCTTTTTGCCGGCGGTTTGGTTACTAGCTATGTTGTTTCCACTGTACATCGATATTGGGCATTTATGTACAATGATAATTGTGAGAGAATGGCTGAGACATGATCTTTTTTAATTCCTGATTGACTTTGCCTCTTAACATTTTCTTCCTTTTCTTTTAGGAATACAATGACACGTTATTGATTACTTACCTCGCGATGTTCACCAACTGTTCAAGGTATGATGTCTGGGCATTGTTGCACCTGTCTTATATTTCCTTCTATGTGATATGCTACCTGGGCACTTATATATGTCATTACTTGAAATGATTGCTTGAAATTATTTTCTTTACTTCAGCTTGTATGTACGATCTACATTTTCTTCTGGAAAAAAAAAAATAGTTTCCATTATGTCTGTAGATTATGAATACCATAAACTGCATAAAAATAAATTGATACTAATTATATTTTGAAATGAATGGTGTTAGCTTGTAATCATAAAAATAATTACAGTGATACTAATTATACTAATAACAATAATAATATTAATAATAATAATAGTAATAGTAACTATAATATTAGTAGTAGTGGTAATATTATTTCCATTTCTTGCATTGAGCGTGGAGTTGTGATTTCCATTTAGTAGTCTAACCGTTTAGTCTGTTTACTTGGCAATGATCGTAGACCAAAATTTTGAGCGTTGATTTTAAACAAATAATGAAAATTTTCTTTTGTACAGAAGTAAAATTTACATGTCAATCACTGACATACTTTAAGTTGGTTTCCCTTTGTTTTTGCTTTCCTTCCTTTCTCAGCACAATGAACGATTTAGTGGACAAATTCAACACTGCATACGACAGGCATAGTCGAAGGGGTGGAAGGACTGCTTTCATGTGAGTGTTTCTTCCTCTTGTCTGGCACCGTTACTGACATGATCAACTCAACGTGCTGCTTTCTTCACTTTGGTGTGCATTGCACGTAGAACTCTGAAAATCGAAAAACAGACATGTTTCCCTCATCTCCCCCTGTTTCTCCTTGTTCTGGGCTTTGCGTGATGTGCTTCTGTAGGACTGAATAAAAGTTCCGTGTTGCGAACTTGTGTTCTAGTAGTATTTTTACAAGCATTTTTAGGCTTTGCAAACGAAAACTGTTAAGAGGTTTTTACCGGGTAGAAACAGAGTTTATGCAGCCTATTGATGGTGAACTTTAGGCTGTTCCAATGATGCCCATATTAAATATGATTAGGCATGGAGAGGATGATATCTGTTGAGCTATATAAAAATGTCGTCATTAGCTAAGGTAGCATATATGGACAAAAAAGGGTCTTTCCCAAAACCCTCCATCGGGAATGAAATGTTCGTTAGCCCATATTTTTCTAAACCCTAAAGAAGGAACAATTCAATGTTTTATGATCGAGAACAGAAGATGAGATTACAGTGCAAGTAAAAGCTTGAAACAACATTCCATTTGACAGAATATTTGCTGCTAACAAGTAACATGGTCTGGAAATTAAAACACTAGAATCTGAGATGCGAAGGTTGGTTGCCCATCTCATATGGAGAGCTCAGATTTGGAGACAAGGATTCCGTCAGAGTCTGCACACAACCATTCCCCGTCGCGAAGCAAGGTCCCGGCCATGTAAACAGGAACATGCTTTTCACCAAAGCCTTTCTTGCTAGACTTGAGGGGATTAGATCCCAATGCTCTAACCCCAATCTGACATGCATTAATCTCATCCACATCTCTTATGCAGCCATTGACAAGAATACCCGACCACCCCATGTTTTGAGCCAACTGTCCGAGATTGCCTCCCACCAGGGCACACCTCTTGCTTCCCCCTCCATCTATAACCAAAATCCTTCCTTCCCCTCTGGTCTCAAGAAGCTCCCTCACCAAAACATTGTCTTCGAATACCTTGAGTGTCACTATTGGCCCTGAAAATGCTTGGCGCTGTCCGTATATTTGGAATTTGGGTTGAAGAACACGCAAATCACCACTTGCCATAAGTGCTGAATTCGAATCGCAGATCTCTGCAGTGGCAAGAGCCGCCATGTTTCCCTACCTACCTCGTCACTCCTCCAACTCACCCCTAGAATTCACTTCTCCGTCTTCCCACTGATCAGTTGACCAGAAAAGAAGCTTTATGTAGAGGCCCGTCCAGATAGAAAATGAGATACAGGGAAAGCCACAAGTTAAAAATATGAATGAAACGAAAAAGTCTTTATCTCCTTTGAAGGAAGCGGCTCTGATCTAAGACTCTAAAAGTGGGGGCGATGGAAGGTGGCTGGATCGTCTTTTTCTAATGGAAAGAAAGATTTAACGAGAACCCACCGAATAGCATATGATATCACCATCTCAACACTCGTCTGGATGACGCCACGACACCTATATAAAAATTATTATATAAATATATATATAGATATATTAGAATCTTATCCTCATTCTTGTTTTTTTTTTCCCCCGTATATATACATATTCCCGATCGGTGAGGGTTTAGCCTACGTTACAAATTTCTTTTTTTTACCATAAGCAAAATCAAGTCGGCTCTTGAAATCTGGATTAATACTAAACAGACGGATGTTGAATGTTGTTAATGTATTATATTCCATGCATATTTGGGTGGACTTAAATGAATCGTGTCCAAACAAAACAATGCATGCAAGGGAAAGTAATGGTAGCTTTTGGAGTGTGGGTAGGGACCGTAGGGTAGTGTGTAAATGACACGGACACTATGGGCCCCAACCCAATCACTCCCAGACAGGCTCTCTCACACTCCAATAAATTAACAAAGTATTCAAATGCGTTATAGTAAAAAGAGGGAAAAGTAGTAGCAAAAGCTCATTGGATACTTAGCTAAATTCAACCCACTAGGAAGATTAAAATCATTATAATTAAATTAGGTGTTAAAGTCATGCTTAATTAATTGCTTTACCTCAAAAGTCTTTGACTAATTATTTATTCGTCATAATAAGAACAAGATTAACCGAGCTAGAGCTAGAGCTAGAGCTAGAGCTAGAGCCTAGAAGGGGTGATTTGCCTTGAAAAGAGGCAAGCTTGCTGCTGGATTAGTCATAAGGAGCTGTTGAAAGGAATAATAAATATATAAATAAAAATGCTTTATCATCATTCATGCCTGTGACATTTGGTATCATGATAATGATCTGAACGTTGAATCTCATTCTCCTATCATTAATCTGTTATGATGCAAACATATCAGAACACAATCATGAATTAAATCCTCTTAATTTTATTTTATTTTCTTTTCTTTTCTTTTCTTTTCTTTTTTATATATATATTTAATAAACTAGTAAGTTCAAAATGTCAAAAGCCTTCAAAGGTTAGAGACTCTACTAAACACTTTTTTTTCTATCCAAATAAACAAGAAGTAGAGATTTATCACCTTTCTGGACGAGTACGACTAGTCGACTCTCGTCTCGTGTGCCAAGTGCCAACAAAGCAAAAAGATACTAGTAGGGCACACCGTTTATTAGCTTTTGGGGACGTGGGGTAGGTGGTGGCCGGTAGGGTTGGACTTGGAAGAAAATGGATAAAATTAATCACCCTGCTTTCTCTGCGAGGATTCCGCTATTTTGCTTCCTAGACATCATTTTGTTTTTGTTTCTTTATTTTATTACAATAAAGTTGGAGATAGTGTAATAATGATGGTGAGTTAGTATTATTATTATTATAATATTATATGTACAAAGTGTAAACCCACAGAAAAGAGAGGACGGTCCGAATCTAAAGAGTAAAGAGAAGTTACTATTTATTTAGTGGGGCCGTCAATGATAAATCTGGTATCTAGAGTAAGATGTGCTCGTGTGTAAACCCATATCATATATCATATGACATATGTATGTATGTATATGCATGCAGGGGTGGAAGCAGTAGGTAGGACATAATCGCGCGACCGCAGCATGTCCCGGTGCCCCTCTCTCTCCCTAGTACTAGGACTAGGACTACGCGTTTCTGTTTGTCGTGACGGCAATCAAATAAATATATATAGAAACTCCCGCTCCTGGGCTGGGATTTGTAGATTCTATTCCCTGTAAGTATACCGGTAAGAGACGCCACTGTACTCTAGTCTGTAGCCTTCGTATATTTTATTCCTTGGGGGCGGTGATCTACAAATCCAACGTTTGACCACAAAATGAAGGAAGCCCAATCAAATCTCTCCCCTCTTTGCCAAGCCAATGACCAAGGTGGTCACTTTTTGTCTTTTCTATGACCATCATCAATGATCAAACTTTAACATCATAAACCATTTTCTTTCCCCTCGCCTTCACTCAATCAACCCACTCTGGAGGCCAGTACCAGTAGCAAGCAGTACCATCTCTGCCACAAAGGGCTTTCCACTCCTTCCTACACCCTGCAGGTATCATCTCTTCTGTCTTCTTCTATCTTCTTCTATCTTCATTTCTCTTACCACCTTAACTGACGCTTAGGCGGGCACCTGAGCAGTTAGTTTTATGCATAGGCAGCGGATTTTGGGTAAAAGAAAAACAAGATGGAAACCAAAGGAAACAAGTGAAACAGAGAGAAGAAAGAGGTCGGATCGATGGAGGGAGTACGGAGAGCAGAACAGCTTCAGCTTGGTATCTTTTTCTTGTGCTTGTGCTTGGCGTTGAAGCAGCTTTGTTTCACCAACGCAGCCTCCGGTAGTGCTGAAGACATACGGATGTTGATGACTTTCAAGCGCTCCTCCGTCAGGTCCGATCCAAATGGTTTCTTGGTCGACTGGACGGAGAATGCCCCCACTGCCTGTTCATGGCGTGCCGTTTCCTGCTCTCCTGACGGCCGTGTTACTATCCTCAACCTCACTAATGCAGGCCTCACTGGGCCCCTTCATCTCCCCTACCTCACTGCCCTTCCATCTCTCAACCATCTCTTCTTGCGCGCCAATTCTTTCTCTTCTGGGGATCTCACTGCCTCCTCCAACACCACCACTTCGTGTCCCCTCCAGACTCTCGACCTCTCCTCCAACAACTTTTCGGTCCCTCTTCAGGCAACATCTTTTCTCCTCTCCTGCTCTCGTCTTGTCTCTCTCAATCTCTCCCGCAATCTCATCGCGGGAAAACTGGGTTCCACTCTCCTCCTGCCTTTCAAAGCCCTGTCCACACTCGACCTCTCCCACAACATGCTGTCTGGTGAGATACCGCCCCGTTTTGTGGCAGACTCTCCTGCATCCCTCAAGTATCTGGATCTCTCCTATAACAACTTCTCCGGCAACTTCTCCGCCCTTAATTTCGGGCCCTGCACCAATCTCACTACGCTCAGGCTAAGTCACAACAACCTTGCAGGGCCTGGATTTCCATTGAGCTTAGCCAATTGCCTGCTCTTGGAGACACTGGACTTCTCCCACAATCAGCTGCAGCACATAATTCCAGGTTCCTTGCTGGGAAATTTCAACAAGTTGACGCAGCTGTATCTAGACCATAATCAGTTTTCTGGGGAGATCCCACCCGACTTGGGACGGCCTTGTGGAACACTGCAAGAGCTTGATCTATCTGCCAATAAACTCTCCGGTGGGTTGCCTCCCACTTTTGCCTCATGCTCTTCTCTAGTTTCTCTCAACCTTAGCAACAATCAGCTCTCCGGTGACTTTCTCAGTGCGGTTGTCAGTAATCTCCAAAGCCTGAAATATCTGTACCTGCCATTCAACAACATAAGTGGCGTGATTCCTGTGTCTCTCACCAATTGTACTCAGCTTCAAGTGCTGGACCTCAGTTCTAATGCTTTCACAGGGAACATTCCTCCCGGTTTCTGTACCTCCCCGGTTAGCTCCGCCCTTGAAAGGATTCTTCTTGCAAACAACTTTCTCTCTGGGACAGTGCCATATGAGCTCGGAAACTGCAGCAACCTCAAAACAATTGACCTTAGCTTCAACAGCCTCACTGGCCCCATTCCCCCACAAATTTGGACGTTGCCGAATCTCTCGGACCTTGTCATGTGGGCAAACAACCTAACGGGAGAAATTCCACAAGGCATATGCATTACTGGAGGCAACCTAGAGATGTTGATCCTCAACAACAACTGCATTACCGGAATCATTCCACAATCCATTGCCAGCTGCACCAATATGATATGGATCTCACTTTCTAGCAACCGGCTTACTGGACAAGTGCCCGCGGGTATAGGAAATCTCCTCAACCTTGCTATCCTTCAATTAGGGGACAATTCGCTTACTGGACTGATCCCACCCGAGCTTGGTAACTGTCGGAACCTCATTTGGCTTGATTTGAATAGCAATGAACTAAATGGTGCTATCCCACCCGAGCTTGCTGACCAAGCTGGCACGATACTCCCCGGAAGTATTTCTGGGAAACAGTTTGCATTTGTCAGGAATGAGGGTGGTACGGCTTGCAGGGGTGCTGGAGGGCTCGTTGAGTTTGAAGGAATCAGGGCGGAGAGGTTGGAAGGGTTTCCTATGGTTCATTCTTGCCCAGCCACAAGAATCTACTCTGGCCTTACTATGTATACCTTTGCTAGCCATGGGAGCATGATATACCTTGATCTCGCTTACAATGCCTTGTCAGGAACTATTCCTGAAAATTTTGGTACGATGAACTATCTACAAGTCTTGAATTTAGGACACAACAGATTATATGGACAGATTCCAGACGGTCTTGGCAATTTAAAAGCAATTGGAGTTCTGGACCTCTCTCATAATAATCTCCAAGGATTCATCCCGGGATCATTAGGGTCTCTATCTTTTCTCAGCGACCTTGATGTGTCAAACAACAACCTCTCCGGCCCCATCCCCACTGGAGGTCAGTTGATGACTTTTCCGGCATCAAGATATGAGAATAATTCTGGACTTTGTGGAGTACCCTTGCCTCTTTGTGGCTCTGGAAGCCACCCGACTACTTTCCACTCCCAGGATCAAAGAAAGCAGTCTACTGAGATTGGCATGGTCATAGGTATCACATTCTTCTTCTTGTGTATCCTTGGACTTTTATTAGCCCTTTATCGCGTGAACAAGTATCATAAAAGGGAGGAAAAAAGAGACAAGTGCATTGAAAGCCTCCCAACTTCAGGGAGCAGCGGCTGGAAACTTTCAAGTGCTCCCGAGCCTCTGAGCATCAATATTGCCACATTTGAGAAACCTCTGCGAAAGCTCACTTTTGCCCATCTACTCGAGGCCACAAATGGTTTCAGCTCGGAGAGCTTGATAGGGTCAGGAGGATTTGGTGAGGTTTACAAGGCACAACTCAAGGATGGCTGCACTGTCGCTATCAAGAAGCTTATCCACGTCACGGGGCAAGGTGATAGGGAGTTTATGGCAGAAATGGAGACTATTGGGAAAATTAAGCACCGAAACCTGGTTCCACTGCTAGGGTACTGTAAAATTGGCGAGGAGAGGCTTCTTGTGTATGAGTACATGAAGTGGGGCAGTTTAGAGGCTGTTCTTCATGACAGAGACAAGTGCGACGGTTCAAACACAAAGCTGAGCTGGGCAGTGAGAAAGAAAATAGCTCTTGGTTCGGCAAGGGGTCTAGCTTTCCTTCATCATAGCTGTATTCCTCACATTATACACAGAGACATGAAGTCTAGTAATGTCCTTTTGGATGAGAATTTGGAGGCAAGAGTTTCTGATTTTGGGATGGCAAGACTGGTAAATGCCCTTGACACCCATCTTAGTGTGAGCACTCTTGCCGGAACTCCGGGATATGTTCCGCCTGAGTACTATCAAAGCTTTAGGTGCACGACAAAAGGGGATGTCTATAGTTATGGAGTCATATTGCTAGAGCTTTTATCTGGTAAGAGGCCTATAGACCCTTCACAATTTGGTGATGACAACAATCTCGTTGGATGGGCAAAGCAGCTGCAGAGAGAGAAGAGAACGAATGAGATACTGGACCCCAAGTTGTTGGCACAGGACACAGAAGAGGATGAATTGTACGAGTGTCTGAGCATTGCCTTTGAATGCCTGGAAGACAGGCCTTTCCGTAGACCAACCATGGTTCAGGTAATGGCAATGTTTAAAGAGCTTCAGGTCAATACAGACGATGGCCTTGATGGTTTCTGGCAGAAAGACTCTACTGTGATGGAGGAGCCATGAGACGGAGCCAACAAGTTGTTGCTCGTCTTGTTTCTTCCCACTGAAAGAGCATACACAACTGAATAAGCTACACATTGACGGAAGCAGCTGCTTCTGTCCTTTCTAGCTTCATTGGATTCAAACAGTCTTACTAACTGATGTCTTGTGCATTTTTGCATGTTGCAGTTTCCAGATTTTATATATAGGTAGAATACTTTCTGTAAAGTTGTAGAAGAAATAGCATTGTTGGGTTTAGTACCCTGTGTAAACCCTGTTTTTGTTTCATAATATTTGTTGATTACATTGAGGTGAGGAGTAACTTAATATCAGGTCAAAAACTGAAAATGGATGGGTGTATTATTTGGCAGGTATCAGTGAAGCAGCTTGCACATGGAGCATTACCTACTCCCCTTCCTACCAAGCATTACTCATTTTGCTGACAAGAGATTTGCTTGTTATAAAACACAAACATATGCATATGCATCTGATGACTACACTATATGAAGAAAAGACCCAGGTTCTACTTCTGTAATATTGAATATCTAAAATTAGTAAATGGATTAGGTGTAATAATAATAAATGGAACATAACCAACAGGACCTAAAGCAGGAATAGGCAGCTAATAGCTATGCATTTCTTTTCTCTTTTTTTTTTTTTTTGGTTCGGACAGCCACTGTCCTGAGTTACCCATTACTAAAAAATGTGGGGGAAAAGGGAAACTTGAAGAATTATAAAAATATTTATTAAAAATAAATAAATAAATGAGTCTAAGATCCGTGCAATAAAGCTTTGAACTTTATTCTAATCCTCGCCCCTCTCTCCTTCTCTCTTTAAATTTCTCTTTTGCTTTCTCACTTTGGCAGTGTTTTTCTTTTTCTCCAAATTCAAAGATTCTGTCCATTTTGGGTCCACCCTTTCTCCATTATCATAAAAGAAAAGTTGGAAGATGATCCTTATACTATTATTATTCTAAATAATTTGAGATCTCCCTTTTTGTAATTTTCTCTCAAACCCATCATCATGGATCATTATAACGTATAATTCTATCTGCCTATAACAACCGTCAAAGACAGAATGAAGAAATGTTGAAAGGCGGAAGGTAAGCTCTTTCCTTTTTCTCTTACCTGAATTCCTTTGGACTCTTTTTTCTAAATCTCGCTTGAATTGATGAAACCAAAGAACATCAGCTCGGGTTTGTAATGATGGTGGTGCCGCCGCTGCTGCCACGACGGTTGATTGCCGGATTTCCTCTACTTATGTCATCTCTGCTTTGCTTTTGAGCCTGTACATGCGGTCAGTCGGGTAATATTTTTTTTCTTATGGTTTCATCCTTAGGATTTCATAATAAAATTGGGTTTTACCCACGAATTTGTTTTCGATATAATGATCAATGATGTACCTCCTCCTCCTCCTCATTGGCTTGTTCTTGTGTTGCTTGTACAAAGTGAAAAACTTCATCCTCATCTGGAAATCTATGGCCTATTAGGGATCTCCATTTACATTTCTCAATTGATATAATTATTCTCATTAACTTTTTATTATTGATGATTAAGGTGGTGATGGTGGATGTTATATACAGCTACCAGATGTTCATCTCTTATCAACTTCTAATTAGACTTCTCCCATTAAGGAGATTAACAATAGCAATTAGCGGCTAAGCATCGTATGCATTCAAACATAAACTTCTTTCCATGTTCTTACTGGAAGATACTTTATTTAGGATAAGGAATGCATTGTTTTTATTTCATAATTCCAGCAAAATGGATGATAGTCCATAGCATCGAATTTCCATGTGCTTCGTGAAATTACTTTTATTATTATGACAAGTTCTTTCCTCTATGTCGGCTTAAACTCTTCAGGAATTTTTGACCTCTCTGGAAACACCTTGGTTTGGAGCTGAAATTAGGGTGAGGGTTGGAGTTCTCATGACAGGGACCAATGAAAATATGGCTGCTGCTGGAGATTGGTTGCCACCTGATCATAGCTCAAGAGGTTTTTTCACGGCATCCTTAGATGAAGATGTTGGCTTGGAATGCACCATGAAAACTGTCAGTCATAGAACTGAGGAACTCTTTCTAGGACCGAAGGAGCAGAAATCAAACTCTCAGGGGGGACTTGTGGAGAGGATAGCAGCTAGAGCTGGATTCAATGCCCCAAGATTGAACACTGAAGGCATTAGATCAGTTGACCTCTCACTGAATTCTGATGTTAGGTCCCCTTACTTGACCATACCAACCGGCCTTAGTCCAACTACACTGCTTGATTCTCCCGTTTTCCTTTCTAATTCACTGCATGCTCAGCCATCTCCAACAACAGGAAAGTTTATTTGTACCAGCAGGAACTCCATGTGGATGTCAGAGTCGATTGATAAAGGTAGATTTAGTCTCCTTGATGATTCCAATACCTCGTCATTTGCTTTCAAGTCTGGAGGGGAATCGGGCTCTCCTTTCCTTTTCGGTGCATTATGCAAAGTAATATACTTCCCTCTTATTCTTTTCTCCTAATTTTTATTTTAAGATGCATATTGGTTGCTAGATTTCAGGTTCTTCGAATTTAGGATGCTGATTTTTTCTCTTGCTTGTGTACAGATGGCTCCATCTTTACTTCATCTGCAATCTTTTCCTACGATTGAGGGTTTGATACTGTCAGAAAATTCCATTCAATCTCATAGTGCAGAACCATGCAATGCATCAACTCAAGATAGAAATGGTGTTCATCCATGTGCAGATTTCTCCCAGTCATGCACAGAAAATGACATCCGAGTTAATAATATAGCAGGAGATCAGAGACCTATAGAAAATTCTCCATCACTAGATGAGCAAGCAGATGAAGAAGGAGAGCAGAGAGGCAGTGGAGATTCTGTGATTTCTGGCTCTTGTGGGGCCCCATCCAAGGATGGATATAATTGGAGAAAATACGGACAAAAACAAGTAAAAGGCAGTGAGTTTCCACGAAGTTACTACAAGTGCACTCATCCAAACTGTCAGGTCAAAAAGAAGGTAGAACGGTCTATTGAGGGCCTTATAACAGAGATCATCTATAAAGGGGCCCATAACCATCCTAAGCCTCCTTCAAGTCGCCGATCAGCCATTGGTTCATCTAACCATCAAGCTGACATGCAACTAGAGATGCTTGAGCAAGGTGGGTCACAAAATGTTGAAGATGATGATCCAACCTGGGCAAGGGCAAGCATTCAAAAAGGGAACCTTGCAGGAGCCCCTGATTGCACGCATGACGGCATTGAGGTGACATCATTGGCAGCTGTTGGTGGTAATGAATTAGGAGATGCCGTTGATGACTCATCCACATTTTCTAATGATGCTGATGCTGATGATGAAGAAGAAGAAGATGGGGTTACCCATGCTAGTGTATCCTTAGGTTTCGTAGGTGAGGGGGATGAATCTGAGTCGAAAAGAAGGTGTGTTGCATTTAATATTTTATTTGCTAAGTGATATTATAAGACGAGCACAAGAATATATACGTTTCTGTTTCTCTTTTTTTATGTCTCAGGAAAGTTGAAGCCTATGCTACAGAAATGAGTGGGGCCACAAGAGCGATAAGGGAACCTAGAGTTGTGGTCCAGACGACAAGTGCAGTAGATATACTTGATGATTCCTATCGCTGGCGGAAATATGGACAGAAAGTGGTTAAAGGAAACCCAAATCCTAGGTAAACCTTTGAATCTTCTTCTCTCACGTACTCTGTCTTTAGAAAATCTGTTTCGTAAAATGGTGTTTTTGGTGCAGGAGCTACTACAAGTGCACAAATGCCGGTTGCACAGTGAGGAAGCATGTTGAGAGGGCATCACATGACCTCAAATCAGTAATCACGACCTATGAAGGAAAGCACAACCATGACGTTCCTGTCGCTCGTAACAGCAGCCACTCCAACTCTGGCATGCTGGGTTCTGTACCTGCTCAAAGGCCTCATCTCCGGCCACCTGAGATGTCCCAGATGCACAACGGCAAGCCAAGATTTGAAAGGCATGCTGCTGCAGTCGCTCCGTTTGGAAGGCACCAGGTGGGTCCTACTCCTTCCCATGGCTTCTCTTTTGTAATGGCTCAACCAGGCCTTGCAAATCTGGCAATGGTACAACCCAGGCTTCCTCCTGGTCTGCCCATTCATCCATATTTGGTGCCACATCATCACCAGACTAATGAAATGGGCTTTTTGTTACCAAAAGGAGAAGCCAAGTTAGAGCCATCGTCCGATCCTGGTCTGAACCTATACAATGGTTCATCCATATATCAGAATATAATGAGTAGGCTTCCACTTGGACCTTAGACCTAAAATTTTCTTCTTTTTAACTCAGAAAAACTATTGTCATACGCATATAATTATCATGTATAAGAGCTTCTTTTATATCAAAATGACAGCCTGATATATAATATATAGTGAGAGGAAGTTTCCATAGTTAGTTATCTGGCTTCTCTGACCTCTGGATGATATGATACTGATCGTATATTATATTATAATGGTTTACTCTCTTCTTTTATGCTCCCCAGAATTATTCATCCACCTGCAATTCTATTGCAGTTTCTGTCAAGTGAATCCCAGGAACCCAGGACGCAGGCATGACACGCATCCATACATGAAACAAACATCTCTATACTTTTACTAGCTGCTGCAAAATTCACATCATACATTAAATAAATTTCTTCTATAAAGAGCAAGGAACCAGCTGCAATCCATTCATCGCATCTCTTGACCAAGTCATACTGCCTAAACCTAAGAACGCTGATATAATGTGTTCTTCTTCCCCCATGATCATTCGTTAGAGGCAATAGCATTTCTATACCGCACATCAATATACAAAATGCAACATGCTATAGTACAAGGAGGAATCTCTATTATTATTGGATCTCCTTGGGAAATCAAATCTCACTCTCAAAACTTTGTATCATCGACCATGGTGGCCTGATTCCATAATGAGATGGAGGACCACGGTATGGCATTCAGCTGTGTCCCATGCTGAAGTAGAACTTGAGGTGAATTTGTTGTGCCTGAAGCTAATGATCGTTTGCACTCTTCTCTTCAGTGTTTTTCTCTTTCCTTTGCTGGTAGACAGATTTATGACAATTTACAACCTCTCTGCCAAAAGAAAAAGAAGACAGAATCACAGACAGCTCAATCCAGATGCAATAACTATGAATCATGGGACGTACAGTACTACGTTGTTGAGGCTACACCCAACGCATACCGTTGTTATTCACTCATTGCAATGACATGTGAACTTTGTTTTACAAAGTAGAAGGGGTATTAACAAATTCCAAATTAAATCCATCAGGTACAATTAGAATCTACATAAGCAGAAATATCAAATTGCATACTTGTAGGAAGTACAAAATAATTCTTGATGAGATTTCTAAGACATGCACACTAAACACTGTTCAAGTTACAACACTATGGGATGAGACCAGCAGAGTAAGAGGTTTTCCAATATTATTGCCTTAAGACCTCTAAGATAAATAGGTACAAACGTCTTTAGCACTTTCACTGAACGAACAAGGCTATCAAACTTTATCAGGAAAAGAAAAAACCCAACATAGATGTCAATGACTAATGAAACAGGTATAATTATCATCTCTAAAATAAGAGAGGAATCAGAAAAGCAAAGTTGGTGTGTGACTAAAACCAGAATGCATCAATATTGAAAATATCATCAAAGAACCAAAAAGGGATATCATTGAGAACCTGAGACAGTTCCAAAGGGAATCATAATGCAGAATAGCAACAACTCTTTGCTTCCTTTCTTTTCGTGACTCTCCACCTCGCTTAACCACAGGCAGTTGCTTGATACCTTTGGCCTCCATTAGATCCTTTGCCGTCGCCAAATCAGTTTTGGGGGAACAGGTTAAAAGTCCACGCTGTCGCCCACGATAGCTAATCCCTTGTGTACAAAGAGAGGACACTTGACTTGTATCAACCTGTAGATTACTCATGCTTTACAAAAAAAGTCTAGGAGTTTGGAATAAAAAGTGCAAGGGAACAATAATATTAAATGAATTCAAAACACAGTTCCGAAGAAACTAAAAACACTGTCTAAAGTCTCATCCTAAGCAACATGTAACAATATGCTAGATACTAGATAGAGCTTTCGAAAAATTATAACAAAGTACTAAAGTAAGTTTACATACATCTAATACTCTTGCATCACCCTTGAAAGTGTCGCCAGATTTTTTAGATAGACACCGTCTAATATCGCCCTTTGTTAGTATTCCCTCAAGAAAATCTTCGTCATCAAGAACCAGTGCACAGTTCTGCTGGTTATCATTCATATATTTTATTACATCTTTCAAGTTCATTTCCATTGAAACCTTCAGGAAGTTCCTTGACATTGCCTGAGAAACCTGCCGACATGCAGGTATATTGAATGTGATAGTTAGGTCAACTGAAAACGTACAGAAACAGAAAGTGTGCTGCAATTAGTAGAATTATATAATTAAAATTGAGAATTAAGCCTCTCAACCAGAGGAAGGTAGGTGGGAAGGGGTGCACATATAGAGATTAGTTTTAAAAGAGTGGATAAATACTAAACCTTCAGTTTTTCCAAAAGAACATCTTCATAAATTACTTCACGATCTAAAGCATTCCCAAAAACTGAGAGCTCCAAGTCAATACCAGCCTCATCGTGGTTCCAGATAACTTCATCTTTATCTTCAGAAGGTGCAAGAGAAGAATAACCTCTAACTGAACTCCGAGATTCTGATGCTTCAATCTCCTTTGACTGTTTTGTCACTGAAGGAACCCATATGGCCAATCCAACAGCCCCCTATTCCAAAAAATTCAAAGCAATGTCGGAAATGACAATCAAGCATGAAAGAGCTATGCGTTTTCTAACATATCCAACATTTTCCAAAAACAGATAAATTTAGGGTCATGGTCAAAATTTAATGATATTAAACATCTTCGTTATTTAGTCCAGGATGCAAGATCTCTACCTTTGAGCCTACCTACTGTCTCATATTCATAAACTCAGTTGAGTTTTATCCCAACTGAAATGTCCAAGAGACAAGATATATCAGCTCTGAGGCAACTTTATTACTTAGTCTTGGACCCTAGATCCTTAAGGAAAAATTGTTAATTAAAGGTATTAAAGCAAGATCATGGAAGAATTACCATGAGTGGAAGCAGTATCCTGTAATCCTTTGTCAGCTCAAACAGAAGTAGAACAGATGTCAAGGGTACTGAACAAACTGAAGCCAGTGTAGCAGCCATTCCAACCTGCCACAAAAATTTTCAAATATCCCAATCATGGACTGAACTGTGTTCCGCAGGTAACTATCGATCTTCTTATTGAAATTTTAAAAAGCGCTTGTAAAAGAAGCACATGATAACTTTACCAGCGCATATGCCTGTGGCTGTGCAACAGCTGCATTTCCTGGAATGGCAGAGTTGATGATTTCTGCAGCTGAACCCCCAAACACAGCACCAACAGCAGCACCAATCATCAGACTTGGAGCATAAAGTCCACCCACAAGCCCAGAACCCTTGCAAAGTGTTGTGGCCACAACTTTGGCCCCTACTAGCTGAGTTAATAGCCAAATACCAGGAGCTGAAGCACTCTTTCCAGTATGTAAGATTTCTTCAACATTAGTGAAGCCCCAATACAATATTCCAGGATACTTGAGAGCTATTATTCCAGCTCCTAAACCACCTAATGCAGGACAGACAACAGCAGGGATGCCGAATCTGTCCTTTACAAACTCAAAAAACTTAGTGAACCAAGTGGATAGGCGGGTCACTGCTACACTCACAACACCGCATAGCATGCCCAATATGAGGTACAAAGGTAATTCTGCAGGGAAAATTCAGTTTATAGGTAGTCATTGGAAGCTAGCATATTTATTCATTGACAGCCTTGGTAATTGGAAGACAGATTACAAAGACAGAAAAGGTGTACGGTGATATTACTGCAAAAACAAATTATCAGTCCAGCGACCAGAGAACTTTTGATTTGAAGAAACAAAGTAGGAGAACGTGATTTGAAACAAAGATAAGAGTATAGTAGATGATAGCAAGCCAAATTTTAGGATTGCTTGTAAACCATATTAATATGTTGAATAAAAAGAAAAAGGATCAAACAAAGAAAGTGAGTGAAGATGGCATAATATACCAGCCGCAGATTTCAAATCATATGCTGGTACTGTAAAAGCAGACTGTGTTCCAAGTGAAACATTTGAGACAGTTGATGATATAACAGAGGCCAAAATGATCATTGCAGTTGTGAAAGGAGGTGAGTTTTCTGCACGCTGAGGCCTTAAAACAGTTTCTATAGCGAAGAAGCAGCCAGCAACTGCTGCATTAAAGCCTGAAAGAAGTGAATTTCAACAGAGTAAGCATACTGGGCTAGGAAAAAACAAAGCGAAGTATGCTCCAATGAAATGTAAATATCAAGAAGACAAAGAAAAATATTATCCATTACTTTGCCAAGAAATTGGTACAATAAAGATGCGAATACCTGAAGCAATTCCAGCAGCTGCTCCAGCCGCAACAAAGGCTATTTTTATCTTTTCGCTGTTGTTATCCATCATTACATAGAATCCATTTGCACACGATTTTCCAATATCTACACTAGGACCTTCAGGACCTAATGAACAACCAGTACCCAAAGTGACAGCAGCCTGTATGGCCTTAACTGTGGGAAAGACTCCAGAAAGAAAATCAAAGCCTTGGCTTTGGGAAGCAGTGGATTGTTTTATTTGGCCCAATATTTCAATTAAGCCATGCATCATGCCAACAATAACACCTCCTGTGACCGGTATTAAGAGAATTCGATGCCAAGTATCTGCCAATCTCTGTAAACGAAGCCAGGCAGCCCCCTCATTTGGAGTACCAGCCCAGGCCCATTCATGTATTACATGCACCTAAATAAGCACCACATTCTAGTTAGACATTCCACAGGCTGTGTGAGGTCGAGAAAAAGGACCAGATACGTGCAGGTAGGAGCACAGGATCGTAGGGGTTAAGTGTGGTAAGATAAGAAAAACAAATTCTATGTGAAGCTGAGTATTGTAATTTTAACATTCGAGACTAGCCTACTAGCTTCAAATCCTATTCAACTCAACTTGATTGTGAAATACTGAAGGATAAGGCAAGGCAAGGCAAAAAAAAAAAAAAAAAAATACAGAAAGAAAGAGGGGGGCCGAGAGAAACGAACCCCCTTGTTAAATGCAGCGACACAGAGACCGGTAGCAAGGCCGAGGAGGCAGGCAATAAGGAGAAGAGCCCATTCAGGAGGAGTGGTGTCGGGAAGAGCATCTTCATGATCCGAAGCAGAGGCGGAGGCGGTGGGAGGGGGATGATGAAGATGATTGAGATCATTATGCGGCTCGATTGCAGGTCTAGGAGTCGTGATTTCCCTGTCCCGGTCTCTATCGAGACGCTTAAAACTATGGCGGCGAGCAGAGAAGGCACCTCGATTCAAATGCTGAAATAGATCCAAGAAGGCACCGGAGCTGGAAGTGGGGCTGGCGCGGTCGCGGTGAGTGAAAACCGCGGGTCCGTGTTGAACCTCCAAGTCATCCTCTGCAATTCTATCTTCCGGTGATCTGAGAAGATGAGTCTGATGGATGTATTCCCCGGCAGACATTATAGGGTAGAAAGAAAAATGAAAGAAGAAAATAGGGGCCTCCGCTGTGTGTGGGTGGAGGCCAGACGTGGAGGGGTGATGGTTGGTTGGTTGGTTGGTTGGTTGGTTGGTTAGTTAGAAGAATGCTTGCTTCTTATTCTCTTTCTTTTCTTTGCATTTTGAATATTGTGCTTGTTTTTATGAATAGCTAGCTACGGCATGAAGCCGTTGTCATGAAACAGTATAGTATATATATTAAACCGTAAAACTCTAAATCCTACTAAAATCTAAATAGAATTGTCATTGGCATCATAATATAGTATATTAAATAAATTATAAACTATAAACTCTAAATTTTAAAATTTAAATAAAATTATCATTGATATTATAATATAATATATTAAATCATAAATACCTAAATAGAATTATCATGAACATTGGATCTGAAATGGAAACGCAAGCAATGTTTAATAAAGTTACTTGCTTGGCAAGGTTTAATAAAGTTATCATAATTTTGGAGATGTTAAAAAGTTTAAAAAAAATAAATTTAGTTATTAAAGATTTTGGAAATTACCCCATCTACCCGTTTACCCTTTTTTTTGTCGTGTAGTGGGTAAATGGATGGACGGAGATGCGTGTTTGGAAATTAATGAGAAAAGGTATGACTAAAACCGACATTTCATCTGCAAATTGAATTGAAATATCATTTTTAAAATAAAATTAAAAAATATATATAGAATAAACAATAAAAGAAATTAGTAGTAGCGGGTGGTGGGTATATACGATAAGACAGCTTTTCTTTTTTCCTAATTATCATTATTATTATCATTATCATTATTTATTATCATTATTTATTATTATTTAATTCTTTTGAAGAAACACTGTACACGCAGCCTGTACTGTTCTCTATGTTATGTAATACATACAAAAATAGACAAATAATGGTGTCGCGAGAAGAAGAAAATTGATCACCCTTCCCCCTTCTCTCTCTCCCTCTCTCTCTCTTCTGCTTTCTTTTTCTTCCTCTTATCTCTCTTCATAAAAAGTCAGTCCCTTGACGCATATTCACATATGGAGGTGAATCGTGGTTGTCTAGTGGTACAAGCCTGCCTGCTTGCTTTTTCGTAGAACCTGATGCCCCTCTCATCTGATGTGTGAGTGGGTGGTCTCCTTTTCTTCTCCCTCCTTCTCTCTTCTTTCTTCTTCCCCAGCTAGCTAGTTAATACTAATACTAATACTAATACTAATTACCCCTGCAACTACTCCATCAACGTTCCTACAATCTTGTGTATCTACATCGGTAGCTGGGAAAGATTCGATATTGCTAGCTTCGGAAGCATGAGGTTTGCTATGCTAAATTTACTCTCCGATTTGGCTCCCTCATCCTTTTTGGGGTAAAGATCTGGGATCGCTTTCTGGACTTCTCTTCTCTTCCTCTCCATCTAATTTCGTCATTTCATACCCTCGTTTTAGGGCCATCAAGATTAAGCTACTCTCTCTCTCTCTCTCTCTCTCTCTCTCTCTCTATATGTATTCTTCTCCTAAGAAGATGTAGTTAGTAATTACCGAGGAGTAGTAATTTGTATGTATGTAGACGTTTTCCTTCACTACAGATTCGGCACTACTGTTCACTGATTTGGGTTTACTTTCATCCATCTTTCTCTCAACCCATCTGCCTATCCTGATTTCAACCTGCTCTCTCGATCGTATCTTCCTTCACACACACTGCCACTCCTTTCTTTCCAATTCAAATTTTATGCCTTTTTTTCTTCTTGTTTTTCCCAACTATATACATGTATTATATAAGATCCTCCTTCACTACACACTTGATGATCGATCCATCCATCCATCTGCTTACCGATTGTACCGATCTTGCGGCACTCTTCTTCTCTGCGTCCTTCTTGTTACATGAAATAACACAGCTTGGGGAAGACATCTGTATCAGATATCATTATGTTTAATCGCGGGTGTTACTTCTTTGCTTCTCTCTCGATCGATCCGGTTGTTTCTGCAGGCTTCAGCTTACTAAACACCACGCGCCTTTACTGTCTCTCCCTCCGACCACATAAAATAACGTTCTTGAGTCTACTATTCTGCCTCTTAATTCGAGTCTGGGTCTTTCAAGATGAATGATTTTCATCTTCAGTTTTTTCATTTGTCTTGCAGGTTAGCTCATGGACCAAGATTCTGCTGGGTTGATTCATCTTTCTGCTTCTTAAGATATATGCACTTTTGTGGTGGGGTGGTGTTTTGATTTGGAGTACTAGCTAGCTAGCTAAGGAGATCAGAGAAGCAGAAAGAGGGGTTGCTGTTACTGTTGCTGTTCTTGTTGTTGTCATATCTAGTGAGATATATATAGAAATATATATATATTTCTATATATATATATATATGTATATATATATCAATATATGCTGAAGTCTAAGTTAAAGATAAGGCCGAGTGGTAGAGATAGTACTTGTAGAAGAAGAAGAAGAGCAGCTTGTGACCGTTGTCAAAACAGCACAAGAAAAGGGAAGCTTTTCATCAGATGTTATCCATTGAAAACCGTCCACCAGATCCACCATATCCTCAACTGAATACTACTGGTACTGATCATGACAAGAGGGCTTCTCTAAAACTTTCCTCCCCCGAGTTAGATCTGTCAAAGCCTGATCTTGTTCACGACCCACCACTAATTTCAAACTTCTCCATAAGGTAATCTTTTTTTTCTTCCCTTCTTTGATTTTGTCTCCTCGCTCTCTTCTCTCTTTTTCTGGTCAGGAATAGGGAATCGGACTAGTTGCTTTCAACTTGCTCCTACCTACCCGACTGCTACTGCTCTTACTCTTTCACTCTGATCTCAATTATCAATGTACTTCTTCTCCTCTTCCTTTCTTTGATGATCTGAAACTCATCCCCATCAAGATGTGATCCAAATAGTTTACGTGTTGCTAATTGTGACCTGGTCCCATAAAACACCACAAGGGTCTACAGTTTTCATTTTTATTACTTCCGTCCTGGAAAATTAATTTATAAGCTAAAATACTAGTGTTGGCCGGGGGCCTTGGGCTTGTGATATGCGGATTATGATACTCTAAAGATGATTATGGATGCTTTTGTTTGCAGAGATTATGTCTTTACTGCCCGGAACAAAGACATCAGAACCAACTGGCCCTTTTCTGCTAAGACTCTGGAGCTTTGTTTGAAACATGGAGTGAAGGATCTCTTGCCACCTTTTCAGCCTACCCATATAATTCCAAGGAACCCATTGATTAAGGGATGTATGGATACTGTTGAAAATAGTTCATCTAAGAAGAAAAATATATGCAATTCTGCGGCAGAGACGTTTTCTGGGCCTAACAAACATGGGATATCAGACTCCTGCGATGATGCTAAATTAATATTGAATAAGAAGCATGCACAATCTTTCATAGGACCAAATCCATGCAAGTCTGAAGGAGCAAATGGTCTTCCATCAACTACTGATATTCTCTCTCAACCTGGATTAGACTTAAATCCTACCGGCAGGCCATCTAGTTCACCTAATTTGGAAACTGATTCCTTTTCTCAAGTTCCTGTTGCAGTCGAGGCATCCAGTCGAAAGACAGATAGCCAGAAGAAAGCCTCTGGCAAGAAGTGCAGATTGATGATGAAATATAAAAACCACTTTGATCAATCCCCAGCCGACAATATCGCTTCAAGTAGTGCATCCTTATCTGAGACTATGGCTTCAAAAATTTGCCCTGTTTGCAAAACTTTCTCATCTTCTTCAAATACTACCTTGAATGCTCATATTGATCAGTGCCTTTCTTTGGAGCCAACTCCCAAGTGGACACCAGACTCCAAGCTGCCTAGGCATAGAATTAAGCCGAGGAAGACTAAGTTGATGGTGGATATTTATACTACGGCTCTGCCATGCACGTTGGAAGATCTTGATAAAAGAAATGGTACCACCTGGGCTAAGGTATCATCAGGCTTACTCTCTGAGGGTATTCACAAACCAGATACTTCTCCTGGAGGGAAAAAGCAAAGGGCTTTTGTTCATCCTGAGGACACTGGTAATGCAGGTGGAGTGTATATTGATGCCAATGGCACCAAGCTTCGAATCTTGTCCAAATTTAATGAAGCTCCGCTACACTCCAAAGTGCACGAGGATCTTGCTCTAAGGAAACCTTTGAAAGGAGATAAAGTAAGCAAATTGCATTCAGCCGAAAAGAAAAGGCACCATGCATCTAAACTTCCCAACTATCAAAATTTTGCTGCTCAAAACCAAAAGGTTTCCACTCACATGGCCCTTTCTTCTCAGGTACACGAGTTTTTCTTCACCACATATTCTTTCAGGCTAAGGCTGATTTTTTTTTTTTTTTCATCTGTTTAGGTTACAAAACTCTGAACCTTGCCTTTTTGTGGCTGATTTATTTCTCATCTGCATAAATGTAAATAGTTAATTTTGACACCCTTGGAAACCTAAACCTTCTATTTCTGTAAGTGAATATCATTTTTGTTGTTGATACCCATGAAATCACAAGTTTCATGTCAATTGTCGCTTTTAGTTTTCCATCCCTTGTTTGTTTCATTTTGCGTCTGATCAAATTTAATCTATTTAGAACTAGATAACTCCAAAAGATGGTAGTTTTTATTTCTTCATTGTTTTATCAAATTTGTTTTTATTATAGAAAACTACGCATGCAGCTTCAAGTTTAAAAGGCTCTTTTTGGCAAATTCAGTTGCATAGCATGTAAGCTTATATAGCTGCTAACTTCTTCTTAACAGATTGATGATGGTCAAGATGGATATCATGGACTGGATGAAAGAAACAAGAGGGAGGAGCATCAAATACAGAAGCAAGTTAAACCGAATGGTTCTGGATCTTTAAGGCAGTGGGCGTGCTCCAAAAGAACTGGTGTTGCGAAGAAGGTCACCCGTAAAGAAGGCCATCAACTTTTAAAATTTAAATGGCATGTATCTCGAGATTCGCTTATTGAGACTGACCAACCATGTTTAGTTGACTTTCAGCATGAAGGAAGTCAAGTTCAGGAGCAGACTAATGATCTGTCAGCGGATCCCGTTTCTTCTCCTGAAAGCAGTGAGAGAATGGATAATCCGTTATATGAGGTCCATATCTCAGACAAGAAGGGATGGTCTCCTAGGAGAAAGACAGTAGGAAGCCCGTTGTGTCCAGGAATGATTAGGAACAGTTATCTTCCAGCATTGAAAAGAAGTGCCAATCAGCTGAGCAAAGGCAACGCCGTTGCTGGTGATGATTGCTTGCTCCAACCTCCAAACAAAAAGAGATTTCATGGTCATAGGAATCCAATAAATAATTCTGATGTTCCTCTTGATAGGGCAAGACCATCATGGGATTCTCATGCAACTGAACCCGAAGCCACAGATTTCTCCTCGTCAAGGAAGAATGTGTTGTCTGTCAGCAGCCAAGCATCTATGACTGGATCTAGATCTCATGTAGCTAAGAAACATTTATCTCTTCGGAAGTCTCAAGTGCATATCAAGGCTACTGTAGATAAAGTGGTAGTGGCCTGGCATGGTGAAGCAGACCAACAATGTTGTTTATCGAACAAGAGTACTGAAAGTCAATGTGGAAAAGAGGGGACTAGTGAAGAACTGTCTCCACGGGAATTCAAACTGATAAGGACAAATGATAGAGGAGTAATGACAAATGCAATGGCTTTGAGGAGTTCTCTATCAACTGGTGAACGCTACAGACAAAGTGGTGGGAATTCTTCAGCTAGAGTCGACACTGAATGTAAATACAAAAATGAGGGCTTAGAATGTGCTCGAAATGCTGTTCAAACTCACGAGGAAGATCTTATCATTAACTCATCATCTAATATAGCTGTCGAGGAGACTGTTACAACTTCTTGCAGATCTATGGATCCAGTGCTTCCGAAGCAGGTAGATAACTCCAGGACCGTCTCTAGCTCCCTGCAGCTTACCGAAAAGGGTTCAATGTCATTATGTGAAGTTGAGGTGCCAGGTGATTCAAGTGGGCCTTATCAAGTTGATGGGCAAGAGATGTTTTGTGCCACTGAAGTCAGCGATGGCATAATTGGGCAAAATGTTCACCCTGGGGAAGAATTGGATTCTGAATTTAGGCTTGAAAACGCATTTCCTGAGGTCGACCCAATTCCCATACCGGGACCGCCAGGATCATATCTACCGAGCCCCGGAGATATGGGTTTAGACGAAGTTCAAGGAAACTCATCACTAACAAGTAGCCGGGATGTTCAGTCTTCGCAAGGTCAGCATGATTGCATTGATGGGGATCAGTCAAATTCACCTATTTCTGCTACATCAACCATCTCTGATTCCGTAGCTGCTAGATCTGATGACAAGGATCACGAGCTGTCACCTGCAGAACCTGATGCATTTCAGGAAAAATTAAGTCATGCTATCTCTGATGCTAGCCTAAAGTCCTTGGTGGAAAATGCTGCTTCTGTGCCTCAGCTAACATGTACAGGAGCTGACAGAGCTACCTTTCATGGAGAGAATTTTCATCTCAGTAAGCTCTCTGTTGGAAAAGCACCTCTTAGTTTCAGAGACGATGATCAACGTTGCTGTTGCCAAAGGAAGGATAAAGTTTATCAGGGTGGTACTTGTAATATTCAACAAGCACAATCGGTTAAGCATCGGGCAATAGCTTCAACAACAAAACCCAACATGGAAAATCAAGTAGGTTACAATCTGAATGCTAGACCCAGAAATATGGATGCAAGGCCTGAAATGATTCCTTTGATGAGAAGTTTCCCCAGTACAGAGAAGCACCATGGAGGTCCATTTTCATCCAATAAAGCAGTGAAGCTTTCAGAATGTGGCAATCAGGAGTCTTTCAGTCCAACTCCTTGTAATCCTGTTCTCAGGTTGATGGGGAAGAATTTGATGGTGCTCAGCAAAGACGAAGATTCCTCCATGCTAATTGAACAGCCACCCCAACCTAGTTTTGAGATGAATTACAATATCAGTACTTCTCAGGTCCGGACATCTTCTGGAGCACTTTCTGGGGTCCAAAATCAAGGCTATCATCATTCTCTTCAGCAAAGGTTTCATCAAGGTTGTGTTAGTGATCAGGATCCATGTAACTCTAATGGGAATTATTTCAGTTTGAGGGTGCCATCAAATGGGTTTAACAACGGGGCAAATCTGGTGATGCATCAAACACATGAACAAGGATGCGCAGGGATGTGTGTGATGGAGCCAGATTACGAGTACAAAGGTGACTGTGATGTGATACCTGGACCATTAATCAACATGGGTAAGAGTAGACCCAATGAGGCAATATCTAATTACAAGATGAATGGAGTTGTCAACAATAATTTTTTTCCTGTTCCCCCACGGTGGTGTGCGGCCAGTAGTCCCATCAAGGAAGTGATTGTCATTGATGATATCCCTGATTGTGAAGCCAATCTGAGCAGCTCAAAGAATCTTAATGGAAGCTACTCTGGAGGGTTGAACTTGAGAACAAGCTCGCTGACATCTGGAGGAGGTATTCCAATTAATCAAATGGACGCCAAATGTAACTCTAGGCATGTCAGGATTAACCCGGCTTACTCCTGTTATCAGTATGATCAGGACCCTTCCTGCTGTCTTCTTAGTGAATCAGCAGCTACACGCAATGGCAGCAGCATTCTTCCAATGAGCTCGAGGCAATTGGTAAATGGAAGCCCTGTGTGGATGCAACGGGGTTGTACAACAGACAGTCCAAGTGTGGTGGGGCGGAGTCCTTTGGTGGGTTCCATACCAGCTGCCGCTGCTGCTGCACCATCATCGAGCCATGGCATGAGATCTGCAGTAGTTTATAACTCCCGGCCTAGCTAGGTAGCTTTTAATTTGGTAATTAGTTTTGTCATGCTCTATGCAAATATATGATCTGCTCCTTGTGTTCGACAATACTTGTAATGAAAACTACTTTCCATATGGACTCAGTCTTCCCACGCTGGCCTCAAACTCTTGGGGATAGCAAAAAGTTAATAAAACGTTACTGGCTAGGCTAGCCCTAGTAGGTATATGTATATATGGGTACGTACTTTATGAAATCTACATCCAAAATTAAGTAATTAATAATTAATATATGACAGCCGCTAAAGTAAATAAGTAATATATCTCTGTGGAAAAGAAGTGGACGGCCTCATGATCAAATGAATAGTATAATCACTATACTTATGCATGTAATTTTTTGGCCAGATGTTATAGAGTTGATCATTTAATTACATGATATATCCAATTATAAGAGTGGCCAGAGTTACTGATCAAAGTCTGAGCGAGCGTGTGGTATGCATGTATGAGTTTGGATTTGGTCCACACTAGATAGATAGATATATTCAAACTTGTCCGAACATATGAATAGATTAATTTATAATATGATTTAATTATTCATAAAATAACATATTATTTAATAAATATATTTATATTATTAATTGAGTTACTTTTTGAATGGTGTAAACTTCTTTATTCAACGTGACATTATAAATAATTGGATTGATTGTTGAAATGATCTATACGGTGATACCGTACGTTTTAATGAGTTCGGATATGTATGGTTGTAACCAAATCCTAACTTACCTTTACATTCATGGTCATTGATCATTAATTAAGTTGATTAATACAAACTAATATAATTTCTTCAAGTTAAACAAAGCTGGGAAACATTAAATATAACTTGATCAATTAGGAGCTTAATTAATATTTAATCAGATAGTATAATTAAGGTGGTGGTTATATATAATAAAGCAACACTGAATTAATAGTATGTATGGTTAGCCATATATATAAATGGTCAGACTCTGAGTGAAGAGGGGTGAAAATTATATAACCAAATACATGAGTGAGCAGAGTAGCTAGTAGTGCATAATTGACAGCATTGCTTGACTGATGATTACTTGGATGGTATATATAATATATATGGCCCCATGCACTTGATTACGATCGAAGATGCCTCTTTTTGACGGACTACAATTCATAGTTCATAATATTGCAGCTGAGTGGAAACGTCATACATGAACATATATATATATATATATACATAGATATATTTGACGATGAGGTTAGTACGTGCGTGTGAATGATGACATCAATGGAAGGGGCCGTAGATGAGAGGAGAAGTTAAAAAATGAAAGGAAATGTTGGTAAGGACGTAGGATTCAAACCATGCATATGCATAATGCATGTACGTAGAAATTCTGTAGAATGTTAAATTGTTGAGAGTAGCGTGTAGAGGCCTGGGTAGCAGCTAATCTCTGCACCATGCACGCACATTACAAATATATATATATATATATATAGAGAGAGAGAGAGAGAGAGAGAGAGAGAGAGAGAGAGAGCTAAAGCTAGCTATAATGCCATATATATAGCCACGTATAGATTGATGGGTAACGTGGGTTACATTTCAGTAAGTAAATAGTTTCCCACACGCTCAACTAAGTATATACAAATTAACCCAACCCAGCGTCCTCCATATGTATATATATATGCATGAATTGAGCATTAGTAGTAGCATTCACCAATTAATTAGTAGTAGCTAACTATATAGCTACATAGTTTCAAAGCTATAGATAGATAGATAGATAGATAGATAGATAGATAGATAGATAGATAGATAGATAGATAGATAGATAGATAGATAGATAGATAGATAGATAGATAGATAGATAGATAGATAGATAGATAGATAGATAGCAGCAATCCAGGATGCAGGAGGCCGGAGGTTGTATAATTAATCTATATGCATATAATTAGAATAATATAGTCAAAAGTGGGTATGGCACTAAAATCTTTAGTACTAGAGACCATGCTTTAATTCCATGTATTAATGATCGATGCAGCCTAATTCTCCTTTCTGAAGTATTAATCCCATCATTTCTTTCTAATTAACAATTTATATATAATGACTGCCACTCCCACTCATTATATATTAATCCCATATTGCATGGTCAAAGAGGCTGCTAGCTGGGCCCCACTTGTACCATTCATTCCTATTTCATTTCATTTCGTTTCATTTCATTTCGTTTCATTTCATTTCATTTCATTTCGTTTCATTTCATTTCGTGCCTTTGTCTTTTACTCCATCTTTTCACTCGACGTTGGTGGACTGCTGCTAGTTGATGCAACATGTTGGCATACACTTGAGAATTCTTATATAATCCATGTCCCCCTGACTTTTTGGTTGACTCTTTAATTCTATTTCCAGTGGACTACCTTATAAGCTAGTGTTCGTTTCGGAAGTTGAATATTGAATCCATAATAATATTGCAACTGCCAATTACTTCTTGTAACCTACTTACTACTTTATACGTATGTTATGTAACGCTCAAAAATACTTCAACATTAATCAACGGTCTAATTATTTAATTAATGTACATACCCGTTTTCAACTAACTACAACTACAACTACAAGCACAACTTGTAAGTTAATTGTAACACCACACGATCGATGGATCTTTACAATCCAACTACGCACGTTACAAAACTGTATATTCATGATATAATTCCCTTATGATCACCCAATAAAACGTGCATGCGTTAAGGACATATTCATATAATTAGATCTTGCTTCTCATTCTCACCAACTTGGCTAATGTCTCTTGAGCTGCCACGGTTTGAACATGGTTGTGCCCCAACATAACAGTTCTTATACTGATGCAAGTTCTACACAATTCTTCACCGCTGTCGAAATACCCTCCCCTCAGTAGCAACTTCGCCCTCGTTTCAAGTAATGTGGCCTTGAGCAGCGTCACATCCTGCCACACATCTTCGTCCACCCTCTGTACTGCCTTCTCCGTCTCCTCCTCTTTCTTCTTCTTCTTCTTCTTCTTCTTCTTCTTCTTCTTCTTCTTCTTCTTCCAGCAGAGTGAGTACTCCATCTGGCACCAATCTTGTATCTGACACACAAATGACTTCTCAACTTCTTCCAGCGCATTCGTGCACACCTTCAGCAGCTCCAATGCCGAGATACATCTTGAGAAGCTCGTGAAGGCCCTTATGGCAAGAGGGAGTGCCGTCCTTCCTATGTACAGAACCAGATCAAGGGCCTTCAGTTGGACCAATGGAGGTTCTGATTTGAAACCAAACACTAGAAATGCAGAAGCCCACAAGTGTTCAAAGCTCGCCAATGGATTACCCGCCTTCCTCACACCTTCAACGGTTGATCTTGCTCCCGCTAAACCTCCTTCCTTCCTTTTGAAAAACAACTGAGTAATGGGATGGAACTGAATCCATAGACCTGCTACAGCGTGTTGATACTTCCTGCGATTTGCCCTCTGTGCGAGTCCTAGTTTGATCAGAAAATGCGCAGCATCTTCCTCGCTCTTGCAACTCTGTGAAGATAAGCAGGGGCAGCAACTGAATGAAAGGCTCAGGCATTCGGCCCACTTCCCCAATCCCTTTGGTAAGGCAGCAGGCATGTTGTTTGCAGCAGCAGTTAACAGAGTGGCCGAAATAGGGGCTTGGGCGAACCAGGCACCCACAAGGAGCATTCTTGATGCAATGACATACTTTCTGCTTTCAGTTTTCTGGGTGAGTGCATAGCAAAAGTATATCATCTTCATCAGGAAATGATTGTTTTTGCAGTACTGGTCTTCATTGATGCTTATATGAGTACAAGTAGAAGAGGCTTCATCAATTGGCACTTGGCTTATAGTTTCAAAAAGAGAAGAGGGGGTGATTCCAAGTTCAGAGAGCAGTGACCCTATCACCCACAAACCATAACTCAATCGTCCTAGTTTCTCATCGAATTTCTTCAAGTATTCCAGCTCCTCAGCAGGATAGTCTTTCTTCCTTGTTCCTCTGATCAGAACCATTGCTTCAGTGAAGGGCAATGGGAGAAGCTGCATGGCGTCAAAACTCATCACCTTGGGCAGCCTAGTAGTGATAATGATGTGGGACCCTCCAGTGTTCCGCGGGATCAAATCATGTAAATCCTTCCCTTCCCACCACTCCTTCTCCGTCTCGAGATTGTCAATAATCAGTAAATAAGGCATGTCTCGGAAAAGAGCCTTCTTCACTCTTTTGAACGCTTCGAGTTCCTGCTCTTCAAAGCTTCGAATTCGCCCTCTTTCCTTCTCGTCAGCACTAACATCTAGTCCCAAGCACATGGACAGGTTCAATATGTTCTGCCTGAAATAGGGGGCCTCACCACCCGCCCACAAAACCATTTTGTATCTCAGGGCATATCTGTATGCAAATTCCAGAGCAAGTTCCGTCTTTCCAATGCCAGGAACCCCATGAACACAAATCACACTGCAACCCGAGGTCTTCTTCTTCACACATTTAGAATATTCCCTGTATCTTGACCTACTCAGTGAATTACTGCCAATAACCGGCGGTTGTTCAACCCAGGCCTCTAAAGCTAGCTCTCTAGACTTTCCAATCTCCAAACTAATATATCGTTCTGTGTCGGTGGTAGCCACAGAGTCAGTCTCCTCATCTGCTTGGCCTTCAGATTGCCTGCTCGTTTCGCCCTTAAAGCTTGACGCAGACGTCGAATACTCCTTGTCAGTAGACTCCCCGCTACACCCGAACAAGGCGGTTTCTATTTCCATCATCTCCTTCTCCCTTCCCACAAAATACCTGTTCCTGGGGAAAGGGAGGTCCTCAAGTCTTTCAAGATCGGCCCCAACCGCGCTCTTCCTGCCCAGCTTAGCTCGCAAGATGCCAGCAGTTCTGGAGAGGCAATTCCTCCAGTTGCCCTCATTGGCTTCCAATTTGAACTCATGGCACTTGATTAACCCATTGACTGCCTCTTTGCATTCTTTATCCACTGAATTGTAGCTGAGAAGGCTCATGATCTCAGCAGGATCCGAGTTGAAGAAGATGGGGATGAGATTCTTCTTCTGTGAAAAGAATCTGATCTCCTCCATACTGAAATGGTTGTAGAAGGAAGAGCTGGTGACGACCACAACCCCAAATGCAACGGAGCAGATAACTCGGTCTGCAATCTCGTGGCTCTGATTATCAGAGTACTTGGCCCTGTCAGCAACAAAACAAGCAATCCCCTGAAGCTCAAGCTCTGATTTGAGCCACTTTGAGAAGCGCACTAGATTGGGATTGTGGCCATGGAAGCCAATATAAACATCACAACTCCTGATTTTGGCATTGGTGGAAGCAGGAGAGATGAGGCCTCCTCCACCTCCTCCTTTGCCGAACGAAATCCGGGGCACTGGGAAAGAGAATGAGATGCGGGGAGGGGCAGAGGCAGGTGCATCCCCCATGCTGCAAGTAACAAACTTGAGCGGCGGGCCGTCGGAAAATTCGTAGTGGTCAGAAGGGGGAGTGTAGGAACGGCTCGGAATGTCGTCCGAACATTCGCACTGGCTCGGGGGAATGGGCTTGGCCGGAGGTTCTGGGCCGGTGGCCCTGGGAGAAATGTAAGGAGACTGTAAGGCTGAAACAAATGCAGAAGAAGGGGGGGAGACAAGGGAGGGAGAGTTGTAGGGAGATGGTTCCATCTGATGATTGTTTAGGTTTGAAGAAGCCAAATGTGGGGTTGTCTTGATAGACAGCCCAGTTGAGCTAGATTTTGAAGCTTCCCCTGGCAAGGCCATTATCAAGCTAGATGCACAATCTAGATCTCACTTCACACAGAAAGAATCACAAAATTAGAGGCACTTCAGGGGCTGGGGTGAGAGATGGAATCATGTAGTGTCTCTGGCAGAAGATGAATGTGGAAAACTCTGAGGAAACATAAAGTTGCCATGTGATTCCCTTCTCATTCAGAGCCTCTTCTCTCCTTGGTTTTTATGTTTCCTGTCTTATTCTCCCTTTCTCTTCTTGAGTTCTGATGCCTTCTGTATCTGTATGTATGAAATAGATCATCTTTGTACTGGTAGTGATGGCAAACATGTATAATAAATAATAAGCTTTGATCTGAAAATGGTAGAGAATGAAGATCCGCATACAAGATTAGTAGGCTAAAAGCTGTCTTCTTGATCGTTGGCGACTATGAAAGTGAAAAGAGGATGTTTAATATATATCTAAAATCGAAAAAGAAGTGGAAAGAGGCCAAAATATATGAAGAGCAGGTATCAAAATCATAACTTTTGTGAATCCTTACCTGGTCTTTCCCTTTTTGTGGCATTAGAAATATTTAGAAAGGGGGTGATGAGGCCTCCTTTACTTGTTTGCTGAAATTTCTGAGAACTGAGACAACTGAGCTGACTCTCTCTCCCTCTCTCTCCCTCTCTCTCCCTAAGTAAATGGGGGAGTCTTTTTGTTTTTTGAGTTGGCAGTTGGGCAGTTGGGCACTTGGGCACTTGGGCACTTGGCAGGGCTTTTTTAATAACTAAATAAATTTTCTCCCAAGGCCAAGGCCAAGGCCTTGACTGGTCAGAACTCAGAGAGAAGGCATATGGAGAGAGCAACCCATTGTCTGTCGGTCGTGGTGGCTTTACTCACTCATATTCACTTGTAAATAAATAAAACCATGGGATTATTATAGGAGTATTAAGTTTGGGTGGGAAAATGTGTAGTAATCTGACAGAAAAAGATGCAGTGGAAAGTTAACCAAAGACCAGACCAGACCAGACCGCAGGAACCAGGCAGCATGTGCAGGAAGACCAGATTTCAAACACTTTGAAGTTTGAAGGGTTAAAAAATGATACTAAAATTAGTCCGAATCATACCATATCTTTTCAGCACAGCAACGCATACAGGCAGGCAATCACTTCTTCTCAACCAAGTGATATTCGTGCTATACTTATTATTATTGTTATTATTTTCATGAGCATAATCCATAATTAAGCAGCCATGGCTTGCCACCTATTATTGCGATATGCTACATTCTACAACCTATAAGTATGATTCGATTCGATTCGATTCGATTCATCCGATGATTACTATATCATCAGGCCCCGCCAACTTTTGCTTGCCATCAGTTAACGTTGTATTCAATGCTATATGCCCATGTGGATTGGATTTGGGCTCATCTTATCCCAATTCCTATCCCCAACCAATCAAAATGTTACTGAAGCCCAGGCCCACTAAAGTCCATATCATAATAAAAATATATTATATATATATATATGTGAAAAAGACTCATAATTGAAGAGTGTGTGTGTGGTGGTCTGGTCCAGCAGATCCGGTGCCCAACAGTCAGCGATGCCCACTTTTGTTGGGGCCACTGCGGCCCACTCTTCTCCATCTGGCTCATCTTGCTCTCCCCCACATCTATTTATTTAATAAAACATAACAAAACATGTAATTTTCTTCCACATAATTTCCTTCTTCTTCCCCTATTAACTTTCGATCACTACAGGGGATTAGGGTTTTCCAACTCCCCCATTTTTACTGATTTAATCTTCATCGTCCCCGCCTCCTCTCTCCACAGCTTCATTTATGGCCTTCATACTCTATATTACGGTACGTTTCCACTTCCTATGCTAATTTCCGCTTTTTTCTTTACTTCTAACTCTTTTCAATTCAATTATAATAATCTTGTCACTTTCAATCTTACTCCATCTAATTGCTACGCCGCATAATTGAAAGCTATTGTCATCTGAATCTCTTTATTCTGCTACCTGAAACTTTCAACGGAAATTTTGTTGACGAAATTAAATTAGTCTTTCATTTACATTGGTCCAAAAGCAGTTCTTAATCTTTCCCATCTTTGCTAGATTTGGACCGCATCTGGAACAACATGTTGTTCTTGATCTTCATCTGATTCAGACTTGCGAGTTCCTGAAGATCTCAGAGCTTCCCTTGATCGTTGACCATCATGGATTTGGAAAGCAAGTGTTCTGCCCTCGAATCTGTGGAGGATAATGATCTAACTACACAATCAGCCCCTCCCGAAGATGACAACGAAGTTATGACTAATGGCTCTTCTATTGACACGCCGGGTTCTGCTGGAAATGTTCTTGATACATCCAATACAACAACTTTGCCAACAGATACCAGAGAAATAGTTCTTGACAGGGAACAGAATGAGACTTCTCCTACATTGGCAGTCAAATCACCTAGTTCAGAGTCTCCAACCACTAAAGGACGTGGACTGAGGAAATGGAGGCGAATTAAGAGAGATTTCATCGAGGACAAGAGTGCCCCTGTAGATATTAGTAAAGCTCTTAAACGGGGGTTCTCCACTTCTTCAATCCAGAATAAACCCCAGCATTTGATGAAGCAGAGTAGTGAAGGTTCTCTCAGGCCTGTGCTGCCAGTTGATGGCATGGTTTTTCATGGCTCCAGTTCTAATTCTAATTCTAGGCATGCAGTCAATCCTGCTTTTGCTCCCAATGCCAATTCTGAGAATAGTGAGGATGTGAGCAGTAGATCTTCCACAGCGGCCAGTGCTCCAAAGATGAGGTATGAGCCATCTTCTGGGCGTGTGTGGGAAAAGAACAGAGTGAAGAGTGTGAACGCGAAGAACTCTGGGAATTTTTCTCCGCGGGTTCAGCAACAAAAGGACCAGATCGAAGGCAGTAAGAAGGCTAGAGGAGAAAAGATCAAAATTGAGAAAGAAAACTCTCATTCTAGCTTGGAATCTGATTCAATAAGCTCCAACTATGTCTTTATGCTGGGTGCTTATAATGCAACTAGTAATGGGAAGCAAAGTGGAAGGTCAATGAATTATGATGGAGAGAGTGAAGAAGCTCATGCAAGCGCACAAAAGTTTGGAGAGGGAGTTGAAAACTTATACAGGAAAGAGACTGAGGGAGAAGAAGATTTTTTGTATGATGGTGTAGCTGCCAACCTGTCTTGGTCATCTAAGGAGGCCGAGTACAGGAACCGACGGTCATCAACAGATGAGGATCCTCTAGCTGAATCTATCCTCAACCTCCAGTCTCTGCAGCAAGCACTTGAAAAAGGTTCACAAATTCTTTCCAAGAAATGCTTTCCAAGAAATGCTTTGTGATTCTTTTTTATATGTTGCTGAGTTTCTAACATCTCACATTTATATTTCTTCATGCTTGCACCTAATTTAACATGTTTCGTTGTGTTTCTTTTGATCCCCACTGATATGGACATGAACTATGAATATTCTTGCAGAAGTTGAGAAATTAGGGGAGATTGGGAAGGATGTAGGGTCAACTGATAGCTCGATCAATGGTGGTAATGAAGCTTCAAGTTATACTGACCCAGAAATTTGTGAAAGAATTTCATACGAGCAGCTGGGCTCTGGTAAGATTAGACAGACTGCTTCAGGTTTGTTGAAAGCACAGGTGTTAAGCTTCACAGAGAAGGTGAAAATTTTGGAAAGTAAGCTGGAGAAAACTAATGCTTTGCTCGATGTGAAAGAGTCCAGAGTTGCTGAATTGGAAGCAACTATTAGGCATAGTAAGTCAGCAATGGAAGAATCTGTTAGGACCATGGATTTGGAAGGTGAAAGGATTAAAGAGATGGAGAGTTATATTGAGGGGGTCTTTCAGGAAAAAATCGAAGTGGAGGTTGAGTATTTGGCACTCAGAAGGGCAATTGAGAGGTTGAAGGGGGAAAACAGAGATGACCAAGTTACTACACTCATTGAAGAGCAGAAAACGCTTGCCGGGGAGCAGGCAGAGATGATGAAGGCTCTTGGAGAAGCAGAAAGCAAGGCTGCAAAGCTTAAGAAGCGGGCCAAGGAGGTAGAAAAATATTGCGGTGATCTAATAGGGAATGATGAGGTATTGAAGATGCAGAAGAGAGTATGTAGGGCTAGCTCAGGTTTTGTTATACAGTTGATACTATTGGTCTTAGCGTTTTGGGTGTATCTCTCACAACTGTCGCCCGGCTCTGGGATACCTGTTCCCACGTAAATCTGATAGATATAGCATGTTGGTCGTTCCTATGTTTATTCTAAGCAATTTGGATGGTGTCCAGTTTTGAGTTGTTTTCTTCTTTGGCAATGGAATTATGGAAGAGGGAGGGTTCCCTACCCAATGTGTGCATTTGTAACTCATGTGTTGTAATTTTGGCAATTTTCATTGAACGTGGCCATAGAGCAAGACGGCAGCAAGTTGCAACTTATGATCATTTCCATCCCTTGTTTATACTTGTTTAGTTGTTTTATTATCGTCTTTTCTAGCTACAGTATAAGGAATCGTGTATAGCAACTTTTGATCCTTTCCATCCCTTGTTTATACAACTTGTATTAGGGGTCGTTTTGGATTAAGTGTAAATGGATGGGAATGAGAGTGAATGGATATGATTCTATTTCCCTCCTTTAGTTCATTACCATCCAATTATTAGAATGAGTTTTCATTATTTTAAAATGCCAAAAAATCTTGCTATAAAATGCCAGAAATCTGGTGAGGGGTGTTAATGGGTGTGAATAGTCCAATCGGAAGGTTATTTACGAAACCTTCTTCAAGTCAGGGAGCCAATCTATATTTTAGTTTTGTATTAATTTAATATCTGCTTGCATCTTTTTTCTTCCGCTTCTTATTTCTATCGCAGCCTACCTTGTTCAAGAAAATTGATGGACTTTCCTCTAAATCAAATTAGGTCTCTTGAAATTTTTTTGTTTAGGGTTGGTTAGTTGAGATTAGGGCTATCTATATATATTTCTAAGGATAATGTTTAATTGATTTCTTTGTTGATTGAATGCAAAAATAATTTTGTATAGTTATGCATATACTTTATGTTTATATAATTTCTCTATTTAGTTGATTTCTCTTTTCGTTTATTAGGTGAAACTTGAATAATTATATTTTGGTCGTAGATGAACTTGTTGACGCGGAAATACCCGAATGTAAGTAGATGTCTATCTGTCTATGTCTGAGCCAAGCGGGAAAATACCCAGCTCAGCTTCAGTACTGTCTTAGGATCGATCCTCTTGTTTATCTATCGTTAGACCGACTGACAATCATTCAGCCTTAGTTATACCAGGCTAACCCTATCGACCTCGGTCTCTGAGATGATCCCGAAATAAGACATAACATAATTAATTTGCAATTTTAGCAGTTTAAGAAGTGAATTTTCTCGTTTTTTTTAGAATACTAAGCAAAACTTTCACTTCTTTCTTCCACGATAACAAAATTATGATAACATATGCGAATTATGTTAACACATAGAGATTTCTTTTTTTGATTGACCTCCTCCGTATTTTAATTCATATATTATTTTTTCATACTTTTAATTGACATAGATTCATCTCTAAAAAAGGAATCTATTGATTCTCTCCCAATTTGTTGATATGATTTACTTCACTTACAAGAAAGTATTGAAAGGTGATTGGCCTGATTGAACAACAAGGTCATCAAGCTATTTTTGGCGAGATCACGCAACTGAGAAAGAAGCATGACCAGTTGAGCTCGAAGAACAAGAAACAGAAGCACGCTTTGGAAAAATCACAAAAGGGGGATTCCCTAGGGATCTAGTATTTACTGTTTCTTTCACTGATCCGAGAAAAAGGGATCTCAATCACCCATCAATGATACTGAAGTTGAGGACAAAAAGCTTTGATGGGATATGTTACCATACATAAATGGAATATCCTGCCATGAAGAAGACATTTTTCCATAAATGCATGTGTGGATAGAAAGTAAGGCGCTCGATGGCGTCCAAATCCTACAATAATGGAAAAAGAAGGAATAGTGATTTACAGAGCCACAGTATCTTATAACAGTTACAAGATAAAAGTATTGATAACAGCTAAATCTAACTTCTTCCATCGGAGGGAGCAAGCCGGAACATAATCCCGGTCAGCCCTTTTACTTGTCTTACGTGCAGGTGGTGGGGCCGGACATACTGTTGGAGCAGATTCATCATTCTTTGTTAACTGTTTGGTGCCTTTTGTGGGAAACGACGGATACTGAAGACTGAAGCTTGACCATCAGCACGAGTAGTTCAATTCGAACTAGTTGGGACTTGGGAGTGATAATTTGCAAAATGGAAGCGGAAGGAGATGATAGGAATATGGCCACTAACGTGGAAGGACAAGCACCGAGAGTCCAAACCCCTGTAACTAGGAGGGTAAGAGGGTCCTAGTTAGCCAGGATAGACAGGAAGTAAGCAGCCCTCACGAGGTACATCAAGGAGAGATAAGAATTACACATGTAGCTAACATGATCAGGTTAGCATCAGATGAAAAGGTAGATCAATACCTCGACAGAATGAGGGCAGAGCTCCAGACTCAACCAGAACATCGAGTGATGCATTTAAAATCTTCTTATGATGAGAAGTAAACATTTTGGCTCATCATCTTCGAAGTAGGACATCCTAAAAGGAGGGGGGATCTTGTCGAAGCATGGGATAACGATGAAGAATACCAAGGAGGCCAAGCAACCCTAGGAAGAAGGCAATGCCTGAAAAGCATATTGAGAAAGAGGCAACTTGGATAGGAGTAGAAGCTACTCCAAAGAATAAAGAAGTAGAGTTTTTAACAATATAATTTAGGAACGACTTTTCTTTTAACATAGGAAGTAGAAGCAAAATGAAAGTTAAAGTCTTCCAATGTACGTGTCTCCCACATGAATAGTGAGTGGTATAGTAAGAAATACAGGATTGTATCAAATGATATATGACTTCTTCTCGTTCATGTTGAGGTAATTGTAAATACAAATCCACCCGTTATTTGTTCAAAACAGCGATGCGAAGCAAGACAATTATTATTAGGCGTCCATCCTCCATTTTCGTCGGACAATGTGCTTGTCCTGCTGGTCTGAGCTTCCAAGAGTAAAATTCAGCATGAAAACCGCTGTTTGTATTGTTACTATACTTAAAATATACTTTACATCCTAATAACTCGGAATTTTGGGAATAATTTTTATTATTCTAATAACTATTTTAGTCTACTAAAATTATTATTTTAAAATGAAGATTTTTTGTTCATTAGCATACTTAGAAAATCAGTTATACCTTATATTATAAATATCAATCGAGTCATTATTCCGAAATAAATACGTGAATGTAAATAAATATATATATATCAACGGAAGTTTGACAACGAAACTTAATTCTTAGTACCACTACTACTTCTGTGAGTATCGCACTTCCTCGGCAAGTCTGCCAGTATAGTTAAATATACTAAATATACTGTTTACTCTTAGTGTCTATAACATGAAATATAATAAATGAGTTTTTGCTCAGTAAGCACAAACACGACTCACAATGAGTGCATAAACACTAATCAATAATTTCATATCTAATGTAATTCTCATTTCATGTGTCTTTCATGTTATTTTAGTTCCTTTCTTATTCATTTTTATTTTGGGTCATGTGCACATATCAGCTGTGTGCACGACCAATGAAAAGATGGAAGCATGATCAAATCCAAACTTACGGTCGTTTCATGCCTGGTCATGACTTAACATAGTTTTTCATTATCTTCTCTTCTGGACCATCTTTTCTTTCGAGAGTTTGTTACGGCATTTAACTTTTCTTAATCATTTCTTTTCATTCCATCTATACCTCTTAATTTTTTAATATAAATAATGAGGTAGTATCCACATTATTCCCATATGTATATATGATGTTATAGAATTAATGGAGCAGCAATCATAATAGATTTAACACTCATAGCATTCAATCAATTGATAATGATCAATTTAATTAAATAATGTGAACATCTTAGCAATCATCATCAATAACCCAACAAGTTTCAAAACAAATTTCATGTTATAGGTGATATTTATATTTACTTGAATTCCATGTTAGGAGTGGATTTTCTTACCCTCCATTGGGCTGTCATTAGTATTATTTGTACAATAACAAACTAATTTATGTTACATTGATACTTACATAGTCCTAATATTTCTTTTCTTCTAAGTCAGAAGGAATATTTATACTTAGAAACACCTACCTTATCCTATTATGTTCTTGAACGCCTTCTATAAAAATTGCACTTTCTAAATTATCACCTTACTTTACAATTCAAACGTTTTCATGTAGCCTTGAAGTAATGATTTCTAAGTTTGTTTGCTTCTAAGCACTTAACCTCAGTTTTGATGTTTGTATCTCATGAACTGCGGCTCTGTTTGGCTTAAAATTTTGTACACTTCTAATTCCGAAGTAATAAAAGGGATGATGCTAAAGTGCAAAACAAAAAATGAGTACTTGCTTAGTATTTAGGTGTAATTCTTAATATATGAAGTTGATATGGCAATAAAAACCCATTGTCAAGATTCCATGGTTATAACACGTTTTTTGCTTATTATTATGATGATTATTATTACTTAATAAATAACTCTTAGGTATATTCTTCAATTATTTTCACAAACATGCTCAGATACTAATATTGACTCCATAAAGTTTAAACCTTGCATACAAAAGAGTTCTTGGATAAAAGCAAAATGATTTTGTTTTTAATCATTACGAAAAATGTATTTGAAAAATGGAGACTTTCTTCGCGGCGGACCAAAATTGACATTGATACTGGAGTTGTGTGTCTCAATATGCATCGCCCCATGCATCCCGGTGAGGAGACAATTCCCCTAGGGCTGACCTTAATGGGTATCTAAAATTGATATAGGAACCGGTATTCACATTGGTACAAGCACATTAAGGGCTTTATTAATCAAGTTTTTATAGTATTTGTGAATATATAACTTTACATTCATCTAGACACACATACTCGCATACACTACCAAATTGACACTAAAAATCAAAGGTACATAGACAAGGTTGAAGTTAAGCTTTTAATAGAGCTCAACCTAAAGCTTAGCTCACTCTCAACCCCTGCACCCCGCTACAAAGCTTACTTACTACTATCAAAGGTAAGCAGGTAACTACCAAAATATTCTAATTTTCTAGCTACATACTACTATCTAAAACCAAAAGTAACTACCAATCCAAATCCAACAAACTAACTTCATGGTCACAGATGTGGCCCTCTCTTTCGTTTCCCACAAATCCTCCCAGGGAAAAACGAGCAACACTGAACAAAAATTTTCAATGGTGGGGTACAAGTTCGCCCGCCAGACAAAGAGATACTCACGTCCTCCTCACAAGTCAGAACTTAATGTGTGCTAAACCTAATCTCTAAAAGGCCTGTTATGATTGCCCTTGTGAAGCATTAGAAGATTTGTATTCTAACATCTCATTCTTGTGCCCCTCCTCGTCTCTCACTCCTTTTTCATGATATGCCTGCTTTTCTGCTTCGGTGATATTATTCCACAGGACCCCAATCTTCTTGTTGATAGCTCTCTCTTGCCTGTGGTAATAAGGTTTTAGCCTCCCATAATGCCCACTCCTGTTTGACTTGGGCTTAGATGGATCTCGCAATGCCAACTTCAATCTCTTCTGATATAGACGAGGTCGCCTGGCCCGAATTTTATGAGCCCCATGCTCTGGAACATGATACAAGACGCCATGCAGCTGAGTTGAACCCAAATTGACAGTAAAGAGGTATCCATTATCAAATTTCCCATTGATAGTTCCAGTCACCCATCCACCAGGCTGCACTATTGGACATTCTGCAAACAAGAAAACACCACGATTCATAAACACCACTTTTGGCAGTACCCCTAGAATAGTTTGAAGGCAAATACCTCAATAACCAAGTACACATGCCAATTAGAAGTAGTAGTATATCATTTTGAACATCATGGTGCAGAACTCAAACATGGCCAGATGAGTTGCCATTTAAAAATCTCCACTGCTCCTCGCATTGATTTCAAGTCAAGACCATATGACAAACAAGCATTCACTAGTGAAACCAAATTTAGAGACACTATCTAACACTTTCTTCATCCAACAGCATATACTGTAAGCATTCAAACTAGTTAAACAGTAGAGAAATAATAATACACCTACCCTGACCCTGTAACTGGTTTACAGTAGCACCTTCATGGACAAGGCTTCCGTTTACAGAACCTAGGGAGGAAGGTTGTAGCCGGATTAGGAACCGAAATCAAATTGTATATTTTGCAGATCGCTTGCTTCAAATACAAAATGCCTTATGTGATTACCAGGCATTGAGGGAGGAAACTGCTTGCGGAAGTAATAAGCCTGCTCAAAGTGAAAAAGGAATGACTGATAGTACTTGCGCAGGACAAATGATGAACCGATGATTGTGATTGGATATTTGAATACCATAACCACTTCCTTCCATTTACGGTCCCTTATCACCTGCAAATCATAGCGAGAATAAGAGTTTTCTAGACAGTAGTTAGTTCTACATCTGAATAAATCATATCCCCACATAGGTCAGTTATAAGACAGTTTTTCTAGAAGAGCATTTCCAAAAGCCCTCTCCATGTAACGTTAATGCCATATGAACTAGAGGGGTTGGACAGAAAAAGGAATATGATTAGAAATAGAAACTAAAAAGACAAACCTTTTCAAGGCCACCTCGAGAAGTGACCTCCACAAAAAGGCAGTGTAGATCCAGAGCCTTCCCTCCTACAGTAGGAACCCTATGGAAAAAAAGAAGAAAAGCATATCATCAGGTGCTCTGCACTATTAAGAAGAAAGACCAGAATTTCCCAATTAGAATGAACATTTACTGTTGACTTTGTCCAAGGCCCGTAATGATTAGGAAATCTGGATTGATTTTGTGTATCTAAGCTGTTGATGCATATACATATATAAACGGAAGAAACATAGACAGTGCATGAACAGAAGCGCAGCAAAAGCAGGTAGGTGAAGCGAAAAATGAAGAAACAGGAAAGAGCAAGCACAGGCAGAAGCAAAAAAATGAAGGGGGAAAAGGAAAAGGGATAACCCTATTTGTTCTTACGTGAACTTGGTACCAAAGGAGCGATGAAAAGCCTCGAGCTTTTCCCAGAAAAGTTGGGAGCTTTGAGCAACTTGGTCGTAATTGGCGGTGGCAGGGGGGTAAGGCTGAGTGGCGGCGGCGGCGGGGGGTTTGCTAGGAAGTCCATGAGAGTCTTGAGGCTGAGCGGAAATGAGAGCAGACCCACTGTCAGACAGATGATGAGGAGGAGGAGGAAGAAGGATCGACATTTTAGGCGGCAGAAAAGAGAGCGCGAGGGGTAACTGTAAAGAAGAAGACAACAGCGACCTTAATCAGTAATTATCTCATTTAAATTTGTTCCATTATATTATTAAATTATTACATCAACTACTACTTTATTGTATGTTCTGTCCTTTTTATTTATTTATTTATTTATTTATTTATTTATTTATTTATCAAGTTAATAGGGATTTAGTATAACATTATAAGTAGAACCGGTTGGATTAACTCCTCTTAAATGTATTTATGTTAACTCTTTCGTTTGATTAACTCGAAAGAAATTGGATTTACAGAAATATTCGTTGGTTTAAATTAAGATTGCAGAATGAACATTAATTAGAAAAACCTCTACTTACTCAAATACTTCCTAATCATCACCTTTTCCCCAACTCCCACCCACATCTAAACAATAAACTATACAAATCACAACTTCGCATTGAAATCATATATAAAGACAAAAAAAAAAAAAATACATATTTAAGAGGAAGATCTGATGAGAGACGACATGTCGTCGATCAGGAAAGCTCAATCAAAGAACTTGGGATCATAGCCGTTGCTAGTGGTGGCCAATATATAGTAAGCAACAATATGGCCAATGGAACCCCAAGCAAGGACATCCACAATGTTGAACCCAACTGGGTCATTGGATTTGAGCAGGCTCACATACTCCTTGGCCCTCGCATCGCCCGCCTCGAAGTGGCTCAACCCATTCTGCTCCGGCAACCCCTGTTTCGCCACGTTCTCCCTCTGGAAGTTGAAGAACACAAACCTCCCTAGGAACAGAGACAGCCCTGTGCTCAGGCTTATCACCAGAGGTGTACTCAGCTCTGCCTTCACTACGTTGAACCTCCCTCTCTTACTTGCTTTTGAGGGGCTACCTAACCTCAATTTGCTCACTGCCTGGTTTGTGGGGAGACGCCTGAGACCTTGGAAAGAGACGTTGAGGACGGAAGGCTTGTTGGTGGTGGATGACAAGGTTGGGGCGGAGAACAGGGCGGCGGATGAAGAGCTTGCTGCCATGCTTAACTGATCTACTTTTCCTCGATGAAAAGAAATTAGAAAAGTGGTACTAGCAAATGTGTTGTGTATACACTTCCTCTGTTAGAAGAGAGTGATGGAGATTTGTGAGGATGGAATTGAAGAGAAGAAAGATTTTCAATGCTGACTTGGCCTTCTTTCATTGGCTATTTCTAGATCAGACAAGTTTGGATACATTTTCACATTCAGAAGGGATTATGGCTAATAGATTTAGAAGGATCAAAAGGGCCTTCATATTATAAGCTGACAAATTTCCGAGGGTTCTTGTAATTCGGCCAACTCAAAATTACTTACAGTAGATCTCAAAGGAGCACTAATTTATTACTCTGCCCGCTTTACAATTACTGACCAGAAACAAGTCATAAGGGAAATAAGGAACCAAAACTCTTCTGCACAACGACGAGACACTGACGGAAAATCGGTGCGCAATGACTTCTCATTCAAGTACTGCCTGTACTTTGAAACGGTTTTTGTCGTGGGAGAAAGCAGGCAGTACAGCCATAAAATCAAGTTCAGATTCATAACTCAATTGAAACAAAAACAAGTTCCAACTACAAATCATGTCTACTGTCTAATCAGGTCACAAAATACATACAGCTTTAAAAAGATTACACATGACACTGGCCTTCTTTCTTCTCTCTTTTCCACACTTCTGTACATCATCCTCCCTTCCACACTTTCCGGCAGAGGCCACAGCCACACCACCGAGTCACATTAGCTATTATTATAGTACTTGCACCCAAGACACCCACTACATATACACCTACACCCAGTTGGTAACAAGTGGCACACTGGCACCAACCACTTGGTAACACCACCAAACTTATTCCATTGAAGGTTACTCACTACGCTTACAAGTGACACCAACCAGTTGGTAACACCACCAAACTTATTTAGCTGAGTTGGAGCTTCAACCTCAAAACAAGGAATCCAGGTATGAGTAGTTCCGGTTTCGTCCATACTCAAAGAGGCTACCATATGTACGATCCCATACTCCGATAAAAAGTGACTCGGTGTCTGGACTGAATGATATGCCAGATATCTCACCAAAGAAATCAATTTCCTGTTCCTGCTCGTAGCCATTCTTCACATCATATACATGCACAAAGTCTGCAGGTTCTGCCATTGCCATGTATCGACCATCAGAAGTATATCTGATTGACCGAACAGCTCCAAGATTGCCTTTTAAAACAGACACAGATTTGGACAGGTTTCTTATGTCCCAAACCCGACAAGTTTTGTCCTGGTTTCCAGTGGCAAAGGTGATGCCATCTGGGTGCCATGCTGATGCAAAAGAAAAATCCAAGTGTCCACACAAAGGCATTACTGTCTGTACAGGTCATAAATTCAAGTCAGAATGAGATCTGGCGTCATCAGTTACAGCACAAAATCAGTTGTTGGCAAAGATTATTATTCAAGTACCTTCCCAGTTTGCGAGTCAACCAACATACCCTCTGGGTTATCTCCAACAATTGCAAGAAGCTTACCATCTGGGCTCAGGGAAGTATGCTGCAAATATTTTAAGCTGTGAGAAAGGGGAGAATGTAAAAGTTGCCCGTATAATAATACTCTTAATATAGCCATGAAATCATCCGAGTTCCTTGTCCAAAAAGCAAGAGACAATTGAAATGACTTACATTCACTGGCCAAGGAAAACGGAAATGCTTAGAAAGCAAGAATTTCTCCATATCAAAGTCTCGGACACCACAGTCATTATTTGAAGCAGTGAAGTGAATTGCACCACTGAAAGTTTCAAGGAAACCCATTCAGTTATGTATACACACGCACACCAAAAAAAAAAAAAAAAAAACCCTTAAATGGCTGCATATTTACACATACCTGGGTGTGGCATAAATCTCAACAGCGTTGGTTATGGCATTATCATCATAAGTTGTCCTGGAACAAAAGCTAACACCTGGACGATCTAGATGCTGCAATGCATTAATGAAGGACAACTTTTAGAGTGCCAACTGCCAAGCATACAACTTCCCAGAAAACCATCTTAAATAGATATCATACAGTTCTAGAAATTAGAAAAGGACGGTGTTGTTTGCTCAAGTATATTTTTTTCTTTCTTAACAAACTACTAAGGTTTCAATTTATTTACTGCTTCCTTTGAAGCCATCAACCACTACGGTGCTAAGTAAAATTAACAGTGGATACCTAATTAGAACCTTGATCCTATGGGCAGAAATATGCTTTACAGGAGATAAACAGACAACAAACCCTGTCACCCTAGCGAGGTGCAACTGCTGCCAAGATAAATATTAAATACATCCATAACTTGTCAATATTCCTTCTAATATGATGATAATCTCAATAAAATTACAAAACTTGCCTTGCAAATAAGTTCTCCCTGGAATCCTCCAGCAACTAGCAGCTTATCTTTCACTGAAAGTGTACTCACTTGGGTCTGTGTAAAACCCTCCAATAGACTGCCAGGATGTTTCTACATGCGGCAATAGAGAGAGATGTCATTATGAGATAAGGAAATGATAGGTAGTAAGCAGTATGTTGAGCCCCGTACAACAAGTTTAGAAAGCTCACCTCTATCGGGGCCACGTGGCCTTGAACATTAAGAACTTCAGACTTGGTGCAAGTTAACGAAGACCAATGAGTAACAGAAAAATGTGACATGAGATAGACATCATGCTTTGATGTAGCCCATACCAAGTTCCTCAGCTGCAATACCAAAAACAAAAAACAAAATGTGTATTAAAAAGCATTAAAAAGCAGGATATTACACAGTATAGTCTTGTTTTAACAAATTATTCTGTGACTGGATAATTCTTCATCAGCATATAGGCTCCAGCGAGCAGATTTAATCAATGTCAACATATGATTGCAAGAATACCAATGCAGCAGATAGGAAACTGTGAAATAATTGATGTTTTTCCTATGAGCCATTTATGTTGCAGTTACAGAATAGTTCACTTAAAATCTAAAGAGTTGGCCAAAATGTGATAGTTCAAAATTCAGATTCCTGAAACCTGGAAATGATGAATAGTTGACTTGACAGATCTTGAATTTCGCCGAAAGTCATAATAATGGAATCCTTTCTTCGTAACTTGGCAATTCTGTTTACAAAAGAAAGGAGCGAGAATAAATAAAATTAGTGTCATGATACCATAACAAACAATTTAGGGGGGAGAGGCAAAAAGAAAAATGATAGACACCAAATTGTCAAAGTAGAAAGGGACATGAATAAATTTTACCTTGCCTGATCCCTCCCCTGAGTTGGGGATGTTCTCATAGTTCTTGTACTGCTCTAGTCGAGTTTGCCGGTATTTCTCTCTAGTTATACTAAGCATATCCCAAGGAATTCCCTGGATATCTCTCCCTCTTCTTACTTGAGATGCAGTCGTATCAACTATTCTATTACTCTGCGCCAGATTACATTTTTAGGTTATAAATTCCACAGAAAAGCTAAGACACTTTAGAAATGAACAATCATATTACTCAAAACAATATATGAAATGTTAGTAATCATTTTAGGATATTGGTATATCACAAACCGGATCATATTCATCAACATCAGACTCTGAGCCTCCCACTTCTCTCCCTCCCAATTCTTCCTCCATATCATCATCCACGTCTTCCATTTCATACTCATCGGCTGTGTGATCAGCGTCGTCCCCTTGGTATTGGGACATATTTTGTATAAGAATGTGATATTCTTACCTACACAAATTCAACCCAATTACATATACAACAATTCATCCACCAAGTTCAATCACGACTACACCACTAGAAATCCTAATCAATAATAAAGCATAATGCAAGGCAATCGCAATGTATGATCCCAACAATTTAGAAATAACCCATATTAAAATCCAGAAAAGAAAAAAAAAAAAAAGCACACATGATTCCCCTATTTTTCTCTGCATCCCCGTCTGCCATACATTAAGCAAACGAGAAATGTTTGTTAATTTGCAAAACAATTGCCATGAAACCCTAAATTCAGAAACCAGACGTACGAGAGTTGGGCAACGTCGCTTGAAATCAGAAAAGGTGAACATCAATTGAACGAATCAAATCAAATGAATAAAGCAAGAAGGAATCAACCTAATTAAACGAAAGAAAAGGGAAAGGAAAAGAAGAGAAAAGAAAAGAAAAGAAAAGAAAATCACCTCTGAAAGCGGAGAACCTACTTAAAAGGAGGAGCTGCGATCTGGAAATGTCAATATTGAAAGAGGAAAATGGAAATTATCGATTTTTATACAAATTCAATTCACTTAATAGAAGAATCACAATTAGGAATGAGGATCGAGGGGAAGAGAAAGAGGACGACGATAGGAAGAAGGAGATGAATATACACGCACAGACGCAATAGCGTTTATCCAACGACCCGTATATACCGGATTTCATATACCGGATTTCATATACCGGATTTCATGACGACGATAGGAAGAGGGAGATACATATATACACGCACAGACGCAATAGCGCTAATCCAACGACCCGTATATACCGGATTTCATATACCGGATTTCATGACGACGATAGGAAGAGGGAGATACATATATACACGCACATATATACATATAGGACAAGGGAGATACATTTAATAATTTCGATATTCTTTATTTAATATTTAATATTTATAATTTTATTAAATTTATAAAATAATATTAAAATTTATAGGTAATATATAATTGAATAAATTTTTAAAATGTAATATTTATAAATATTTATGAAATATTTTTTAAAAATATTATTTAAATATTAGTTATTTTTTTAAAATTGATATAAATTTAAATTTTAGTTTTAATTAAGATAGTAAGAAATTTTAATTTGATTTTTTATATTATAATAAAAAATTATTTAATATCATTATTATTTTAAGATATTTTTTTCAAAACAAAATTCATAATAGACATTAAATCTTATTTACTAAAAAAACGAAATTCTACTTAGCTCAATTTTTTCCACTAAAATAATATTTTAAGGAAAAATTATCAATATAAAATTTAAATATTTTCTATTATCATTTAATAATCACAAAAATTCTCATATTTAAATATTTCTATATTTTTAATGATAAATATGAAATAATTAGTATGTTAAAATAATTATACTAATTTATTTATATTAATAGAATTAAAATATAATAAATTTTATATTTAATTTTAAATCAAATTAGTAAATTAAAAATATTTTAATAAATGAATAATTATTTAATTATATTAATTTATAGATAATTTAATATTTTATTAAATTAATAAATTTTTTTTATCTTATTATTATTATTTACTCTCTTTTTTTTTCTTTCTTTTTTTTTTTTAAACATTTTTTCATTTCACGAAGCAGTGGCTACATCGAATCCACGTGTCGGCGCCTCTGCTGATCCTGCCTGGCTAGACTCTTCATCGTCTTCTTCGTGACCACCTCTACAGGCTCCATTTTTGTTTTCCAGGCAGAGAGAGAGGTAGAGAAGAAGAAGAAGAAGCAGGAAGCGGCAACTGAGCTGAGCTTGTGAAAATCTGTCATTTCATGGCGATGTTACTGAAGAGAGTATGGGAATCGGTGTCGAGCCGTTCTTCAGGTTCGAAATCAGACTTCTCGCCGAGCGATCGTCAGCTCTTCGTGGAATTCTCTTTGGGAGAATTTGATCGGTTACCGTTGGACATACTGATGCAAATCCTGAGGCTGATTGGTCCCAAAGAGGCAGCTAAGATGAGTTTCGTCTGCAAGTCGTGGAAGTCGCTGGTTTCTGATAATCTGCTCTGGATTTTCTTCCTCCACGTTCAGCAGGAGCCTTGGGACTCCATCTTCTTTGCAGAAAGCCACTTGGCCTCGGGCTATCCTCTTCAGTAAGTCTTTACATTTTTCATTTGCAGATAGATTATTGAATTTTACTTTTTATTGCTACTTATTTTTCCATCACCTTGTGATTGGAATTAAGTCAAATTCAAGTTCCTCATTTGATGTTGGAAGTCATCGTGACTTGGATAAAATACGAGAGTGGAACTGTGTCGATCGATTTGCGAGTTTGATTGTTCTTGCTCTGCTGATCAAAGCTGGTAAACTAAGGCATGCGCTTATTAACCATAATTAGATGATTTGAGGAATGAATCTTGGTTGCAGAACACTGTCATCCAATTTATCTTTCATGCGGATATATGGTCAACGAGCACAGGTGCCTGGCTCTGTTATTATCGATGGTAAGTATTCTGCGCTTGTGTTATTGAAAGATTATATCATTTGTTTATTCCGGAAGATCAAGCTCTATAGTCCAACGGAAAATGATAGTCCTAATGTCTGCAAGCTTTTATATGGTGATAATTTTCTTCTTTCATGAAGCGTCAATGTCTTGCATGACTTGTGTCTTATTTTCTGGTTTACTTGTTCTTGGGAAGGTGGTTCTGGTTATTGCAAATTTGGCTGGAGCAAATATGCATGTCCATCTGGACAGTCAGCTACATTTTTGGTGAGATTTTTGTTCTTACATACATGTTAGAAAACTTGAGACAGTTCTGACTCCATGTTGCCATTTTTTTCTCACCTACGCTGTATTTATTGGTCTACAGGAATTTGGTAACATTGAATCTCCAATGTACTCTAGACTTCGATATTTTTTCACAACTATTTATAGCAGGTTTTTATATTTTCTTACTCCTTATTTTTTGTAATTCGTCTCATAATGAGTTTTTAGCTTAGACTGAATTGTTCTCCAATCCTGTCTCACTCACTAGTTTAGGCTTTCTGAGTAAAAGATAACCGGCTTACATATTTCCAATGATTATCTGAGCTCTTTTCGTTTGATGCAGTGGTTACTTTTAACATGATGGTAGCCTTTTCTTTGCAGAATGCGGGTGAAAGCATCATTGCAGCCAGTGGTAGTGTCTCTACCAATCTGTCATTATGATGGTCAGATTCTATGTGTTAGCCGTTGACATTGCATTACGTTGGTGGTGTTTTTCCAATAATGTTGAACACTAAGTCTACTAAGGGGATTCTTTATTCATTATGTACTTATGATTCAAGTGTTTTACTTCTAACCATTCCATATATAGTCTGTGTCTACACACATGCCGAGGGATTTAGGGGATGAATTCTTGTTTGTCAGCATGATGATGACAGATTAAATCATGATTAAGTAGTAACTCAAGTTTTACCATCTCATGATTTTCACTATTTATCTTTTCAATATGTAATAAGATACTCTGTCTCTGCTACTCTACTGTAGATACTGAATCAGCCAAAGCATCGAGGCGGCAACTCAAAGAAACCATCTACTCTGTGCTTTTTGACATGAATGTCCCTGCTGTTTGTGCCATTAACCAGGTATCTTATCTTAATTCTTCGTCGCTCTCACCAATGGAAAGATGTTTATCACTTTGTTTGTCCAAGGAGAAACATTTACCTAGTTACACTGGCACTAGTTCACAAATCTTACTCTAGATAACATCATATATTTTATCCTAATATTTGTTTTCTTTTATAATGCTTATGCATTTTCTATTGCTTGAAATTCAGGCAACTTTGCCCTTGTATGCAGCAAGAAGAACTTCAGGAATTGTTGTTAACATTGGATTTCAGGTCACCTCTATTGTTCCCAGTAAGCCATCACATATTTCTGTCTCTCTCTGTTGTTATTCTACAGTTAATTTCCAAACTATAAAGATTGTAGTTTACTGAAGTAACATCTATTTTATTTTGTTTTCCTTTGTCTGCAGTTTTGCATGGTAAGGTAATGCACAAGGTGGGTGTGGAAGTTGTTGGGCTGGGAGCATTAAAACTTACGGGGTACCTTAGGGAGCTGATGCAGCAGAGCAATATTTATTTTGACTCTATGTACACAGTTCGTGTATTGAAAGAGGTTACTATCATACATTTACAGTGTTCTATTTATGTCAAATGTAAGCTGTCTAATTTGTGATGACGGCAATTAAAAAATACAGAAATTATGCTACGTTGCTACTGATTATGAAGCTGAGCTATGTAAGGATACACGAGGATCATTCGAAGCTGTGGGAGAAGGTTGGTTCACTCTTTCAAAAGAACGCTTTCAAACTGGAGAGATCCTCTTTCGGCCACGCATGGCAGGAGTGTAAGTATGTGCTGATGCGCTCGTCACAGAGTTTTCTTCATCAAGTCTTAGAAAGTATGATCATCTATTTGGTTTATATATTTCAAAGGCCGACAAATAGATCATATAACATTGGCTACTCCATGTACTTGTTTTTCATTTTGCATGGGTGGATAGGTCTAGATTGATGACATTCCTCTTTCGTACAGGTGTACAATGGGATTGCACCAAGCTGTTGCACTTTGCATGGATCATTGCCATGATGCAGAACTAACAGGTGACGATAGTTGGTATAAAACTGTAGTCCTAGCTGGAGGCAGTGCATGTTTACCCGGACTTTCAGGTTTGGAACTTGAAATGGCTTTGTTTACACTTAACGTAACAGAAGTAAGAGATGTAATATAAAGCTTACAAAAACTGTGAAAAAATAGTGTGTTGGATACACAATTATCTAACTTGCATGTGTTCTTGAATATTTAATTGCTTCAGAAAGGTTACATAAGGAACTGTGTGGGCTTCTTCCTCCATCGAAGTCCAATGGAATAACAGTCATTCCTCCTACCTATGGACAAAACACTGCATGGTTTGGCGCAAAGCTTATCAGCAATGTAGGTTCTATAACTTCATTAATTAACACTGTATTTACATATACAGACGCTGTTGGCTATATGATTTCACTTGTTTGTTATTGCAGCTGAGCTCCTTTCCTGGTCCCTGGTGCACAACAAAGAAGCAGTTCCGGCACAAGTCCAGACTCAACCTCATATGGTGATTACTTTTGTTGGGTTAGTTCAGTTAAGAATGGCTTTCCTTCAGATTTCTGATTAGCTCCTATACAGATCAGGGAAGACGTTAAAAGTGTAAAGTATTGAAGCCGATCATGATAACACCTTCATTCTTGAAACGGGTCTATGGCAATATGTACTTTAATAATGTCATTTCTGAATTTTCGACTGAGAGGTTGTCAATGATCCCAAAAGGCTCAAGAATGTATATTTATCATCTATATATGTTGTCACTTGTTGTGCCAGGTTTGTCATATGGAATGTATTTTATATTATCATACATACATAAAGTACCTTCTTGAATAATTGCCATATGCAATTTTAGCAAACTAGTTAAGCAAGCAGGGTGACAAAATGTACAAGAATTCCCTTAGTAATTATTGGCAATTAAACAGATTTACTCGGTTTACAAGATTCTCTCTTTTTTTTTTCTTTTTTTTTTTTTTGGGTCGAAACCAAGCTAGGAAAATGTATAGAAGTTCCTGTGAATACAAAGAGGACATTATCTCCATCTCCAAAAAAAAAAAAAAAAAGGAAAAGAAACTGATGAGAACCATGACCCCCTGAAAGAGTTAAAACTTAAGTCACGAGACATAGGTTAGAGGCGTGAAATTAGACAAGAGTGGTTAGAGATGGAATTGTCCTGGAAACATCTGATCATTTCCAATGATAGAGCATTAGAAAACTTCACTATAAAACATGATAATTGTCCGTTTTCTATTCATCTACATTCCGGACACTGCCTTCCTTCCAACCTAAACAGGGATCAAGGGGGTGGGCGGGTGGCTGTAACAGTCTCCTAGGTGTACGAATTGGCTGTAAGTGTTGGGATAAACTTGCTCCTACTAGTTAATTTACGTAATCTGCTGCAATTATTAACACTTGGTCCTTGCTTCTGTAAGCTGTCTTCGTATCTGCATTCTCTAAGCTTGTCACAACTAGCCTCCTCCACTATCTACCACTCTTCAACATAAGAACCTTCTTTGCTGCAGCAACGAGAAGTGATCCTTTCCACTGTCAGTCTATCGTCGTATTAAGAAGACATATTATCTAACACTCTAGTTATAAAGATGATTATTTACCCGGTTCTTAGACTCTCGTAACTTGTCCAGCAACTCGGAAATCTCAAGCTGCTTGATCACACTAGCATGTAACACCTATAAACAAAACATCATTGTCATCGCAGAGAGTATCTATCAGATAGAGCAATCACTAGTAGTTAAACTGTTCAAATGTGTAATTCACTCGGAACATGTTTTTTAAAAAGCTTACTCTCTTGGTTCTCTCCAAGTCAAACTCCACCATCTTAATCCTATCCAGAGACTCTGTAAGCATTTTATCCTTTTCCAAAGGAATCACAGAAGGCTTATTGCTAAGTTCCTCAACCATCTTTTCTAGCCTCTCAAGCTGCACTAAACATGGCCTCACTCGGTCTTCTTCGCTCAAAGCTTGTTCAGCTTGTGAGTTGCTATTTATGGTTTGTTCTACCAATTTAGGAGGGTGTACATCTTTCCGCCTTTTCCAATATTGAAGTTGCAGACCCCGCAAAGACGAAACTATCCTGACCAAGAGCCACATCAGCATTCTCGCCACGCATTGGATGTTCCTTTTTTCAAGCTTGTACTTCATCATATCTAACCACTGATTGACAGAACAGCCTGAAAGGAAGAATCAATCAAGGATGTAAACATTGATAAAAATAAATTTCCTTGACCATTGAAGATAGAAATTGGAGGCAGAAACAAACAATGCAGAAAAGTTGTATTGAAGAGCACCTCCTGATATCAAAGTTGTCTCACAATCAATATTCTTCCCATCTTCTATCCTAAGCAATTGATCACATTCTAATCTGTCACTGACATCTTTCTCAACTACTGTGAAACTATCATCACAGCTGTAATAAGCATTTAGATCCGACGCCATGGCCTGCATAGGCACAAATTTTTATTGAACACGAACATGTATACTATTTGCAATTAAAATATAATCCCCAGAATCTTCAACATGGACTAAAAACTCACTTCTTCATGTACCGGAGCCAAAGAAGGATACACAGAAATTCTTTGTCCTATAGGAGAATGTGGATCATCAACTTCTGACTCTGATTCTCCTGTTGATGTATCACTACTTCTTCCCTGAAAGGACAGTACATATACATGATAACCATGTCAACTTTTTTTTGGTTTTTTACTACATAACGACTCTGAACAGACGGTGAGACTGACACTTTCCTTCAATGGATGTAGCCGAACATAGGAGTCAAGTTTTTTTTCTTCAATGGATGCTCTAGTCATTTGCCTCACAAATGTTGCTTCCGCATTTTGCACAAGCTACAAAAGGGGGGGCACACTTTGTTAACTTTCCGAAAATAGTATGATTAAAATAAGAAAACAAAAATAATCAATTCTAGTGACTATCTACAGGTTTTAGCTCTAAGATTAAAGTTATAAAATCTTCCTTAAAAGAATAGAAGCTTGCCTTCATTATATCAGGATCATTCCATGGACCCTTATTAGATTGGAGGCAACCTCCTACATTACATGTACACGAACCACCCAAGAAGTCCGGCAACTGACTGAAAAAAATAGCTATATGAGCAAAAGAAGTAGGGCATACATACGCAAGGTGGAAATTTCGAGGAAGAAAAAAGGCTAAAGGTAGACAGACATACCTAGAGTCAATCACTTCAAGTAGTTTACCCAAAGATTTGGATTCCAGAACCTGCAATTTGAGTAGAATAGAATCAGTTTGAGCAGAAAATACTTTTAAAATATGATACCATATTCCTAAAGCTATCATGTATTTTACATGTATCTTTGCGATAGTCTTCGCATCAAGAAATTTCTGAGCGGCAGGCCAAAGCACCCTCTTGAAGCCTGAACCAGCATTGACAATGTACATTCGGTGTAGAGTCTGTAAAATACATCAAGAAAAAATGTACGAAAAACAAATAATTATATAAAAATAAGAAACAGTGACAGTGGTGGACAACATACATATCTCAGAAGGAGATACCTCAGGGTAGTAGCTGTTGTCAATTTTTGTCATGGCAGCCAACAGACTGGTAGCAGCAGGAGTGAAATTCTTAATGCCCTGCATTTCGTAATGAGTATCAAATTAATTTGGAAGACTACAGTTCCAAGAGAAACTGATAAGAGCAATCCATGCGAGTTCAGCATACCAAGCCCTGCACATCCAAGATTGTTGTTGTTGAGCAGATGAGCTTCTTTGCTGCAATTGTACATGCTGGGAACTTCTCGTGTAGGGCCTTCTCAAATTCCTGGACATGGTACTTTAAATACCGATCGAATGTGGTAATACGCATGAGCTTGCTTGGGTGAGCTTTTCCGAGCCTTTCAATGTAAACTGGTCTGCCTTCCTTATCAACTCCATGGTAGCCCTGTGGGTAATACTGCAAGACTTCTTCCAGCTCTTCGAATTCAAAATCCTTTTCATCCACAAATTTGATTATGTGTCAGGGACGTGGAGATATTACATGTACGATAAAACAGTGTGTCAGTTCAGGGTAAATTAACATCATTACCTCCAAAATCGTGTCTGTTCCATATTCTTTTCTCCAATTAAGCATTTCTTCCCACATCTGAATCGTCCTTTCCATGTCAAATTCTCGAGCTTTCAGAAACCTAGAACCCGAATAGAGAGACAGAAACATAGAAGATGATAACTCAGAAGAGTCTAGTCTACAATTTCGAATAACTCAATGTTGAGTACAGACCTTAACAAAGTATAATAATCATCATGTCTAGGTGGTAACAAATCCCTCTCCAGCAGTTTCAAACGAAGCTCATTAACAGCAGTCTCCTCTTGGGCATCCCTAACATCTTCAATGGAAAGACAAGCAACTCTGTAGTCACTTTTCCTATTTCCTCTTTTCTTGAGGGAGTGAGTGAGCTTATTTGAAGCATTTAGTGCCTTCTTCTTGAAGTTTCCGATCTTAAACCGCGGTCTCTCGTCTTCTGAAAGCTCAAAATCTGATCTCCGCGCCCGATTTTCATCATAAGCTCCCAATCCTTGCAAGTATTTTTCTTTTTCTTTTTTTCCCCAGAAAGAAGATGCATTCTCAGAAGCAGAGCAATCAAGAAACCATGTTCCAACTTTCAACTAAAAGCAGAAAACAAAAGCATACCTGACATCTGAGGAAGTTCCGTTGGCCGGCCTTAAATTTTAATACAAACGAAATGCAAGAAGAATGCTCAAGCATGCATCTGAGTGCCCACACTGCCAAAAACAGGATAAAACATTGTTAAGTAATCAATTGAGAGCTGTAGATCCTCTACTCATAAAACCCCTGCACGCATTAATAGCTCCATTATAATCTAGAGATGCAGAGGAGAAAAAAGAAAGCAATTTTCTCGTGATGTGCTTAGCTACTGTTCTCCAGCGGCCTCTATAAAACAGAGTTCCGTTTTCACGTGAAACCAAATCAATGCGAATCGTGTTTCCACGAAAATATCCGAGAAATAAGGTAGAATTTTCAGGCAGTCAGATTGACAAACACTCTGTAGCAGGTAACAAAAACAAACCCTACAAGATCTTAATAAATATTAGGTCGATCAGAGAAAAGCGGAGCTGGAGAAACCACTTCAACTCCAAAAGAAATATATATATATATATATATATATATATATATATATATACATATATAAAATATATTTTCAAGGTTTAAGAGGAACACTGCCTTGCACTGTTTTATAGATACGAACGAGAGAAAAAGGTTTGAGACTGATTGAAACGTGAGAGGTGGTGAATCACCTCCTTCAGCACCAGCACCAGCACCAACAATGCCAATAAACAACAGAAACTCATAGATAGAAAAGAAACAAGGAGCTGTGAATCGTACCAGTTGAGGAAGAGCTCAATCGGAATGGGGAATCGCAAGCTACAAAGAAGAAGAAAAGGATGAATGCGGGAGAGCTAAGCTGAGAAATTATTTGTGGGAGAAAACTGGAAAAAGCAAACAACTTTACTTTTTCTTTTTTTTCTTTTTTTTTTTCCTGGGGAAAATTGATTTAGTGAGGAGCAACGTAGGATCAAAGCTGGTTAAAAAAAAAAAAAAAAAAAAAAAAAAAAAAAAAAAAGGGGGAGGTGAGAGAAAGATAAATATAGTAAAACAAAATCCTTATATTTTTTTATTAAATAAAATTTATAATTATTTATTTTAAATGAAATAAATTATTGAATTTCAGATTAATCCTAATCTTACATTTAGGCTCACTAACTAATATTTCATTAATTAATTAATAATCAAAATAAAAGTAATTAGTTGCTGGAGTAATGTGGGATTTTGTTTGAAACTTGAAAGTGAGTTTACTTTACTGCATCATCACGAATTCAACCTTTGACTTCTTCTTTTGGCTTCAAACCAGCCTCAAATTTCGTAACGCTAAGATATATACTATATAGTATTAGTAGTTAATTAGATATAATTATTTATAATTATATATAGTCCGTACGTACGTACCTAAGTATCTAATACACCTTAACTGGATGGAGGGACCTCGATTGCATACACAGTCACAAAACCAAATGTTTGACTGCTCGTTTGTAAACAGATCATCAAACAAAAAGATATATATACACATTCTAACAAGTGCTGCTTACACAAGAAAAAGTTGATAGATATATATATGTATATATATAGATGGAGTGAGAACAGGTATTCCAACAAAGTGGAAGCTCAGAAAGCTTAGCACCACCTCTCAAAATACCCTTTTATTGGTTATAAATTAAAGCTACCACAGGCTGCTGCTACACTGCTTGCTTGCTAGCTAGCTACCTCAACCTCAGCTGGCGTGCATGTATTGATCATCTGCATACTGCATGCTGCATGAATAAACCAAGCATGCAACTGCAGGACTGGAATTTACTTACTTATAGTTATCGACAAGGTTAAGCATCCGCATCCGCATCCAGCTAGTTTGTATGATGAAGTCCAGTCCCTTTCTGGAACAGAGTTGCAGAGGTTCAGTCACCAGTCTCTTTCATTATTAACAAATTATTTTTACACTTACATTTACAGTTACAGTTACACTTGCATTCAATTCAATTCAAAACTGTTCTTTCTGGGTTATCATTATTATTCATCACTGCCTTGTCGCTGTACGTAGGACCAGGCCATTAATTATAAGTGGAATATTATTATTATTATTATTATTATTATTATTATTATTATTATGCATGCAATTTGTAGTTTGGGGTTATGCCATAGTGTCGACCGTAGCTCGAGACATTCCCATGTCAATATCTACGTACTGTAATTTGGCACTTGCAAATGTAATATCATTGTCAAGCTTCTGTTCTGAGAAGCCGAGCGTTGCTAGATACACTACCACTACACTCCATCCAATATGCAACAATAAGCATACACAATAATATACATACATATATATACATAGGTAGGTCTTTCCCCTTTTTGCCTTATTTGTCCCGCCTGTATAACTGAGATGCCAGTTCTGACTTCTCATTACCTCTTCTGCCAAAAATTACTCATGTGAGAGTGAGAGTACCATTTCATGCATTTAAATCATTTTTTTAATAATTATACTACTTTCAAGTCAACTGTACAGTACGTAGCTGCTGCTGTTGCTGCCGCTGCCGACGACATTATTAACTTCATTAGAACGTGCCCCCCGGATCACTGTCTTTTACCTTAATGTATGTATATAAACTGATCACTAAGACACAGAGTTAATCAATTCAATACAAATTACAATGCATTTCTCTTAAATTTTTTAGTTATTCTTGATTTTTTTTTTTTTTAATGTATAAATTTGAACCCGAAATGAATCCATTTGAAACCCTTTGAAATGAAATTTAATAATTGATAAAAAAAAAAAAAAGAAGCGCATTTCTTATTTCTTATGGTTAAGGAAATTAAGGTGGAATTATTAAGGACCACAACAAGGTTTTGGCTCGTGGTCCACGAAATCAACAGGTTTGGACCATGTCTGTCTAATTCTCTCTGTCTCTCTCACTCTCTTAAAACAGTGCAAGAATATCATGCTTCTGGATCTACCCGTTGCACTTATGGTTTACCTTTTACCAATTAACCCTGGCCCTTAAGGAGCCTACGTACAGAGGCCATATCTATCCTCTTGATCCACCAACTCAATGTTGCCTTTATTGGCCCATTGCATGAGGAAGAAGACCATCCCAGCCCAAGCCCACATCCACAAGCATCGGAAGTTTCTTTTATGTCTATAGACAACTTATTAGGTGAGATGAAGTAAAATAAAAGAAAAAAAATTATAAGAATTAATTTTTTTTAAAAAAATACTCCTATAATCTATCTTGTTTAAGTGAAAGAAACAAGTTTTTTTTTTAAATTTAGAGGACTTAAATAAACCCATTCAAGCTAGACCAACCAACTTGAAAATGAGTCAAGCCTAATAGGCATATAGACCGGAAAAAGCCTGACCAATTTTAATGGTTCTAAACTAAAGGATCATCAGGGTTTGGATCTGTTAACAGTGAGCATATTGAGAGCAGTGCCTGCATGCTCATGCTGTTTTCCCAAGCTCATTGGGTTAGCTACTGTGCCAATCACCAGTTCAATATGTTGTATTAACTTAGATACAACCGGAGTCAGGCTCTGGAATCGTTATTTTACTTAAAAAATTTTTTTAAAAAAACTAAACTAATTAAATTTTTGTTTCCACTAAAAACTTAGTTTTAAATAAACAATCAAAAAAAATTTCATTAAAAGAGATTTTTTTTTATTAGTAGCAAAATCTATCATACAAAAAAATTGAATTTGTTATATACTACCACTACGCGTGCACGAATCTATCAGAAGATTTCAAAATATTGTAAGAAGATTTTCAAAATATTGGCCAAATCTCTACAATGTCTGCAATACAATTATCATTATTTACGATATTAAAATACAAGTTTACAATGTAGTTTAGTCCTAATATCATTACTTTCTTCGCATACATCATACCATCTCGGCAAATTTATGAGAGTAACTAGATCGGTTGCTTATCCTTAATGCCTACAACATGAAAAGTAAGACGTGAACTTTCACTCGGCAAGTACAATCATAACTCACAAAGCAATTATAGATATAAATATACATGATCTATGAAACATGCACTATTTAATAATCTTAAGACTTAAATTCTTCAAAAAAATTATTACATTTCATCTTACTCCTTATAATTTCTTATATTTTCTTTTATTGGGCTATGTATACGTACCAGTTGAGTATTCGACCAATGGAAAACGGAGGAGCAACCCGATCCGAACTTGCCTATTGTCCCTGCGTGCCTTGGCATGTATTAGCATAATTTTAAATAATATTATCTTCATTAGGTATATGCCTTTCCTTCAAAATGTCAGTATGATAACTAAATTATTTCATTTCTTTATATCTTCATATATCTCATAATTTATTAACATGAACTATAAGGTAAGCTTTACATGATTATCATGAATGCATATATTATTCAATAATTTATAAAAGCAACAACTATAATAATTATAGCATTCATTACAATCAATCATTTCTTGATAATAAATCAATTAACGACCTAAACAATTATGTAATTAGTATAAACAACTCATCAAATTTTAAAAATAATTTTCATGTTTTAAGTGAGATAAATACTTACCCAATGGCCGACTTTACTGGAAAGGTAAGACAAATAGCTAGCACCCAATGGCCGACTTTACTGGAAAGGTAAGACAAATAGCTAGCATAATGAGGAATGAAAGAGATCTCACGGATGGAAGGCTAAAAGAGACATGAATGATGTCGTGTATTGAGAGAAGGATCAAGAGGGAAAAATGGCAAGTACATTGACATGTGTTTGCTGGTTTGATATATTAAAGACACGTACTCATGTACGTGGGGATCGGCGTATCTCTTAACAAAAATTTAATTCATACCATCACTGACTTAGTATTTTGGCGGCAATAACTTATATAAGGTCCTTGTTTTTATATTCTAATTATTATCGTTATTACTTAAGTTGTTGTAGTTTAGTAACTAAAAGTGCTGCAAGATTAATCAAATGTGTCAATTTGCATCATGAATACATAAGAAGAATCAAATGTTCTTATACACACAATGCGCTGAAATGAAAAATTACCTTGTGGGGATGAATGGGTAATCAGGGGGGAAGTGAATAGAAACGAGAAAAACACCGCCTGCAAATGGACTATCGCCCGGCCCCAATATTGTAGCTTGCCAATGGAACATATCGTCACCGACAGGCCCAGTTCAAACATTACACATACCAAGAGTCTCAATATCCAATTTTGCTAATTATAAATACTAATTGCTCATCTAAAATATGAAGGTATATAAGCAAATGATGAGAGCGAAAGGAAACAAACCGGCACTGCAAGAGGCAGGAGGGTCCTTCTGCAGGTCCTTCTACTCCTTATTGATCCTTTTGGAGGCCATCACAAAACAGTCTTAGTAGACAAGGAAGGTGCGGTGCCTTCAAATTTCACCGCACATTATTAAGTGCTAATAGAGTAAGGTTTCAAGCTGAGATTTACTAGTCACCAAATATGAACAAGCGAGCCTACATAAATCAAAAGGAAATGGAAAGTTTCCATAAGACTTATAGCAACAGAATGCATCAAATTAGTAAAATAATAGTAAGCATATGAGAAAGAACACAATCTGACGATCCTTATAACGTATAAACCCGTTTTCTAGCTCTTCCTAGGCAGCTGATATGCTAACAATTTTTTACGGCAGATTGCAGAATGAAATAAACATAATTCAATAACTACAACGTCTAATTGAATGTATGGAACCTGAGATACACTAATCCCGACTAACTACTGGGCTACTACACAAAAGATGAAAACTTTCCTAGAATCCAAAATCATGGTAGACAGGCAAGAGCAAACAAAGACAGTAAAAAACATTAAAAAACTCAAAATCATGGTAGACATGCAAAATAAAAATCATGATTTGAAGATACCCAAATCATCAGAAAAGAGAAACGAAATCACCCTGGAAATTGAATCAGAAAGGAAGATTGAAGCAAAATGATGAGCCGGCATTCATTTCGTTCCGGAAGCTTGCTTTACAGAAACATAAATGGCGGTGCGTGTCTGCCACGTGTATCCTAAATGAGAAACAAGATCTCAAAGATTCCGGCCCATGGACTTGAAACTGTCCCTTGTCTTGTCTTCCTGTTTTGTTTTGGGCCACTGCATGCATAAATAATAAGGCGTTGGATCGATCATGAAATGTCCATTTACACGCACGTAGCATCATCATCAACATTCAAAAGTCAACAGTCAACAGTCAACAGTCAACGTGCACGTACCCAACTCACAAGCACTTCCCTCCTTAATCAAAACGGGGATAATGGGTGAGAGCTAAGTGGGAGTCTGTCTCAGACAGGCAAGCATTCTCGGATCTTTCTATTCTTCATCATTGTTAACTGTTGACATGGTGAAGGCTCAGCATATTCACTCACAGCTCTTATTATATTATTGTTTACTATAAGTAGACATCATGTTTAGTGCATTTTGATGGAGATAAGTTTTTGAATTTTATATATTTGTTTTATTTATGTTTAGATCTGTTTGCTTGTGCCAATAAACAAACTGCAAGAGATATTAGAGGACGCGACAGAACGTGGTGGGTGGAGCACAAAGAGAGGTCCAAAACTCCAGTTTGACGCTCCCTAACACACTACATGTAGCTTCCCCCCCCCCAAAAAAAAGGAGAAAAAAAAAAGTCATCAGTTTCTTCCTTTTCTCTGATTCTGGGTATCCCTCAAAATTTTCTCTTTTTTTGATTCTTTGGTTGTTCTTGTGGGTGCTTTGATTCCAACAAGGTGCTGCCTTTTTCAGCAGGTGGAAACTCTTTAAAGCTTCAGGTGCTTCCCTCCTCCTCTTCTATTGATCTCCTCATTTCCGGTGAGAATTTCAACTGTAAATACCAAATTTTTAAATCTTTTCTCTTCAGTTGATTGAGTTTGTGGTAATTCGTTGATCTGATTACAGTTCCTAGTTATGCTGCATCCCTTTCGTTTATCTACCTAGGTTTTCACATCTACCTGCCTGCCTGTTTCTACTTGGTATTAGGATCTTTATATATTCTAAAGTAGATGAGTTCTACTTGTTTGTCTTTCACTTTCACACAATCACTGCATGTCTTAGAGAATCAGCAAAAGACAACTTTTCTTTTATCCTTTTGGTAATAGTAAAAAAATTACAACCCAATTGTTAATTACATATAAAATTAATGTTAATGGAGGGGAATATATGCTATTTAGAATGGGCTCAAACAGGGAGAAACAAAGTTTGTAGCTAAGCCTGGACTTGTGACTTGTGATCACAGTAGTGCTGATGAATCTGGAATTGAACTGGGTTCCATTTTAGGCTTCCTCATAGCTTTATCCTCTTTTATGTCTCCACATGTCATGCTTTATGGATTAACAATGCATCATCTTCTTCGTTTAGCCTCATGTGAAGTTGCTGGTTAAAACATAAGAATTAAACGTAACATGTCATAGGGTCTTCTGCCATTTATTTTGTACAGTGTTTTACTCATATTCTCTTCTTTGTAAAATGTGCTTCTTCGTATTTTGACATGGGATAGCAGATTCATTATTCATTTAATAGGTAATTGTCCAAGGTATATTCTTGGTTGGTACACACTCGATCCCTTTTGTCTTCTAAACTTGGGAATGGGGGGTGTACTTGGTACGGGTGAATCGCCTAAAACGATTTGGGCCCCAGAAACAAAGCTCGAAGCCAAAATGGTTGAAGCACTCAAGCAGAGGTCATCTAAAGGAAGCACTTTGAAATCATTCAACGGTGTGATCCTGAAATTCCCGAAAATCGACGAAAGCTTAAGAAATTGCAAAGAAATTTTCGAGAAATTTGGTAGGGTACATGGTTTCAATTCACGCAGTTGCTAAAGTGTCTTCTCTTTTTTTGGAACTTGAGGAGCTGCTACGTGTTATATTTATACAAATTCTGTGAGGTATATTATTGTTTCTTTTTGTAGATGAGGACTCAAATGGCATTATAGATCGTCAAGAACTAACAAAATGTTTCCAAAAGCTGGAAATTTCTCTTTCAGAAGAGGATGTGAGTGATCTGTTCGAAGCATGTGATATCAATTCAGATTTGGGAATGGAGTTTAATGAGTTCATTGTACTTCTCTGCCTTGTCTATCTCCTCAAGGACGATCCTGTAGCACTTAATGTTGTATCCTTAAACATTGTCCGTATGTTCATTTTTTTGACATACATCACATGTGAATGCATTTTTTGAGTATTCTTACCCATCCTTTTCTTTGGGCAAAAGAGTTGCTTTGCTTTGGGTATTCCTATGACATTGATTGACAGAAATCAAGGATGGGGATGCCAAAACTGGAGCCGACATTTGAAATATTGGTGGATGCATTCGTGTTCTTGGACAAGAATAATGATGGTCATGTCAGCAAGAGTGAGATGGTTGAAGCTATAAATGAGACCACATCTGGGGAGCGTTCTTCTGGACGCATAGCGTTGAAAAGATTTGGTACGTACTCTCTCTCACACTCTTAGTTTTTTCCATGGTAGTGCAAAATCACCAAGGATATATCTCTCTGTCATTTGAAATTGCAGAGGAAATGGACTGGGATAGAAATGGAATGGTGAACTTTAAGGAATATCTGTTTGCATTCACACATTGGGTCGGAATTGATGAGAATGAAGATGAAGAAGGGGACGACGCAGTCTAGAAAAGGAATCAAATCACCTCCTCGCTATCCCTCTGTACCTCGTATCAGTGAAAGAGTGACGAGGAACCATAATATAGCATCTTCTTTTTTCTAATAAGAGCCTGAAAGAAAATAAGATGTAAAAACTAGTTTGGTTTGAAGGCCGTTTGTTGTTAAGTTGAAATATGGAATGTAAATAGTAAGAGGAAGAATGGAGTCATGTGTACTGTTGTAAGATTGGAGTGTTGTTGGGGGAATACTACAATTTCCCCGCCCCCCCATTCCCTTCTTGGTCCTTGTACTTACAAGATGATGGTTTTTTATTTATTTATATATTTATATCTGCTACTTTCTGTTCCTTGATTGTTTACTTTGTGTGTTCTTATCCTATATCCATCCATTTTCAACAATTTCAAGAAAAAAATGACTTTTTTCTGAATCTTTCCCGCCATATATGAAGCAGAAAAAATTATGCTCATAATCTGAACAGCCAGGTCTCATGTTGATGTTGGAATTAAGACAATGTGTGGGAAAGAAGACAGGAGCTCAGAATTCGCACGTGTCAAATGCTGCAATTCTGGTTTCACTTGTGTCTGATTGCCTTGTGTTTGATTGCCTTGGTTTCACTTCTGGTTTCACTTGTGTTTGATTGCCTTGGCCAGAAAGATTACAATTTTGCAGAGCAACTGAGAGTAGAAAAGTCAAGAGACCAGGTCTTACACAACCGCCATTCTCGGTTCTCGGTCATCGCTCATTCTATTCAGGCATTCAGCACTCTCTCTCTTCCCTTTCTTGGTAAGAAAGAAAGAGGGCAAGCCGAACCAAAATAGCAGCTAACCCATTGCCCACGCACTCTCCTCTCTATTTATATAACCAGTAGACTCTCACTCTCCAGAATTCATAGAGAGATAAGAGGGGGAAAGAGCAAGAAAAGAAGAAGAGATAATTAGTGGGCAAAAGAAGAAGAAGAAGAAGAAGAAGAAGGAAAAAAACCCGCGACTTGTTAACGGTCAGAAGCAAAAGAAGAAGAATATGCATCTCTATAATGCGTGGCTTCCACCACCAGTAGCCGACCAGACAGAGACAGAGAAGTATTCCTTCTCTCGGATCCTCTCCTCCGTCAAGGAATCTTATCGCCGCGATGATCCCGATTCCGTATATTCCACCCTCAAATGGGTCTCCGTTATTGACCTGTCAGTATATTCTCTCTTTTCCTTTTCCCTATTTTCGGAATTCATGCGTTTTCTTATTCCCACTCTGCTTTTCACCCAATTAACCTTTTATTTTTTTCCCTTTCAAGTTCTTGCTTTTCATTTCCCTGTTTTGGATATCATTGCCTCACTTCTTAATTTCCGGATGATCTTGGGATTGTCAAAATTTATGCATTTAAGCTGACCCTACAGTCTTCTTTGCTTACTTAATTGTCAAATTGGGTAGTAGTGATCTCAAGTGAAGAAGCTAAGATTTGGCCACTTGAAATTAAACCAGAGTTTGCAACCTTTAGACGGAAACCCAAATTTGATTGCTTTTAAAACCGGATTATCGTGCATATCAATTTTGTGTTGTTCTAAAAAAATTGAACTCTATTTTACATCTTTCACCGTGCAGTTTCATTAAAGCGAAAAGTGAACTAGCTTTGGAAGATGTGAGCGCCCTTGTTGATCTTGGGCTAGAGTTGTTTTCCATTTCACAAAACAAGCTTTATGCTCAGGTGCTGAATTTTTCTCACCACCACCTTTTTTGCTTTTTTTACGCTTCTACTTCTTTCCACTCTATAAATGTAACGAGGGTTTTGCTTGTATTGTTCAGGTCAGATGGGGAAATGTTCTGGTCAGAATACTCAACAGGTATCGAAAGAAGTTGTCCTTGAAAGTACATTGGCGGCCTTTGTACGATACATTGATTCATACCCATTTTACAAGGTGAGTCTTATCCATGGTCCTTTGAAATTGAATTACTGGATATTTGATTACTATCCATGTTTCACTTGTATACAAGCACTTGCAAAGGCATCTTAGGAATTGTTTATCTTGTAAAATATCTGGATTGTTCATAGATTCTTCTTGCATGCTTTTGTTTTGAGAGCTTTTATTGCTAAATACATTTTGCAGAAACACTGGTCCTGAAGGATGGAGATTGAGGCAGCGACATTTTGAGGCTACTACTTCCCTTGTGTGGTCCTGCCGGAGGTTCTTTCCAGCAGGTTCTGCCAATGAGATATGGACCGAATTTAGGTGAGCCCTATCATTTTCCTCCTTTGAGGTTTATAGAAATTGCGGCTCCTTTTTTCTTTCTTCACTTAAAGTACACCTACTTCTCCCACTATCTATAGCTATTGTAAAAGTTAGTCCATTTCAGTAAGAGTGACAAAAGAAAAGTTAACAGTTTAGTTTAAACTTTATATTTTCAAACCTTCTAACCTTAGAACGACATTACCAATTTTAGGCTGATTTATATAAATATAGAAAGTTGTAGCTTTGAGGGTTGCTTTTCAGATAAATGCCTATAAATTTAACAAATAAACTTGCAGATCCTTGCTAGATAATCCATGGCATAATTCATCCTTTGAAGGATCAGGCTTTGTGAGGTTGTTTCTTCCCACAAACTTGGATAACAAGGACTTCTTTACCCAGTAAGGAGAAGATATATATTGGAAACTCATTTGTTCTCCTTTTCAATAGTCATTCCAGTTCACTGGGCAATTATCTCCCTGTTGTTCACATGTTAGGGAGTGGATTAAAGAATGTATGGATCTTTGGGACGCCATACCGAATTGTCAATTTTGGAATAGTCAATGGACTGCAATTATAGCTCGTGCTGTGAAGAACTACAATTTTATCGACTGGGAGAGTTTCTTACCTACACTCTTCACCAGATTCTTAAATATGTTCGAGGTGAGCATGTGGGTTCTTCAGTATATGTTAGAGTCGAACTGATCTAGATTAAGAGGATATAACTTCTGGTCGATTCTAGAAAATTCACAACTGTTGTATATTCTGGACATTGGTGTAGAAGTGTGGTCAAACAAAATTTTAAGCTTTTATTGGAAATCGTAGGTTCCAGTGGCAAATGGAAGTGGATCATATCCTTTTTCTGTGGATGTGCCAAGATATACAAGGTTCTTATTTTCCAATAAGACCACCACCCCTGCAAAATGTATTGCAAAATCAATTGTAAGACGATGTTCTGAGACCTTCTCTTTTGTTGGTATATACAGAATTAGGTCTTTAGATGCTTTTGAAGACATGATTAATTCATAAGTGCTGTTATTGAAATATGCAGGTGTATCTGTTAAAGCCCAATAGTTCAGCTCAGAAACATCTAGAGAAACTGATTAACCTTCTAGAACAGTTAATTACACACACTTCAATGCTTGTTTTTTTATTTGAAGCTTATGAGCTGATCGTAACTTATATTGATAATAATATATTTATTGGTATTTCTAATGTAGATATTACCATCCCTCTAATGGTGGTCGGTGGACATACTCGTTAGAGCGTTTTCTGCTCCATTTGGTCACTTCATTCCAGAAACGCCTACTATATGAGCTGTAAGAATTACCTCTTGGCTATATGAGAAACTTGCCTGCATAGGACTATCATATGTCTTGCCCTTCTGCTAAATCACTGCTATTTCAGGAGGAAAGATGATAATAAACGAGATGAATTATATTTAGGACCAGAAGAAAGGACATCTTTTGTCAATGTGATGCTGAAGTTGATTGATCGTGGTCAATATAGCAAGAGTGAAAATCTTTCCGAGACAGTTGCTGCAGCAACCTCTATCCTGTCTTACGTTGAACCATCTCTTGTTCTTCCTCTTGTTGTGTCTCGATTCCGCATGGCCTTGGAAACGGTCAGTCTTCTCATACTAGGTTTACTAATGTTTATAATTGGTCATCTGCGGTTTTATTCATCAAGAGGTGACACCAGTGTACCTTGAGTAGCTTGGCTTATCAATTTCAAATACCTACACCTTCCATTTATGCATGGAAAAATTGACCCTTTTTTTCCTCTGATCAGACAACTGCAACCCACCAGTTGAAAACTGCTGTGATGTCTGTTGCATTTGTTGGACGTGCTCTTTTACTCTCTTCTTTGTCAGCTTCAATGACTGACTCTGTTGAATATGGATGTGGCGATGAGTACATTAATCTTCTTATGGTTTCATTATCCAATGCCTTACTTGGCATGGATGCCAATGATCCTCCTAAAACAATGGCCACCATGCAGTTGGTTGGTTCTATATTTTCCAGTGTAAGCACACAGACTGCACACCTTCATTCAAGTGCTCATATGCCATCTTCCTTTTCTTCCACTAATATGATTATAATTGCAGTTGGCTTCTTTGGACGATAATCAAGATGGGTTCTCTCTCATGTCATTGATCCAATTTTCTGAATGGCTAGATGAATTTTTATGTCGCCTGTTTTCCTTGCTTTTACACTTAGAACCCAACAGTGTCCTGTAAGCAATGGCACCCAGCTCCACATTTCATCAGTTATTGCTGATATAATCTTCCTATTGGGTTTACAAAATATTTAATATTCTATATTTACACTGGTTTCTGAAGGACTGAAGGGTTAAATTCATCAGCAATGTCCGGAACTTTTCTAGTCGAGGATGGTCCTTACTACTACTGCATGCTTGAGATCTTACTCGGGAGACTTTCAAAACCACTTTATAATCAGGTATGTTAACTTCACAGGAATCTCTGTATTTCATCTTAATGATGCGAAGTCTACAGGAAATATGTTGTTGTAAAAATCTTTTCCTATCTCCCTCACAGGCTCTAAAGAAAATTTCCAAGTTTGTGAAGACAAATATTCTTCCCGGTGCAATTGCAGAAGTGGGACTCCTTTGTTGTGCATGTGTCCATTCAGACCCAGAAGAGGCAGTTACTCAGCTTGTAGAGCCAGTTCTTTCATCTGCTCTATCCTCCTTGAAAGGAACCCCAAATACCGGATTTGGAGGGAGGGGGCTTTCTGAGAGAGCAGTTTCAATTAAGGTACTTTTAATCAATACATTTTTTATGATGTAGAAGAACCCTTGATTAGGTTGTTGAAAGCTTTCCAATTACCTTTCAGGAAAAACCTGCACTCTCTCCGGCTCTTGAAACTTCAATCGATTATCACCTGAAAATATTATCAGTAGCCATCAGTTATGGAGGTCCTGCACTCTTACGTTATAAGGACCAATTCAAGGAAGTTATTGTTTCTGCTTTTGAGTCTCCATCTATGAAGGTAATTATACCTGCATGCAATACATACTTTCCTCTGTAATAGATAATTCTGTCGGATGATGTGCTAGATTTGTTTATGTACAAGTGCGTTGAAAAATATGATTGGTGGGCTTAGTGAGATTTTTTTATATTATATTACAGGTTAATAGGGCTGTTGCAGATCTTCTCCGATCTCTCCTAGGAAGCTTGATTCTCTATTATCCTATCGATCATTATAAGTACGTGTTTCTCTTTCTGTTAAGTTCAATGTTTTTTTCTTTTGGGTTAATCTTTCTCTGAACTTATGTCCATTCTTCCTTATATGGCCATTGATTTAAATTATGGCCTAACAGGTGCATTAACCGCCACCCTGATGCTGCAGCATTAGAGGAATGGATCAGCACAAAAGACTTTTCCTCTCATGAATCACCATTGACGACCCCCAAGTGGCATATTCCAACTGTTGAAGAAGTTCAGTTTGCAAATGAGCTTTTAGACCTTCATTTCCAGTCTGCTTTGGATGAACTTCTGAGAATAAGTCAAAATAAGATTCATTCTGATCCTGGTAATATAACGTGTGATCATTTCTTCTCACTAAGGTTTTCTAGTACGGATTAAATGAGTACTAGATCTTTCCATGAAGATATATTATGATTTTGAATTTAAAGCTAAGAAATGGAGTGTTTTGCTGCTGATAGTTCCAGTTCAAAGACTCAAGTAATAATATAACGTAATGAATCTGACAAATGCATTGAATGTCACCCAGGAGATCAGAAAGAGCACTTGAAAGTGACTCTTTTGCGTATTGACTCCTCGTTGCAAGGCGTTTTATCTTGCCTGCCTGATTTCATCCCATCCCTTAAGAATGGGATGGTTGGAGATCTAGACCATTCTTTCATAATAGCTGGAGCAACAGGTTCTACTGTTGGCAGTACCAAACTGAGAGAAAAAGCTGCTGAGATTATTCATGCAGCCTGCAGGTAACGTTAGTTTTTGGTTTAAGCAGAAAAAAACCCTTCCTGAAATGGCCTTCCGTACAACTTATCTCCAATATTTTCAAATTTGTACTTATAAGACACTGTACTTTAGAATTGTAACAGATGCAAAGTTCATTATTTTTCTTGGGAAATTAACCATTAACTTCCTAAATATTAGATCTTCTTTCAGTTTGAGCTGATCTAATATGCTTTATTTGTTTTGTCTGTGAGCATTGAACAGATACTTGTTAGAAGAAAAAGCAGATGACAGCATCTTATTGATACTCATTATCCGCATAATGGATACTTTAGGAAATTATGGTAATGAAAAACTGCATATGTAATATTCTGAATATATGCTCTGTTAGCTTGGTCCTCTTTTCATATTTCTGTCTCTTATTTGTGATGTAGGTGGTTTAGAATATGATGAATGGTCAAATCACAGACAGACTTGGAAGTTGGAATCTGCTGCTATAATAGAGCCTCCATTTAATTTCATTGTATCATCTCATTCTAAAGGGAAGAGAAGGTAAATATTCTTTTTCTTCAGAGCTAACTTAAGGGCATAAATATGCCTATATATCTTGAGTTTTAGGCTCTGAACCTTCTCTTCCTCATCAGGCCAAGGTGGGCACTTATTGACAAGGCATATATGCACAGTATGTGGAGGTCATCACAGTCAACCTATCATTTGTATAGAACCAATGGAAATGCATTTCCCTCAGAGCATGTGATTCTTTTGGTAGATGATCTTCTAAGTCTCTCTTTGCACAGCTACGAAACTGTTCGTGCGTAAGTCCTCACTAATCCTCTCCTATATTTCCCAATCAACGGCTATATGTTTTTTTTCAACAGTGTATTCCTAATTTGCAAAATTTTGACTTGGATGATAGACTTGCTGGAAAATCTATCTTGAAGTTGATAAAGAGATGGCCATCCATGATTTCAAAGTGCGTTCTTTCACTTTCTGAGAATCTACAGAATCCTGAGTCTCCAGAATATGTTGTGCTGGGTTCTTGTGCAGTCCTTGCTACTCAAACGGTTATGAAGCATTTGACAACGGTATTTTATTTTTAACAGATAATAAGTGCTTGATTTCGATATTGAGAGACTATGAACTTTATGATCTCTTCTTTCTTTCCAGGATTCCAAGTCATTCTCTTCATTTATTCTTGGAATTCTTTCAAGGTAACCTTTTCTATATGCATATCTGTGTTTGGTTTAAACTGTTGTAGTAAAGGTAGGAAAGTTGGTGTTAAACTTTTTTTTTTTTTTTCCTGGGTTTTGTTTCTGCTTGAAGCTCCCATCATGAATCTCTGAAAGCCCAGAAAGCAATTACGGAGGTAAAACTCCCCCATTGGATGGTTTGCAGGAATATGAAACATCCTGGTTTTCTAAGTATCATATTTTTTGTGTTTCAACAGCTGTTTGTCAAATACAACATCTACTTTGCTGGAGTATCCAGAAGCATTTTCAGGATATCAGACACTCAAAATGATAGAACAGACTTTTCAGATTTGATTTCTCAGCTCAGTTCAATGAGTTTTGAATCGACGGGCTTGCATTGGCGGTAAATAACTTGCTCATCTTTTAGGATCTCACTTCTTCTGTCCTAGAATTCATGATATTCCACTCGCTAAAACATCTTCTCTCATCTTCTCAGGTACAATCTGATGGCTAACAGAATTCTACTCTTGTTAGCTATGGCATCTAGGAATGACCCCAAGTCCTCTAGGATTCTCAATGAAACTGCTGGTTGTGCCCAATTGTTGATATCTCATTGAAGTTCTAGTTGCTTTTTGGTTGCATTAATGTTACTAATTCAGTACACTTTCTCTTATCTTTTTCAGGACACTTCTTGAAGAATTTAAGCAGTCAGTTACCTCAGACTAGAATGCTTTCTATCTCGGCTCTAAACACATTGTTAAAAGAATCACCTTACAAACTGATAGCTGAGAAACCACACTTAAATACAAAGTCATCCCTTGAAGGAGCATTAACTCAAATTTTCCAAGAAGAAGGATTTTTCGATGAGACTTTTAACAGCCTTTCTCATGTTCATATAATATCCGATACAGAAAGTGCATCCTCCAGAGGAAACCATGGGTCTTCTATTCAGAGCCTGGCTGACAAATCCATCACCCTTTTCTATTTCGATTTCTCCGCTTCATGGCCACGTACTCCTAGCTGGATATCCTTACTAGGAAAGGATACATTTTACTCAAACTTTGCTAGAATTTTCAAGCGGCTAGTCCAAGAATGTGGCACGCCAGTTTTATCATCACTTAAAAGCACATTGGAGGAGTTTACAAAATCAAAGGAGAGATCAAAGCAGTGTGTAGCAGCAGAGGCATTGGCTGGAGTATTGCATTCTGATATTGAGGGCCTCTCAGGTGCTTGGGACAGCTGGATGATTACCCAGTTGGAGAACATCATCTTAGCACAATCCGTAGAATCCATACCAGAGTGGGCAGCTTGTATTAGATATGCGGTTACTGGAAAAGGGAAGAATGGCACACGAGTTCCGCTTTTAAGGCAACAAATTCTGGACTCTTTGGCAAGGCCTTTGCCTCCAGCCGTTACCACTTCTGTAGTAGCAAAGCGCTATACTTTTCTTTCAGCTGCACTTATAGAATTATCCCCGCAGAAAATGCCAGTAGCTGAGATTAATCTACATAAGAAACTTCTGGAAGAGCTGCTTGGTAATATGTACCATTCTTCTGCCCAAGTAAGCATGAATGTCATTAGTCTCTAGAGCCTTTGTTTTTATTTTTTACTCATTGTCTCAAAATTTTATGGGCTGTTTTTGGTGAGTATATAATTTCTGCTCTCTGAAACAGGTAAGGGAAGCCATAGGTGTGACCCTTTCTGTGTTGTGCTCTAACATCCGGCTTTATGCATCGTTTGGTAATATACTTTCACATGAAGATTCTAATTCCCAACTTAAAGAGGAAAGTTGGGTTCAGCATCTAACAGAGCGAGCAACTGAAGCAGTACCAAATATTCAGAATTTTAGCCAGTCATATAGTTTGGAAACCCCTGCAGATGTTAGTAATCAAAATGGTTTGAACAAAAATGCTGAAGAAGATGTCAAGTGGATGGAAACGGTACTAGGGATTTTCATAGTGGAATATGCTTTTACTTTATAAATATTTTTTTTGAATTAGCAGAATCTGTTACTATGTAAATTGTTTTTTCAACATTTCTGTAGCTATTCCATTTTGTCATCTCATCGGTTAAGTCTGGGAGATCTTCGTATTTGCTGGATGTCATTTCTGGGCTGCTGTATCCTATTATATCCTTGCAGGTATATAGAGGACAAGGTTGATTTGTTTCTTCTAGACTCAAGCATACTGAAAATATCTGATCTTTGAAAGAAACCTTTTAGACTCGACCGATCTTCACCCCTGTAACGCTAATAATGTTGGTTGCTTTTGTGAAGGAAACATCAAATAAGGATTTGTCAACTTTGGCCAAGGCAGCTTTTGAATTGCTTAAATGGAGGGTGTTCTGGGAACCTCATCTTCAGAAGGTTGTAGCCGTCATTTTTGCTGCAGCTAATGATTCAAATTGGAGGACGAGGTCTGCTGCTCTTACCTACCTTCGCACTTTTATGTATAGGTATGCTACTTGAACTTCAATATAGTCTTCTCCATTTTTGTAGCCTTTTTGATGTATATTTATGAGCCTTGCAATTCAAGAATGGAGCTCTAATATGTTCTAATAATTACAGACACACATTCATTCTCTCGAGTTCACAGAAACAAGAAATCTGGAGAACTGTTGAGAAGCTACTAATAGACAACCAAGTGGAGGTAACTTGCTTGATTCTCTAAAATGATATAGCATCAGGCTTTACAGAGATAACTTGTCTGTAATTTTCTTAACAATTATGGATTCAGATACGAGAGCATGCTGCAGCAGTCTTAGCAGGCCTAATGAAGGGTGGGGATGAAGAACTAGCTAGAGACTTCCGTGAAAGAGGTTACAGAGAGGCTAACACTCTTCTAAGAAAGAAAAAGAAGAGGTTAACGTACATGCTTTTTTGAGGCCTTTCTTTAAATTCTCCGGAGATACACCTGAAATATTCATGTCTGAGAAATGCAGGAATTTGAGTGCTGGACAGTCCGTAGCTTCCACTCACGGTGCCGTACTTGCTTTGACAGCTTCCGTCTTATCAGCCCCTTATGATATGCCTAGGTATAGTTTTATACATTATGCTTCAAATTCGATCACTCTCTCTCAAGATTCTAAGCAGCAACTGAGATTTATTTATATATATATATATTTTTTAAAATTCAGTTGGTTGCCGGAGCATGTTACTCTACTTGCTCGTTTTAGTGGGGAGCCTTCACCTGTGAAAACTACAGTTACTAAAGCAGTTGCAGAGTTTCGACGTACTCATGCCGATACGTGGAACATTCAGAAAGACTCCTTTACTGAGGAGCAATTAGAGGTAATTCAGAAATATAACATCATCTCTCTCTATTATAATTTTTCTCAACTACTCTTGTTTTTGTTTGCAGGTTCTGGCTGATACGTCCTCTTCATCATCATATTTTGCTTGATTTAATGTACTTTAAGTAGGGTAATAATGAAATAGTTGAAATCTCTATGATTGAAACCTGTTACCGGATTTTCTAAATATTGTTGTGTATGTAAGTACTTTGTTATAGCCTTATATACAAAATGAGTCATATTCACATTAGTTTTTGTGTCATTAATCATATACCGAATCATCATTATTATCATCTAAGTCGATTCCCGGGTTGGTTACACTAATATTTACTTTCCAAATGATGTGATTTCTCATATATTATCGTATAATCCAAACCGATAATTCATTTTTCCACTAAAAAAAATTGTTATAGTATTGAATTCATTAACATACATGAGATCTCTGCAAATCCTTGGAACAAAAATTGAAAGAAGAACTAAGATTTAATAACCTTTTTCGAGTTTCAACCCGACTTGGCAGCTATAAGTCCCTCGATTGACCCGATGAAACCGACAATTGTTATAAGAAAGCAGACAAAGCTAAATACTCTCAGAACAACCCATTTCCTTGTCCAATGCCCTATCTTCTTTTGTACAAAATACATTTCGACGGGGAAGTATATAGCCAAAGGCCAGAAGGTTAATGCCCCAAGCAGTCCCAAAATCTGATTAAAGTAAGGAAAGATCATTGCAATCCCTGTTGTCAATATGACATAAACTGTTCGATAAAACAGCCGGAAAGGATTCAACTTTATACCCGGCAATAACGGGAGCTTGACAGTAAAGAACTTAGTCACAAATCCATTTCTGGGAAATTTCTTTAGAGACCATCTATCAAGGGCTCCGTAAATTGGTTGACAATACATCTGCAAAATGGTAGTTAAATTATAATATATCATCAGACAGTAGTAGAGTGATTCGAGGAGTTTTCAAAAACTTTTCTACCTGGTACGCTCCGAGCAAATGAATGATGATACAAACATTGGCAATATCGATAAGCCAGTAAGGCTCATAGAATCCAAACCCTGTCAGGAGGTTTCCAGGTGTGACATCACCAAAGGCGGCATATCCAAAGCATCCACAGAAGAAATAGAAGAATGTTATTATGTATATCGAATACCTTGATGCCGTCTTCATCGTCTGGTTTTCTGGTGGAGGAGACTTCAGTGTATCCTTCACCCATCACATTTCAATAATCATATGTTATGTGTTTTATTTATATACTTACTTTGTCAAAGCAAGGAGTAGAATTTGAACCTGTATTTCGAGGAGAATAAGGGAGAATGGATATGCAAAAGAAATGTCCCCAATTGCTTCAAAAGCTAACCATATCTTGTCTGCAACATTGTCGGCTGGAACTCCTGTTATACTCCCCTTAATATGCCCATTCTCTGTCATAGCAAAAGCATATGATTTCCGATTTCCGAAAGAAGAGGGGATGGATGGCACGAAAGTACAAGCCAATAAGTACCTATGACTTGTGCAAAGCCGAGACCGAATCCGATAGACGCATAGGTAAACGACATGAGTGCAGCGACAACAGAAAGCCACACCATGTCATGTAGGTTCGGTATCTGTGACAGTACAACCTGAACAGCTCCGAACAGGATCATATACAAGTTGTCTCCATATGCACATGCAGCATGGTGCCCTTCCTTGTGATAGCAATTTGATCTCATAATCGCTCTGCACAATAATGGCAATCACTAATTTAGAGCTAAAGATTAAAAACAAAAGCATGGAAAATTTAAGATTAGTAGTAAGTACTTTATACAGGTTGCAGTGGTGATAACATAAGCAACATCAGTTCCATAAAAGCTCAAATATTGGAGAAAACCGCATATCCATGTTCGTCTTCGACCTGAACTATACCATAAACAACATTAGGGGGAAAAAAAAAATCTACAACTAATAATACTAACGGAATCTGATCATTACCAAGATTGACCCTAACAGCATCCATGTAACAGTAGTTTCGGGTTCCGGTTACTGAGTCAGGAGATCTATAACAATCAGAAATAAGGTATGCGGAAACATAAGTGATAATTGCAAAACTGAGCAAGGTAATGGGTCCTGCAATCCATCCTAACTGTGAAGTACTCCAAGCCAGAGAGAGAACACCAGCACCGATCACAGCCGTGATGATATGAGCTACGCAACCCCATAGAGTTCCTATTTTGGATTGAGGAGCAGCATATATTAACTCTCTAGTCTCTAACACATGTTATAGTCAACGAAAAGAGTAGAATAAACCGAAAAATAGAAGGGTATTTACCAGTTCTTTGAGGGTGCCCATCATCATCACAATTTGCACTATCTACATTCAGGGAATTATGAACTCCCATCTTTTGGAGAAAGGCAACCGAAATATACTGCTCAAAAAATGGACCAACACCAAATCATATTCAATACAGATAATTACCCCATATCTACTCTAAATAAGTTTTGATGCAAATACTAAGTACTTGCTCTTATTTAGTACCTGAAATGTATTCTGCTAAGCCACTAAAGCACATATACAGTGAATAAGATGAGAAGGGCAGTTAGGAAAAGGAGAAACCTAGTACTTATTTAATCCCTGGAAGAAAGAGGTACAATACTTACTCAATCTGGACAAACTTAAGGGCTACAAGAGGAAAGCATTCCAGCTTCTTTCAAGTCTTGGAAAAACAAGAAGATAAGACATAAACAAGGATATATGTCCTCAATGAATATATATATATATATATATATATTGAAATATTCAACAGCTAGATATTTTAATATATTCTTGAATATATGTATGGTCCAAATGTCCAAGTTAGGCACTATAAAAACAGTGAGCTGTCATCTTGAATCTTCATCAAGGCATTTTTCATCCATCCCCCTAGCCTAGCTCCTATGAGGAAAATTAGGACCTGCCTTTGAATTTTATGGACCAAGAATTGTAGGCGGGGTTGGTGTATATGCGTATATACACACACTCATGCCTAGTCTTCAGTCTTCAAGTCCATAAAGTTGCTTGAAATCTACTGAGCGGCTCTATAAGAATATTTTAGCTAAAAATATTGATTTTTTAAACTCTTTAATTAAAAAATGTTGACTCCGATATTATTAACTACCTCTGGTCATCTCTACTTTGCTACAATCGGTTTGGAGGTAATGGATTCAGTATTTCTTAATTTATGATTAGATCTATCCTACGCTATATTTTGGATTCTACTTTTGTCATGATCTTTGTTTATGATCTTTTCCGAGTTCAAATGGAGTTGCTTCACAATAAGTTTAAAATGATTGTTTAGACATCAGACTTCAAGTTCCATTTAAAGAGATTCATCAATTTCAGGTTGGTTGTTTTTAGCTCAAAGCAAAAAACTGTTTGCTGTTTTTTTTGGTATGCACTAAGTACTATTTTGGTATCTATTCATATTTTGTTTCATCTTATATATAATAATTAAAGTATTTCAATTTATTTTTATTTTTATTATAATTATTCTAATTTGTACTTATTACTTTTCGTATTAATGAAAGAAAAAGCTTGCACAGATACAAGTAAACAAATTAGCAGAAATCAATGTATTCTATTTTTACATTCAAACTTCAATATTCTAACAAAAGTAAGTAAATCGGTGAAAAATACTCTTGCAAGTTGACTGGTTGAGGACAGACAAGAGTCACAACTCAGGACACTACGAAATCCCAATCCTTGCATTATTGAGATGATGAGTTCCGATCTGTCAAAGCTCTCTGCCAAACCCATGTCATTTCACTTTAAGCCGAAAAGGGGTTGCTATTTTCAACTCAAAAACACACATGCAGACAACATCTCTCGGCCCATGTCTGATTCTACAGAAAATAGAAAACAAACACAAAGGACATGACACCCTCATGCGTGTATATGATTCCTTACTTTTTTTTTCGACAGATTCGGATTCTTTTGGACGAGTTGGGTAATGACATCAGATTTTAGAATTTCTTTACCTTTAACGCCTTTTGGAAATTTCAAAAGTTTGTATCCCTTTCAGTGTGATGGATTTAATATTGAAACTAATAATTTGAAACAAGATCTAGGCAACTATTTCATCTCTATACTTCAGCATGATCTTCACTTTCGTCCCTAAATTCCTTTCGTCTCGATTTCATGTCCGTCAAGTTTAAGATGGTCTATTTTGGTATGATTTTGCAGATGGATCGATCTTGGTAGTGAAAGAAAACATGTTAGTGTAGAATAAATTTCATTGATGTTTGAGTGAACATATATACAGCTAACATACTTTCTTTCCACGCCTAACTCTCCTACAATTAAACTATACAATCCATTCTATTATTCCTAAAATCATTCTATCCTATCAAGTACTACTGTAATCTAGAAACTGAATAGGAAACATATATGCACAATTTATCATGAGAGGATACGGAGAGATACTGTTTTCCAACAGGCAGCAGATTGGCTTCACTAAAACCTTTTATGCTTTCTGGTTTGGATGATATTAACAAAAGATGATGATACTATATCATGAAAATTTCAGATGACATAGTTTGATGATAATCTTATGAGTACCATAAACAACATTAGGAAGTTGATAATAGTTGTAGACTTGGTACTATGTCTACAACTATTACCAACTTCCTAAATAATATGTACCAATGTCTACAACTATTACCAACTTCCTAAATAATATATGCTGAACAGCATCCATGTAACAGTGGTTTCAGGTTCCGGTTCCAGAGTCCGGAGATCTGTAACAATTAGAAATAGTTGTATTGCTTCCTTATATTTCTTCCCTCCCACCACCACTTCAGTCCTTCATACAAGCTTTTGATCACATTACGTTCCTTCGTCTTCTTCTTTTTCTTTTTACCGGAAAACAAAAACAACGAAGAAGGACACGCAGCAAAAAGAATTGATATGGTTTACTTTCTTTATCTTTGTTTTAGTTTTCTTTCTTTATCATCTGCCAAGAATGAGTATGGAGGAGAAATAGGTATAGCAGTCTGTCATGTATTTTCTTAATTTACATGACAGTCGTCGGAGTGAGAGCAAAAAATAGAATACAACTTGATTTTTGATAAAATTTTCTTACTTACTACTTTGCAAGTTTTTTATTACGTTAATGCTTAATAAAGAAATTATTACAAATAAGAACAATTATAATTAAAGTTAAAATAAATTAATATATCTTTAATCACAATTGATTAGATGGAACAAAACAAAATAGACACCAATTGAATACTTAGCACACAAAAGCACATAAAAACAACAAAGTACAAAAAGCTATTTTTGCAAAAATAGCATTTTGCTTTGTGCTAAAATACCAAAAGTGAGATGGACTTTTACGTGCTTGATCTCAAAGCTTGAGGTCCAACCAACTAAAACAAATTTGCTTGAGGACAGAGTAGCTTCATTTGAAGTCAAACATACACCAAAACAGAAAACTTCACAAGGCCAAAATCAATAAAACATTAAAAATAAGATTAAGCCTCAAGTTGAGTTTTAATGATCCGATCACCTTCAAACCAATTGCAACAAGTCATAAATAATGAGAGAAAGCTAATGGAATTAGAGTCAATGCATTTGGATTAAGGAGTCAAAAAGTCAACGTTTTTGGTTAATTTCCAATTGTGAAGTCACTAACCAAACAAACAATCTTCAAACACTCCTCCTTGAATGTTTTGTGAGTGACTCTCAATTTACATTTGAAGTAATCAAACTTGAACCCGGAGAGAGGCTTGGTAAAGATGTCAGGATTCTTATTTTCAGAATTGCAATATTCCAACATTATTTCTCCATTTTTTATAAGCTTCCTAATCACATGAAACTTGATCAAAATGTGCTTTGTCTTTCCAAACTGAATTGGATTATCAGATATGGCAATGACATATTGAATATCACAGTAGATAGTTGTAGGATCCAATTGAATGAAACCAAGATTTTTCATCATTTTCCTTATCCAAGTTGCTTGATTTGCAGTTGAAGCAACAACAATGTACTCTGCTTTAGCGGTTGATTGAGCAACAACTTGTTATTTTTTAGAGCTCCAGTAGAACACCTCTGGGCCAAGTGAGAAGCAAAAGCCAATTGTCTTTTTCATGTCATCAATTGATCCGGTTCAATCAGTATCTACATAGCCATGTAAATTTAATTCTCCCTTCTCATGTCAGATTCTATTAGATGAGGTGCCACTTAGATATCTCAACATTCTCTTGTTAGTGCCATTATGCATTTGAGTTGGCTCATGCATGAATATAGAGAGTAAGAACGTAGCTTGCATAAGATCAGACCTTGTTGGTGTTAGGTATATAAGACCTCCTATGAGACTCTTAAAACTTGTTGAATCCACCCTTTCTAAACCATTAGATTTAGACAGCTTTTCACTAGCAATTAGGGGAGTGGAAACAGGTTTAGAGCATTATATCTTGAACTTTTTCAAGAGGTCATTAGCATACTTAGCTTGAGATATGAATATCCCATTAGATAGTTAGAGAATCTCCATTCCAAGAAAGTATCTCATGCTTCTAAGATCAATCATCTCAAATTCTATTTTCATATCAAATTTGAATTTTTCCACTAAGCTAGACTCACACCCGATCACCAACAAATCATCAACATATAAAGACACAATTAGAGATGATATACCTTATTTGATGATGTAGAGGGTTTGATCAATCTCACTCCTCAGAAAGCCATTGATCCTTGCATACCAAGCTCTTGAAGCTTGTTTCAGTCCATATAGAGCTTTGTGAAGTCTATACACTTGATTTTCCTTTTCCATTATGATGAATCCCTCAGGTTGAGCCATATAGATCTCCTCCTCTAGGTATCCATTAAGGAAGGCTGACTTGACATCAAGTTTGTAACGCCCGCCCTACTAGCTGTTTAGGTTATCAAATACTTTTCTTAGGAACATATACAGCTAGTGGGTGCATTACTTTTCCTTTTTAGTACCAATGTGTAACGCCCGCCCTACTAGCTGTTTAGGTTATCAAATACTTTTCTTAGGAACATATACAGCTAGTGGGTGCATTACTTTTCCTTTTTATTATAAAAATTTTTGTTCCTTAAAATTAACTTTATTTCCAAAAACGGTTTGAAGGATATACCTAATAAATTGGAAAATACAGCGGAAGCCTTTGTCATAGAAAAGAAATCTCAAAACTTTTTAAACACCTTATTCTTTATTTGAATATACATATAAATAAGAAGTGCAAATTTTTAAACTCATTGCTTACAGAGGTCGGGTCTCATATGTACAATCTCACGGACTGATAGCCTCCATTCATTTGTTCCTTAGCTTACCGCCTTACCTTTGTAATTTCCTACAATACAGAGTAGACATCTATGAGCTAGAAGCTCAGTAAGGATAGTGTCCTACTCGCATCGCTATTCTTTTATGATTATCGTAAGTTAGTGCTTTTATGACCTATATCTAACATGCATAAATTCCTATCATTCTACATACTTGGGCCCTGAGGATGCTACCACCGGTATGTCAACTGATATTTAATCAGCGGTCCGCTTATGACCGTTGCAACGATCCACTTATGACCTTTTCTTTAATATCATTTGGGGTCCTTTCTGATCGACAAGCGATCCTTCTTTTGACCCGGCAGCACCTCACTTTAATATTATGCATGCTTATTCTTTTTATTTATTTTAGCATAATATTAACTTCTGAAAATACGCACATATGCACTTAATGTTTAAGGTTTGTACTTTCATGAAACCATCATGCTATATTACGTTCATTCTAGTTATGATTCTTATTTCTAGCATAGTAATCATAGTATTTCCCTTCTACTTAGCATGCTACAATTATAATCCTAACGCAGACATTATAACCATAATAATAAACCAATAATATCCGGGTGTTGCAGTGAGACTATACTTACAAAGATTAGTTGACCGGAGATTTTGACTTTCCTTTTTCTTTCTTTCCTTTCTTTCCCTTCCTTTCCTTTCTCTCCTTTTTCCTTTCCTCTCTTTCCTTTCTCTCTTTCTTTCCTTTCCTCTCTTTCTTTCCTTTCCTCTCTTTCTTTCCTTTCTTTCTTTTCTTTCCTTTCTCTCCCTTTCTCTTATGTCCTCTCTACATGCTTTTGCCGTAAACATCAAATGGGATTTATATAGTACAATCAGATATGCTTAAGATTGACACCTTATGTGGTGATTAAGCATATTGCATGACACATATTATGATGAAACAGCAACCATAATGCTGATGTTGCTTAAGGTGTTTGCCAAATGGTAACAACGTGGCCTTATTTTATTTAATTTATTATTACTATTATTATTATTATTATTATTATTATCATTATTTAAACTTAAGCCTATTTTTAAATTTTAAAATTATAAAATGGTCCCTAATTATTTCTATTGTTAAAATTAGGTATAGGTGGAAATTAAAATTTACTAATAAGTCCATTTTAAATTTATTTTCCCACTACTATACCTAATCTAGAGATATTGGGGGATTACATTCTCCCTTCCTTATAAAAATTTCGTTCTCGAAATTTTAGTTTGGGCTTGAATGTTTCTTGCAATTACACCTGCATTATTCAAAGTTTCCTTTATTTAATACTAGAAGCGACATCCTTCCATTCCCAGACTTAAAATAGTTCTGGGTGTTTTTCTTTCATTTCATCTTCCCTTTCCCATGTAGATTCTTCTGTCTTACGGCTTTGCCATAACACCTTTACCAAGGGTATGACTTTATTCCTAAGCCTCTTTTCCTTGCGATCCAGAATCTGTACTGGTCTTTCTTCATACGTTAGATCTTCTTGGAGTTGTACGGGGTCAATTTTTAATATATGTGCGGGGTCAGGTACATACTTTTTCAGCATAGATACATGGAAAACTTTGTGTACTGAGGACATCTCTGGCGGTAATGCAAGCCTGTAGGCCACTTTGCCGATACGTTCGATTATTTCAAAAGGTCCAATATATCTTGGACTTAGCTTTCCCTTTTTGCCAAACCTCATCAGTCCTTTCATTGGTGCGATCTTTAAAAATACCATATCTCCAACATGGAATTCTAAAGGTCTACGCCTCTTATCCGCATAGCTCTTTTGTCGACTAAGAGCAGTTTCCATTCTCTGTTTAATTTTCTTGATTGCTTCCGTAGCGATTTCAATGAAATCAGGAGCCACTAAGTTTCCTTCTCCAGTTTCGTACCAATGAACTGGTGACCTGCACTTCCGTCCGTACAAAGCTTCATACGGTGTCATTCCAATAGTTGCTTGGAAACTATTGTTGTAGGAGAATTCTATTAGTGGCATGTATCGATTCCAACCACCTTTAAAGTCGAGGACGTAGGCTCGTAGCATATCTTCTAAGGTCTAGATGGTTCTTTCTGATTGGCCATCTGTCTGTGGGTGAAAAGCCGTGCTAAATTTCAGTCTCGTTCCCATTGCTCGCTGTACACTTTTCCAAAAGTTTGAGGTAAACCTACCATCTCGATCTGAAATTATTGACAATGGTACTCCATGTAGTCGAACAATTTCACGCACATAAAGCTCTGCTAACTGTTCTAGGGAGGATGTGCTGCGTATGGGTAGAAAATGTGCCGATTTGGTTAATCTGTCAACGATCACCCAAATTGCATCGTGTCCCTTTGTCGTTTTAGGGAGTCCAACGACAAAATCCATAGAAATTTGTTCCCACTTCCATTCTGGGATCTCAATTGTTTGTAATTCTCCAGCAGGATGTTGATGTTCTGCCTTAATTCGCTGGCATGTCAAACATTTCCCCACATATTGAGCTACATCCTTCTTCATTCCAGTCCACCAAAAGTGCTCTTTTAGGTCCTTGTACATCTTGGTTGCCCCTGGGTGCACTGAATATGGAGTTTCATGTGCTTCGAACAGGATCTGGCGTCTTATTTTATCGTCTGTGGGAACGCATAACCTTCCTTTAAAATTAAGGATTCCATCCTTAGATATCTTAAAGTTAGACTGCTCATCTATTCTCATTTCTTGTTTGATTTTCTTTGTTCCTTCATCGAACTCTTGTGCACGTTTGATATCCTCAAGTATGCTTGATTGAAGGGTTAAGGTGGATAATTGTCCTGTCACCAGCTCAATTTTTGCATCATACACTTCTTTTTGTAATGATGTTGGTAAGGCGTGTAGGGCAGCAAGGCTGGTTGGGGATTTTCGGCTTAAAGCGTCGGCTACTTTATTTGCCTTCCCCGGGTGATACCGTATTTCACAATCATAATCTTTGACTAATTCTAGCCACCGTCTTTGTCTCATGTTCAATTCTTTCTGTGTGAAGAAATACTTTAAGCTCTTATGATCGGTATAAATTTCACACCGCACTCCATAGAGGTAGTGTCTCCAAATTTTTAGGGCAAACACCACCGCAGCTAGTTCCAAGTCATGGGTTGGGTAGTTCTTTTCGTGATCCTTAAGCTGTCGTGAAGCATATGCGATTACTTTCCCATTTTGCATCAATACCGCTCCTAATCCCAATTTAGATGCGTCGCTGTATATTACAAATCCATTCTCACCCTCTGGGATGGTAAGAATAGGTGCACTCGTTAATTTTTCCTTCAACTCTTGAAAGCTTTTCTCAGTTGCTACGGTCCATTCAAACTTCTGGTTCTTTCGAGTAAGCCTAGTGAGTGGTGTGGCGATTCTGGAAAACCCTTCTACAAATCGTCTATAATATCCGGCTAATCCTAGAAAGCTTCGTACTTCGAAAGCATTTTTAGGTTTGGGCCACTTGCTTACTGCTTCAGTTTTAGATGGATCCACGGAAATACCATCCTTAGATATGATATGTCCAAGAAAAGCAACTTGATCTAGCCAAAATTCGCACTTATTAAATTTGGAATAGAGTTGATGATTCTTCAAGGTTTGCAAAATTTCTTTTAGGTGCTTCACATGCTCCTCCTCAAATTTTGAGTATACCAGAATATCATCTATGAAAACAACAGCAAATTTATCCAGATAGTCTTTAAATACCCGATTCATTAAATCCATGAAAGCGGCTGGGGCATTGGTCAAACCAAATGGCATGACCAAAAATTCGTAGTGGCCGTACCGTGTCCGAAAAGCTGTCTTCGGAACGTCGCTTTCTTGAATCTTTAGTTGGTGATATCCAGATCTTAAGTCAATCTTGGAGAATACCGACATTCCTTGGAGTTGATCGAACAAATCATCTATCCTCGGAAGAGGGTATTTGTTCTTTGTAGTGATCTTGTTGAGTTCTCTATAGTCAATGCACATTCTCATTGATCCGTCCTTCTTTTTCACGAATAATATTGGCGCTCCCCATGGTGAAAAACTAGGACGAATATATCTTTTATCGAGCAAATCTTGCAGCTGTAGTTGGAGTTCTTTCAATTCAGCGGGCGCCATGCGGTACGGAGCTTTTGAGATTGGCGCTACTCCCGGTATTAAATCGATTTGAAACTCAATTTCTCGATCTGGGGGCAGTCCTGGTAATTCTTCCGGAAATACTTCAAGAAAATCGCAGACTACTGGGATGTCTTCGGGCTTTAGGGGTTGTTCCTTGTGTGTATCCACTATGCTGGCAAGGAATCCCTCACAACCACCTTTTAACAATTTTGCTGCCTTAATAGCGGATACTAATGGTATCTGGCTCTTCTTTGAATTTCCAATAAATTCAAATTTTTCTTCTCCTGGGATGTCGAATATTACTTTCTTCCTTCGACAATCTATTGTGGCACTATATTTTGAGAGCCAGTCCATTCCTAATATAACGTCGAAATCTTGCATATCTAATATTATAAGATTTGCAAATAATTCCACATTGCCTACTTTCATTGATATGGCTCGCAACCAATGAGTTGATGTTAACACGTTTCCTGAGGGTAGTGTAGTACTAAACACCTCTGCTAGTTGGTCTATTGGATGGTTAATTTTTCTAATAAATGTTGGTGCAACAAAGGAATGTGTTGCTCCTGAATCCATTAAAACAATAGCAAAAATTCCAGAAATAAGAAGCTGACCTGTTATAACGGTAGATGGATTTGCTTCAGCTTCATCCCGGGAGATGGTAAATACTCTGGCATTAGTCTTTCCTAGCTGCCCTTCCACTTTCTTTGGGTTATTGCAAAATTTCGCAATATGTCCCGATTGTCCACAGTTATAGCATTCTTTGGTTCCGGCTTTACATTCACCAATATGACCCTTTCCACACTTGCTACATTGGCTATAAGGTCTTCCCTGAGCCCACGAACCTTGAAACTTATTTTTCTTGGGTTGTCTTCCTTCTTGACTTGAGTCGACATCCCGATTGTCTAACCTTTTCTTATTATTCCATCGAGGTTTAAAACTCTGCTGATTTTCACGGGCTACGAGTGCAGAGGGTTGGACATTATTTTGGGTTCCGGGGGCTGCTCCTCTGACATGCTCTTTCTTAGCAGCTTCCTTCCGTTCCTGCTCCTGAATCGCTCGTGCTCGATCAATTCTTATTGCTTTATCTGCCACCTTTGAGAAAGGCGCATCGTCTAAATCTGCAATTTCCAAGTCTTTACGAGTGTCAGAGTCAAGGACCATCTTGAAGTGTTTCACCTTTAAGGTGTTTGTAGCCACCATGTGTGGTGCATATCGGGATAGCTCGTCGAACTTTCGTAGTAATTCTTCCATTGTCATGTTGCCTCTTCGTAGGTTTAAGAATTCCCTTTCTTTTTCTTCCACTAAAGCCACCGTTACATATTTGTTTTCTATTAGTTTTCTAAACTCAGCCCAAGTCATGGTTCCAATATCATGAATACTTGTCATGGTGTCCCACCAGTAACTCGCGTCGTCCCGTAATAGACATGCTGCACAATGTACTTTTTCGCTATCTGGAACCTTTGCACAGTTGAAGAGTCTTTCTAGAGTTCCGATCCAATTTTCAGCTATCCTTGGATTATAACCACCTGAGAATTCAGGGGGTTTATACTTCATAAACTTCTCAGCGGTGGAACTTGGATTTTTCGCTCGAGGGGGTGTCGGTCGTTGTAGCATCTCCTGGAGTTGTTGTTGTTGTTGAAGTAGTGTGTCTATCATTTCTCCTTGTCTTCGAGTTAGGTCTCGTAACTCGCTCATCTCTTGTTGACTTGGGTCATTGATTGGACTAGCGCGACGTCCAATAGAGGATGCACTAGCAGTACGTCCTCTTGTCATGCTTATACTTGAGCGGAAAGCGCTTGATTTCCTAAAAATATAAAGTATGAAATTTTTTTTTTTTTTTTTTTTTCATACAGATAAGTTTAACTAAAACATATATTTCATATTTATCTATTGATCATCATTTACATTACAAAAGTTGATCATCTATTACTCAAAACGGACTAGGCTATTTACATGTCAAACCATCATCTCCCTTTTTTTTTTTTTTTTTTTTCTCTACAAAAGGTTCTAGTCTATATTAGTTGGACTACAAAAGAAAATATATTGTCCGATACTAGTGGTTGTGGGTGAGTCAACTATTTTTCATGGGTGGATTATCATTATCTCTGGTTCTTCTTCTGAAGTTTCGGCTAGTTCTCCTAGGTTAGGAGGTGCGAAGCGGGCGAGTATTCTTACCCCAAATTCAACCCATGTGACATCTCTAGCATCTAGGTTTGTCCCGTGCCACCATGTCCTAGCCTCACCCCTCAATTGGCGTATAGCCAATCTAGCCCATACATCCTCCATCACATCTGCTCCTATACATATATCTTCAATCTCATAAATCCAGTGGTGTAAATAGTCCCAACCTTCGTATCCTTCGAAAGTGGGTGGGGCGGCCATGCGGAATGCGGCTACCAATTCCATCCCACGCTGCCCTTTCGTGAGTTCTTGGCATATTGCCATATAGGTAGTGGTGAGAGTATTCATTAATTCCTCCATAGTCTAAAGAATACGTGTCATTCATTAATATTATAAAATTTAAATAAATCTAAACTCATTCTTACAGCGATTGAAGGCATCACTTCCGTGACTTGTACATACGAGGGTTGTCTACAAGACCGTTAGGCTCTGGTACCAATGTGTAACGCCCGCCCTACTAGCTGTTTAGGTTATCAAATACTTTTCTTAGGAACATATACAGCTAGTGGGTGCATTACTTTTCCTTTTTATTATAAAAATTTTTGTTCCTTAAAATTAACTTTATTTCCAAAGACGGTTTGAAGGATATACCTAATAAATTGGAAAATACAGCGGAAGCCTTTGTCATAGAAAAGAAATCTCAAAACTTTTTAAACACCTTATTCTTTATTTGAATATACATATAAATAAGAAGTGCAAATTTTTAAACTCATTGCTTACAGAGGTCGGGTCTCATATGTACAATCTCACGGACTGATAGCCTCCATTCATTTGTTCCTTAGCTTACCGCCTTACCTTTGTAATTTCCTACAACACAGAGTAGACATCTATGAGCTAGAAGCTCAGTAAGGATAGTGTCCTACTCGCATCGCTATTCTTTTATGATTATCGTAAGTTAGTGCTTTTATGACCTATATCTAACATGCATAAATTCCTATCATTCTACATACTTGGGCCCTGAGGATGCTACCACCGGTATGTCAACTGATATTTAATCAGCGGTCCGCTTATGACCGTTGCAACGATCCACTTATGACCTTTTCTTTAATATCATTTGGGGTTCTTTCTGATCGACAAGCGATCCTTCTTTTGACCCGGCAGCACCTCACTTTAATATTATGCATGCTTATTCTTTTTATTTATTTTAGCATAATATTAACTTCTGAAAATACGCACATATGCACTTAATGTTTAAGGTTTGTACTTTCATGAAACCATCATGCTATATTACGTTCATTCTAGTTATGATTCTTATTTCTAGCATAGTAATCATAGTATTTCCCTTCTACTTAGCATGCTACAATTATAATCCTAACGCAGACATTATAACCATAATAATAAACCAATAATATCCGGGTGTTGCAGTGAGACTATACTTACAAAGATTAGTTGACCGGAGATTTTGACTTTCCTTTTTCTTTCTTTCCTTTCTTTCCCTTCCTTTCCTTTCTCTCCTTTTTCCTTTCCTCTCTTTCCTTTCTCTCTTTCTTTCCTTTCCTCTCTTTCTTTCCTTTCTTTCTTTTCTTTCCTTTCTCTCCCTTTCTCTTATGTCCTCTCTACATGCTTTTGCCGTAAACATCAAATGGGATTTATATAGTACAATCAGATATGCTTAAGATTGACACCTTATGTGGTGATTAAGCATATTGCATGACACATATTATGATGAAACAGCAACCATAATGCTGATGTTGCTTAAGGTGTTTGCCAAATGGTAACAACGTGGCCTTATTTTATTTAATTTATTATTACTATTATTATTATTATTATTATTATCATTATTTAAACTTAAGCCCATTTTTAAATTTTAAAATTATAAAATGGTCCCTAATTATTTCTATTGTTAAAATTAGGTATAGGTGGAAATTAAAATTTACTAATAAGTCCATTTTAAATTTATTTTCCCACTACTATACCTAATCTAGAGATATTGGGGGATTACAAAGTTGATCAATTTTCCACCCTTTTGAAACTGCAATAGCTATTACCATTATGATTGTATCCAATCTAGCAACTGGAGCAAATGTATCTCCATAATCAACTCCATGTTGTTGTGAATATCCCTTGACAACAAGTCTTACTTTGTGCCTCTTCGTGGTTCCATCCGGAATGACTTTAACCTTGTAAATCCACTTCCTCCCAATGGTTTTCTTGTCGTATGGTTTCTTGGTCAGTTTCCAAGTCTCACTCTTGTTGATTGTGGAAATCTCTTCATTCATTGCTTGTTCCCAATTTGGACCACCTCTGGCCTCTTCATAGCAGCTAAGTTTTGAGTTGGCCAAGTTGCATCTTTGATACAAATCATTAATGCTTCTGAACCTTGATTTTTAGGTTCATCCTCTTCACCATACAAAAGTTCAAATTGCACAGCTTGCTCCTCCATTAATAATTATGAGCTTTATTCATCTTCATTGTCCCATTTGAGGTTTGCTAGCTCATCAAAGGTTACATCCCTACTGACCATAACCTTGTTGGACTTTGGATTGAAAACTCTATATCCCTTGCTTTCAGCACTATAGCCAACCAACACACACTTTTTTGAATTTTCAGAGAGTTTATCCCTCTTGGCATCAGAGATAAGATGAAGCAAATTGAACCGAATACCTTGAGATGAGAGGCATAAGGTTTGAGGTTGAACCATGGCTCATATGGAGTTTTTCCCTCTACAGCTTTAGTAGGAAATATGTTCAACTGATGTATAGAGGTGAAGGCTGCCTCAGCCCAAAATCTTTTGGGGACCTTTTTCTCAAACATCATGCTTCTAGACATCTCCATTATGATTCAATTTCTTCTTTCAGCAACCCCATTTTACTGAAGTGAATAAGGCACTATAAATTGGTGGACAATGCCTTGTGTTTTATAAAAATGTTTGAACTTAGTTGAGTTGTATTACACTCTATTATCAGTCCTTAAGACTTTGATTTTCTTTTCTGATTGAGCTTCAACCAAGGGTTTGAACTTCTTGAACAGCCACAAACACTTATGATTTGTTTTTGAGAAAGTAAATCTAGCCATACCTTATTTGATCATCTATAAACAGTAGGAAGAATTTGATGTTGTTCAATGAGGGAACCTTCATAGGTCTACATACATCTGAGTGAACATGCTGAAGCTTCTTAGATGCCCTTTTAGCATGGTTGATAGGAAAATGCTTCCTCTTCATTATTCCAAGTTGACAGCATTCACAAATTTCAATTTGAACTTACAACTTTGGAATGTCTTCAACCAACCCTTTTGAGCTCAGAATGCTAAGTTTCCTCAGGTCACAGTGGCCATATCTTTTGTGCCAAAGCCACGATTCATCAACTTTGCTCATCATAGCCTTATGATCACCATTTTCTCAATTTAGAGAGAAGCTGTTATTGTTGATCTTGGCCTAAACAATCAGCTTCATGTTGGAATTTAGGATTCTGCAGTATTCTTCTTAGAATGTGAGACATCAACCGCTCTTCATGATTTGCCCCACACTGAGAAGGTTCTGATCCATATTAGGAACATAAAGAACATCTTTGATTGTCCATATTCTATTGCTTGTCTTGACAAAAACAATCCCTCTTCCTTCTACCTTCAGAGTTTCACCATTGCCTACAATGTCATTTGTCTTGCTTGACATGTCTAGGCTGAGAAACAAGTCTTTATTGAAGGTCATGTGACTTGTGCATCCAATGTCAATCAACCATTCATGCCTTTATCTTGGTATTTTGGCTTGTGTGACCATGAAGGTATTTTCTTCATCTTCAGCATGATTTGCTTGTTGAGATTTGTGATTTTATGTTTCATACTTTCTTTTTATGCACTCCTTCTCCACTTGACCGAATCTCTTGAAATAAGAGCATTGAGGTTTGCCCTTATTCCAACAAGTCTTTTCAAAGTGCCCATTTCTCTTGCAAATGGTACAAGTGTGTTTCTTCTTCTTGCTTGTAGGATTTGAAGGGTTTGGAGATGTTGCCTTTGTTGTCCCTTTTACAAGGTTTTTTTTTATTTGCAAAGAAAACACTTTCTGTAGTTGCATATGTCCTAGTTGAATGTCTTTTTTCATTTGCTTGAAGTGAGCCTACGAGTTCATTCATGGTTAGTTTGGATAGATCATTGCTTTCCTCTATAGCATCCACTTTTGAGTCAAATTTGGAAGGCAAGCTCACTAACACCTTGTTCACGATGGAGCTTTTAGTAATGTCACTTCCTAGCATTCTCATTTGACTCACAATCTCATTTAGCTTATCCACATAATCCTTGATAGGTTCATCATCTTTCATTCTTAGAGCTTCAAAGTCTCTTCTTGTAGTGAGCAAGTTGACAGCTCTAACCTTTTTGGCTCTATGGAATTATGCTTGAAGAGTATCCCACACTGATTTGGTATTTTTTAGGCAAAGAATCCTTGTGTGAATCTCATTCGAAATGGCAGATTGGATGCTTGTAATAGCTCTATAGTTCTTTAATCTCTTTTCCTTGTCTGCCATCAGTTGATTGTGAAGTGATTATCTTCAGCAGGAGGTTCATAGCCTTCTTCCACTACTTCCTATATATCGAATGTAATAAGGTAATTTTACATCTTTTCATTCCATATGTCAGTCTTTTCCATTGAAAATAGGCGGAGATGGAAGATTCACATTGTTGGAAGACATTTATGATTTTATGGCTTTTTGAGTAGGTAAGAATCTGCTTTTTTTTTTTTATCGATTGAAGTTGGAAGAGAAAGAATGGATGATGATCATGCCCCCTTAAGAATTAAGCTCTGATAGCATGTTAGAATTTCAAAGTTGAGTGCAAAAAACAAAACACAACTTGATTGCTGATAAAATTTTTTTACTTGCTACTTTGCAAGTTTTTCATTATATTAATACTTAACAAAGAGATGATTACAAATTAGAACAATTACAATTAAAGTGAAAGTAAACTGATACATCTTTAATCACAATGGATTAGATGGAACAAAACGAAATAGACACCAATTGAGTACTTAGCACACAAAAGCACATAAAAACAGTAAAGTGCAAAAAGTTGTTTCTACAAAAGCAACTTTTTGCTTTGTACTAAAACACCAAAAATGAGATGATGGACTTTGGCATGCTTGATCTCGAAGCTTGAGGTCCAACCAACTAAAACAAACTTGGTTAAGGGCAAAGCAACTCCATTTGAAGTCAAACATGTCCCAAAATAGAAAACTTCACAAGGCCAAAATCAATAAAACAGGAAAAACAAGATTATGCCTCAAGTTGAGTTTTAATGATCTGATCACTTTCAAACCAATTGCAACAAGTCATAAATGATGAGAGGAAGCTAATGGAATATGAGTCAATACATTTGAATTATGGAGTGAAAAAGTCAACATTTTTTGCCAATTTCCAATTGTTGATTCACTAACCAAACAAGCAATCTTCAAAGATGCTTAGGTGGTCGGAAGCTGATGAATGTTCTTCTTTACCTTGTAAAGACCCTATGTACACAATGTATACTAACATTTTTTTGGATTAAATGCTCTTTAATGCATTTAGAATGCACTGCTCTCTTCATCAAACTGCATCGGCTTGTTTTAACTTGCGTCAATATTTATTAGTATGCGGCAATTTCTTATTGGTTTTGATTCACAATGATGGCATGAATCAGTTCATGCAAGTATTAATCGAACCGACCAAACTTAATTAAATCTAACCCTTCACCAATAGTTCAGTCCACCAAGTCAGGAGTTAGGACCAGAATGGCCCCTCTTATCAAATTTGATACCAAGAAATACAGACAAAGCAACCATATAAGATAATATAAGATGGATAGATAGATAGAAGCTCTATCTATAGCCAGACAAGTTACAAATTAGTGTGATAAGCAGACCACATAAAATCTCTCCCATTACTTCCTCCTCCTTTCTTTTATGTTGTAATATCTATAGCTCGATATTGACATTCCACAGGTACAACTCCTTTTCAGGGACTCTCAAACTCAAAGTGACCAAACCAGAGGCCTCATCATATCCAAACTCCGATATCTCCTCCGAATCAACCACAATTTTCTTCGGCCGAACTGAAGAATATGCGCCAAATACCCCACACCCGCAAACCTTCATATCAACTTCTCTTAATTCATATTTCAATTCTTTGATAGCCCCACCAGAATTGAACATTTTCAATAGGCCTATAGGAGCAAATCTTATGAAGCCTTCACATAGTTCCTTCACTGGAACAACCGTAAATACTTCATACTCCCTAGATCTCAATGTTATTGGGATCGAACCGTCTTTTGGAAGATACACAACCTCTCCAGAGAGATGGGAGAAAATGACGGCATCTCCGGCCCATTTGGGATCTGCAATTCTAGGCAGATAATCAACGTCATTAGCCCGAACAACCCCACTGATTGTTCCGGGATTTTCTTCATGTATGAGGTTCTTCTTTTCAAGCTTGCACCATCCGGCTCCTTGGCAGTTGAAAATTCCAACCACTCCGCAGACATCATTCAGATTCCATATCTTTAGAAGACTGCAACATCATCAACATATTATATTATCGCTACTTAAATCAACAAAATATATAATCTTCTTTGGGAAAATAAAATACACAACACACCTTTTTCCGTCTCTGGCAGGATCGGAAAATAGGCAATCTCGTGTTGGTCTTCCTGGAAGTTTGGCCCTCAGTATAGAACCATCTGGAAGTACAAGCTTCTTTAGAAGATTAAAGTCATGGCACCCAGGCTTGTCACTGCATTATTTTATTTATGCAAGTCACATTCCATTTTCTCTCAAATCATCAAAGAAAAAGAAAAAAACAACAGAAAACTTCTTGTCATAAAGATCAAAGATCACACTAACCTAACATAAATAGAGCACCCTCCCACTGCCCGAGCTGCACCATGATATTCCGCCATTGGATGGAGACTCTGAAATGCATAAACAGATTGAAATCAATCGATCAAACATTAAAACAAACAAAAAACAATGCTTAAATGGGCTATATATATATATCTAACATACATGAAACATGTCCCAGTCTGGCTGCATAAACTCCCCAAGAAAGAGTGTGTTATAGGTAACTGAAGCAATATGAATGGTGTGAGATGCGGGATCTCTAGGCCAGAAATCATCCGATGCACGAATCACTGCCGTCCGTTTCGCACTGTACAAACCATCCGTATTATGACTCATACATGAAATAATCCCGTTATCTGGAAAATTCCTAGAAATGGAAGCTTCCAATGCCTGATGGTACTTCCTAGCAAGTTTCACACGTCCACCATGGCGGGCCCCAAGAGTTTCAAGTATATTCTGAACATCAACCTTCACACCATCAATCCCGGCAGATGCAAGATATGAATGGAGCTCATTGTAAAAGCTGAAAACTTTCTCAGGGTTCACTAGACCAAGTCCATTTGTAGTAATACTCTTCAAAGCATCACATGGTTCATTAGAATCAACTCCGGGCGATGAAACCGGGTAAGAGAGCTTAGAGTCGTAATGTTCCATTTCACTAACTCCAGGCCTCACCCCACCCCAATACCCGGTTATGGCGTGCCACACATACACATACCTAAGCCAAATTATAAAACAAAATATTAGGCAAATACTACAAGTAAAAGAAAAAATTTCAATACAGGTAGCTTTTGGGAAATTTTAGCTTACTTTAAAGCGTGATTTTGTTTGATGTCGGAAACAATGTGGCGAAGCCCTAAAGAGGGATCTTCCACTCTATGACCCTCTTGGCCATCTTTTTGGAATTTGTGGTTCTCTTTAATGTTTGTGAGCCGGTTTGCAAAGCTGAAGGAGAGCAGATTAATCAGGTAAGAGTTGTAAGCCAGAAATTAAAGACAAATTGTGAGCAGTTGCAGAAAGAATCTAGGGACTCACTTGGCAGAGTTATCAGCTTCGATTCCGATAGAAGTGGGGTCCATGCCAACTGATTGCCATCCATCGTCGATTATAACAAACTTAGGAGGGATTCCACCTTTCTCAAAGCTACAAAGTTCAAGTACTTTTACTAGTGAAACCATGATTCCGTTTTTTAATAGAAAATGAAATTGATTAATCAAATGAATGAATACCTCTCTAAGCCCTGCTTGACACCTTCCGAGGTGACATCGGTATAGAAGGCATCCCACGTGCACCAGCCGAACCAGTTCAACATGTCCGGCATCTATTCGACCATTTTTAGACAAAACTCAATCAACAGAGCTATTATTTTTCCTTTTCCTTCAAGGAGAAGAAATTAAATACATTCATACCTTCTTTCTGTCCCTGTGAGAAAATGTCTGTAAATGTCTCTCAACAGATCTGTAACAACAGAATAATACCCAAGTCAACATCTGATGTTGTTTCTTTGATTGACGAGTACTGCTACTGTCCATTTGAAGTGTTGGAATATCGTCTAATATGAAACTGCAGTCCAGAAACTGAACTAGAAATCTTGTTGATTCAGGACTTACTTGACCGCATTTGTGATCACATCAAAAGGGTCTGAACCGGCTCCGACAAAAACTAACCTATTACCCTCAAACTCGTCAACAGAAGGATCTCCTGCAATTTGTTGGAGTTGGACCACCATTATCAAACAATCAAATTCAATCCCCAGAATAATAATTATAAAAAAGAAAAAGAAAAAAACGTACCACTTTCAAGACAGATCTCCAACTCATTATGTTCATTCCCTTGAAGAACAGCCCTGAAATTCCCCTCGAGAATAGGCAGGAAGACAGTGTAAATTGCAGATTCCTCATCACCATGTTGAGCAAAATGGGAGCCTTCTCTTGCTTCAACCAGCAAAAACTGAGTCTCAACTGGAATGTCTTGTCCGCAACTTCCCATCCTCTGTGTCATCCACCACAGTTTGAACCGGAACACACACATAAACCGCATTCCCCTGTTTCCCCCACCCAAAGAGAAAGTCACGATCACTCACTTGTTTGTTTCCCAAGAAAAAAAAATGGCAGAAAGAAAGGAAAATAACGAACTTACTCGAGTTTGCCAACCGGAAAAACTCTGCGACAACCTGTCTGATCGGACTGAACACCGATGAAAGCGCCGTTAACCAGAGCACCGCCGGCGGCAGGAGAGAGAACTATGTTATCATGCACATTGGACAGCACTCTCTGTCCTAACACCGAGAGGCTACGATCATCTCCAACACTGATCCCAGCCCCTACTGTCATCTTCTTCTCTGTTCTCTGTTTGTTCTGAGAAAGAAGGAGAAAACAAAGACACCCACCTATATAGAACGAACAAAAAATGCAATAAAGAAAGAAAGAAAGCAACTTGTTCGATAAAATATTGGAGAGTGGAATGCTAAGAAGTTCGGGTTTAGATGAGTATTTATAGCAAAATCAAATGACGAGGGAAGGAGTCGCAAAAATTTGTATTTGCAATCTAGGGACTCCTTGGAACGAGGCGAACAGGTCCAAGGAGTTGTCGTTTATACCCTTTGACGGGAATAATGAACGGAGCAGTTGATTTTGGGTTTGCTGCAAGAATATTAGAGAATATGAATATGATCTTCATAAGTAATAACAATGTAATACAAATATTATTATTAAAAAGAAAAAAGTTGGTCTTATAATCTCTTACATATTTTTTCACCGTCTTGTCTTGTCTTGTCTTGTCTTGTATTTTGCATGATCATTGATCAATGATGTATCGATAGACCACCGCCAGCCACCACCATGTTCGCGCTTTCTTTCTGAATCTTTTTAACGTGCATGTGATCCGCCTACCTACTGCCATTTCAGAAACAAGAGCTAAAAAAAAAATGAAAAATCTTATATTAGATTCACTATTCATGGGCCCCACTCGCACATTGATCATAACTGAAATTGTATGTTTGGATCCGAATGGGAGTAAATTTATTTGTGTTTTAAATTGTGTAGGATATTTTTTTTTTTTTTACAAGAGTAGTTTAGTTGATGATGAACGGTGGTGATTATATCGCTTTAGAGAAAGAAGATATGGAATGGAGTGTAGTGGATGATTATTGGGTGTGAAAAATATTACGTTTGTGAAGTGGATCTTACGTGGCTTCCCGTAGACGCTCTGCTGGCTTTTAATGATATAAAAAGAATTTTGAAGCATTCAATTCAAAATCAAACGACAAGTTTAGAAATCCAATAAGCCGAACGTAGATTCCCAAGGGGAATGACGTGGCGCCACATAGATGTGTATCATCAATGAGAATGAGACCGTTGACATATGAACAAGTTAAAGACAGCTTAGCTTTGATACGGCCATTTATAGTTGTTCGATAAAATTTTTGATGTAATTTTTAAGTTATCGAGATCTAATTTTTATTTTTTTAATTAAATTTTGATCATAAATTATATTAAAAATTTATTGATTAAAGATAAATTGTAATCAACGAGTTCAAAATCATAGCATATAATGAGAAATTATTGTATGTCTATAATATATGATATGTGATATTAAATATAATTTAAATTATAAATATTATTATCACATTATATATTTAAAAATAATATTTAATATGTGTGTGAGCATGACTTGTTTGTTAACGTAAGCTAGAGGTTTGGGCCAGCATGATGAGCCCAAATAGAAATTTAGTAGTAGTATCATTAAAGTCCAAGAGACACGAGCTCCAAGCCCACTATCTAGTGAATTTGGAGTTGTGATCTTTCTGGTCCGGCCCACATAAAAAAATAGAGACAGACTGGTCCAACTCTTTCAATTTCAAATGGGCTTGGAAGTTGGAACATTCAAATTACTATATGGATCTGATTGCATTCTAGAAGATTGATTCTGGAAGAATATATTAACTAATACTACTCATCAATAATGGGTCAGGTATAGAAAGAAGATTCTTTCTCTACTTTTCTAAGGCGAGAGATCTAGACCCCACCACCCCACTTTCTCCATCATACATTTTTATCTTGTTTTGTCAATATATATATATATATATATATATATATGAAATATCTACCATAACCAATGGAGAGATGAGCATTGAGCACTGTGAGAGGAAAAGACCTTCTAGAAGAAGAGAAAAAGAAGGAGGAAGAAGAATCAAAGGGAGGGGGACCCACCCACTCAGTCACTCACTTTGGAAGCTCTCATCATTTTCCTCATCTTGATACAGTCCAGTCCACATGACAATTTCTGAGGTGTCTGGTCCCTTTCTACCTTGCATTGGGCCCACACTGGAGGACTAGAGAGACATATAGTTTCTAGAAGCATTACTGACTGACAATAACAACAGCGTGTCACACTTGCCCTCCTCCCTCCCTCCCTCCCTCTTTAGATCAAAACAAGTAGCGATATCTATCATCTTGCCTTTAACTTCACTTGCACTACCTAAGATTGAAAATAACGTGTAAACAACATGAGGATAAGATAATGTTTGGTTTAGGAAAGCTCAATCAACATTTTGACAGCTCAAATTGGATATGAAAAAGCCATACAATTACAAAACAACAACATCAACAACATCAAGAACACCGCGAACTCACATTCAATACTTTAATACGAGCATTTCGTATCAAAAGTTCAATCAACATTTGAATGAAGAAGAAGGAAACACCTTGAAATAGTAATTATTGAATTCGAACTAGACATAAAACCATACACTAAATGTCGTATGAATTGGAACTCACATCAAACACGTTAGTACCGTATATATTTAGGAAAAGACGTTGAACCAGGAAGAAAAGAAGAAGAAAAAAACACTTAGAAATAGTCCTTCACTCCTTGTTGGACAGGTGGACCAATCAACGAATATTAATGAAGATGAAGATGAAGATGAAGATAAAAACAGAAAAAACAGATAATTAATTATAATATTAATTAAAACCGTCGACAGTCAGTCTCACGCTGTTTCATTAAAATCTGCGTGTACTACACTTTCACCACCAATCAGGCAATCACCCGCTTCCTAATTCAATTATTAATTCATTCATTCATTTACTCTTTTCTCTCTCTCTCTCTCTCTCTCTCTCTTCATTGACCCTTTATAAATGGTACCGCCCCTCTCTCTCTCTCTCTCGATCTCGAACTGTATTCATATTTTATCTCTCTCTTTGTTAAGCCCTCTTTCAATGTTAGGAATCCTAGCCTTCCCCACCGTCAACCCGCTCTTCCAATCGCCGGAGTTCCGTCTATGTCCGACGGAAGCCGGACGCTCCCTCTGCAGAACGCCGCCCCGAAGAAGAAGAATAACCTGTATGGCCTCTGCCCAGGCCTTCGTCGATGCCCATCCAATCACAGATCCCTGTAGAGCCACCACGAGTCTTTACGAGATCCTCCGAGTCAAGCAGAACGCCTCTCCCACGGAAATCAAGACGGCGTATCGGACCTTGGCCAAGGTGTACCACCCCGATTCGCTGCATCAGTCGGAGGCGGACGGTCAGGATTTCATTGAGATCCACAATGCTTACGCCACGCTCTCGGATCCGGTGGCTAGGGCTCTTTACGATCTGTCTCTAGGATCTTGCCGGAGGCGCTCTTCCCTCGGGAATCAAACAGGCTTTTACACGACTCGGAGGTGGGAAACCGATCAGTGCTGGTAGCTCCTTGGAAAGGAATCCTTCTCATTCCGGCGGCAAGACTTGTAATTTCCCGCGATCTTTTTTTACCCTTATTTTCCTGAAAAAAAAGAATAATTATAATCCAGAGAGTTTTTTTATTTTTGGATGAAGTAAATTGTGAGCCTTGACATGTAAAGAATGTCGCTTCAATGTGACAGTGTAAATATATTGATTTTTGAATGAAAATTTTGTCTAATATTTCATTTTTCTGGTTAGCAAGATTCTTTGCTTAAGACTGAGTGTTGTCAATCTGAGGTGCTACTGTTTATGAAAGAGAGAAAAGAGAGGAACACATAAGCCCAAGTCGAGCTCTTCCCTTATCGATTAGATTAATAGAAGATTAAACAAGTACCTTCACAGAAATTTGGCTAAACACAAGCCACATGAGCTCATTTTTTAGTACGCAATATTTTACCCACGGATGAGAAACTGCGGTTAAGATCTTTCGAAAGCATAACAGCCATGATACACTATGCCCCTATTCTACTTGCCTCATCTCATAATACTCTCTGTATGCCAGTAATGAAAAAAGGAAACCAAACGGGTAGTAGTAGAAAATGTACTGATGATATAACTTCTTGACACTATTGTCTGATGGAAAATTTTGACATTAACACAACAAAAAAGGAAAAAGATACCGAGGAACCCTCCTCACTACCTGTCTGGCATATTTCACAAAACAGACTCCATTACCAAAAAAGAAGAAAAACCATCATTAACAACACTATCGGACATGCAAAGTAGTGACAACAAACTTGAAAGAAGAAGAAAGATGTGAAGATTTTGGCTACAAACTTGAGATAAAAGTCCCCCTTTTTTGTTCCTTTCGTTTTTTCTTTGCACAAATTGGAGTAATTGGTATGTATCTATCCATCCATCCATCTCCATTTTTACCCATATCACCAAAATCATTTACAAGTCACCAGCACAGAGTTGACCACATGCATCAGAACTCTAATGCAGGAGAGCTCGGAGGCAGTGGTGCTGGGCAAGCTCCGCTGATGGTTCATTATCTGATAGACTTGCTCGAAAATGGGCCGAACGTGCATTGAAATCATTAGGTCTGTAGGATTTATGGCAGCAGCCACATCAGTCAACCAAGACAGTTTCTGGGCTTTATCCTTGTTCACATCACAGGCCAATTGTTGCAGAAGAGAGAGAAGTACTCCTTGACTCAATGGCAGAGGAACCAAAGTCAGAATATATCGAAGATCAACCTGCCCAAATACAAATAAAATAAAATGGGATCAATCTTCAACTTTGAATTGGAAAAGCACGTGAAAATGAAATGGATTGGAAGCACACAGTACCTGACTACATAACCAAGAAACAATGGACACATCGCTCCTCTGTAAGGCTGTAGTGAATGCTTCTTCGTACTTGCGTTCAGATACCAGCCTTGACAATTCTTTTGTTGGGTCCACTGATACCTCGATCTAAAAAAGTATTCAAAAGATGCATCAAGAATGATTGGAATTCAAAACCAATTAGCAAAGGAACTGAAACGAAAGAAGGGGGGTGGGTATGCATTACCTTCTCATGAAGACCAGCAAGGGGTCCGTTGCTGAGTTGGGTAACCAAGGGGTTCATGGAACTGGCATTTGAGCTCGCAGTTGCAAGAGCTATCAGCTTTCTTTGTCCTTCAGCCAGTTCTCCACCCATCGATTGAACCATTGTAGATGCTGAATTAATTGCATCCTGTATAGAGAAAACTTTAAAATTCAATCCAAAGAGAACACAAGTCTGTCTAATTCAACAACCATCAGAATGTAACAAATCCCACAACTGCATAAGTACTTATCAGATTATTGATAAAAAAATTTCCAATTTTTCCAGATAATGCAATAATGAATCCATAAGATGACAAAAAATTGTTAGCACTTTGCGGTGTAAGAAGACTTGGATGTCGCATCATTTGCTGAGGCATCCACGACTAGAAAGATGATTTATAGAAGATTAGAGAAGAAAACAGGAGAACCCAACTAGGTTATTAAATTATATGTTTGTGGTGCAAGCATATACCCTTAGAGCAAGTGCCAAAGGAGAATGAGCGGACTCAAAGTGCTGCTGAGCTGCTGCAGTATGCTCAATCATTCCTTTCTGAAATGTGGAATCCACTTGCTCAAACATTGCTTTGCATGACATTTCAAAAGCAGGAATTAGTGAAGCTTCCAAGCTAGATTTTAGTGCATCCTGCAGGAAGATGAAAAAAAAAAAGAGTATTTTCACTTCAACAAATCAGACACAGAAGGTATCATACCAAAAAATACATTGAAAAGGTTATCCAGAAAGGAACATAATGAAGTACAAATCATGATAACTCAGGTTGACTCTGGACACACCTGAAGGGCTTGTCTTCCAGAAGTTTGAAATTGTGCTTGGATTTGTCTCGCAACAGTGGCTTCGAGTTTTGAATTGATGGATTTTTCAAGTTGATTCACTGCCTTATCACCCACTCCTCTCTGCATCATAAAACATAACTTCAAGAATAGAACCTTGAGGCAAAAGAGTCGCACCTTAAAATACTAACCTGGAAAGAATCAACAATAGTTGAAGCGATTGTTTTCTCAATAGCGGGAGTGATGGTGCGGACAAGAGCTGGACCAACAGCAGCCATTTCCTTTTTCACTGTCTTCTCTAACAAGGTGGGCAAATCCTTATTCATGAAGTTATTCATCATAGTAGTCATCTTTTGCATACTATCTCGCGAAGCCTTCTCGTTTTTTGCATTTTCCTCCTGAAAACGAGCCCACAAAGCATCACTGTTTGCCTTGACAGCCTTCTCCATGCTCCGCCCAAGAGCTACCTCCAGTCTTTTGCCTTCTTTGTTTACTGGAACTGTAACCAGCATCTGTATCTGCTTTTGCATTTCTTTTTGTGCAGTCATTAGCTGCAAAAAAGTAACAAGGTCAACAATTGAACCTTTCTGAGAGAGAGAGAGATGGAGGGAGAAAGAGAGTAACTTGCTACTCAAACTAATCAAGAATAACTTGCTATAAGCAATGAGTTGAGCAATCAAACTTTAATTGAGCCAGAGGTAAGGGGATACATGCACTGCTGGCTAGATAGTAGTTCCCACAAAGAATTAGGCAAAAGCCAGACAACAAGAAAAAAATAAATTCATAATTGAAATCTCCACAACAATACTCTTGAAACATGCATTAAAGATTAATATGCCAAAATGTGCAGCGCAGCAGTCACCTGATTCAACATATCCTGCATGGCCAGAAAATGGGGAATAGAACCTTCTGCAGAGGAAAGATTCGAACTCCCACCGGGTTCATTAAAATCTGTAGAATTGAAAGCACTAGGAGTTGAGGAAGACATATCGAATGGTTGTGAGTTTTTCCCCTTTTGCTTCTTCCCTTTTGAACTTGAAATTGGCATTTGTGGAACTGTTGTAGATGTAGATGACTCAGAGGCCTTTTCAGGCACATCCTTTGTGGGGGTTTGATCTTCTTCACCAATTTGAGATGGTTGCATGTCCACATTATCACCGTCAACCTGTCTAGCATCCTCTAGAATATAAGTTTCAGATGATATTGCAGAGCATTCTCGGGCCACTTCGATCCCAAGGTCTGAGGCTTGGGAGCAAAAAAGTTTTTCCTTATTTTCAGTAATGTTTCGAGGTTCACCCCTTGAACCATATTCATTGTTCTGAGGAAATGATCTCATTTCACCCACTACTTTGACCTCCAATTCTGTAATGCCTACATCATCATTGACAACCACATCCTGAATATTTGCGTCTCCCTCACTCTTTCCTTCAACGACTCCCGTGGTGTCAGATGAAGACACGGCCATTAGTATCTCAGATGGAGTAATTAAATGAGTTGGGTGTTTAAACATGATAGGTGAGTTAAGGGCACTGGATAGATCTTCTCGAGAAAGTTTTTCTTCATTATTTCTTGAATCATCATCTAGAGAAGGCACATCAGACAAATTTGCATGAACATGATCCATTTGTCTATCAACTGTAAAGTCATTCACACGCTGGTCCCCACCATGGTCTTTGAATGGGGAAACAGGCTCATAGCTCGTCGGACTTTTAAAGCCGGACAGATTTCTAGACACCCTCGGACTCAAAGGAAGAGGAGGTGATGCAGCAAAACTAATATCTGCATTGCTAGTTGCTTGTGCAAGTGAAATGGGCTTAGATTCAGAAGTTGCCTCAAGAGAACCTGACCTTACAGGATATCTTTCAGCAGTTGCACTCTCAGTTCCATTTACGACAGCTGCTTTGGGTGTAGAACCAGATAAGAGCGTCTCAGTAGGTCTACTTCCAGATGAAACCGGTGTAGAAAGTCCTTCAGCATTAGTTAAATCCTGTGAAACATTACTGGAATCTGCCTTATCTAATCCTGCATTCTGCAGGGGCGGTGGCAAGCACTGGGATAAGTCCAAAGCATATTGCTGAATGGCTTGTGTCTGGACACAATAAACTTGAACAATATGCGTGTTGCGATCTATTATCTCACTTGTCCCAGTGAAGCTCAAAATTGGCATAGTGACAGTAAACTCTGCAATGTAATCCATGCGAGTTGTAGTTGGGTTTTGATTGTAATCTAAGTGAACCGCGTAAATGGCATTCTTCTTAGCATTGGCAAGTAGAAGAAGGCCTGCTTGAGACAATGCCACAACTTGATTGAAAAATGCCACATCCACTTGATTTTCAGATGAACTCTTCAACTCCAATGTCTGGGTGCATTTCCATGATTCTGCATCACTAGGAAGTAGCCAGCCTTCCTCACTTGCAGAGGCCCATATTTTCACCTCTCGATTTAGCGGTCCCTGATAAAAATTTTAAGCACACACTATGAATGAATAACATAATATTACAAGATAATAGTAATGTGTGTGCATCTATGTAGACCGCCTACCGCTGTGATAAGTATAATGTGATCTGGTCGATGCGGAGCAGACAAGAAAGTAGCTGCATTTACAGGTTGGCCTTCATGTGGTCTAAATACTGCAAGTGGTGCTGCCTTGCGATCCTCCCATATCTTTATCTGCAACCAACACAAGATTTTTGTTCAAGTGTTTTTGTATGAGAACTGCTGATTTCCATTTAAAGAAAGACAAAAAAACATATATATATACAAAAAAAAATGCACACCGTTCCGTCCATAGAAGCAGAAACTAGACGGGAAGTCATCCACTGACACATTGACAGCTCTGTCACTTCTCCATCATGTCTGCCAACAAGCTGGACCCCATCAATCAGCTTGTCAAGGGAAAACTTAAGGGAAGCTTCTGCAGAGAAGATTTCACCCTTTCCAACTTTAGTTGTATCGATTCTTAAAACAGACTTGCCATACCCGACTACCAAAACTTCCTGCAAAAGAGTGTTTGAAACACCCACCAAAAAAAAAAAAAAAAGAATAGTGTTACTCCATTTGTGATGAACAGAATGACAGTTGCATATGGAATCAACATTGAATTGATGAGATAAAAGTAAATTCATTATTACCTGTTTGTGACAATGCCAACAAACACGGGGATGCACAACTTCACCCTCTCCTTCTATATGAAGGGCAATAACAACCTTTCCAGTAATTTGTGGCTTAGTTTCTTCATCCGGACCTTCAGAGATTTTCCACACATAAACCCGTCCGCCTATGTCAACACTGCATAAAAACATGTTAAAAACATAATCCCAGAGAGAAGTAGGAAGTAGGAAGAGAAGAATCTCTATATAATAAGAGTGACGAGTTACCTTGCCAAAAGGTGAACATCCTCTGCAAAGAAAGCCATGTCTGTTACTCTCTGACAGAAGGAAACATAAATCATCAATCAATGACACTGATGAATGGTTTTCACAATGAAAAGACTAACCACATTTCTAAATTGAACAAGTAAAACCACAAACAATGACATCAAAGAAAACGTTATGTTGCAGACACATAAAAAAAGGGAGACTAATCCGATCGTCTGATTTAAGAAAGCAACAAAAGAAAAAATTTTGAATCATAGCATAATAAAACAACCGATTGAGGAGGGGGAAAAAAAAAGAAAGAACGAAGAAAAGAACCTTTTCGTGGCCTCGAAACAGAGATCTCAAAGCAGTGTTGATATTGAGGACGCGAATATTCCCCTGCTTCAAGCCATAACATATATAAGTCTTGTTCACAGCAATTTGACGGCCCAACACGAGCTGAGGATCGGACCCATACTTGGTTATGGGAGTAACTTCAAGCTGAGGTTGGACCTCTCCTTGCAGCCTAACATCGACATCATAGGTCACATAATCTCCGATCAAATGCCGCCCTTTTGGAAGCTTACTACTTGGCATTCTAATAGGGCCCGAAGATGTTAATCCAGGATGGAGAATCGGTATGTTCGACATGCCAGGGACATTATTGGGCGGGGCCGAAAATTCTGGGACTCCGGAAGAATGAGGGGAAATGGAACCCAACGGAGTAGTAGATGGACCTTGAAGCTGGGGCGGTTCAAGATTGGAACCAGGGGCTTTAATCATGGCCATGATTCGAGCTCCGGAATTCTGACCTAAATTATTTTGAGGGACAGGGATGTTATGTGGAGGAGGAGAAGGAGAAGGTTGAAGCGGGGGCGTAGGATAAGAAAGAGAGCGCTGATGGTGCAAGTTAGAGAACTGGTCTTGGGAATAGGAAGGGGCGAGTTGGGGATGGTACTGATGGTGATAGGGTGCGTTCTGGAGAGGGTAGGAGAAAGGGCCGGAGGGAGGGGGGAAAGAGGCAGAAGGCGGTGGGAAAGGGGAACTGGGAAGAGGAGGAGGGTTTTGTGAGGAGGAGGAGGAGGATGTAGGTATAGAGGGAGAAGGAGCGGGGATTGAATTTAAGGGTTTAAAGAATTTCTGCATATCGAATGGTGGTTGCTGCTGATTCTGGTTTGGATTTCCAGGAGACGCCATGACGAGTGTTCAAAAAAATCCAGATGGGGGAGGAAAAAAGGGGGGGGGGGGGGGGGGGGCGAAATCTAGAGAGAGTAGTATGATGAATCGGAAAGGTAACAACAAGAACAGAGAAGAGGAAGAAGATGAACTCACTGTGAGAGAAACTGGCAGTTGCAGAGCGCGAGATCTGAAGGGTGGGAGAGTGGAGAAGAGAGAGAGAGAGGAGGAGAAGAAGAAAGAGAGACGAAATGACCCGGGTGAGAGCAGGGTCCGGACTAATCAAGCAACTGATTAGCTCTAAGCTTAGCTACATGGAATGGTGAGGAAGACCGACCCGATTGATTTTGTTAATTCTCTTTTTGACAGTTACCCAATCAGCAATCATTTCTTTCTTTTCAACTGTTTCTATCTTGGCAAGGTGAAATGGGTGATCTTTGGGCCGAATAAATAACGGCCTTTGATTCTTGGGCCAAGTCAGTCAGTCACTCTCTTTAGGCCCATTGAGCCAAAAAAGGAGATAAACTTTGTAGTGTTAACTGAAACCCAATCCAGAACCACTGAGCCGGTAAGTATAAGCAACTAACTACCTAACTAGCAAGTGACAAACCAATAACAAACTATAATTTTAGTACTGATTGATTGGTTGATTGGTTGCTTTCCTTTTAAGCTAACGTTTCAGGTGACGTCCAAGAGATCCAAATCGATTTCCTACACTTCCGATTCTCTCTTTTCCGTTAAATCTGTGAAGAAGAATCAGAGAACGGTGGGGGAGGGAAAATGTGTTTCGGGAGCAGGATTTGCATGTGCTGCATTTGCTTGGTTTTGCTGGCGGTCGTGATCGGAATGTTGTTCGGGTTTGGAGTATTCAAGAATGGCTTCCACAAGATCAAAAACACTGTTGATATCTGTGATCCCGCCGTTCATGGATCTCTCTGTGGATCAGGAAGTGGAAGGCCCTTCTTATCTTATCCTGCCCCTCCTCCTTTCTAGGTTTATGACTCTATTCAAATTCTTATTCATGCTGTATGTAATTGGATAAGAAGACCAGAAGTGCTTCAATAATTCTTGAGTTGACATCCAGTGCTGGAATTCACGTGGCTCTTTTTTTCTCCATTGAAGAAACTAGAAAGACAACTTGTCTTACCCGGCCACTCCCTCTTGTTTGCATAATTGGTCACAAACATTGAAAATAATTTTGTAGTGATCCAATATTAGCTACTAAAGTTGGGGACTTACAATAACACTGTGTCTATCATATAACCCACACCAAAATTTTCCTAGTTTGTGTGCTCCAAAAGAAGTATCACACTCGATTATATCCATTACTTTTATATCTCTCTCCACCCCTTTCTGACGACAACGACAATGATGATCTCCTTAGCAATTCTGTGTCATGATGCTGAAAAGCGGCATCTAGAGCCTGCAAAAACAATTTTCATCACTCAAAACATAGGCTTTAAACCCCTTTTAAAAAGAAGCAGCAGCACAAAAAGATCTATTTTTTTGGGACCTGATGCATTGGTCGCACCAAGAGAGAAACCTCGTGACGTAAATCTGACTGCACGGATTTCTTGATGTCCTGCAGTGATTCATTCCAAGGGTAGAGAATATTACATTAGTGCAACTAAAGCAGTATTTTGAAACCAAGTTTTCATCTGACCTGCTGCTAAACTTTCATACCTCTAGTTGTCTATAAATCTGTGACATGGCATCCTTCAGTTTGCTTACCTGCAGCCCGGAAACCAGCCATGAACCACACTATACACAACATAAACAACCTTTTTCTATAAGTTTCAGCACTTACCTTGTTAGAAAGATGTGTTGTAGTAATTGGATAAGAAGACCAGAAGTGCTTCAATAATTCTTGAGTTGACATCCAGTGCTGGAATCAACAATGTTATTTGTCAAATATATATATTTCAAAGACGAAACAACTGTCTTTACAGACCTTTCGAATTCACTTTTCATGTCTTATTTATATAGGTTAAGGTAGAGAAACAATCAACTCACATGAAGAAGTTCTTCTTTTGTGGTGTTAGGCAACCTTTCCAGCAGACTCTCCTGCGGATTATTCCCATGCTGATACTTGGAAGAGGAGATATTGTGGTTCAATCCATTAAGAACCTAATAGATATAAAGACCCATTATATTATCATCTACATATATGATCATAGAAGAGAAGGAGCCGCAACAAATAGCTTATTTACCATAAAAGCCAATTGAGGTCCTATTATGGGATCAGGCAATCCTGTTGTTTTGATATCAGATATGGACTCCCTAAGAGAGCCATATGCTACACTACTGCTCAGACTGCATCTAATCTGTTCCATTCCAGCCCGTGTGTCATCCAACATTTTTATTGCATTAGCTTGCTGGGAATCAAAGTAGTCTCGAGGGTCCTAGTTTTAGAAACACAACGTTAACACATCACTGTGATTTCCATTTTTAAACTAAAAATAAAGTTCACCTTGATGCAAAGATGTGCAAAACCATGGTAATCAGATGATAGAAGGTCCTCAATTTCAGTCATCTGGGAAACCCGATCAATCCACTCCTGCTTTTCCTTTCCCTCTAGTTCAGCAGAAAAAGCACGTTATGGACACCCTTCACTGGATACAGTACAAGGTAGATATTCCTCTCTCTCTTTCTCTCTTTTTTTTTTTTGTCCTTTTAATAGAAGGGTACAAATAGAGGTAAACCATCATACCCTTTCTTGACCTCACAAGTTTCTCTGCCACAATCATTGGATCATCCAAGTCTGCATCTGCATTCCCATATTAAGTTCAGTGAAAATACTACTCGGCCAATTTGGCTATGACATGACCATTCAAATTTTTTTTTTTAATCCACTAGTTAATCTGCAGAAGTTGATAACAAGGTCATGTAGGAAGTGTGTTGACATTGATAAACCACAGAAAAGAAATAAATTCCTGGGAGAGACAAACCTATGGTTCTTCCTTCAAGAACAACAGCACCCTGTCGATTAAGGTCTTGCGACAAAGTTCTCCTGTATTGGTTGTTTTGTGAATCTTGTACATCCTTGCTGCCATCACGTAAGATCCCATGATCCTGCATTCAAGAAAATTTTAAGCCACACAAGAAAATTAAATCATTCAGGTAAGACATTAAGAAGATACGAAAAAATGATCTTAATCTCAACTTTACAAGGACACTGAAATTGCTCTTGAGCAATGATTCATATAGCACAAACATCAATGTAATAAAACAAAACACTAGATTATAGCATTAGCTTACTTACTGGGAGATGAGTATAATCATCCCCTTGGTCAGCTGCCATGTCTAAAGTGGGATCAACTCTTTGGATCTGCAATCAACAAATCGTGTTAAATGAGTATCATACGATAGAGAAATAAGAAATAAAATAGGCACTTTCCAAGAGAGTACCTTCCGCCGAGATTCATTGGCTAATATTTCATCTTCCTTTAGAAAAAGAGCGAGTTCCTCATCTTCGGCAGCCTCTGCAGCAGCGGCTATAGAATTTCTTGTACTGTGAAGATATTCAGCTCTAAAATATTTTGACCAGAAGTCCTTCTCGGTCATCTGTACTTCATTTATGGGGAACAAAGCACAATTATGAGATCAAGACAGTACATTAGATTGCGAAAATTGTCCAACAAAGTAATCTAAAATGATGTTTAAACTAAGGGGTCTTAGGTGTGGAAATATTCATAAAAGCAGGAAACTTAAAAAGTTGTTGCAATAACCACAGTACCTTACTAGGAACATACTTCAGGAAGTCCCGTTGCACGGAAGGTTTGAGAGCGAAAATCTGGAGAGGTGGATGAAGAAATAATTAAAGCTAAGAAGAGGAAAGAAAAGAGAGTGCATATACTTAGTCAACCCTCTAATAGTTTAGTTAATTAGAGAGATGCCAATATTTCAATTACAAAATGGTGTGAAGATGGCAAAGGGGAAGAGTATCGTGTCCATGCCTGATATATGATCTCTGGCGTCAAGTTGAACGTAACCTTGTTTGTCTGAAAGTAAAGCAAAAATGATATACATAATCTCCCAAGAAATAATATCAAAGCAAGAAGAGTAGACAAATATGTTACAAGGAGATAGAGGGTTAACATGAATGTGCTGTAATGTGCAGCGAATTCAGGTTGAGAAAGACTGGGAAAGAAGTTGTACCCGGCCATCAGAAATGGGTTTGGTATCCAAAATCATCGAACTCTTGAAGCCAACCTGCTGTTTTGACTTTTTGGATTTGTCCTTACCCAGCAACTTCTGTAATTAGATATTAGAGGCAGAAAGATAGTTAGATATTTGTTCACAACACTTCTTTCTATCAAGAGGATAACACAGAGGGTAATTGTCAATGACTCAATTCTTAGCTCCAGTTCAAAAGCTAACTGAACCGCAAAGACCATAATATGCTACCATAATCAACTGACCTTCCTTGTTGCCCAAAACTCATATTCAGTCAAGATACCACCAATAACAAACTTCATATGAAGCTTTTGCAATTCGCTGCAAATAACACAAAAAGGCGGAAATTATTACGATTTGAGATAATAAAGCTCACAACTGATCTCTAACTATTATAAAATGGGAAGTGAATTTGCCTATCCTCTTGCAGAAGCTTCATCCGGAGCTCTAGCTCTTCCTTACCAAGTTGTTCAACTTGTTCTGCTACTGGCAAAGTAGTAACAGGCTTCTCCGGAGCAGGTTTTGCATTCTTTCCTATCTTTGATAAAACATCACCTGTCAAGAGGACCCTAGATGCCAAATCATTATGCTAGGATATTGAATGGTATATTTAGAGACTATTGATAAAATTCTACAGAAAAGGGAAATTTCAAACACAAAATAAATAGTAAATGAGATTGTAAAGATACTAAGGATTATCTCTAACTCATTCTCAAGAAGGAACAGGACTACAAAAACCTCTGACATTAAGCTAGGAAACTTTACATTATATTGGGAAATGTCGACTTACCCACAAATTCCCGGCAAACATGAAGATCTGGAAACTTGTTAAACTCAAAAATGTAACTCCCACCCTGAGAAAAGAGGAGCATTATCACTTTGCAATCTTTTGCCAGTGTAGAGACAAAAACGTATAGAAAACAATCATGAGATGTTCTAAACACCAGTTTGTAAGGCAAAAATGTAACCTATAAAGGGTCTCACTTAAAATGCTTAGTGACTAACAAGGGTAACAAGCTGGACATTGATAGAAGACAAACCTGGTCGTTAGAAAGATTCAACCATGGCGGTTTATTTGATCCCTCCTTGGTGTTTTTGAATGCTGAACATACCCCCAACAAAGAGAAGGCTAACGGTCATAAACAACATCTTTACAGTAAATGTATGTCATGAAAAGAAGAGAAGCTAGAGTAATGAAAGGAGAAGACATCAAGTACCTTTAATAGAACAGAAACTCACATCGAGCTTTGTAGATGATGTGGGATCATTGGGTGTGAATGTAAGTTTGTTATGATTCTGCATAAATCAACAATTTTTTTTTTTTTTGTTTCTACTAAAAAGGCAATGCTGAGCTTATCACCACATATAATAGTTTCAGATTCATAAAACCTTTCAAATTTCACAAAAATCGACCGGCAAAGCAAGAAAATGAGCTAAAAATAAACAAACTCATCACTCATCAAAAGTTCGATCAGCTTCAGAGAGCAGCAGTTACCATTTTCAAAACACCTGGATTTCCAGGATCCTTGATTGAGACCTTGTACTTGGCACGCTGAACCACATCCGAGCTCGCCATCTTCGCCGCCTTAAGGCGATATCAATCCGAAAACCCTCGATGTATCAATTTGAACCGATTACCCCGCAGAAGAAGATTCGGCGCAGAAAATAGTAACCTCAAGCAATACTACATGATACGTATAATCACAGATTCGATCAAGGGGTCGATACAGCGCTGTAGAGGGGAAGACGAAGAACGAAGAAGAGGAAGAAGAAGGAAAAGAAGAATACTACAGAGAAGGAAGAAGAAGAAGAAGAGCACGTATTGGCCGACGCTCTCACTGGTCACCTGAAGTGAAGACGATTATTATTTATATTAAGAATCATTTATTTATTTATTTATTTATTTATTTATTTATTTAAATAAATATTTTGACATTTTGACCGATATATATATGTATATATATGTATAGAGACAGCGGAGCAGCAGAGCTGGCTGGCTTCTTTTTCACTCATCCGCTTCAACTTCGGGAACAAGAAAACCCAAACTCCGAGGCGGATCGAAGCAGAAGGTAGAAGAAGAAGATGAAGATCACAGTCATGACCGCCGACGAACAGATCCTAACACTAGACGTCGATCCTCATGAATCTGTAAAGCCCGAAATCCCAATTCATTCTCTGTAACAAGATAGATTTACATTTACATTACACGCTATAATTTTTTCGTCCTTCCTTTTTGCATTTCCTTACGATAGGTTGAGAACCTGAAAGCTCTTCTCGAGGTGGAGGTTAGGAATAATCCTCTCTTTCTTTCTTCTCTCTTTATGGCTACGAATTATCATGTGTCTTTGTTTGCTCTAAGATAGGTCAAGAAAAGGTACCAAATTATCGTTTCATCTTAACCTAACAATGACAACAAAAAGAGAAGACCTTATGTTTTCAAATAAGAAGATCATACATACAATGGATATAATTGCTGGAAGTTTGAGTAAGATATTTGATTCGTTTATGTCGAATGCTTGAACAAATGCATGAGCAGACACAAGTGCCGCTTCAACAGCAGCAACTGCTATACAATGGGAAGGAGATTAGGAATTCTGAGAAATTGAGTGCGTTGGGTGTCAAAGATGAAGATTTGATTATGATGGTTTCCAGTGGTGCATCAAGGTATGATTATTACATGCTCAACTTCTGGGGACCACCCATTCTTTATGCAATGTGTTATCTTGCTTTTCTTGAACACCTGTTGACTCCGGCTATTCTTGTAAAAAATATATATCAGTGCTACCACCAATAATTTAGGCTTAAACCCTGATGGATCTGCTGTGAACCCTGGAGCTCTCCAGCAGCAACTTAGAAATGATGCTAACACAATGGCACAACTGTTTCAGGTGGATTATATTTCATTTACATTTGGAACTCCTTGAATAGATATCTTTACCCATCCTTCAACCCATTTGTGTGTGTGTGTTTTATTTTTTGTAATTATGTTACTTTTTAGAAATTTTAATGGTTTCTTAACACTGTAAGACTGTATAGTAGATAATTTTGCAAACTGCACTGTGAAATATCATTCTTTTGGATACATAATGGTCAGCTGCTGATTACCATGTAATTTAGTACCTTGTTCAATTTAGTTTCTGGTGATCCTTTTCTTTTGACCTTCTAAAATTAACTGCTTACAGACAGATCCTGAATTAGCACAAGCTATTGTTGGAGATGATCTGAACAAACTGCAAGCTGTTTTGCGAGATCGTCAACGGCATAGATCTGAATTACGCCGTCAACAAGATGAGGAGCTTGTGAGTAATTTGTTATCTGGCATCTCCTCTGCTTTAGCTCTAATTATTAGAAAACCTGATTTATGTACATTGTTACTGTGCAAAATAGGCACTGCTTTATGCAGATCCCTTTGATGTGGAAGCTCAGAAGAAGATTGAAGCTGCTATTCGTCAGGTCACAGTTATTTTCCATATTTTTGTCACAAACTTACAAGTCCTTCTAACCTCTTGACATGGGTGTGGTAGTCAAGTTTTATGTGTGTGAATAACTGTTAGGCATTAGGTCACCAACCAAAGTACGAGTAGCCCTGTATCTTCTTTATACATTTTATTTTTTCACTGAAGTGTGGCTTTATTAGATTGAAAACTTATTTAGCTACCCAGTGTGCAAAAGTATTAACTCTATTATAACTTTTTGCAAAAATTTCAAATACCTTTTTCAGAAAGGAATCGATGAAAATTGGGCTGCTGCCCTTGAGCACAATCCGGAAGGTTTTGCTAGGGTGGTAAGTATGACCTCTGGATCTTGATTTTTCCATGTATATATTATATTGGGCTTTCTAATAAAAATAGAATTCTTCTTACGTGACACTTCAGGTCATGTTGTATGTTGACATGGAGGTGAATGGCGTTCCTTTGAAGGTATGGTAGCTTTGCTGCATGCATGATATTTATTTCAGTTTGATATGAGATGACCAAAGAGTCTATATTTACTGGTTGTAATATCCTGCAATAACTCTCGGTACTTTTCCAATTTTCTCTTGGCTCAGGCATTTGTTGATAGTGGTGCTCAGTCGACAATTATATCAAAAAGTTGTGCTGAGAAATGTGGGTATGTGTTATTTCACCTATTATAAAATGACACGCTTTCTATATTTCTCTGCGTACAGGTTTAGCAAAGATGTAGGTCTTTCTATAGAGCAGATGTGTACTGTGGTGAATGTTTAATGCATCTGTCTTTTTTTTCTAGAACGAAAATATATGTTTTTGTTTGCATAAGTTTGGTTGTGTCACAAGAGTCTGAAATGGAAGTCTAATTGTTGTTGCCCTTGTGTCCTACAGATTGTTGAGGCTGTTAGATCAACGTTATAAGGGCATTGCTCATGGTGTTGGTCAATCAGAAATATTAGGTCGGATACATGTCGCTCCAATAAAGGTAACATACCGCTAGTTTTATGGGTGCTGGTATTACTATTTCCTCTGAGATCTTATAAAGAGGTATATATGTATTATGGGTTTATTCATGAAAATGCTTGTTTGTAACTCAATGTGTTGGGTGCACATGTGTGAGATTTTGTGCTTTTCTCTGCTGTATTGCAGTTTGATTCCAACTGGAATTTGATCTAGTTGGATTTATACATTATGCTTACTTAAACCGTGAGTGACATCCTTGTTGGCTGACTTCTGTAGATAGGGAACATATTTTACCCTTGCTCATTTATGGTGCTAGATGCTCCAAATATGGAGTTCCTCTTTGGCCTGGATATGCTTCGGAAGCACCAGGTAATCGACTATGTTATATGGATATACAGATCTGCTTAACATTCTCTTGGTCAAGTTTTTCATATTGTGATACTTGGCGAATGTCTGCAGTGCATAATAGATTTGAAGGAGAATGTTTTGAGAGTTGGTGGAGGAGAGGTTGCTGTACCATTTTTGCAAGGTCTGTCATGAGACTATATAATGCGTCTTGATGATCACTTTACCTGTTCACTATATAACTGCTTTTTGTATCTCTTCAATGAATGATCTCATGATGAATCTTTACTTTACAGAAAAAGACCTCCCATCTCATTATCTAGATGAAGAAAGGTTCTCCAAGCAAGCATCCAGTTCTGGAGCTCCAGTAAGTATAGCTTTTAATATTTTGCATTTCTCTCACGCTATAACATTGTACTGTACTTTGATTGTGTACCATAAGGCAATGAAATGAAACATTCCATCATGTGGTCAGGTAAAGAAATTTAACCGCCATTACCTTTAATTTAACTACCATTACCTTTAGCTACATACACCTAAAACCCCACTATTCATCCTCTTGTGCTAGTGCTCAGTTACATGGCACCTCTTTTAACTATTACACTTTGACTAGTTTGAAAACCTATCTAATTCCTGAGCTGGGGATCTTGGATCCAAATTGGGTTTTTAATATGTATGAGAGAAATTTTCAGTTTTCATTTTTTTCCTGATTTACTGTGAGTACCTACTTATAGGAACAGATTTTTAGATGGTAATTAATACCCATTCAGCAATACACGTCTGGTGATAAATTTTATGGCACCTTCGTAACTTTCATTTTAACTTGTTATTGCAGGCGACGTCAGGAGATAAAAGTAATAGTGCACCAATACTCTCAGGCCAAACTCCAGGTTTAGGACTGTTAATTTTTATATAATGTTGTTTTAGCTAGTTATTATGCATAGCTCTTTCTGATCCCAGGACAGGCTAGTCTCAACTCAGATTGTAGTTTTGCTTCTTGTAGAAGCATTGTGGTTTGACAAAAAAGTGATTCTTGTTTTTCGAATTTACATATTGCTTTTATTGATGTCGAGTTTGATCTCAGTGATAAGAGAAAATGTTCTAACATCTTCTCTTTTCCTCATCTTGCAGCAAGTTCTAGTGGTGGAACATCTCAGGTAAATATATTTCTTGAACTCTTATGATCTTTCTGAAACAAAAATTTCGGGCATATGATATCATCATGTCTAACTCATATGTTTGATACTTGTTATGATTGTCCGGCTGTAGGGACCTGAATTTGAGACAAAAGTTGCCAAGCTTGTGGAGCTGGGATTTGGAAGAGATGCAGTCATACAAGCACTCAAGTTGTTTGATGGCAATGAAGAGCAGGCAGCTGGGTTTCTTTTTGGCTGAAAACATCAAAAAGCTGTCTGATTTGATGGCAAATGAAATCCATTAATTTTGTGGAATCACAACATTTTCACAAATTCAGTTTTAACTCCATTGATCAACTCTGTACCTTAAGACAATTCAGTTTTTTACTATTGATACAAAACAGATGAATCTGGAAATGTGAGAACCCAGTTTCACTTTAGTCAAAAAGGTTTTTTTTTTTTAAAGTAAACAATAAATATGCTCTTTCCTTTACCTGCTCCGCTGCCTCATCCATATATTAAACCCTCTTTCCTTTTTTCTCTCTCTGGCTTTCTCTTCTGCATTCATTAACCATGGCGTCAGGTTGGATTGCTAGAATCTCCATCGTGACTTGGCCAATTCCTCCTTCAACTTTAGTGATTTAGAGGCAAAACCAAATATCTTCCTTTCTAATTCTATTTTGAAACTACGATAGATTTTTAAGAAATTAGTGCTAGGTAATAATTTTGTTTACAAGTCTGAAGAGGTTTAAGGTGGATACTATTTCAACTGATTAAATTTCTCGTCTTGAACTAAGAATATATCAGGTTTCAGTAAGGAATTTCTTAGAATAATTTAGTGTAAGAAATGAAGGAGGATGATAGATTGTATACGTGTTTGCTAGAGAATGCGAAGTAGTTACACGGTTAATCCAAGATAATGTCTAATGTACTCATAAATTTCGCCCTTTGATTTTGACAAGGAAACTATAATCGTTTAGGTCAAATTATATCGGTGTTGATTACAGAAATATGGTACCGGAGTTGTTTGAATGATTTGACGGGCTATGTTAATATTTAAGTTAGTTTTGGTACCCGTGGCTAGAACCATGAAATAAAAAAAGATAGGTCTATGTGATTACATTCGGTCGGTAAGTAATATATATATATACAGGTGAAAATAAATATATACAATCAATCAATATAAGCCTGAAAAATTAGTATTGAATCAAAATCATCTTTTAGTAGCGAAGCAAAATTTTCAATAATTCTCAGAAAAAATGACCAACTTTTACACATCTCAAATAACCATACCAAAACCCATAACAGAGAACAAAAGTTCTTTAATTACATCTGAAAAATCAAAATCTTTCAGCCAATCTGGATGTAACTGCTCTCAATTTCGAGTAAACTTTACCAGCAGGGGACCCCAAAATGAGACTGCAAAGAGAATCTCTAGCAATCTTAATATTTGCAAAAGAACCCAATATGTGAATCTTGGTGTCAGCGATAACAATCCTTGTCTTCGTAGAGTTTTCGATAGCAAACTTGGTTTTACCTCCTTTCCCCGACAACCTTCCTATAGCCCTAGACAAGTGATCCCCTTTGAGTGTTTTCACATCCTTGATTTCAAAAGACTCCACATACAGTTCATCCAACCGTAAAAGGGCAATAGCATCAATTACATCAAACCCCAACATAAAGGCATGAACAAAATCTGCACACTTTTGCAAGTTACTAATGTCAGGTGTGTCTGATCTTGTCTTCAGTTCAACCTTGCGAGCCTTGAGATTCATACGGATATCAATCTTCATCTGCTCGTATATTGGTGTGTAAATATCCATCCATGCTTTTTTCAGAGGTGTATATCGATGTGCCGGGACAGAGACTTTTCGAAATTGAACCTGACCGTCGGAGATTTCATGAGCCTTTAGAGGTTCAAAGTTAGGCTTTGCTGGCAAAACCGGAGTGTTAGATATCAGTTGGGAAGAAACTCCTTCCACTTCCATGGAAGTAGGGACTCCATCGGACTGCATTGTGCAATTACACAGATTCCTGATTCAAAAAGAAATACCAATACGTATTATTCGTAATCGCTTATATTGGTATATAACACAAGACAGATAACCCATTAGACTGACTAAAGAGATTGAGCTTTCATGCCAGAATACATAACATCCTGCTATTAGAAAAAAGAAGGAAGACATAGCATAATGATTACTAAGGCTGAAAAGCTATCAAGTATAAAAACTTGGTTCAAAGGATCAACACAAGCGCCATGAATTCATTAGTTAGGTTTTCTAGAGCATGTTAAAGACATGATCTATTCGACTTAAGTACTTTGTTTGAAAGTTAACCTATTCATCAGTTACGTGACTTAAGTACTTTGTTCTCATTGCTTACCCCTATGAAGCAACCTAGAAAAACAAAAATACATCATTAAAAAATACAAACAGTATCAATTTCCCAGGAATGCGCAAACTCTCCAGGAAAGAATAAAAGACTTGGAGCTCGATAGAGAGAGAGAGAGTATTCGGACCTGCAGCTGCAACTATGGCTGCCGCGTAGAGAGTATTCAGATGGAAGACGAAGATAAAATCGTCTGTAAAAGGTAGGAGAAGGTAACGCAGCTGCGACCTCCTTATCATAAGATGGAGACTTCAAGAGAAGGAGAAGAAGCTAGGGTTTTGCTTATATACTACTCATAACTAACTAAATAAGGCGGGTTTTCGCCCCCAAAAAAAAGCGGCTCGGTTTTAACCGTTAACCCGATACTAGAGTTTTTGGGCCGGAGTGAAGCCTGTCACACCTTTCCTTTCTCTATGGACTGGGGCATAAGTATGAAGAAACCAATCAACGAATCAAACATGGTTGGTAAAAATGGACGGACAGGATCATATCTTGGTTAGTATAAGGGAGAAGGTCGCGCGTTACAGAAACCACCATTAACGGTCTCAGCCGCCACTTAGAGGTAATGGGGGAGCTACTGATGCCTGATCGGAAGCAGGTGGGATGGCGGAGCTGGAGAAAACAAATGAAACCGAAAAAGAATTCGGTTGATTTATTTTTATAACTCCGCCCATCCCGTGTGTTTTCCGATCATTCCCTTCCTCTCCTCTCTCGCCACCGTCTTCATCAGATTCTCAAGCTATCATTTTGGTATCCTCTCACTAGCTTCTCTCTCGCTCTTTTTTTTTTTTTTTTATTTACTGAATTTATCAATGATTATTTTTTTCATGATCTAGAAAACTGCTTCCGACAATATAATGCGGAGTAGAAACGATAGTGTAATTTCATGGATAAATTTGATTGATGATAATCATTCTGATCGCTTGGTAACATAATTTATGTTCATCTATTAGCAATCTAGAGAAAAAATTAAATGGATGCCCGGATTGTTAGCCCGGATTTGACAATCCGAAATGAAATCTATACTGGATTCACTGCAATTGGACTCCTAACAAAATGCTTTCCATCTGACCATATCAATCTACCAAAAACATAGTTATCATCAACAACCCTCCCAACCTTTCTAAAATTAACCTTGAACTGCTTCTCTTCCCCGAATTTATCAAACCTCAATATCTTAGGCTCAACCGAGACAGCAACCCCTCTGGGTGTCTTTACATGAGCGGTGTAGGTTCCTGGAGTTCCAACATTCTTAACCCTTCTGGTGATTGTAACCGTGCCTGAGCTTAGATCAGGAACTGAAATTGAAGGGTAGTTAAAATCTGTTAGACTAAATGTCGTGGGACAGTTATATGGAGTTTGCACGAATAATCTGATAATTGTCTGGTTGTAGCCACGGGAGCATAGGAAGTTCAAATAGTCATTAATAGTTGAGTCATAAACTAGGCCAGGGTCCATTGCACAGTTTGGTCGCACATGTCCTGAGCCATATGCAAATGGAGTTGCCTTTTGCTGTGATGAATCTGGTATTGGCCTCTTCCCTTCATCTCTGGTACTTGCTGCAAGTGCAGAAGAAGATACAAAAGCAAGTTATTATGATTGTGATTCGAAAAGATTATCACTTGACCATTTATTGCAATGCATGTTTATTGTTTATTATACCTGAGGTCATTATTGCAGATTTGATAGCAGCTGGGCTCCAATCGGGATGGAGTGTTTTAAGTAGGCCAACAATACCAGAAACATGGGGACAGGACATAGAAGTACCGGATTGTGTATTATAAGGAATTCGACGCTTATCAAATGTTCCGGCTGCCCCTTCTGCTTCAGAGAAAGCAGCTATTATACTCACTCCCGGAGCCGTTATATCAGGCTGAAAAACAATTTACACCAGAAAAAGAACACGTGCATTGTGGCCACCTTAAAATGATATATCAAAATGATGATGTATTTATGGGTCTGATGAATAATCAGACCTTAAGGATAAATGGCTCGAGTGTATTGGGCCCTCTTGATGAGAAAGAAGCCATATACGGAGCAGGCTTTATGTCCAGGTCTGTCCTTACATGAGTCATGTAAGCCATAGGATTCCTGTTTAAGTAGTAAAGTGATGATACAGCATACCATGCAGTAGTAATAAAATTAAGCTTTGGAATAAATAGAAGTCATTGAAGTATTACTTGGTGGAGTTGATATACTCGAAAACAGATACTCCATCAGTGAAAGCAATATGGGAAGCAGGAAGGACATGAGGATCCGCAATAATCTCATTCCCACTTGACTCATCGTTTGCCAATATCATTCCAACAGCACCATTATGAGCCGCCTGATAACCCTTATCCGTTCTACCCGTAACTCCACGTAAGCAGACCAAGATTCTTCCTGTCACCTTCTTTGGATCAAGTGATCCCTCGTTGCAGATCAAGCTGTTTCAAATTTTACAAAATTATTTCATACACTTGTTACTCATTTTATCTTCATTATTGCAGATATTCTGAAAAGGAAAGCATAAAGCGCTGAACTCACGCTTCAGCATCAGATGCATTAGCAGCTTTGGCATCTACAGCACGTATAAGTGGGTAGAACATTTGAGAAGGTAACATTTTAGAAGAGAGGCTAACACCCTGACAAATAAAAAACGAACAAAATGAAAAGGCGAGTGGAATTATCGGAATAAAATATGACAATATATATATATATATATACCTTGATGTGCTTCTTATTTCCCAAGGCTACATAATTGCTAAACTCCCTATCAGTAGTACTAGCACCAACAGTTAACAACCATGGAGACAAATTCGATACACTCCCAGACACTGGACCGGAATTCCCAGCAGAACCCACCACAACAATTCCATTCTTAACAGCATGGAAGGACCCTATTGAAATCCCGTCTTCAAAAAACTCAGTAGGGACTCCCCCCAAAGAGACTGAAAGAACATCAACACCATCACTGATTGCAGCTTCAAAGCCAGCCAAGATATCCGCATCGAAACACTCACCCCCATCGATTGGGGGCCAGCATACCTTGTAGGCAGCAACTCGAGCTTTGGGTGACCCACCTTTTGCCGTGCCATTGCCATTACCAAAAACACTTGCTCCATACACAAAGTTGCCTCCAGCCGTGGATAAGGTATGTGATCCATGGCCCTCATAGTCTCTCACAGTAGATAAGGTCGCATTAAGTTTTCCGGCATATGCTGCATAGCCTTTGTTAAAATACCTCGCTCCAATTAGTTTCCTATATAGAATACAATGAAGTATGATGAGTTGTGCTGCATTATCTGAGATATTGTATTATATGGCATATTATTTGATACATTATTGAATCTTTCAACTTGGATAATGAATGGTCATCATTGTGTGCACTCCACTTGCATCACTCGACCCCATTGCAAATATTTGACTGAATATGTAAAAAGTTCTTCAAAAAGCCCCATTCAAATTTTGAGGTCTAGAATATATTAACTCTATTTGTCAAAAGAAAGCTCCTAAGATTCCTTCCCACTATCAGATTATCACTTCCTTTTTCTTCTTTTTTTTTTTTTGTTTTTTTTTTGTTTTCCCCAACACACATATAGTGAAACAAAAGATGATGGAAAGAAGATTGGGAAAGAACTATTGGGATTTGGGATAAAGATAGAATGATGTGCAATTTTTATAGTTTGTGGCTGTTCACATGGAAAAAGAAGTTTGCTTTTTCTTTTATCGTATCTAGCACATTTTGTCAATTTGTTTTTTTCCTTTGTGATCAATGATTAGACAAAAGGGAGCCAGTGCCGCTGTGGTTAGCAATTGAATCCTGGGAAATCTCTCATCTTCAAGTCGAAGGAAAGTTAATATAACATGAGAAAGAGATGGATTTGACCAAAGCTGGGTTCGACTATTTAAGAATGTAAGAATATGGAATAGGAAAAAACAGAGCAAGTTGCAGGGTGAGACCTGTTGCATCGAACACGGTCTTCTTGCTGACAAGTTCCATTCCATCTTGATGGGACAGGACCAATCCCTTCATCACTAAAGCTCTTAGACTCGGGCCACACACCTACCCAAGACATTATAAACATAGACAATAAAACAGTGAGACATATTTTTCAAGCTATGGAAAAAAAAAAAAAAAAGGTAAACTTAGACAATGGAAAATTGTGTTCAGATGTTTTAGTGGCCCCTACCATTTCTTAGAATTATTACATGCAACAGTATTTTTTGCATGCAAGAAACAGAGGACATTGTAAAAACTCTCGAGGTAGTCTGTTCTCCAATCACACTGCTTTATTTCCCTTAAAGTTGTTCCAACTTTATTGTATGTTTGGTCGATTTCTACAATTTTTTATATATTTTTAAATTTTCAACATGGGTTTTTAATCAACATCTCAGAGTCAAAGCTTACCCAAGCAGTGATTACTCAAATTCAGATTTCAGAAAAATCATAGAATTGATCAAAAAACATGAAACAAAGAAGAATAATCAAACTCAAAAGTCAGTATTTATGTATTTCTTTTTGGGGTGATCCAAAAGTTTGATAGATTTAGATTTAAATTTAGTGGAAGAACAACTTTTTTTTAATATTTACCTGTATCAAGATTGCCAATAATTGCATCTTCACCATACCTAGCCTTCTTCCAAATTGAATTTGCAGGGATTTCCCCATCTCCCTCCATCCCTAGAAAGTTCCATGAATGCGTTGTGTGCAACTTTCTTCCCTGGTTTAAGAAAACCGATATAACTTCTGGATGCCCTGCAACGTATAAAAACAGGAGTAAAAAACAGAGCAACAGAAAGAAGAACAGAGTATATAAGCAAGCAGAGTTTCATTCATATGAAATTTGTCTCACGAGCAATTAGTTCTGCTTCTTCTTCATCAAGCATTGCAGCAAATCCATTTATATGTCTATTATACGAATAGAAAATCGCATCCTCTGCCTTCTCTTTACTGTAAATTCAAATGAAAAAAACAGAGTGAAATTCGACAGTCAGTAGTAACAGATCAGAATTCAAAATGTACATAAAAAGAAAATCTTAGTAATAATACCCTCCCAAACAGGAACTCAGTAAATGGTAATGTGAATTGGTTGCAAATTCAAGATCAGTCGATGAAGGATTCAACCCATGTGAATGTGCTCCCAAGTAAACAATGTAAGACTGCAACAAACCAAGAAAAAACAAAGCATGAGCAAATTTCAAACCGAAAATGAAAAGAAAACGGACAAAGAAGAGCTGCTTGCCAATTTGTCAGCAATGGAGGGTGTCTGAAACAGAGAGAGAACGAGGAAGGAAAGAAAAACAGGAGATCTCATTTGGGGCAGGTAGAGGAAATCAATCTGCTTGGGTGTGAGAAAGAAGAGAGAGAGAGATGAAGTGTTGGGTGTGTGTTTTATAACTGACTCGAGAGACAGAGTAGTGGCTGTTTTTGGGTAGAAATATATATAGAGCAATAAAAGAATGTGATTATATTTGCCTTAAGAATAACGGTTTATTGGGGGGGAATGTTTAACGTTCTTGAAAGCAGAGCATTGAAGAAGATGGAAAGAATTCAGAGGTAAAATTCTCCAAACATTAGTAGTGCTTTCAAGAGGGGATGAATATGAATCTATAATTCTATACGTACCCCTTTTTATTTTTTATTTTTTATTTTTTATTTTTATTTTTTATTTTTTAATAGTTATATATATACATATATTATTACAACATAAAACAATCAGGAGCTTCAACCCCATGTGAATAATATATAATTAATTGAATGGTCTTCTTCAATTATTTGATGTGCAGCTTCCTCATTTTGACATTGTTTTTGTCTTTCTCATATATATATATATATATATATAATCCAGTATATGTATATGTATATGTATAAATATAAGAACCGAATTCAATCAAATACTTAAAATAAATACATCACAACCCACTTACATTGGGCTAAAAAAAATAAGAAATGGACTAGTATGCCTAATAGAATTGGGCCATGGCCCATCCATCAACTTCCATTTCAAAGTGGACCACTTCATTTAAATGAGACTAATGACTGGCCCATTTAAGTAACTGGGCTTCACTAAAATATTAAACAATCCAGTAACTGGGGTCAATTTTGAAAGCTTTCTATATCAGTTTACCAACTACTACCACATGCATGCATGCATGCATGCATATAGTACATATAGTATATAGTATATAGTACGAGTCGGTTGATAATGCTTTAAAACAAGTTGTTAGTAGTTAGAACTCATAAGATAACATTTTCAAATCACAGTCAATATAGTTTAAAAATTGAAACTAAGACCGACCGACCAAGCAAGCAAGCAAGAAGACAAGTTTCACCTTAAAATTGGACATGTATTAGCCAGTTGTTAGTTGTTACAACTCATAACAAAACTCAACTAATTAATCATAACCTTGTATTATTGGTCAATACCAATATAAATTAATCTACTTAATTCAATTTGTTTACTTAATCAACAAATCAAGTGGCCATGTACTTGTTAATTAAATTACTTTGCATACTACAATTCTCTGACAATCTCTGCATACCTACGTAGTACCTTGTTCCCTTAACCAAATGATCAACACAAACAATTTAGAACTAGAGTTTTGTTTTTCGTGGTAAGAACTAGACAATTGGGACTGAGATTTCTTACGCAACTACTGTGACGTCACCTTATGATTTTAAGAATAGCTCAAGTAATCATTCGGCTTAATCGACTAACTATTTGCCTCGAAAGCAAGCAAGTTAACCACCTTATAATTATATATGTTCGGATAACAAGTCTTACTGAATTAAGATACAATTCATATCATAAGATATATCTAAATAGATTTTGATAATCAAGATTTAAAGATACTATAAATGAATCTTAATCTTTCTTTTTCTGATGTGATATATATTCTCGAAACAAACAAGATTTATCAAATACGACTTCTTCAACTTATTTCCTCAAGATTTAACCTAGTTAGTTAGCTTTGATTAATTATAGGACTAACTAAAAGTAATTAGATTTCCATATTACGCATGATGTACTTTAGAATAACAGTCAGAAATTAGAATCACGAGGTAGAGAATAGTATAGTATATGATGATGTCTTGTGGCCTTTCTATATGATGAGAATAGTATAATGACGAGGTAGATCTCGATATATCGTTGCCTTTTTCTTCGGTGTAGTGTATCTTGATGTAACACGATACGTATATGAATGAAGCTTAGTTTGCTGGGAGGAAAATTCAGCAGGGAATTTACATACACATGCATCTTGCTATCATTATAGTTGTCTACATTTTGATGTATATACTTTGTAGTTTGTATCAAGAGGTCAACCTCATGACTTTTCACCTCTAAACATTTTCTTCAACATCAAAAATATCATTCTAATCATCTTTCTCAACTCGATCAATAATTCGATATATGTTAATTTGAAAGTCTTCTCTTTTCCTCTCACTCTCGATCCATCTTCTCCCCAAAATAAAAATAAAAATAAAACCAATATTATACTATTTTATACCACAATTCCACTACAAAGAAAGAAAGTTCATTAACAACGCACGATCGAGAATGATCACAAACTTTGTTGTACATATGTAAGAAGATGGATATACAATTATTTAACTTAATAGCATTTTATATTATAAGATTAATTGATAAATACAAACTTGGATCATATATATTTATTTATACATGACGATCATGTCACTACATCATACAACAGTTGGAAGACGTACCATATGAATCATAAACCACTTGACATTGAGGGGGATATCCATATGGCGGGTAATATTGGACACAAGCTTGTATTGCCTCGTCTTTCATGTCTTCGTCCTTGTCCTTATTCTCAGCTGCTTCAACTTCAGTCACTGTAACTATATTTGCAAAACCAAGTTTCTTCCTCAGCTTTCTTGTCAGCTCAATGGAATCTATCCCTTCTCCCACCACTACAAGCTGATCTTTGTCTTTCCCCTCTATTGCCACTGAGCTCACGCCTGCATTTGTACGTACATATATCTATAAATAGACCGAAACAAAGAAAAAACGAATTCGGATTCGGTGCCTGCATGCATAATAGGGTGCCAACCGTGCCTTGGTCTTAATTTCATCCATTCATTTCTAATCCAATGGATGATGAAATTGCTACACCTGATCACATTCGGCTCAAAAGAAACCGATAACTTATTAGCTAGGCAGGGACCTAATCGGAATTCTGAAAAACCATGCATGCATGCATGCATGAATAATTAGTTAATTGCTTATACATATATAATTGTACGTACGTACCTTCTGCTTGAGCCGCAATTTTCAAAGCTTTGGTTCTACACGCATCGCAGTGCATCTGAGGCTTGAGAACAATCTTTTGCTGTGAAAAAGATGGAAACAATATTGTTTGACAAAGCACGTACGTACGAACATCATATGGTAGTATATCTAAAGTGATCGATGCTTCTTAAATTACCTTCATCTTAATATGATTGTTGGAAATGAAAGTTATATGTGCTTCCTGGGATCTCTCTCTCTCTCTCTCTCTCTCTATATATATATATATATATATCTTCACTTTAGATACTGATAAGAAGAGAATGTGTTGATATGATTTGCCGGAGAAGAAGAACATAACCTTCTTATATATATCAGTTTCTCATTAGCTGTCCATTTCATTTATATTAATTAGACAAAGCATGTACTTCTTGTGTATATATATGTGTATGTTTTCTCATCCTTAATATGAATATATCATACATATGGACTTTTATAATGATGAGGACATCACCATTAAAAATGTCAAGTGCCTGTAAATTAGTTCTAGAGTCTCGATCCCCAGTCCTAGACATGTTTTTGAGGACCAATTCAATCATAGGACTTTAAATCATCATCAACTTCGTTTTCTAATCAGTTGGTCAAAATAAAAAATAAAAACACTAATTAAACAATAATCAGTTGGAGAAGAAGAAGATCAAGACCATAACCCAGCATCTTTATAGATCATAATTAGTACACACTTCACTTTCCTAAATCCTATTGGCCATTCAAAATTTCAACTTCTTTGAGTATTGACTGGTGCAAGTAGTAGTTAAGACTTGAAATATGTTTTGAATTCTGTATTTTTTAGGGTAATTTATTGTGTATATATATATATATATATAAACAAACGTTTAAATTTGTTGTTTAATTGTAGTCCATTATGGTACGGCAAAGGATTTTTTTTATTAATGAACACTAAAAGATTATAATAATTATAATAAATTTTAAATTATGTTAAAAAATAATTATCATAATTAGGATCACCAGACTATCATAAATACCAAAACTTGATAGAAACATAACCCAGTTAGTTTAAATATCCTTTCCTTTCCTTTCCTTTCCTTTCCTTTCCTTTCCTTTCCTTTCCTTTCCTTTCCTTTCCTTTCCTTTCCTTTCATCCATATACAAAATATGCTCCCTTTTCTATTCCAAAAACTCTTCCTATATTATCTCCAAAGTTCTAACTTTATCATCAGACAGAATTGGTTAAAAATCTATAACCTCAACCCATCCTTCCTTATTTTTTATTCTCAAATAAACTTTAACTTAAATAAATTGAAATTTTGCACCTGTAAACAAAACCTTAGCTATCTATACAAGCGACATGACCAAGCAAGAAGAAAAGTTTCATTATAAAAAGTGGACAGACATCTATATGCCACTTAGGGATAAACAAATTCGGATCTGATCTGACCGATCTGGTTCCTATCAGTTAGATCTCCATCAAATTAGATAAACTCAAAAGTCATCTAAACTCAAAAAGTCCCCTTTGATGGGATAGGACCTAGTTGACCAAGAACGAGTTGAATATCAGATTCGATTAGATCCAACTGATCTGAGTTGAACTCATTAATGTCTAAACAAGCATGAAGCTAGTTGTAAGTAAGTTCATTAGTACCACTCTACGATGGCAGGATCAATTGGCAGCTGAAAGTTTTAGGAGAAGCAAAAGAGAAAATAGCTATTAATGTTTGCATGAGCAAACAAAATGTCGAAAGTTTTCAATACTCCCATCCCTCTCAAATTACAAAATACAGACAATGTACTCCCTCAAAGTATAACATTACCCCCAAAAAAAAAATCAAAAAAAAAAAACAGAAAAGAAAGAAAGAAAGGAGGCTCCATTCTAAGCCTATCTACAGAAAACTCCAATCTTCATTTTATTTATTTATTTTTTTTGGAAAAAGTACTTTTGATTTCCCACCCTGTAATCAAAGCAGGGGCAAAAAGAATGAACCACATCTATCATCAGGCGAGCCATAAAAAGACATTTCGAAGCTTATGCCAGACCAAAGTTGGACAAAGCCGACTGAAACAAAGAAGAGAATGCCCCTGATACACTTTCATCGTCAGCTTTGATCTTGACCAGTGCCTTGGCTGATGAAGTGTTGATTATACACTCAACAAGGAAGGTAGATGACTCTTCTGCTTTCTGGGAAAAGAAAAAGAATTTGAAGTTAGGGGATTGGCCCCCAGATGCTATGCAGTGGATCGAATGGCCTTGCATATGCCTAAGAAGTGTTTGAGGTGTCGATAAAGCAACGACTCCTTGAGGACTTAGAGGAAACTCCTGTAAAAGAAAAATATATATATCACTCGCCATAATTAATAGAATTGGAAACAAAAATAAAATAATTAAAATGATGTCATAATTGCAGTTATAAACCTGGGATAGAGATATAGGAAGCTGTCGCCATTTCTGCTGAAAAGTGCCGGGATCTAGCACGGCCTTTGAGTTGAGCTTCAATGGAGGAGGTGAAGGTGCAAATGTGGGAACTATTGACAGACCTAGACCGAGTAGGTCATCAATAACAGAGGTAGACAGTTGTTGACTATGCCCTAAAATGGCGGAATTTGAAATTGCCAACTCAGACTGTAACTGCGACATGGATGAGCTGTCAAGAGAAGGAGCACTATATGCAGAGCCATTGTTGGTAGCTGGTCTAGTTTCCTCCTCCTCTGAAGTGTTTAGAAGAAGATCCTTATCGTTTGCTTCGACTCTTTGAGCTGGGACGACAGTATCTGCAGATTCAGTGCCTAAAGACAGATTTCCAAGTTCATCCGAGAATTCAAAGGGCCCACGGTGTTCCTTATCAGTAAACATGTAAGATGGCTGACAAATTTACAAACCAATGAATATGAGCACAGAAGGTGAGTGAGAAAAATATTTACCAATAAAGTAGGAAATATGTTTAATAGTGATTCAGGGCAAGGGCAAGTTTGGAGTTACCTTCTGGTATACAACAGAGAGGCTGTTAAATTCATCAAATATGCGATCTTTGACTTCACTACTCTGAGTATCAGCAAAGACTGAAACGGCTTGTTTTGGAGGGTTGACCACATGTTCTGCTGTAGCAACTTTGTGTTGCAAAAGCCTATAGTAGAATAAGGCTCTATCATGCACATCCTGCATATTAACCAAAAGCTTATAATTGAATATTTTCACAAAGAAGCTATGATGATGTTAAGGAATAAGTCAGAGAACAGAACATCAATATTATATGGAGTGGATTTTACCTGGTGAATATCAGCAAGACCTGCTGCCAACGCAGCTCCTAAGGCCTTTTGAGCTTCTGGTGGTCTCTTGAAGAAACATTTCATCACTGCTGTAAGAAGATGTAGTCGGACCTGAAATGAGAAAAGTCCATAACTTGGATACAAACAATGTGATATTTAAACAGAATAGGGAAAATGTTAAGATTCCGGAACAGCTAGAGAAATAGAGATGAGATCCCATTGAAAGAATGAAAGGAATAATACCTCGGAAGAATGCTCTTCGTCCCAATTTTCAATTAAACTCTCTAAAATATATGGAGCATCATGCATATCCTGAGAATACTCCCCCAACATCCAGATAAGAGCAGCCTTGGCCTTAGGTTCTTGAATGTTTTTGCTGCTGATACCCCCAACTACAGCAATGCAATCTTGACTCCACTGTGGATACTTTCTGAGCAGATCTTTAACAAGCACCTATACATCTCAAAGTCCAAAGTTATATAGAAGTCTACCAGCACTTGCCATGAAAACAGATCGTTGCCATTTTATTCTTCTCTTTTTGGGCATAAAATAAAAAATGTGCAATAGAAACTAATTCTGAGTCACTTAAAAACTACTTACAAGAGCTTCAGCAGTAACATAGTCCTTTTCCATCTCCAGAAACTGAAGAAGCCGATCAACGATTGCATTTACATCATATTGTTGAAGTGCTATCTTCCCAACAGCACGTATTGACTCCCTTGCAATGGGGATATCAACATTTGCAGCATATTCACATAATTCCGTCACTGAAAGGCACTTGAGAAGGTCTAACATTAATACTAGAAAACTATAAAAAATAAAAAATACAATGAAGCACAACCAGACTGGGACACTGGGAAAAGAGGATAAATAAATAAACAAACATAGAACATGCATTTTCTATCATATCAACTTCTTACGTGAGAAGACATTAAGAATGAAATATTCACTTACCAATTTCATAGGTGTTGCTCTCATTTGCCACAGCAGTCAACATATCAAGCTTCAACTTTTTGACATAAGATGGCTCATTGTACTGGCAATAGAAGTGTTTGTAGTCTGAGGAAAATATAAATGGAGCACGCATCACCAAGAGATGCAGATGGCTGAGAACTGCATAGGATTGTTCTGGGCTTCCTGAGCTCACTAAGGTTAAAAGGGGAGCTTTTATTCGTTCATATACCTAATAGTTGAACATTCCATTAGAAAACACTGCTTTAACATGACTCGTGCAAAGACAGTTTAAATTATTACAGAACTGTAAACATTGAAAAGGATTTCATGGAAGCAGATGTCTTTATCTAAGGTTAAAGATCTTTTTATTCCATCATAGATACAAGGGTAATTAAGTGATGCCTAAATATGTGCATCAAAGAAAGAAAGTATACTTACAGCTATTTAATTAAGACATGTCATTTCGAAAGAATAAACAAAATAATCATAGGCATACCTGCTGATGAACATCATTCATTGACAAAGTCAAATGTAGAAAAAGTTTGATGGTAGCTAGGACGACAGCACCATTAGCATGCTGAAGTCTATCTTCAAGAAGATTCATGATGTCAAAAATCTCGTTGCTATCTGAGGGTATATATTTAGAAGCCAGCTCAAGCAAAAGACATTGTGCCCATTCACTGAACTCTTTGATCCTGAACGTTAAAGCCATGAACAAAATGAAAATTGGCCATTAAGAGAACATTTGACTACAGTCGTCAGAGTTCAAGTCATTAAAATTTAACTGCTGACATATACAACTTACCGATTCAGAAGGTAGTATATAACAGGCTTGCTAAGCAAAGCCTCTCTCTCCCTGGCTGCCTCCTCAGAGGTGCTTGCTTCTGATGTCCAAATCTCTTGCAAAGCGGACAAACAATTTGCAACAACCTGACGTGTAATAGATTGATAATGTACACACTGAGAAACTGAAAGGGTAAAATAAGAAGGGAAAAAAAGATAGCATGCTCTACTCAAATCAACACAACTAGGCTATAATAATGAGAAGGGTAAACTAGCTCACCTGGGTATCTGGATCATTAAGCATAAGTTGCTTAAGCATTACTGGAAAATCAGCATCAATACAAGTTGAAGCAGAGATATGATACAATTTCAGAACTCCAATGACAGCCACAGTCCTCACATAACTATTATTGTCCTTCAATCCTGAACCCAAGGGCCCCACAAGATACTCAACTAGATTCGCCACACGGAGCGAACACAAGCTCCTCAAGGCAAGCCCTCTAATCATTGGATCCTCATCCTTGCAATCTCTCTGAAGAAAGTTGATAGTCAACAGTGCCAGATCAGGATTGACCTTGGCATAGTTTCCAACATAGAGATAGCACATTTTCTTCAAAACAATGTCCGATGTTGCGGAGCACATGACCATCTCTCCAAAGAGAGATGAAACGTCAATCCCAATGGTCATGTAGGAGATCGCCTTCTTGAATAGCTCCCTCTTTGAATCCTCAACACCTGGTGCTCGGCTTCCAGCAAGCTGGCGGAGCTGCGTTTTTAGATCTGTGACTTCACTTTTTCTGGAAAAAATAGAGTCCCAGTGGTTAGGTCCAATATGAACTAAATATAACAGTTTTAACAGTTTAATCATAAATGAAAATAGAACTCCGCTACATCTAATTGTCAACCCTACACAGTAGTAATAAAGCACTGAGTTGTGGCGATAATTTTAAAATTTTACAGCCTTAGTGCTCAGAGACGAGATAATTATTCATCCTTAAGCTTAGTAGCCAGAAGTCAAAATGAAGAAAAAGGCAAGCAATATGGCCGATCAGAAAAGATGCAATAAAAGAGAATGTAATTCAATTTAACAGCTTCATCAGTGTTACTTATGGCATATAGTTATACAGGCTTCAGGAAGTGGGAAACAACTACCAAACTTTCAATTCTAGAGGAAACAAAATGCAGAATTCAGCTAACTCAGCCAATATAAGAACACTCAGCTAATTTGCACATCAAATGATTATCAACATACACAATCCCCAAACATAATTTCAGTGATCTATGAGAGAGAGAGTCCATATCCTACCCGGAAGGTTGAGATGGTGACGGAGATCGCTGAGACTGTGCAGGTGGAGCCATGGAGGAACCTCAATCAGAAATCCAGTACAGTTCGTCTCGTTACAGAACCGTAAGTTAAATGATCCTTTAAAGCTTCAAGTTCAGAGAAGAGATCGATCTAAACCGGTGATGGAGAAAAAGAATGGAGAGAGAATGAATGTGAGAAGATCGACTTCGGAGACTCCGGGCAGAATTCAGCTGGCCACTAAAACAATGTAGGGGGACATCAGTTTTAAGAAGATGGCACTGAAATTCACACATCCGTCAGTAATATTCTTTTCTTTTTTCACTCGAGTTAATAATGAGAAATATTAAATTTCGCATTTTGATGCACTCTACCCCAGCTAAATTCATAACTACAACATAACCTGCGAATGAATCACATAAAACTTCACATAAAGCAGCTGGAAGTCAGTGAAACAGTAAAGAAGTATGAGGAACAGCTAACCTGCTAAAGCAAATTCGCTATACGCTCACTGTTCTTCATCACTGAATAACAGCTTTTTCCAATGTCTATCGCTAAACTGGAAAATCTCACCCACAATTGCTTCCTCCACAATCAAAATCCCTACATCAAGCAGATCAAATCAATATCATAACTCGATTCATCATTAAAAAAAAAAATACGAACTCTCCTAATTCAGCTACAAATGTACAATTTACCAGTGAATCAAGATTAGATACTCGTACCAGTTAATCTGCGTCGCTGAAATCTTCGAGCTTCAGTTTGTGACGGATCGAAGACTCGCCGAGGAGAAATCGGAGAATTAGAGCGTGGGATTTGGGAATTTGATAATTTGCGTAGAATTAGGGCTTTACCCAAGATGAAAGAAAAATTGGAAAAGGCTGCGGGCCTGTTTGTTTTACAAATTTTAAAAATACATTTTTTTATGAGATATAATTTGATGTATTATATTATCATGTATCTACTTTTTTTAATTATAAAAAATACCTCTAAACTTTTTAAATTTACCATTTTCCTTTTCCTTAAACAAAAAAAGAAGAAAGAAAGAAGGTTTTATTTTATATTATTTTTCTTAAGGATGAAAATAGTAATTTTTTGTGTTATTTAGGGGAATTTTTATAATTAAAAAAAAAAGACAAATCAAAATATAAAAAAAATATATTTTTAATTTTATAAATATATGCGCGGCAGTTACTATACACAAACGACGACGGACTGATTGTTACTTGCAGTTATTTTTTGTAGCGTAACAAATGAAAAATGAAATGCTTTAACGACACAGTTGGTGCCCTTTGCTAAAGTGGATCACGTACTTTTGACCTCCTTTCTGCCAATGGAATGAAAAGTAGACACGTCAGACAGCCTCCTTTTTATTTCATATATTTTCCCTAACAAATAAATATTTATAATTCAATCCTAAACTTAAAACTTTTTTCTTTACGAGCCCCATAATTTCTTTTAATCCTAAACATGTCACATAAATATTTCCCAAGCAAATGGAACTCACACGCGGTAACAAGGAGGAAAAAAAAAAATTAGTCTACACTTATAAATGGTAAATTGTATTTAATTTATCTTATTAATTATAAGAGATTTATTAATGCTTCAAAAAAGTTTCATATATATATAGAAAATTCTAATTTTTAGTTGATAAATTGTCATTCCGATATTTGATAAAAAAGTTATTATCAATTTAAATAATAATTGATACGAACATGTTAATATCAACATGTCATTTTATACTTACTCATTTATATCAACGAATCAAGAACAATGTCATATTGTTTTCATGATTTCAAGTGTTTTATTTGGAGTTAGGAAACTTATCATATATTATTAGAAAATTTTGAATATCTAGTTTCATATGTAAGTGATCGTTTACGATTTCAAGTTTAAATGAAAAAGTTGTAGTGGAATAAGTAGAGTATGTGTAAGATTATCATAATGTAAATTGCATTCATCTTGTCTCACTCACTATGAAAGACATACTAATCTCCATAAAATGTGACATACATATATAGAAAGGTCTAGAAATCTAGTTTAACGCAACTGATGGTTTGTCCATACTACACTTATTATACTATAACTTTTTCATTTGAACTCACAATTGTAAATGGGCACTTGTATATGCAACTAGACATCCAGAACTTTCCAAAAATATATAACACTTCTCATAACTTTAAGTAAAATATTTGAAATTATTAAAACAAAATGATATTGTTTTTAACTCATTCATATCAACAAATCTATGATTATTGTCACTTAAATTGATAATAATTTTTTCATCTAATATTGAAATAACAAACCATTAGTTGCATTTGAAACTAGACTTCTAGAGTTTTCTATACATCTATGGAACGTTTGCTTTAGATGAGACAAAATAAATGCAATTTGAATTATAATGATCATGCACTACTTCACTTATTTTACTATAACTTATTCATATGAACTCGAAATTGTAAACGGTCACTTGCATATGAAACTAAACATCAAGATATTTCCAATGGTATATGACATGTCTCTCATAACTCCAAGTAAAATATTTGGAATCATTAAAATAAGATTGTTATCGTCTCGGTAATATTAACGAATAAGTATAAAATGGTTCGTGACTATTATCACTTAAATCAGTAATAATTTTTTCATCCGATATCAAAATAACAAAATGTTAATTGCGTTAGAAACTATAATTCATTAGCTTTTTATATATGTATAACATATTTTTTTGGTATTAGTAAATCTCGTATAATAAGCGAGATAAGATGAATATAAATTATCATTAGATTTGAACTTTTTTTTTTTTTTTGCCCTTTTTTGAGTTTACAAGTTGTCATTTAAGTATAAATGATGAAGAAGAAGAATGAAGTTTATAAAGAAAAAGTAGAATGACAAATAAGATGAAGATTTATTATTTTTTGAGTTCAAAATTTTCATTTTGTTGTGAAAGAAATATTGATGTAGAATTAATGAAGAAATGATGAGAGGAAAAATAAGTTTAATATTATAATTTTTTTTTTCAGAATTCTTAAATAAATAAAAATGGACATTAAAGTAAAAAAAGTATTAATTCAGGACATTTTTTTAATTAGCTTTCCAATTATGGCATTTTTGTCGAATTATCTCAAATTTCCATTTGCCTAATTTTAATAAGAGGAAGTGAAATTACTCATTTAGCCAAACCAAAGGTTCTTGAACGTTGATGCATGAGAAACAAGAACGAAGTTCCAAAAGCAGAGAGAGACAGAGAGAGAGGGGGGGGGGGGGGGCGGGCAATAAGATAGGTGGTAGACTGCTTCTGTTGATGCAGACCCATGCGAAATTATTGAACTCCAAAAAAATGGAAATTTTTGCTTTTTCTCTTTTACCTTTGACCTCTCTCTCTCCTCTGCTTTTTCTCTCTCTTGACATGCTGGAAATGCTATACTATTGCCCACAGTTAGGTTTTACCACATTCAAAGCTTTTACCTTTCTCTCTCTCTCTCCTCCCTCTCTTTTCTTCCTCCTTACACATTTTTAGGTGGAGGGAGCTCTCATCCCTTATTCATTTGCTCTCTCTCTCTCTCTGTTCTATTTCACTAGTTAGTGGGTGCTCCTTTTCCTGCTCTGTAAAAGCTCAAGGCCTCTCTCTCCTATGTGCATCTCTCTCCGATCTCTCAGAGACTAGTAAGTAAAAGTATTCCCCTTTTGATTCCTTTTTTCATCCTTTGCTTTTTTTAGCTTGTTCTTGTTCTTCTGATTTTCCTTGGTGGGTTTGGCTTTTCTGTAGCTTCTTTGCACTCTATTTTGTTTTCTAGCATCTGGGTGCCTGTCGGGTTTCTGGATCCTGATAGATATGGGTCTCTGTTAAAGATCTGGGCAAGGGGTTCTCTCTACTTTTTCCTCTTTGCTTTTTTGCTTATTCTTTTTTGTTTATGAGCTTTGTCGTATATTGAGGTTACTGAAAATTCTACATTCATGTAAGAAATTGTTTTGATTCCTTTATTTATTTCTTTGATCCATTTCTTTATTGTTCCGGAGAAAAGTTATTTTTTTCATTTGAATGGAAAAAGGAAGCATTTTAAGGGGTAGGACTGTGATTGTTCAACTCTTTTTAAGATTCAAATTCTTCCTGTTAGTTATATCTCAGTAAAAGGTTTGAAAAATGTCCATAAACCTTGCCCCTCTGCACAATCTGGTACTTCTTAATGCTTTCATTTTCTTCTTCTTTCCCGAATGGGTGTTACATTTTCCCTCCTGAAATCATTTTCATAGATTATTCAGATCATTATCTTAGCCAAAAATAAAAGTTGGTTATTCGTTGCAAATACATATTGTTCTATCTGACTTGTATAACCATTTTATTGCTTGTGTTTTAAGTTTTTCCTTCAATCATGGTATTGATAGAAGCCGAAGAAGAAGATGAGTGGAACTTAACCTGATTTATATTAGAAAACAAATCATTCGTCTTTAATCAATGGCCTCAAAATCTGGTACCAAAGCTTCTGAAGAAGCCCAAAAGAAAGTGATTAGTAATCAAAAAGCCGAACAAAATCCCCCCTTGCAAATCACTAAGACGAGCAAAGCTGAGCCAGTTATCCCAACAAAAGAACCTGAAAGAGCACAAGAAGTTTTATCAAAGGAGGAGGTTTCTATTGAAAATTCAAAGAAGAAAGAAGAGTCCTCTAATTCCTTAGCTGACAAGTTGGAAGCAAATTGTTCCCTGGCTGATCCAAAACAAGAGCAAAAGAAAGCCTCATCTAAGGTAGGGTCCTGTAAAACCCACAGTGACCGACCGGAATTTATGGATAGTGGGAAAAGTAGTATGTGTAGAGGTAGTACAAGTAGTGATATGAGCGATGAGAGTTCATGTAGTAGTTTAAGCAGCTCTGCTAATAAACCCCACAAAGCAAACGATGTAAGATGGGAAGCGATCCGAGCAGTCCGTTTGAAAGATGGCGCTTTGGGTGTGAGCCATTTTAGGCTCTTGAAGAAGCTTGGAAGTGGAGATATAGGATGTGTTTATCTCTCTGAATTGAGAGGGACAAAGTGTTGTTTTGCTATGAAGGTTATGGATAAGGCATCTTTAGTGAGCCGTAAGAAGCTTCTTAGAGCTCAAACCGAAAGAGAGATTCTTCAATCGCTCGACCATCCTTTTTTGCCGACTCTTTATACTCATTTTGAGACAGATAAGTTCTCTTGTTTGGTTATGGAGTTTTGCCCTGGAGGTGATTTGCACACTCTTCGGCAGAGGCAGCCTGGAAAGTATTTTTCTGAACAAGCAGTCAAGTATGTAGTATTTTATAAAGTTTTCTTCTGTAGCATGAAATGGTTTTATTTTTTGTTATTTTCTTGGAAGATTTTGTTAATTGATTGTCTGGTTGGCTTTGTGTTACATAGTATCTTGGCCTTAACTAACTTCAGGGTCTGTTCGGGTCAATGTTTGAATATGGAGTTTAGGTTAAAGAGAAGTCTCTACAATTGTATTCAGTTAACGTTGCGAGGTAAGCTAGATTTCTAGTTTTGACCAATGTTTGAGAAACACTAGAGCTTTATGATCCCAAACTGGATGTTAGACCCAAACTAGAGTTTCAAATGTAGGGTCAGTCTGCCTGATCGGTTTTTAAATTGGTTTTTGAAACTGGATTTTAGTTTAGGACTGTATTTAAATTGATGTGATATATTTATTCGAAAGTTTGGAAATTTATTGAATCAAGTCTAATGCTAGTAATACCAAGCATTGCAAAATTTGTAATGCTAGAGTGATAAGCAAATATGTATTCTCTCTTTTGCATTGACAGATCAATTGTTGCCATACACCTCTCCTTATCCCTCTTAACGTTTTTTCTACATGCAGATTCTATGTGGCAGAAATTCTCCTTGCTCTAGAATATCTCCATATGCTTGGAATTGTTTACCGTGATCTCAAACCGGAAAACGTCCTTGTTAGAGAAGACGGTCATATAATGCTTTCCGACTTTGACCTTTCCCTCCGTTGTGTTTCTAGCCCGACCCTAGTCAAGTTCTCCATCCCAGATTCTGATGCTCTCCGGAGAAACCCGGTCTATTGCATCCAACCAGCTTGCATCGGACCCTCTTGTATCCAACCATCGTGTGTCATGCCCACCACTTGCTTTTCACCCCGCCTCCTCTTCTCAAAATCGAAGAAAGAAAGAAAACCCAAAAACGAAATGGGAAATCAGGTGAGCCCACTCCCCGAGCTCGTTGCGGAGCCCACTAATGCCCGGTCCATGTCATTTGTTGGGACCCACGAGTATTTAGCCCCCGAGATTATCAAAGGTGAAGGCCATGGAAGTGCTGTTGATTGGTGGACTTTCGGGATTTTTCTTTATGAGCTTTTGTTCGGGAAGACTCCATTTAAAGGGTCCGGAAATTGTCAAACTTTGTTTAATGTAGTGGGCCAGCCTCTACGGTTTCCGGAATCTCCAATGGTTAGTTTTTCAGCCCGGGATTTGATTAGAGGCTTGCTTGTTAAAGAGCCTCATAATCGGTTGGCTTACGAGCGTGGCGCGACAGAGATTAAACAGCATCCGTTTTTCGAAGGCGTGAATTGGGCCTTGATCCGTTGTGCTAGCCCGCCTGAGATTCCGAGGCCTGTTGTCGAGACTCCGAGAATTCTGGGACCCACTTCTACTACAGCAGGTGATAAAGCGACTGCTGTTTCTGATGAAAGCAATTATTTGGAATTCGACTTCTAAATATAACTATTGTCCCTCGTAATTTACCTTTTTTTTTTTCAAGGTCTAGAAAGATGAAGAACTTATACGTACAAATATGTGTTGCTATGGAAACATCTTTTTTGGTGTCCCTTTCCTTATGGAATGGTCTCTAGTTTCTACTTATTGATTAACATTGTTTTTTCATGCGGCATTGGAGAAGCTAATATCAGACTCCTACTGTACCGTGCCATTTGCTTCCGGCCATGTGGTCCCGGAATCGGAATTACCATCGATCGCCTTGTTTGTTTATAGCCCCAACTGATCATAAAAATGGGCAGTTCCAATCGACTTCTCTCTTATCTTTGAATCTTTTGATACGATGGTCCCACAGGACCCACACATTTCAACTAACTAGCAAATTGAAAGTAAGAAATATTAACAATAATGTTTTTAAACTTATAAATGTTATATAATATCGATATTATTATATTAATAAAATAAAAAAAATAAAAAAATCAATCAGGCACTCACTTTGGTTAACGTCACTGGCTAGAAGACAGCATTGGACGGTGCTACTTTATGACATGGCAATTTCCACTCAAAGCAGTGTTCCTCTGTAAACGATACCATCGTATACTCCTCGGATCGTTTGATTGGAAGGTATATATTAAAGTACACAAATGAACAAACAAATGACAGCGCAAGTGCACGAGAAAGAACATGGGTGAAACCGTAGCGGAGAGTTGCTTAATCTCCATCCCTTCTTCTCACTACCTGTCTACCTGATAAAAAGATTTCTCAGAAACCAGCTAAACTTGCTTGATGTTTCCATTTCTCGATCAAATCTCGTAGTTTTTCCTTTTGCGAGAGCTTCTGCAATCTTTCTCGCCGTTTTTTCAGGAGCTTGATGAAATTCTCGAGCTCGAATACTTTCGGAATCTGTCTTCAGTTCAAAATTTATGAGCCGAGTTTTTTATTTTTTCCTTTCCCGTACGAAATATCTTGGAAAAGTTTGGAAGTTCTTTGCCGAGGCTTTTGATTTTGTGATCTGTTTTTTCGTTTCTAATGGTTTCGAATTTGAAGGAGGGGAGCATGCCGGACTGGTGAAGATGATCTGAAGCTATAAGAGTTGCTGAAAGTGCATGGCTATGAGTGATTCTTGCTCGTGACACTTTGGTTACGACGATTTAGGATCTCTAGGGTTTATAATCGGCACATTCTTAACGAGGTTCGAACAGTGTTTCTATATAAGTAAACTTTTTGTGTTTGTTTTTGGCTTTCCAACTTTTATGTTTCCTTTTGCCTCTGTTATTCCATTATCTGGATTTCTCTGCTGCTTTCAGCTCACTGATCTTTTTTCATTTTGATTTTCTTTTTATTTTTTTCCGTTATGTTCTATAGATAGCTTCGCGGAGCTTTGAGCATCATTTTTAATTTTATTTTTTGTTTCTAATGGAGTTAACCGAATTCTGGATTGGGAATTTTGTATGAGGATGTAGCATAGAAGGTTTGTTTCTTGAGCCAAGTGTTGATTCAACAATGGAACTTATTAAGAGGAATTTGTATGTTCTTGTAGGTTCCACTGAAGGAAGAAACAGATAAGAGGGGAGAAAAAAGAGAGGCAGTAATGAGATCAATAGACAATCAAAATACTAAACATTCATCACCTAACCCGAAAGCTGAGGTTGGAGAGATAGACACCAGAGCACCATTCCAGTCTGTTAAAGATGCTGTCACATTGTTCGGTGAAGGTGCTTTCTCTGGAGAAAGACCCACTGTCAAGAAGGCCAAACCTCATTCTGCGGAGGTAGTTACTTTTCATACATTTATCTTTCTAATCATGTTACTCTGGTTCAAGGTGCTTTTGAAAACTAGTTTTAGCTCTTTTGATGCAGGGAGTATTTGCTAAAGAGACCAGACTCCTTGTGGCTGAGAAGGATCTGAACAGGTTAAAAGAGCAGCTACAGAATGCTGAAAATACCAAAGCTGAAGCACTTATCGAGCTAGAAAAAGCTAAAAGAACCGTTGAGGATCTGACCCTTAAGCTGAAATCTCTGACCGAATCCAAAGAATCTGCAATTAAGGTCAAAGAGGGTTTGGAAAATCAGGCAAAGGAGCTTGATGAAGCAAATGGACTAGGTCCTACCAAAAGTCATGATGCTTCAAAACAAGATGTGGAAGTTGCACGAGAATACTATATGGTTGTGATTACCGAACTTGATGTTGCTAAGCAAGAACTGAGGAGAATCCGGGAAGATTATGATTCATCCTTGAAAAGAAAAATTGCTTCCTTGAAGCAAGAGACAGAAGCTGGGGATGCCATTAGAGCGCATAAGGAGAGAGCCAGTGAGCTCTTGGAGGAGATTTCATCTGCTCGGAAATCAATTGAGAAGCTGAAGATTGCATCATTGGAATCTCAGAAAGAACAGGAAAATATACTTGCTGAAAAGGACGTACAGAGAGTAGCGTATAAAGCAACCTTTGAAGAGGAAAAAATGAAGTTACTTACCTTGAACAAAGAATTTGATCCAGGACTAACCCAAGATCTTGAATCGATGCTATCTGAAACAATGAGTGAAATTGGGTCAATACAGAAGAAACTGGAAAGAATGAAGAATGTGGATCTGGATTTGGTGAAGGATGTTACTTCAAAGCTTGATGATGCTAAGGAAACTCTACATAAAGTAGCAGAAGAGGAAAGTTTTCTTTCTAGCTTGGTTGGATCTCTAAAGTTGGAGCTAGAGAAGGTCAAGAAAGAGCTTTCTGAACTCAAGGAGAAGGAAGCAGAAACCGAATCCATTGCTTCAAATTTGCATGTTATGCTTTGCAAGAGTAAGTCTGAGCTTGAGACATTCATAGGAGAAGAATCTGAATCTCGTAGTACTTGTGAAGAAATGATTTCAACCCTTAATCAACTATCATCAGAAACCGAAGATGCACGGCGAGAAGCAGAAGAGATGAAAATTAAAGCAGAAGAGTTAAGGAGAGATTCTCTAGAAACCAAAATTGCATTGGAAGAGGCTGAGAAGAAACTTATAGTTGCTGAAAAAGAAGCGGAAGAAGCAAAAGCAGCGGAAACAAATGCTCTTGATCAAATCAAGGACTTGTCGGAGAGAACCAGCGCTGCTCGGGCATCAACTTCAGAGAGTGAGGCCCAGATAACAATCTCGAAAGAAGAGTTTGAGTCGTTGAGCCGCAAAGTTGAGGAGTCTGAAAAGTTAGCTGAAATGAAAGTAGCTGCTGCCTTGGCTCAAGCCGAAGCTGTGAGGGCTAGAGAAAATGAGGCTCGAAAAAGGTTGGAATTAACCCTGAAGGAAATTGAGGATATGAAGAGTGAAACGGAGGTGGCTTTAAAGAAGGCAGAGAGGGATGAAGCTGCTAAAAGGGCAGTGGAGGGAGAGCTGAGGAAATGGAGAGAAAGAGAGCAGAAGAAGGTGGCGGAAGCTGCTTCTCGGATTTTGGCAGAAACAGAGCATACTCAATCTGCGTCGGAATCTTCTCCAGAACCACACTATAGCTTCCGCCAAAAGCAGAAGAACCCTCAGGTGAGATTTATCGAGGTACGTAAAATGGAGAAGGAGAAAAGCGCTTCGAAGAAGGTTGCTTTACCAAGTATTACTGGCATGACATCCTTTGTAAGGAGGAAGAACTAGATCTGAGATTCAGCAGGTATATGTGTTTGGCTTTGCGTAAAATTTGTACCCTTTTTTTTTTTTTTTTCTGTTGAATACAAGTTCCAAGACATGGGTTTGAAGCAAGTTTAATGATTGCAAAATTCAATTCCTACATGGGAAAAGATAGAACCGAGTTGTGAGATATTATTGATTGAAGGAGGATCTGGTTTCTTTCTTTGCTTGTTTGTCTTAGTAGATGAAAAAGAAGATCTTGTAGGAATATCACTCCGCACCATTTTAGACTTTCAGTGCATGTGTAATTGTCTATGGTTTGTTGGTCCCACATAAGTCTCTGTCTAGGAGATAATGAATTTGAAACTCAAGTGGAATTTCTAAACCATATGGGTTACTCATATGAATTAAATTTAGATAAATTTTAGATAAAATGATATAAATGGATAATTGTATTTATATTATTATTTATTAATTCATAAATTAAGTGAATCATATAAATATCCATCGACGTTTACTATTTTCTGAGCTGGGAAAAGAGTTGGCCTTGTATGATGGGCCCATATAACCCAACAACATTAATCCATGTTCGTGTAAAATCTAGTTATATGTATAGGACAGTTTAGAGGACAAACCTTAGTAGTACGAATCTTTAAGCCGCTTGTTAGTCTGTACGAAAGTATTGAGCGGGCATTTGATCTTATCACCGTATGTTGATGAATCGAACGAATATCTTAATAGCTCGTATCAAGATTGCCTTAAAAAGCTTGAATCCTACCATGTAGTATATAGTTAATGAGTTCAGCGAATTTCTGGACCGTATTATTATTAAGATTTTAGACGTGAATTCAATTTTTAAAAAAAAAATAATAATAAAATTTAATTTAATTCACTATTAAAATATAATAATATAATATTTATTTATTTATTTTAAATAATATAATATATTTGAACGGGTCGGATCAAATAAGAAGATACCGACCACACCCATATATCTAAGAAAGAAAACCATGTAGAAGTTATAAGCTGTGCGGCTGTGGGCCCACGAAAGAAAGTTTCTCCTACCTACAAATAGGTTTTTGTATCTTTGCAAACCTCAGAAAGCACGCAAAAGTTGGGATCACGATGTATAACATGTGATGTGTAGTGGGACCCACTTCTTATTTCATCACATTCTGTCTCTCTCTATCTGACTTCTTCCTCAGAAAATTTCTCTGAAAACAACAATTTTTTTTTTTTTTCCTTGAATTTTCCAATTTTCAATCAGTCTCATCCGAACCTTTTGCGAACTCTTGCTATCTTTCTCACCCATTGTGAAGCGTCTAGCTCAAAGACGTTCGAAATCTCTCTTTCGGTTCGAATTTCCTGAGCCGAGATTTTGTTTCTGGATGAAATCTCTTGGAAAGTCGGAAGTTCTCGTTAAAGCATTGGATTTTTTTTTCTCGGTGAGTGCGTTTGTTAATTGTTTATAATTTGAAGGATCACGGTGGACGGTGAGGATGATCGGAAGCCATGAGTTGCTGAAATTGCGTGGCTGTAACTGATTCTTGTTCGTGGCCCTTTGCTCTGTGCGATTGATGATCTCTAGGGTTTACACTTTGTAGGCTCTAATTCTTAATCAGGTTCGATTCTTGTTTCTATGTAAGTAAATTTTTAGGTTCATTCTTGGCATTTCCAACTTACATAAGCTTCATTTTGCTCTGTTATCAATTATTGGACTTTTCTGTAGCTCTCTCTCTTTTTTTTTTTTTTTCCTTTTCTCCGGCCATAGCCTTTTCATGATATGTATATAGGTTGTTAGTTGTGTACTGAGGCAAGTCTTGATTTATCAGTGAACTTTGCTATATAGATTAAGTTGAATTTGGGAGGGTGAGCTCTTGGAGATTCAGGTCTCTCTCCTTAGGTTATATCTCCTAATCCTTTTTATATGTACTCTAAAAGTAATATATCTGATTGTCAATTCACCTCCTAATTAAGTCTTTTTTTTTTTTTTTTGACATTGGTTTGGATACACTTTTGATGATGTACAATTAGGTAATGGGTCGGTTTTATATTTACTTGTAGATAGCGTTAAGAAAAAGCAGATACGATTATTAAAAGAAACAAAAGGCTGTAATGAGTAAAAAAGACAATCAAAGCCCGAAAGCTGAGGTGGGAGAGGTAGACACCAGAGCTCCATTCCAGTCAGTTAAAGATGCGGTGTCTCTCTTTGGAGAAGTTGCCTTCTCAGGTGGCAAGCGCGTGATAAAGAAGGCTAAACCTCATTCTGCCAAGGTAGTTTTTTCTTTCTAGCAGTTTTATTTCTCTGTAATTCAAAGTCATTCAGTTTCGAGGTGCTTTTTTAAACTACATTTTGTTTGTTAACTGCAGGGAGTGTTTGCTAAAGAGACGAAACTCCTTGTGGCTCAGAAGGATGTGAGCAAGCTAAAAGAGCAGCTACAGAATGCTGAATATACCAAAACTGAAGCACTAAGTGAGTTAGAAAAGGCTAAAATAACGGTTGAGGATCTGACCCTTAAGTTGAAATCTCTGATTGAATCCAAAGAATCTTCAATTAAGGTCAAAGAAGGTTTGGAAAATGAAGGAAAGCAGCTTGAGGAAGCAAATGGATTCAGACCTGCGAGAAGTGATGATACTTCAAAACAAGAGTTGGAAACTGCAAGAGAACAATATATCGTAGTGATTAATGAACTGGATGCTACTAAGCAAGAACTGAGAAAAATGCGTGAAGATTATGATTCGTCCTTGAAAGAGAAAGTTGTTTCCTTGAAACAAAAGACAGAAGCTGGGGATGCCATTACAGCACAGAAGGAGAGAGCCAATGAGCTCCTTGAGGAAATTTCAGCTGCTCAGAAATCAATTGAGCAGCTGAAGAGCGCATCAGTGCAATCCCAGAAAGATCAAGAAGATGTATTTGTTGAAAAGACTGGGCAGAAACTTTCATATAAAGCTGCCCTTGAAGAGTCAGAAAGGAAATTGCTCACCTTGAAGAAAGATTTTGATCCGGAACTACCCCGAAATCTTGAATTGGTATTATCTCAAACAATGAATGAAATTGGGTCAATACAGAAGCAAATGGAAAGTATGAAGACTTTGGATTTAGCTGTGGTGAAGAATGTTACTACAAAGCTGGATGATGCTAAAGAATCTCTACATAAAGTAGTAGAAGAGGAAAACACTCTTTGTAGCTTGGTTGAAACTCTGAAGTTGGAGCTAGAGAATGTAAAGAAACAGCACTCCGAACTCAAGCAGAAGGAAGCAGAAACAGAATCTGTTGCTACAAATTTGCATGTTATGCTTTGTAAGAGTAAGTCTGAGCTTGAAGCATTTGTTGGAGAAGAATCTAAGGCTAGAAGTACTTGTGAGGAAATGATCTCAACCCTTACTCAGATATCATCAGAGACCGAAAAGGCAAGACGAGAAGCTGAAGAGATGAAAGCTAAAGCAGAAGAATTAAAGAAAGAAGCTCAAGAAACCAAAATTGCTTTGGAAGAGGCTGAGAAGAAACTTATAGTCGCTGAAAAAGAAGCAGAAGAAGCAAAAGCAGGAGAAACAAATGCTCTTGATCAGATCAAGGACTTGTCAGAGAGAACCAGTGCTGCCCGAGCATCAACTTCAGAAAGTGGGGCCAAGATCACAATCTCGAAAGAAGAGTTTGAGTCGTTGAGTCGGAAAGTGGAGGAGTCTGAAATGTTAGCTGAAATGAAAGTAGCTGCTGCTTTAGCTCAAGCTGAGGCTGTGAGGGCTAGTGAAAATGAGGCTCGTAAGAGATTGGAATTAGTCCGGAAGGAAATTGAGGATATGAAGGGTGAAATGGAGGTGGCTTTGAAGAAGGCAGAGATGGATGAAGCTGCCAAAAGGGTGGTGGAGGGAGAGCTGAGGAAATGGAGAGAAAGAGAGCAGAAGAAGGCGGCAGAAGTTGCTTCTAGGATATTGGCCGAGACTGAGAATGTCCCGTCTCTTCCGGAATCTTCTGCACAACAACAGTATAGCTTTCATGAGAAGCAGAAGAACTCTCCGGTTAGAGTTATCGAGGTACGGAAATTGGAGAAGGAGAAAAGTACTTCTAAGAAGGTTGTTTTACCAGGAATTGGTGGTATAGCATCTTTTATTAGGAGAAAGAACCAAGTTTGAGATTTGAGAGGATGTGCGTTTTGGTTGTCTGTACAATTTGTTACCTGTTGTAGGTGACAAGTTACGAGTGTGAAGATTCAGTTTGGTAGCAAGTTTTTGAGATTGGTGTAAATTCACTCCTACATGGGGCAAGACAACTGATCTGTGAGATTATTGGTTGAAGAGTTAGCAAAGTGATGTTTTTGTTTGCATGGATGGTGGGTCCCACATAATGAAATTGATTTCCAACATTTCATTTCTTGTTTGAAGCATCAAATTTCAGAATTTTTATATTTTCTCAAATTTTAAACCATAACAAAAATACAAAGAACAGATAAATTGGACCTTTAAGGGAAACAAATTTGGGACCGAACTGAATGTAAAGTGAATTGAAAGGGGCAAAATTGAATAAAAGTAAACATTGGAGGTATAAAATTTAATTAGACTAAATAACAAAACTCAATAAAAACAGTTGCAACTTGCAATACTAATAAAACTCTGAACAAAATATGTTTCGTCTTTCAAGAAAGATTTCGCCCCAAATTTCGACACTTTATCTGCAACAAACCCTTCTTCCTTCTTCTTCTTCTTCATCACATTTGAGTGTAATGGGGGAGGGGACAGTGGTGGTGCTAGCACCGACATGGAGTTTGGATTCTCTAGGCCTGAGTTCCGGAAGGTCAACTAGCCGGGACGGTCGAGCTCTATCATCGCCATGTCTTCCTCTGCTACAAAAACCCTAACGTTTGGCCCTCGAAGATTGAGGAGGCTGAAGTTAATTGTTTTCCGAAGCTACTCTCAGCCGCTGTGACGAGTAGGAGAGCGGATATGACGCAGAAGGTAATTGACAGGAAAAAACTTCTGTCTTATCATTTTGAGGAAAAATTTGACAGGAAATTGGTACATTTTGATGTTGATACATTTGTTGAAGAAGCTCTTGTAAAGGATGGTAGATGGATGGCTGGGACACCCGAAACTTTGAAAGGTTCTTATGTTTTTGTACGTTGTCATGGGGCGCGGGATCGTCGTTCTGGAGTTTGTGGGCCTGCACTGGTTAGTAGCAGTAGCAGTAGGAATAACTCTCGGCTTTGAACGGGATAGGAAAGTGCTCCTACTTGCAACTTCTGTTCCATACCACGAGGTCTCGCCGTTGTTTTCGTTGTGTTATGTCCATTGTTTTTACTGTGTGCTTCTTTCAACCTTCTAATCTAATACTATACACATAAAAAGAACCGAGCCCAAAGTCCTACAATCGCTGCTATTTTGCCTGTGCAATGACTCCTGCTGTCGTAGGTTCAAATTCGAAACTTCTAGCCGCACACACTATATCCGTTGCAAAAAGTTTTGGTTTGAATGTACTGCAGTTGGGAGTTTGGTGCTGCAGTAGATGCTTTCTAACGTCGGAATTCTGAGCTATATCACACGAACCAAAGTACAGCATAAAAGAAAGTTGCTATTTTTCTTTCCAACCAATACTTCATTACAACTTTGCTCTCGTACATCACATCAGGAGATACTTTATTCACATTCTTGTGATTGGTTTATTGGGCGTAAGAGGGGGAAAAATAAAAGGAACAATCTTAAACTAGAATTACAGTAATCATGGGCTTTTAGTTCAAAGATGAAGGATCTTTTACTTTATTCATTGTTTTATCCCTTCAAATTAAAAGTGAAGAGAATCATTTTGCTTTTCAAAATGTAATTAACCAACTGATTAGTGAATAGTGACCGTTAATGTAGGCAAACTCAATTCCGGAAGCTCCATTCTTCGTTTTTGCCTTTGGTATGTTCATTCCACATTGATTTCGATGTCATTGTGTGAGTAGGCAAGCCCGTTCTTTTGGTTCTCAAACTTGTGGAACTCCGATTCAATTGTTTTTGTGATTCTCGCATCTTCGGAGTCTGGCTCGGGAATATCGACATGGAATGAGCCCTGTTTGATTGGTGTAATAGATTCACTATGAGCAGCTTGCTCCTTAATAAAATTATAGAGCTGTTGATGGAAGGTATGGTCGAATGAGAAACAATTGCTCGTATTTCCGTTTTGAGAGTTTCGCGATGACCCGGATCCCTCTTTTCTGCAAAAATGTGGAAGGGATGCATAATCCATTACCTATATAACGAGTACCAGAAAATATATCCCCATTAGTCAAGATTAAGGAACAACGAATGAGTTATAATGCTATTTCCAGGACCAGAAAGAGATAACAGTGTGAAAACGAACTTGTTATGTACAATTGAAAGAAAAGAGGAAACTTATTTTGTTTTTTTTTTGTTTTGTTTTTTAGTCCGAAAAAATTACCTTGAGCAACTCATCTCTTCCACAACCTTGCAGCACTTGGATTTTCCTCCTCGTCCTCTCTTGTAAAAGAGGCTTTACAACCTGTAAGAAGCATATATGTGTAAGGCCGGAGATTTTTGTGGTTTCCTATAGATGAAGGATATTATGACAAGAAGGATTTATACTCCAAAGAGAACAAGAAAGATACAAACCTTCCAGCACGCAGAAAATATATATGGGGCATTAACAATATAGTATACATCTGTCTTCTCCGGATAGTTTAAGTCATCAATAGTAGATATAGCAGTTAAAAGCTGCATAAGCATATTCAAAGATGGCAATGTGTCAGAATGAAAAAATACATTTTTATAATGCCTGCTTGGGTAGGCGTCTGAGATGCGTTTGGAGACCTTGAACGCACCAAATCTAGTTTAAGTTCATAAGTGCCACAGTATTTGGCTCAAACAATTAGTTATGAGCCCGTATAATATTACCAGAGTAACTCCAGTTTACCCCAAATTCCAGTTTCATTCATTTACCTAAATGCACCTTCAGTGGGTCTATATGCAAAATGCATATGTACAGAATAAATGATAGGGAGGATGAATTCATCCTATCTGTGAACAAAAGATTACCTTAATTTGATTCAGAGCAGAAAGCCTTAGACCTGTCATATCCAAAATCTTCACACATGTGCTAATATGCCATCCGAACTTCTTTGTTGCAGAAGGCTACATGAAAAGCGACATAGACCTTTGATACAGTAAACAATCAGAAAGTGAAGGAAAAAAAAAAAAAAAGTGTCTCCGCTACTTACCAACACGATGCGATCTCTATATTCATTCATTTGGATATGAGACTGGATATAATAGTGCACCTACAGACCGAAAGCATAGAATAAATATGCAAAGAAAAAAAAAACAGCAAAAAATTTATATCGATCATTGAAACCATCCTTACAGAAGCCTTGTCATACGTGCTTTGACCTACACCAATAGCTACAACGGGAAGACCCTGCAGAATTTCATAGCAGATAAGAAAAAGAACTATTTAATCATCTTTTTGCAATGATCTGAATGAAAAGAACAATCTTATTTCAAAGTATATAACCCATGAGTACCTCCTTCGAATATCCAGACAATCCTAGAAGCTGAGTTTCTCGCACTGCTCTGTACAATTCGGTTGGGACAATCGGTTTCTGTCATTAGTGTGGATTCAAAATTACCAAAATGGGCTAACACTTTATTGAATTTTGACCCGAATTAGAATACAGGAGGAAAAAAGAACTCACTGCCAATATGTTGTCAATCTCATTTGTTATCCTCCATTGTAGACTATCAATCAACTGGAGAGTTAAAACTAAGCTGTGTCAAGCGTAAGTGATACTAGTATGAACTTCTTAGAGAATTAAAATCAAATAATCTTGAACCAACATTATTATTATTATTATTATTATTATTATTTTCAATAATCTAACCATTTTATGAGCTTTGGCAACATTCCACTCCCTTGCCTTAAGAAACCGCACCAATGTTTCAGTCGGGTAACCCTGATGCACATTCTGAAGACCAGCGTTGTGTTAATCAAGAAACTAAGTATTTAATTTGAGAGTATTAGTATAAGAATTAAGAAATGTTTAATGTAAACTACACAAATAAGTAGTCTAAAAATTCAGTACAGATCTAAAACCGTTGTCCAGATCAAAGGAAATGAAATGTATTATAACAAAAAGAGTTGACTAAATGCAATAAGGAAGAAATTCACCATCTGAACAATAAAAAGGGGTTCAGGCTTCCAAAATAGAAAGTTCATTAGATCCAAATTATTACTAAAAAAATGGCATAGACAAGAGATCAAGTAAGATTGAGAAGAAAATAACAAACTAACCTTGAATGCATTCTTCAGCGATTCATCTACTGTTAAATATTCGCAAAAAAAGAAAAGAAAAGAAAAGAAAAGAAAAGAAAATAATAGAAGAAAAAAGATAAGAGATGTTATCAATTTCAGATGAGCAAAACATATAAAGAATAGATCGAAACAGAAACTGTAGTGAACTGTTTCAGAACGCAACCTTGCTCCATTAGCCGATTAAGCTGCTTGATCGCTTCCTGATTAGAAACCCCCATTTTCTCTCTTCGTCTTCCTTTAAACTAAGAAAAATTAAAAGACACTCCGAGATCCAGGATCAAAATGCTGAAACCGCCAAAAACTAAAGCGTTCCTCCTTCGATCCCGTCTCCCTTATAGCTCCTTCTTCCACCTCCAACTTCAAATAAGAAAATTTAAAGATAAGCACAAGATTCTACCTCCATTAAGAGAGAGAGAGAGAGAGAGAGAGAGAGGGAATCGTGAAACTTTCTGGTTTTTTGTTCAATAGTGTGAGCAAAGCCTGCAGTTATAAGCTGTTAGATTTGGTGCTCTGGAATTTTTTTTTGAAGTTACCGAGACTTTTTCTTTTTTGGACAAAAAAGAAAAAGTGTAATTAATTATAAGCTTTTTAATATATATTATATATTATATATATATATATTTTTTTTTTTTGTTTTTTGGTCCAGAAAAAAATGGACCGGTAGTTGAGTCGCGATACGGGAGTCTCGTATGAATTATATAATAATATGATAAATATAAATATAAATATATATTATATTAAAAAAAACAATATTTATAATTAAAATAATATTAATTATATCACATAATAATATATATAATACATATAATATTAATAATAATATAATTATTTATTTTTAGGAGTCGTCTAAAATTTCTGGTGGAGTTCTTAATTTGGATTATTAAAAGTCTTAAGGTAATAATATTTAGAGAAAGTTTTTGACTTTTAAATGTCAAAAACTGTCTTGGAGTTCATGTTTGACTTTGAAACGTTTTATTTTTAAAACATATTTTTGTTTTTTTGAGACATGATATGATTTGATGTAGTTTCGTGTCTCTTTTTTTTTTTTAAATATTATTTAAAAAAAATAAACATCGCAAAAGCATATCAATCAAGAACTCTTTGAATAATAGCCAAAGAATGAAAATAGTATTTTCTATAGTTTAGGGATAATTTTTTTTAATAATTATTAAAAGATAAAAAAAATAAACCCATTTTTTGGATTTTAGGATAATTATTACTTAGTTAGTTAGTTAGTTAATTAGTTAGTTAGTTATATAGTCAATTAAAAACTAAATACATGTTATATAAGTAAATATAGAGAAGTGATATTTATGGGTGGGTGATCCAGCTGTCCTTTAAGTTTTTTAACCCTAAATTGAAATAAATAAATAAAAATTATTTTAAATTTAAAATAAATGAATTTCGATTAAAAAGTGAATACTTTGTAAATAAATAAATAAATATATATATATATATATAAATAATAAAAATTGGAAAATAAGATTCGTATTCATAAAACATAAGATAAGTGAGTGTTCGGATTTTATTCACAAACATAATGAATCACAATTTAAACAAAAGTAGAAGATATGCTAATTTTTGTAAGATGCTCTTTCTTCCATTCATTTCAACAAGAAAATAAATAAAAGAAAGAAAAGAATATGCAATGCTCTTAAAATGTCAATTAATTCGGATTAGCAATAACAATGTCTCCCAAACACTTCGACCCTTTTTGTGGGGGGAATATGATAAACGAAAGGAAAGTTCATGATCCGATCGGGATCGGAAAAAGAGTCGGAAGAAATTGTTTGATCTTCTTATTTTTCTTTCTCGAACATTTGAAACTAATGAATGTAGTGCTGGTTCATACGTATGGACATATATATGAGTGTAAAAATGATAGTGAGATCAAATTTAATTAAAATTTAAATAAAATATTATGACTTGACAATCATTCACATCAACTACTTAATATCATGAATGATATTTTTTCTTTGATTTGAGCCGTCTATCTGAATTCTCACTAACTAGTTTTTAAGCTTGGACAGTTCTCCTTATTTGGATATTATGTTCATCATCGCTCTTCCTCGTTAACTCATGAATGGAACGAACATCAAACAACAAAAATGCCGGGGCGACGTACCTACGAGCCATGACTGCGCTCTTTCATGATATGATTCACAAGGAAAAAGGGGTGAGGATCTAATAGTTCCTTATGTCTTTCCCTTTAGCAATGAACGAGCTTTCAAAATGGAAGCTTGCAGACTTGATCTAGTCTGTTGATATAGGTAATTGCTAAATCCATATTATCTAAATTTTGTATAAATCTGATCTCCCACTTATATTCCAAACAAATATACAATGTAACGGAATCGACCCAAACAAATATACAAGTGTAACGGAAGGGGCCCAAATCATATGGAGATAAGCCCAAAGTATATTACTTTATTACAAAATTACTAAATTGAAGATCTGATCTGCACCCCCTTGTGGATCCGAATGAATGGTTTGGAGAGTTGACGCTATATTACTGGACCATCACTTTGGAGGTATTTATTATAGGACAAATATATATATATATATATTTACGTATACTTATCTTCCACCTCGTGGGTTGTGTGAGAGAGAGAGAGAGATGGGGAGAGAAGAAAATAGTGAGAAGGAAGAAGAAGTAGTAGTACTGTATGAAACAAGAGGAGATGGATATGGAGGAGTGAAGAAGGTGTTTAGTTTGACAGTGGTTGTGGGAATATGTATGATATGGTTTTACAGATTGAAACAGATCATCACCATGCCATCTTCTGCCCATCATCAAGCTGGTGGATACTGGGTTCTTATTGGTATGTTCATGGCTGAGTTATGGTTTGGCCTGTACTGGATAATCACTCAGCCTGTACGTTGGAACTTTAAGTCTCGCCACCCTTTCAAAGACAAACTCTCACACAGGCCAGTTTTCTCTCTCTCTCTCTCTCTCTCTCTCTCTCTCTCTCTCTACTCTATATATATAGAGTACAGAACGAATACATTTATGGAGCTCAAGCTCTGTGCTCAAGACCTCAATCCATGGTGATCGGCTCAGAACTGAGCTTGACCTCCATTGATGGAGGTTGGGGTAAAAACAAAAAATAAATAGTTTAGGGAAATAATTGTAAATAGATAAATTTTTAGAATAAAATAGTAAATAAATGAATTCTAATTTTAACGGGAAAGTTGAAGGATGAGAATATTCATAATTTAAAATAAATAATTCGAGGAATTCATTTATAATTCATAAAAATTATAAAATTGACCTATAATATTTATAATATCAGCTTCTAAGGACATCTAATTTTCCCTAAAATTAATAAATTAGATTTCGTATAAAACAAAAAATTGATTAGTATTCCTCAAGACATACTAGATAACGAGTATGTGTACCATAGTTGGTGTCTGGTCATGACCAATAGTTCGTGTCCAAATTCTTTCCCTACGAATCTTTAGCTCTCCATATCATTACCCATGTAGGTCCTACGTACCATAAATTCTTATATGTACTTAGTATTTGACCATGGGTAATGTGATATATGAAAGAGGTATTTCTGATTAAGATTGTATTTGGTGTATCACGATCACGTGCATACCAGAATCTATCTATCTATATATATATATGATAAAGTCTGGTTATAATTTGCATGGGCATGGCCTATATATATATATACAGATATAAAGAGCAGGTACCGGATGTAGACATATTTGTCTGCACGGCAGACCCGATTATGGAACCACCAACATTGGTGATAAACACAGTGTTATCAGCCATGGCTTATAACTACCCACCCGAGAAGCTAAGTGTTTATGTTTCTGATGATGGCGGGTCCGAGTTGACATTCTATGCTCTCCTCGAAGCCTCAAGTTTCTCAAAGATCTGGATACCCTTTTGTAGAAACAACACTTCTGTTCAACCCAGGTCTCCTGAGGCTTACTTTACTCACTATTCTGCTCCTACTCATTCTCATGATCAGTGGTTCTCTGTCAAGGTTCCTTCTCATCACCTCTTTTTTCTTTCTTTTTGGTGGGGCCAGGAGATTATGTATATACATACATATATGTATGTACGTATCAAGAAATGCATGAATCAAGACTAAGTAGTAATACCTGTGATGTTTTTGTTTTGAGTGAAGAAAATGTATGAAGAAATGAAGGACAGGATCGAATCAGCTCTACGGATGCGAACAGTTCCAAAAGAGACAAGGGATAGGCATAAAGGGTTTTCAGAGTGGGATAATAGAGTAACAAAGGAGGATCATCAGTCAATTGTACAGGTAAGTAACTTTATTAACATGCACCGAGTGACACCAATTTTTTCTTAATCTTGAGCTGTTTTCCAGATCATTATTGATGGAAGAGACAGCAACTTTGTGGATAATGATGGGTCTCAATTGCCAACTCTAGTTTACATGGCAAGAGAAAAGAGGCCTAATTTTCCTCATAACTTCAAAGCTGGAGCAGTGAATTCACTGGTATGAAATAAACCTAATAGCTTAGCTTTTCAGGTAGCAATATAGAAATATAAATAGTTATGTTTATGCAGATAAGGGTGTCATCAGAGATAAGCAATGCACCATTAATCCTTAGTCTAGACTGTGACATGTATACAAACAATCCAGATACAATACAAGAGGTATTATGTTTCTTCATGGATGAAAACAAAGGCCATGAGATAGCTTATGTTCAATTACCTCAGCACTATAACAATCTAAGCAAGAATGACATTTATGGAAACTCAAATGTAGCGGTTGATGAGGTACATGGCTGAAGAATTAGGAAAAAAATTTGATAGGTTTGAATTGATGCATATTCTAATACATGTTTCTGGGTTATATATGTAAAGGTTGAACTTGCTGGAATAGGTGGCTACGATGCTGCCTTGTACTGTGGGACCGGATGTTTTCATCGAAGATTGAGTCTGTGTGGAGCAAAATTTCAGAAGGACTTGAAAACACGATTGGACAATAATGAGGGCAAAGGGAATGATACAAGAACTGTTGATGAATTGGAAGAAGCATCAAAACCACTAGCAAATTGTAACTATGAGAACAACTCTCAATGGGGAAAAGAGGTCCCTCTTCTCTATAACTACATGGTCTATATGCCTGATTTATATTGTCCGGTCTATTTTCTTACTACATAAGTTTCTGAGACTACTTATAACTAAACACAGTATTGAGGAAAAGAAAAAAAGAAAAAAAAAAAAGAAAAACATAGTATTGATGAAGATTTAATCTGTACTCGCATCCCACCTTATTTCTTTTAATGTTAATTAAGGTTTTTATACTACATACTCTACAACCTTAAGTCTCACTAAATTTGCAAGAAAAAGACTTAGTTACAGGGGTTGATATGTGGGTGTCCAGTTGAAGACAATGCCTTAATTTCATGTGTCATATAAGAAAATGACAATGCCTAGTGAATTGATTTGCAGATGGGGTTGATATATGGGTGTCCAGTTGAAGACATAGTTACAGGGTTGGCAATCCAATGCCGGGGTTGGAAATCGATTTACTATAATCCAAAGGAGAGAGGGTTTGTGGGTGTTGCTCCAACCACCTTAGAAGTAGCTCTAGTTCAATTCAAGAGATGGAGTGAAGGAATGTTTCAGATATTTGCCTCCAAGTATTGCCCTCTCATATATGGGCATGGGAAGATAAAACTGGGTGCACGAATGGGCTATTGTATCTATCTCTTATGGGCTCCAATGTCTTTCCCTATGCTCTACTATGCTACCCTTCCTCCTCTTTGCCTCATCCATGGCATTTCTTTGTTCCCTCAGGTAATATATACCTTGTTCTTTCCCCTATTTATACACACATTAACTCCTGTCCTTCTAATTGAACTCAACAAACTAATAAGTTTTACAATGTACTAATACGAGTTTAACCTAATGTTCGAGTTGAGATTCTAGATTCAAGTCTCTAGACCTACTCCCTATCTTGAAGCAAGTGAGAGAGTAATTATTTTAGGACTTACCCATATAGGTATTGTCGTTCAGCTGCTACACTAAAACCCAAAGATTAAAGCAGGCACAGACCACCTTCTGAGAAAATGTATGTGGTTCAGATAATGGTCTATTATAACTCATAATTGATCGAGGAATTCAAAATTCTGTGCAGATTACAAGCCTATGGTTCCTACCCTTTGGATATGTCCTTGTAGCCAAAAACTGTTACAGCATAGCTGAGGCTCTAAGTTGCAGAAGTACATTTAAAGCATGGTGGAACCTACAAAGAATGTGGTTCATTCGAAGAACTACTTCATTCTTATTTGCTTTCATCGACACAATAAAAAGGCAGTTAGGACTTTCTGAAACTAAATTCAACCTTACAGCAAAGGATGTTGCTGCTGAGGACATAGCAAAGAGATACGAGGAGGAGATAATGGAATTTGGAAGCTCAACCATCATGTTCATAATCATGGCTACACTAGCATTGCTAAACCTTCTAAGTTTCATATCAGGAACAATCAGGACTTTGATGAATCTTCAGGATTATAAGGCTTTGGATCGATTGATTTTGCAGGTTATTCTTAGTGGGGTAATAGTTCTGATCAATTTACCAGTTTACAATGCACTTTTCATCCGCCATGACAAGGGGCGAATGCCATCCTCAGTCTTACTCATGTCTGTAGTTTTAGTTTCGTTGGCATGTCTAATGCCTATAGTTTGATTCAGTTCCTTGAAACTGAGAACTGAAATTACTAATGATGTTATTGTTCTTCCTGTTCATAAACGAAAAATAGACATTACACTCCTATTTCTCTTGTCTTCAAATAGAAGAGGTGTTTTTCCATTTTTCTAGCAAAATGCAAGTTCTAGCCTGTACTAGTTGGTGATGCCGTGGATTTGTCAAAGTAAAAGTTACAGGTTTCAACTGATGAGTGTTTACGAAGACGAATTTCTTTACCAATTAACTGATCAATCTTTCCTATAAGAGTCTATAATTGTATTCATTGTTTATTTATTTTTAGAGTTTGTTTAGAACAAAAGAATAATCATTTCACAAGCAGTATCAATGATACAAGATGTCAAGAACTAGCCAGAAAACTACTAATAAACCACAACATTGTTAATATAAATCCAACTGGCATTCGTGTTTGTGTTCTTTACTTTTCTTCACAACAATTCAGTTTTAAAAGCACAAAATAAAACCTAATACACTATATTCATCTTTTCAGAGAGACAAAGATGAAGTTACTTACAGATGCCAACCTCTTTTCTTCACCTCTTACAGAGCAATTACTAATCTTCTGCATGTGGGCTTTCAAAAGCAGCAAAACCGTTTCTTCTGCAAAGTAGAGAATAATCAAATGCATCAGGGACCATTATCAGCAACATAACCAAATAAATGTTCTTAGATAACTGAAACACCATTTAAATTGGACCAAAGAGAATGGGTCTCCCCTAGGAGAGAAAGGATCATAGTAACAGGTATATCACACATCAGGTGGGTCCAATTCTATTAACATAACTCTCATTAACTAGTCACACCATACAGCAAACAAGATCTTCAAGGCGGTACAAGCCTAGAAGTGTAGTTGTAGTAGATATGTATTGAAAAGGAAAAAGCAGCACTCATATAATAAAATCACACAATTCCATATAAAAGGAAAGAAATATGGACTAATAGATTTGTATATAATACGTTCTCACATTCTGAGGCTTGGCAGGATCCACTCTAGGATTGATGTCTGAGTTAACCCTTCCTGGAGACTCAGGATTCCCACCGGTTTTCTTCTCATTCCTGGCCTTGTTAAAAATCACAGTAAATCCTTCAGCTGAAGCAGGATCATTGACATCCCATTCGCCAAATTTTGGTAGCGGTCGACCCTTCTCCTGCTAAGATAAAGCAAAGTAAGATGTGCCAAGTCTATACTAAAACGTCACTGTGCTCTAAAATCGAGAAGTTAAATTTACCCCAAAAATCATATCAGCTCAAAATTTCTCTCATTTGGCAAAACAGAATCTTAAAAGCAAATACACATCATTCACTGACCCGGATGAATCCTAAAGCGCTATGAAAAGAGCATATGTGTAACATAATCGAGATCTTAATGAAAAAAAGAAAAAAGAAATCTATCTTCGAAAGATCTTAAACTAGCAGAAATTGATCGAGATTAAGGAAGAAAGCTAAAATGAAAGATCAAAGCAATCGAAGAGATATAAACAGAAGGCATAAAGTAGTATACAGCTAAATCCAGGTAGCAAACAGATCAGTAAGAACACCGATAATCGAACAAACTAAGCTCAAAAAATAAAATAAATAAATTAGTGATACTTACAGACATGAATCGGCGAGAGGGAAGACGTGGTCTATTTCCGGGAAGAAGAAACGAAACGAGCAAGAGAGAAGGGAGAGGAGGGAGAGAAGGGAGAGGAGGGAGAGAAGGGACTGATAGGAAATATTGTCAATCGGGCCCCTTCTTCTTCTACTTGTTGGTGGTGGTGTGAAAGAAACAAGCAAAACTGTTCTTTTTTTCTCTTTTCTAAGTTTCTCGTGGGTAAATTTTTTGGGTCAAAATTCCAAACAAAGTCAAACGGCGTCATTATCAAACGGAAAATTCAAAGTTGGCGCCGGGAACCGTAACGGAATGGATTCTGAGCTGGCAAAAGGGCGAAAGGCATACAATCGCCTCGTTGGCACTGTATTTTTTTATATATTTATATTCTTCTAAAAATTGTATTTGTAATTGTATTTTTGGTATATTATTTGCAGAGTTCCAATCTTTGCTATGTGATAGTATTTATTAGTATATATATATATATATATATAAGAAAGTCTAAACTTAAATATAACTTTAAATTATTGAATTGACCAAATAATAATAATAATCTTGAATTGACCCCCCAAAAACAAAAATCTGACTTTGAACTTTCTACAGAAAAAAGAAAGAGAAAAACCCTTAAAAAAATCTAGCCATGTGACCACTTGAGTTGATGATAGATATATACTTCCTTGATCGGAGACTATGACTTTGCTTGCCAACATTTTTTTTTTGTCATGTTCTTCACTTTTTAGTGATGGATTTTTCAGTACATATTTTATATTAGTGTCATAAATCTTAAAAATTAATTTTTGAAAACAAGTAAATATATATATATATATATATATATATACAAAGTCCACAATTTATTTATATAAACAGATATCTGCCCAGGACAACAAATAGGTAGGTACAGAAGCAAGGGGTGTATTTCTAGAAATACAAAAGAAGAAGATCTTACAACTAAAACAAAAAAAAATATGTATGAACGATAAAATTTCTCCATTTCTGTATCAACTTGTTCCCTGCTACACACCCCCACAAAATCAATCAAGAAATATCATCATCACTTTGTCAAGAAATTCACTCCTTGCTATTGTAAGGGTTCAACCAATGAAACATTGTTTATTTACCAGTTCCAAAATCTTCAAGTGAACAATATGCTGGTTTTCTACAATTCTCTGTTCTTTCTAGTTGAACCCAAGGTGGCAAGCACGGTATCTGCTTATATAATAAATAAACAAGGAGGCAGAGGGACTTACCGGTTAGCAACCTATCATTTCAAATGATGAATTAAACTGAGAATCTTCTTAATGGATGAATCATTAGGTTTTTTTGAAGACTAGGTTACATCTTTAACAAGCCATACATCTGCATGGAAATTGTGAAAGACATTCGTAACATATTCCAGGAAAAATACCTGAATAGAAGTATTACGATTAGCCAAAGCCAAATCCTTCGCTGCCTTCATGAATAGCAAGCAGCAAGCGTTCTTCAAGCTGTTCTTTGGACGAGTATTCAGGAAGATCTAGCTGGTTAAAGCTGACATATTTATGGAAGGATGATCAGTGGGTTTGGAAAGAGTGAAAAAACAAAAACAAAAAAGGAGGCCCATATATACGTTGTACATATATATATAGGACAGGTAGTAGTAATATAGATCTTTACACTCACCATGTATGAGCCGAGGGTAGTCGATCAGGAGCTCCATATGCCTTATGAATCTGAAACCTTTGAGGACCAGAGATACCTTGCAAAGCCTTGAAACCCTCCAAAGGAACCTGAAAAATCAACAAACAAATGTCGGTTCGAGTTGAAAACTCAGTCAAGAATTCACTTTCCTATGTTCGAACTTGTATGCAAAAGTAACACATTTCTGGCAAAATATCAGAGGAAAACATTGAGGAAAATTCAAAACCTTGGATGTTCCAGTCACAAATTGGAGAAATCTAGCCATGTCTTCTTTATTGAAAGATTTAATAACCTCCCAAAACCACTGCACAACACTTGATGCAGCAGTATACCCAGTATACTCCGAGTTGGCCTTCAAATCATCCACTGCAAATGAAACACACTTAATATCCGGATGAAAATGGGAGGAAAAACGATACACATTTACAACATAGATAAGCCAACTCACGATCAATTTCTGGAAGTCCACTGATGAGTAGCTCAAGCTCTCTATCATTGAAAATGGATATAAGTTCTCTGGTTACCAATTCGTTGAAACCTTCAAGAAAAGAATTGATTTGAGGGCGGATAGCATTTGTCAAGATATGATCGGCAACAAGGTCTACATATTCGTGCTTTGTTTCTTCTGTGACCCTTATGTTTCTTCCTCCAGGTTTAAGCTCATAATCAGTAACCTATTCAACCAGGTCAACAAAAAATGAGTAAGAAATCATCTTTTTTTCTTTTTTTTTTTTTAGGGGGGAAAAAAAAAGTTCAACCACAGCAAATGTAAAGTAACCAAATAACTTCCTGCACAAGAAAATCAAAGTGAAAACTTTGGCGAGTCTATGGAAAATTAATTATCAGTTTTACAGGGTATACCTCGTTTTTCTCATATAGAATGTGCTTTTCTTCATCAGCATCCATGCTAAACGTCAGGTCAGGAATGTCGCTCACATCATTCTGATATAGGAAAGCAAATATAAGAAAAATTAAAATGGAGAGAGAAAAAAAAAAGATTCTGACGAGTAGAACCACTAGTTAAAAGCACTAGAAAGCTCCCTACCTCTAGCATCCACTTCAAGTTCTTGTAGTAATCAGGATCAACTGCCTCTATATCATGGTACGTCACCTTTACACCGAGTATGTGCTTGTAGAAAGATCGAGTGAAATAAACATCTAGGAGTTGCCCATCAAACAGTGCCTTAGCAACCTGCAGAACAACCAAGTACACCTTTAGAGTGACACAGTAATCAGTTAAAATTCAAAACACCAGAAACCTAGTAAAAGAGAATTACCACACGGCCCACAAACTTGAAGTAAGAAAGATGCTCTGTTTGGTAAACAGAATTTGGATTTGGCTGGAAAGTCGCATTGTTTCCCACGGTTGTGAACAACAATGCTCCCTTGTCAAATATAACCCTTGAGAGTAATTGATACCACTCTCTCGTTAAACCCCCAGCATCAATACCCTCTTCACCTTGAAACTGAACATTCAACCTTCCTTTTAGATCCTGAGTCGGTCGCATTCGCAACTGGTTGTAAGAGTCCTCCAAAACATAGGCCCGCCTAACACTAATTCCTAGTGGACCACTGAGATGTTGCTCATGCTGTTGCCTGATTCTTGAGCGGAAATAGGATCTCTTGTTGTCAAAATCGATCATCCTTGGGGCCTTAAGCATTACTGAAAGTGATTTCTCCAGCAACTGAGGATTCTGTCTTATAAAAGCATTTAAAAGCCGCCGGTGCCGCTCAGAAAACCTTGTAAATGTGACAGCACCATCAATTTTTCTCTGAGAATCCATACTGCCTTTGGTAGATAATGGAGAGGAGCTCCCAGAAAATTCTTTGACCTCTCTTGCAGTTATATTGCTAAGATCTTGTTGCAAAGTGGACTGATTTGCTTGTAACTTTTCACACAAAACAAAAAAAGCCTCAATGAATGGCAGAAGTCTCTGAGCTCCAGGAGGAAGAGGGGATGAGGAGGCAGAACCTTGTACATGGTCCCCAACATTTATAGTGGGCATAGTCTGAGAGAAAGAGCTCTGGGATAGCTGTGTCTCAATTACACTTATACAGTCACTCAATTCTTGCCACAATGGCTCTAGAGCTACGTTGAGCCTCCACATGGTGGCTTGCTCCTCATGATCACCATCACCTTCAGACTCAAGACCCATAGGATCAATCACACTAGAAGTGAGTGAACTAAGTGCTTGCAAAACACGCACAATTGCTGTGCCAGCCATTGAGGCAGCACTAAGACCCAGCATGTTTGTATTTCTTAAAGTGACAAGCTCACTGACAGCAGAACTGCTTAATCCATTGGCTAATTCTGAAAGTTCCAACATAAAGAACTTCCGATGGGGAACAGCAACTGAGGCTAGCTTCTTCAGCACCTCACCAGTAAACATATATACTTTATCTGAAAGCCTAGAGATGCAACAGGACTGGGTTTAATTAATTCCATAAAGGAAGAAAAAGAACTAATAAAAAATAAAAAGGTCATGGATTGGCTGGGTAGTCAATGCAAATAAAGAATAGCAAGTTCCTTATAAAATAGAACAAAGGAATAAAGCACCAGAAGAATTCTAAAGAGAAAAAGTACCCTTCACGACCAAGAAGGCTGCAAAGATTACGCAATTCGGATTGTGGGAGCTGCAAGAAGATATCACGTGCATCTATGTTCTTTTTTGTATCTGAAGTTGCTGACTCAGTAGTATTACACTTGACTTCTTCACTAGACTCTGCCTCTGATGAAGGAGGATCTTTAGGAATATCACCTGAAGCTTCATTTGCGGATGACTCTGGAGGATTCGCTTTCTCCTTCTCAGGCTGGAACTGGTGCTCTAATTTTGATGCAGCGCTATAAACAATTACTTGAAGCAGACCCATGACCTGCAACAATTTATGGATGTACAGAAAGCGCATAAATTTCAAAATATGATATCAGTGTGCAGGTGTCGGTGTGTGTCGATACATTTAAGAAAAAGTTTGCAGTTCAAGCTATTTCAAGCAGTCCTCGAACCATATATCATATATACCTGCTCAAGATGAGAAGTGCTTCGTAGAAAAAGAGGTCGATTCAAGAGCTTCAGGAACAAAATAAGAGGAGCATCTAAGAGCTGAGAAATTTCCAAAGGTTGTGATGAAAGTGCCTCCCCAATTTTCTCCTTTCCCTTCTCCTCCTTGATTTTGTCGATATATTTTGGAGTCAAAGACTCTGGAACACTTGTCGGATCAAAGTAGAATAACATATTTGCAACAGCAGAATGGTTTGTAGCCAAATAAGTAAAAATCTCAAGAGTTCGACGCGACACCAGAGGAGGAAGGCCTGTTGATGAGACAAAAATTGAACTTACAGTCAGTATGTCTTGGGAGGTTGGGGGAGAAGAGGAGGGGGGAAGCAAGACCAAAGGAAAAACTTAGGGGATCTCAGAAGGGGAAAGTATTACCATCCAACAATTGTGATCGACCGTAAACAACATTTGGCTGACAGCCATACAATCTCTGGTAATTAGCGGATGATGCTTCGCTCACGATTCCTTCGGCCTCGGGCTTGATCATATCAAGCAAGAGATAAACCAAAATAGCTCGAGTACCACTATGTGCACATAGGTTGAAGAAGAGTCTCTGCAACAGACCTTTCCCAAGAGGCTATACCCAAAATTTTAGGGAAAAAATGAAAAAAAAAAAAACGGGGGGTGGGGAAGAGCACAGGACACCATGTTAGCTGAAGAAAAGGTGCTAATAGTTTCCAATTCCGAGTACCATTGTAGCACTGTATAAAGTTATGTAGGGAGAACATACCTGCGCTAATCTTAGGAGCCGAATCAAAGCTTTCAAAGAGTTTCCATCCAAAAGTGGTTCACCTTCAACCTCTTTCACCTTCAAGCTATCTGCAATGGCAGAAGCTGCCCTTCGCCCAATTGTAACCCCAACACCCCTGTCCATCACTGCCTGCCTATCAAAACCCAATCCATTTCTACGATGACCCAATCTGTGGCTGCTATCAAAAAGGCTATGAGCCTGATAATGACTCATTGCTCGGTCCCTGAGCATTTGGGCTTCAGCAAGTAGTGGAGAAGGGAGTGCTGACAGAACTGCCTCAGAAGAGGTTAACAGTACCTAAAACAAAAAAAAGGTAACAGTTGTTAAAACCACAAAAAAGAAAAGCATTAGCAATGAGATTGAGTTTCAAGATGCAAACCTCTTCCCGCAAATCAGCTGGAAAAGTAGCAATTATTGAAGCATTGTCCATGTCAACCGGTCGTCCTTCAGCCAGCTGTGCAACCCTCTGTGCACTTTGCTGGGCCAAAACTTCGGCCTGAATATCAGGAGGAAGAGCAGCTAAGAATTCAGGATCAATATCGTCAGCGGAAGGAGGTGCATAAACTGGGGGCTGAACTGACTGAGCTTGCTGGGAAGCAAGAACTTCCGCACGTAAATCTTCAGGTAGTGCTTCTAAGAACGTGGGATCAATAGCATTAGCACCAGAAGCCTCATTATTTATGCAGTTCTGACCCTGATCGGCATTTGGAGAAACCTGATCATTCTGTGCAGATGATGGTTCATCTACACTAACATCAGAAGCAGAACTAGGGAGTTGAGTTATGGTCCCAGTATCATTTCCATTCATATCAACATCTCCACTTGCACAAACAAATGAAGCGGGCAAATTGGCTGGAATGGAATCCTCTGATCTAGTATTTGCAGTTACATGAATACTACCTTCACCGTCTGTTCTGGAATATCCATCACATCCCATGGCCTGTGGAGTCACATTCTGAAGATTTCCAGGCACTTGTGGAACCCTGGCAGGATGTTGATTGTCAAAATCTGTACCCAGCCCGACTTGCTCACCATATGTTCCATTGCCTTCCCCAATTTCCATCTCGTCGTTTTCAATCCGCGTGATATTCAGTGTATGTGGTTGGATGTTCATAAGGTCCTGTGCCTCGATACTCTCAACTGCATCGTCAATAATGTATTCTGGATTGACTTGTGAATTACTCTCACCTACAATGGTAGCTTCTTGACGTGAGGTTTCAACCACATTGTCTTGATGCTGCCCTTCTTCAATTTGTTGATTTGCAGTGTCACCAGCCTCTGCGGACATTTGATTATTACTGGCTGGGGCATCTAATTGTTTATCCTGAACTGTTGCATTTTGGATGTGTCTTTCATCATGACTATCAGAAGGTGCGATACTGCGTAACTGAGATATAAAATGTTCCTCAACTGCCTCGGCAATTGCAGCAGCCTGAGCACCCCCTTGTGGCTGACCATCATCAGTCCATCTACCATCACTCAACCCTCTTCGACCTTGTAACTGCAATGAGTCCATACCTACAGAAAAATCAGTTAAAGGAGGAGGTGCTACACCACCCAGACGATCACCAAAGAGACTACTTGGTGCAGGGTCATAAGGTAGAACAGGATCTTCAAACATGTACAAGTGGGCTACATCAAAGTTCCTACCTGATAATGTATCCAACTCTCTGGATAGATATTCACTGGATGACCATGTGGAAACCATATCTCCTGAATGGGATGGCCTCAGAAGAAGAGGATGCTGAAAACCATTTACTTCCACAACAGACCGCTCAAAGGACCTACCACTCTGTCTGCGGCGTTCAAAACCCAAAGGCCGTCTAAGACCAAAAAGATCATCAACATTAACACCTTCAAAAGGTTCACCTGAGACGTCAATGAGACTACTTGCAGCTCCAGATTGGCCAAGGACTGGAAAATGATCTAACCCATCAAGGGCTTCCCTCCATCTGACTTCTATGACCCTGTTCTCATGAAAATCATCATCATCTTCATCAACCATCTCATCATTGTAATCAACCCCCAAGCCAGTATCATCATGGTCTTCCACATCAGTATCAACAAGTGACATCATGCCACCACCATCTTCTTCATCCTCATCCTCCCCCTCATCATCATGCTCATCATCCTCACCATCATCTCCCATGTCTTCATCTTCATCACCCATTTCATCATCTGCCCGATTCTCTACATGAAAACCCATCTCAATTTGGTCAGAGTTGTGTAAAACCCCACCTTCTTCCATCTCTTCACGCATGAAATATTGACCAAGCTCCATAGGTGCATTGGCTGCCATTGTGTCCTCCATTTCTATTCTCATATCCTGATCTACAGACTGACTTGTATCTGCAACAAAATTGACTTCATTTTGAGAAGTAACCTGATTTTGTTGCTCACTCCCTACTACATCTCTGACTTCCTGTTGACTGTCCCTATTATGATCATGACCCACAGTTTCAACAATTGATGGCAGATTTGTAGGATCATCAAGCCTTTCACTTGGCTCCTCAATCTTTTTCTTGTTCAACCTGTCAGATTTTAAGATCTGTTCACTAGCATTTGCAGCCCTTGTCAGGCTTTCTAAAGATTTCAATACAAGATTTACAACTTTAGTGGCATCAGGATGATCCAGATCAATCACTTGAAGAATACTGGTTAAACACTGAACCATTCCTCCATCTATCATGCTTTTTGCTATGTCCGGGGAGCAACCAGAACCAGGCAAGTTACTGGATGATGAATTTTTAGATAATATCGAATACACCAAATCAACAAAGGCAAAAACCATCTTGTCTGGAAATAGAATGTTCTTTGTTGAGCTATTCTCCAAGTTTGAGAATGACGATAATGCTTTCACAAGTTCACTAATTACTCGTCTACGGCCTTCACCAGAACGACCACAAATAACTACCAGAAACCAAGAAGCTTTTTCAGACAGCTTGTCTCTCCACTCATCAGGTCCTGCAGATTTATCAATAGAAAGTGGAACCAATTGCTGTAAAACATGGTGGAGGATCCCAACATTTTCACCATTCAAACCCCGAAGATGGCATAGTTCTGAATCGCGTCTAAGTATAACCCCAACCGCATGTACATACATTGAAAGAATATCACTCAATAACTTGAGAACAAAAGTTACTTTAGCCAGTCCAGCAGATTTTTCAGAATCTGACTCTGTTTTCTTTGTCTCATCAACCTTTGATTTACCCTTAACCTTGGTAGTAGAAGGTTCAACTACATCTAGCGAAGCTACATTACTCATAGAATCCTCCTGGCTCTTTGTCAAAGGATATTTTAAGACAATTTCAAGAAGCTGGTCAATAACTTGAGCAAGATTAGAAGGAATCTTTTTTTGAATCTTAGAGCATTTACTTGGTCCATCATGTGCCTTATTTTCAGATATCCGTAAGCAATCATTAGACGGCAATCCAACTTCAACACCAGACGCTTTTGAATTGTCCTTCTCCTTCTCTTTTGATAAGACCACAAAAGTCCTACTGCCTGATGACTCTAATTGACAAACCACAGCTGCAGCTTTCATGAAAATTACGGGATCTCTAGAGATAACAGGTGCCATTGACGTCAAAAATGTCCTCACAGAGGTACGTCCAGTATGTCGATTTCCACTCAAAGATTGTTGTATTTCCAATTCCATAGCAGTTTGAAGGGTCTGGGGATCTTCAAGGAGATGCTGCACAATGGCAGAGGCAACAGCATCATATCCAGGAAAAAAACAACTTCTTGAAAGACTAAACAGGTCAGCCAACCCTCCACTTTCAAGAAACTGTAAAGCAAGAGCATTTGTTTTTGTCAAGCGTGCACATAACTGCAGAACAGCCTGCATGATCACTGCAGGGACATGTTGTTTCATCAAGTCACAAACAAGTAGCAGCACTTTATTGCTCTCTTCAACAGTTAAATAACCAGTAGGCTTCCCCAAAATGTTCTGAAATGCTGAGACAGAATCTTTTTCATCAGCATTTGAAGGTGGTTTGTCCACTGAAACTGACACAGAAGTTAACACAGGAGCTTGCGCAGCAGATGAGTCTGGCAAAGATCCCAATGAGGTTTCTTCAGTACTTGCAAAGCAAATTTTGGGCCTTGACTGCAACATATTGTCCAATATGAGTAATAAAGCACTAATGCATTTTGGTGCCAAAATTTCATTCCCAGACTCCTTTCTAGCCTTGAAAGTTGTCAAGATTTCTATTGCAGTAGATATGATACCATCTTGTGCAGCAATCCGCCGGGTGCTTCCGTCCTCGAAAAGAAGCAGAGCAATAATATGCAGCAACATACTCAATGGACCATTATCTTTTGTGAAATCCAAAGGACAGAGCTTTAGCTGCTGAATAAGATAAGATGCCACTCTGGGACGATCTTCACCTTTGTTCCGGTTGCAAAGTGTCAAAAGCAAATCGGTCAAAGTAAATGCCATTGTATCACTACTCTGAAAGAGTTTCACTACTGAAGCCAAAATATCATCTACAGGTGGTGTATCTAAATTCCCCTCATCCGTCATGACATCCATTGACTTGTCCCCATTGTCTAATTTAGATGATTCAGACGAATTTCCCAGTGATAAAGCAAGGGCACGGGCCAATTCATCATCCTCCTGCACAGGATCCTCAGCATGAGTAAATAGCCACTCCATGGCCATTTCAACACTGTTTGTCTCCACACGTCTCAGCGCCTCCTCTGCTCTCGCCCTTGGAAAACCCATCTCGACAATAGTGGATATAGTACCTTCATCAGGAGGCGGAAAACTCCCTGTAACACCACTTCGATTTTGCTTCACATCTCCAACACCAGAGTATATACGTGTAATGAGAGAAATAATGGAAGAAATGAAAGACGAACTATAATTTGGAAACAGTGGATGATTCCAAATAGGAAGTATCACGTCTAGAACTTGAGACTGCAGCATGCGAACAAAGACTTCAGGGTCCCTTGGCACAGGAAATAGCCCAATTGAAAGACCAACAGCAACGGGCTGAACAAGCAGCTGAGCTTGGGATGCTGAGGTTGGAGATAAAAGTAGAGATGAATTAACAAAATACTCAAGGAGGCGGGAGTAGCTTTGCAAAGTATCAAGCAGCCATGTGTTGCGAGGTAAATTACTTCCTTCACCTATCTTCCTATTATCAAAACTTGAAGTTGGGTTTGAATATGGTAATAATGTCCATAAGAGCTGACTTGTAGCTTCAAATGTTGTAATTAGCTCCTTGAAGGTACCATGGACATAAAAATTATTGACCATTGCAGGACAACATGCGCGTCTTCGACCGTCAAATGTGAGTGCAGCCATATCATCTACAACTTTTCCAAGATATCGACACTTAACTGAAAGTGGCATATCTGGTCTAGTAGAAGAAGAATGCCCTGAAAAACTAAGAGCCTCAAGAAATATCTTTGCTAGAGCTGTTCCTAGGGTCTTTGAAGCTGAACTCAAGGACCCTGAGTCAGCTCTATAACGGGGTGCTGTAAAACTCTTGACAAGAGCTGTGAAGAAATTGTGTAGCGTAGAAGCCAGCCTGTTCAGAATTTCATAGACTAGAAGCTCCGGACTTTTCTTTTTCAAATCCTGTGAAGATGTCTCCATAACCCCCAAAGAAACTTCAGAATCAATGTGTAAACCTTCTAGGTGCCGGCTTGTCCTTCCGCCACGTATACGTCTTATTCCATTTCTAGTGTGACGGTGCAGACCTTCACCAGAGCGAACAGCTGAAAGAAAGTTGCGTTCTCCAGTCCACCAGGACTGAGAAACATTCCTGACAGAAAGTGGATTGGTGTATCTTACCACTGGTATATTTGCTTCATCATCACTCTCTCTTCCCACAGCAGTAGTAGGAGTTGTCTCTGAACCCTCCAGTTCTTGATCAGCATTCCTTTTCTCATCCGTCTTTGAATTGTCGACCAAGCAAATTTGCCAAATTATTTCCCCATATGTGCTCCCAAGATCTTTCAAAACATCAGCATCTGCAGTTCCCAACTCCAAAACCACAGACGTAGTCCCTTTCAACAAAATATTTGACAAAAACAGAATGCCTTCAAGACTGGAAAGACTTTTCAAAACCTTAGTTTGCATTGAAGATTCTATTACAGCAAGGTGAGTCCTTCCGACTGAAACCAAGAGTTCATTTGTTGATTTCAGGTGTTCCCTTAAAAATGAACATACTGCCCGAGCCAGAGAAGCAGAATGCTGGTGTGAGAAGTTCTTGAAGGCAATGGAGATACTCTGACCAACTGACACAGACGGAGGCATTAAAGGCAGGGTAAATAGCTGTAGAACAGATTCAACCCCCTTCTTTTCAACAAATATGCGACACGTGTCAGCATTCTGAAGAATTGTTTCAAGAAGACGGGCAGTATTGCTCACACAGTCAGAAAGGAATGACTCCAGATTTACTGTTGAAGAATCAGAAGATGACTCGGTGGTATTCTCTGAACGTCCTATCTTGGAGGGTCCCTTATCATCTGAGTTCTTCTCTTCGCCATCAGTCTCCATGGGAACAGGAGTGGAAGAGCATGAATAATCAGTAGATATGGAAGAAGCATCAACCCCAGATCCAATTTTTAAAATGGCATTTAAAATTTCTATCAGCATGTCAACCCCAGGCCCACGCAATGACGAAGCATGGCGCATTAGTTCATCAAGCCCACTAGACAATGACCCTAAAGTATCATTGGTAAGGGCACGCAGATATGCTCTGGAAGTAAATATTTTCACAAAGCACCTCAAAGCATTACGAGCTTTAACGGCTTGGAGGCCATTATTATTCAAGCACAAGGCATCCAAACACTGAGGTATGCATGTTATGGCCTCCGAGGAGCAGACAACACCATCCATTATACCGTTCAAGAAGGCATCAGGAAGACCAGCTGCATCTAGGACAGAAAAACAGGTAGGGTCTTTGTGAATTAAATCACTTGTGACAGTAGCTGCAAGTGAAAACACCCCTCCACCAAAATCTCTTGCCCTTTTAAATATTATGCATAAACAGTGAGGTAACAAATTCTCCTCAGAACCATATATGCGGGCAGTATTTCCAGGGGCATAAGTTCCGAGGGATATCGCACGCAGTAAAGCTTTCATCAGCAATCGTCGATGATAAGAAACTAAAGCTTCAGAGTACAAAGGCTGCATGTCATCTACATCAGTTGAAGCACGGGCACCTGCTTGCAAACTCCTTCCAACATAATCAGTATCTTCACCTTGTTGCTTTGAATCACCTGCAACATAAGACACCTCCAGCTTAAGGCGAGAGATGGTATCATCCAAGCCCCCCAAGTCTCTGAACATTGCAGCTGCTGAATTGCTATAATCCATGAAAGCTTCTAAGATGTGCACAGCAGAACCGACCAGATGTAAATGCTGTGGGTTGGTGTCCTTTAGGAGAGGCAGTAAAGTAGGAATAAACCCCGGTTCAATCGAGCAACCAGAAGATGAGGAAACCAACACGGTGACAAGAGATAAAAGAGCCTCAGCAATTAGAACAGACCACTTCGTCCCATCACTAATTACAGAACCAATGGCCTTTTGCATGATGCTCGATATGATTCCACGGTGCCCACCAGTTGTAATTGCATTTAACACACTAGATTGGCGGGAACGATCTTGACATAGAGCTACCAATGACAGCAGACACAATATCCTTATTTTTTCAGGAACTGCATCTTCATAGCTTGATAACTCCACTAACTCATTGACAAATTCAGGCTCGGTGTTAAAGAAAGTTGCCAGGTCATCAGCATCCCCACTTGCTTGAACAAGAACAAGGAAGGCATACAAGCGAATGCAAGTATACTGCTGTCGAGTGGCTAAAGACCCAAATGCCCTGGCAAACCGGATCCTAGTCAGTAGAGAAAAACTCAGACTAGTGGGTACATTGTACTCCACGATTAACTTGTTCAGAAGCTCCAGATCCGTCTCTGTGCAAGTGTTCGCATTGGGTAAATGAATGATTTGCCAACCCCTGCTGGGCCTTTTTGTGATTTCAGCACTAGATTCATTCAATGCGTAGAACTCAAAATGAAGAGTGCAACCCAACTCGAAAGTAGTCATATCACACCCATTATGTATAGCACATGCCACCAATCCAAGACCTTCTTCCTTTCCCCCCCATCCTTGTGCGAGAGCAAATAACTTTGAATTCAAAGATGTATCCTTGATAGTATACTTTCCAACTGTTTTCTTTAAGAAAGCACCCAAAGTCTGCAGGCAAGCCTCAACCACATCTGCATCAGTTGAAGCTAGCAAGGATGATAGATGCTGCTGCAATTACAGAGGAACCAAAAGTGTAAATTGATGAAGGGGGAAAATGATTTACCATACATATAGTTGTAAAGTCCCCAGTTTATAATCAAATTTGAAATGTTATATAGTTACCTAGCAAAAGATGCACTAAACACAGAAAACCCAAAAAGGTAAAAACATTCAGTGGCTAACCTAAATGACAGAAAACACTTAAAACAATTCTTAAGAAATAATACCTCATAAGAGCTGTAGAAGTGCTTATTGGTGCAATGCTCTAAAAGAATTCTAATCACTCGGAGAATTTGAAGAACAGCTTCCCTTGGGAAGGGGGGATCAGAGTACAAAAAATTGCCCTCGGCCTGCAAATCCTTCCTTGATTTTATGTGCTTCTCAAAAAATGAGTCAAAATGGTTGAAGAGGTCAACCCAGTGATGAAAATCACCCTGCAGCATCAAATGAAACCCATGAATCAAAATGTACAAAGAAAGCACAGATTACCACGTTTAGGAATTTTAGAGGTACCTTATCGAACTCCCACACAAAGCCTTTTAGAGGTTCCTCAATATTCTCGAGCGGAACGGAAGTAACGCTGTTGATAAATGATCTAATTTTCGGAGGCTGACAAAAAAAAATAAAAAATTGCATCTTTATTTTAATAATTGAAATCACATAACCACGACACAATGGAAAACATATAGTAAATTGAGGAAAGGAAGATAAAAAGAATCATAACAGAAATTCAATATCTTCTGGACAGACAACATTGCTAATGGAGGCTTTTCACTTTCGGAAGCAAGTGGTCCTTCATTTACTAGTACAACATCAAATATGTGTCTTACTTAACTCAATATCAACACTTTTAGCTAACCGTCATTACCTCTTTGTCAAGTTTCCTTACATTTTAACTAGGAAGAACTTACATATATGATTATGCATGCTGAACCTGGTTAATAACAATCTAAGCAACAAAAATTCGATCTAGTTTTTAACATCTTGAAATTAGCTCTAGAATAACAAAGTACAGATAAGTGATTCCACGCTTAGGTGGTTCTCATGCTTCTTTTCTTTCTTTGCCAACTTAGAATTTTTAAACATGGTCGTCCAAGGTGTTCTTTAAGAAATAAGAATATTTGAATTCCCAGGTTATAAAGTCGGTAGTCCCATGAACCAAATAAAATGCAGAATAGATATATATAACAAATGAAAACAGAACTTAATTAGGCTGCATTAGGAAATGAGTTTAAAACTTCACTTTGCCACTAAGACTCCAAATTCCCTGATCAGTCTTCCAAACAAAAAATCTGTTTTACCTGACGATATAATCAAAACAGAGTTTCAATTTAACAAGACTATAGTTTCAAACACTTTTCCAATGCGTACTTCACCTATAGAAGCAATGCCATAAGCAAATGGAAATAGAAAATTTTGATTCTAAATTCAGAGAAGCAAATGCAATTAAGCCATTCAAAAGATGAGACTGAGTCATAGAGAAGGAACAATCAAATCAGTCCATCAACCAACGGAAAATCACTCGGAAAATTTCAATGATCAGGAAGAAAAAATCACTTATTGAATGAACAAGAACCCTAAAAATCATCACGAACAAATATTATAAAATTTCGAAGTAAGAAGAACTAATAATTCGGTACCACTTCCAGCGCCCTCCTCCTTTTCAGCTTCATCTTGGTACTGAAAGCATAACACGAATCGGAAATTCGTCGAGTAAACCGATGAATTCCAAGAAGCGATCGAGAACTGATCGAATTACAGCCACTGAAAATCAATATAGAAAAGAGTAACAAGGTTAACGAAAAATAATAGATAATTGGAGTCGTTAGAATCAACAATTAAGTAGAAGTAGGGTTTTTGAACAATTATCGGATCGTAAAACGAAATGAAATGAAACTCCGATGAAAAAGAACAGAGGGAATTGGAACCAACGAAATTAACCAAATTGAGGTTTTACCGATCAAGACTAGGGTTTGATAAGATCAAAGAGAGCGCGAAGAAGAAGAAGAAGTAAATCCCAATTAGAAGGAAACCTGAGAGTGTGGTGTTGTGTGTGTGTATATATATATATATATATATTTTGGGGAAGAAAATGGAGAAACGTCCACAGAAGATAGCGGAACACTCACTAGTAGTTGAATCCTCTTCTTCTTTTTTTTTTATTATTATACGAAAAATACTTTTTTTTTTTTTTTTTTTTTTTTTCTTACATCAGTAATTGCTGTTGGATTTTGTTCCTTACATGTAACTTTCCACGCGGCTCCCGTACTGTTTATTTACATGACTTTGATAATGAGGTCAAATTTGGATGTCATTTGGAAAATCATCCGTTACCAAAATTAGAGGTAATATTTAAAATTATATTTTAAAATAAAATTTTAATAATTTTGAAATATTATCACTATTTTCTTTATTTAAGTTTATTTTTTATATTATATAATATATTTATAAATCATCCATTAAATCAAAGATTTCAAATTTTTTTCATTCATACTACTTATACTTCTATCTACATATATTATTATTATATGTATAATAATAATTTTTCTTTTTCTTTTTCATTTTTGTTTTTCCTTTATTTTATTTCTTTATGGAATCAAGTAAATATAACTTAAATCACATGGGGTAAAAGTTAGGCGTATCTGTACGTGCATTTGTTGAGACTTTCTTAGCAACAAAGCAAAGCGTGAGGGCCCCCACCCAACACTTTATTCCAAGACAACCCAGAAGAAAGAAAAAATGTAGTGCATTAGTTCTCGATCTCCCTCTACATATATATATATATATATACACTCATACATTCAACAAGGAGTGATCAGAACAAATGGCTACTGACTGTCTAGACTTCACGGGCTCTGCTCATTTTGTCGGTTTCATCCAGGTTGTTTCCGAGGTCATTGTATTACCGTAATACACTTGCTTCGATGAATCATCCCAATAGGCCTGAGGAAGTAACAAAGAGATGGCAAAACTCTTGCAAGTTAAAAATTGGGAAAAGTGCTTAACTGATGGATCATAAGGCAACTTACTAATAAAACAAACTAGAAAGGAAAAGTTGGAGGAATCTAGTAGAATCTGCAAATTAAAAAGCTACCAAACCATATAGTTGTCCATTTTATAAGATACATTGATACTTCACCAGTTTATCATAATATAACCTTCCCTAATTATAAAGATTTGGTATGTTTTCATATGTACCTTCCACCCTGATGGTAGATCCTTTGACAATTCTGTGAGGTCGTGTTGTTGATTTCCATCACCAGCTTCTTCAGGTGGTGTATTTGAAGCCTTATTAGCTAGTTGTGCTCTCCTACGCTTCACCCTCTCACGCCTGCAAGTAGAAAAATATATATATATATATCATGAAATTCAGGCAGGTAAATAGTAACAATAAAAAAGAAGTAAGATGGAAGCTTGTTTTAAAGAAAACTTGTCTGGAAAATTATTTTCGAGGAGGGTTCTCTACAAAATTCTTACCAATCGCCTCCAAGTGGCTGAAAATTAGCATTATCCCTAGCCTCCCCACTAGCAATCTGCTGTGAATGCCACTCCTGCAATGAAAAAATTGATAAGAAACGCCGAAGTAGGCAAAATTTCAATTTGTTACGAAACAATACACCATCTGTACCTCTATTTCCCTCTGCCGCTTCCTCTCAAATTTCTCATATGCATTTTCTGGTTCTTCTTCATCTTCAAGCAATTCTTCCTTTGCTGCCTTCCACTAATAAACCAAAGAAACAAAAAAGACTTAAAAACCAATAAAGAGGCGCATTTCATTCTTGCTAAATCATTTAGTAATGAAGCAATCATCCGACAAGAAATCATAGGAAGCCTATTATCCAGTCATACCTTGTCTACTAAACTTGAGACTTTTTTATTAGACCTTAGAGAGGGAGCAACTGCAACTGTCCGCTTTTTAGGTCGTGAGGCTGATAACATTAATAACTTGTCTTAGATTACTAATAAATAAATAATAATAAAAAAAATAAAAAAACAGAAATGATATCTTCTAATAAATTAGCCAAAACAAGATCAAGTTAGAGAAAAATTATTATCAAGATCCAACCCGGTCCCTGCAGAAAGAATAGTCCGTAGGAGGACCTCAATATATTCAGTTAGAGAAATCTTAGGGACATTATTTACATAGTCAATTTGCTCTGAGAAGAACTGCACCTTTGGAACTAATTCTGGTAGCTGCTGATGTAGTATTGTTTGATGGCACACCAGTGTTCTCTTTCTCCAAATTGGTTGCAGGTGCTTGATCAGTGGCTGTGGTAGTCTCTGCATATGCCTTGTTAGTCACAAAACCACTTTTTACAGAGGAAGTATCAACATTGACCACATTAGGGCCACTGACAGATCCAGTAAAGGAGTCAGTAGATCCAATTTGACTAAACGGATGAGTATCATAGCTGACAGGAATAGCCTCGGTAAGTAACAGAAAAGACTCTGAACCATTAACAACAGGAAGAGGAGGTAGAGTTCCATTTTGCAGCTCATTAAAAGCCACAGGTTCAACATTTACAACCACAGGAGCAGAGTTAGTATATGTATTGGAAACCGGGTCATAGTAAAGTTGTCCATGAGGCAAAGCAACTTGAGATACTTCAGAATGGCTATAATAATTACTGCTAGGGACTTCCATAACAGTTTGTCCATAAGCAAAACTTGAATCAGGATAGGTGAAACTGTATTGTTCTGTATATGAAAGAGGTTCCCCTGTTTGTATGTAAGATGGGGGTTGAGGGTACAATGGATCGGGTGGCTCATCTGGTGGAGGTGGAGGTACTTCTTCATTATCAGGTGGTGGTGGGGGAATCCATTCTTCTTCTGAAGGAGGTGGAACAATAGACTCAATCGCTGGGACAACGGAAGTAGAGTTTGTGGGCACATAAAGGGAATGAACCGGTTGCTCCAGTGGAGTGAACTCCTCAGCAACTGATGCATCTACCATAGTTGCATTGCCTGCAGAATTCATACATTCAACTTCCATATCCACATCCATGTCAACATCATCCCCATTGTGAATATCATGCTTTGGATCCAACTCATCAGGAAGTGTAGTCCTATCGACTGGTTCATTCACTGTATCATCAGCACTTAATGGCCTATCAACTTCTAATGGTGCAACGCTTTCATGTGAAGTAATATTAGACATTTTACTTTGGCCATCTGCTATATCGTCAATATTAGGAGATATATGAGAATTCTTGGAAGGAGAGGATGCTCCATTCCCAACTCCAGCTTCTGCAGATTCATGACCCATCTGTTCCTGCAATTTGTCCTTTCCTGTGCAGTTTGAAATGTCAGTTGCATTAACTTCATCCAGTTGTGCAGCTACAGCCATCTGATAAATTTCTTTGTTTATGTCACTTTCAAGCTGTTTAAGCTGCCTATCAGAATGCTCCCAGAAAGGAAGCAAAGATGACCCATAAGATAACAGTGACTTAATATCTGAAAGCCTAATCTCAACTTCCAAAATATACTTCAACATCCAGTCATGACCCTGTAAATAATTGGACCTGGAATAAAAACTTGACCTATCAAGGGATGAAGAATAAGAAATAACTAGAAATATAAAAAAGAAAAAAGGGAGAAATAAAAGCAGCAAGTTCGCGTTACCCTTTCAAGGAGTTGAGTCTCTCTAATAAATATTCACTCTGATTCACAAGTCTAGACGAAAGATCAAACCCTGCCTTGTGTTGTTCTTCATCAGTTGTAGCACGCATGTGTAACTCAGAATCTATTCTTTTCAGGTTTGCATCATCAGATGAAGAATTGAAAGCACTAGAACTACTCGCTAATCCACTTTGGTTGACATCAGCTATCCCATTGGTACCTTCCAGAATATTACTCCGGTATCCTTCGTTCTGTCCATTCACTTGGGACCCATATATAGACAATTCTGTGGCGTGTGGAACTGTATCTACACCACCAGACCCTTTAGCTGAGTTTTCAGCTGACAAGTGATCCAAATTTACATCTGAATTTGAGATGGATTCTTTCTTTTTGACAATATTACTCTCTGATTCTCCAGAAGTAAGATGATTCTGATCACTGATGGATCCAGCTGCCTGGGTCAAACCATCGGGCATTTCCCATGAAGTTTCCCCAGTTTCAATGTTCCAGTAATAGTAACTATTACTCTCTTCGTGCATCACCATCTTCCAGGCTGCACTAACTTCCCCAATGATTTGTACATCAGAACTATCGTGAACAGATGCCTGTTCAGCCAAATCAGCTTCCTTGTTTATATCACCTGATGCAATAGCATAATTTTCTCTTTTGACAGTGTCATCCGGGTTTTCAGACACTTCAAGTGAAGTAGGATCTATATCCATTTTCTCTTGAGTGACTGACTTATCAATAAGGTTTTCATCAGATTTGGAAACTGCATCCTCACCTCCTTCAACATGAGAATCCATGACCTGCAAAAGGTGAACCACCGAGATCTGTGAATAAAGGAGTGCTTACCATGATAACAGGTGGGGTTATTCAAGACGAAAAGATACAAGAAGATAGAATGATCAACATAAACAAACAGATGATGGGAGGAGAGGAGAGTCTTTCAATGACACAACAAATATAAGTAACAAGAAATTCATAAGAGGTAAGACTGAGTAGTGGGAAATTAATTTTCGCAAAACAGCCTATAAAAACCAACGGAACCATGAAAGCGGGAATCCGTTAATTACCTCATCATTATGATCAGGCAAGGAATTATCTCCAGCGTCAGAGTTTCGTCTTGTCTCTGAGTCCCCGTCAACTTCATCGTCACTATATTGCCCAAGCAATTGCAAAGGATTCTGTGGTTCCTGACCTGCAGAGCAAAGATACAATCGTGTCAAATACTCCAGAAACCATTACTCAATCCTCTTAGGACACAATAAATATACAGATCCCCATTGAAGAAAATGTTTGTAACAGAAAAAGCAAAAGGTCGCAGCAAAATGGAATAGTAATATGACATAAGCAGTTTAAATTGCAGCAACTCTTATCAGCCACCTGCAACACATCCAAGAAACTTGTCAGCGTGGCATAGAGCAAATGTAAGCCAGAAACATACGAACCGATATTAAATTTCCCTGCTGACATCTCCAAAATGCTTTGATGATGCCAGAAACGGCATAAGGATGGGAGTCATTCATAGTTTCAGTATGGAAGGGCCCGAGCTGTTGTTAGAATGAATGTTCCCATGACCACAGCCACCCTACAGTCTGAAAACAATTTCTTGTTGCAAACAACATAACATGCCTTGTACATATAGTAGTTCCAAACATCCACCATAATAATGTGGAGCACTCATTTCCTCTCTACATAGTCCTTTTTGAAGAAAACTGACGGAACCCACCTGAAGAAGTTGGTGAATTGGGAAAACCAGCCCTCTCTTTCGGATCTGTGTCTCCTCCAACTTCATCATGTACGCTGGAGCCACCAACATCTCCTAACCACGTACAAACAAAGCAAATCCAGATTTAAAAAATAAAATAAAACCTACTGAATCGATTTCGCAAACCATTTTATCCGGAAAATAAAGAACAGGAGGAAGAGATTGTTGTACCACAGGGTTCCGCGAAGAGATCAAGCTTGACACGGCGACCGGTGTTGCTGAGAGCAGCGAGGCGACGTTCTTTTCTCTTCCCCATACCCAAACAAGTGTGGTTCCTTGAAGAAAGTAGGATGCCGATCCAAAATCTCAGCTATTAGGGTTTCTTCTAGCGTTTCAATTTGTGATTTTTAGATTTTTAGAATTTTAGATTTTAGAATTTGGGTCGATTGCTCAGATCAGAGTCATCCTCTTCGCGCGTTTTGAACACCTTTGTCACCTGTCGGATTCCCGGACGGCTCTTTAACTACCTGTCGCTAGGCCTAAGAAAATGGGCTGAATGGGTTTGAGCCCACCGTCAATGCGTGACCGAGCTCGGCCCAAATAATCGTCTGTCAAAATCTCAGTTAAGCCCAAGTTGCCAAATAATAAAATAACCATAGCACATTGCATCCTTACCTTGTGCATCCATAGAGGGAGTAGGAAATTTTGGTAAAATTGATCGAAATTGAAAATATAATCGAGTTGGACTTTCATTGATTTGATCGAAAAAATTGATCATAACTGAATCAGGTATTAGAGCAGTTGGTTTTGATTGAAATTGGTACAACTTTTTTTTTTTTAATTATTTTTTTTTCTATTTTCACTTAATTGTATAATGATATATAAAATTAATGAGTATATATATTATTCAAACTGATTGAAACTAGATATTGACATATGAAATCGACCAAACCGACCGAAAAATATTGATTTTGAGCGGTATAATTTTTTTGTTCACCCATACATCCGCACATAAAAAAATTCCTTTTTTTTCCCTTTTTTTCTCGCATGGTATTTTATCATACAAAGCTTTAAAAGTCTAGTTTCTAACACAATGACAATTCATCATTCTGATATCGAATGAAAATATTATTACTAATTTAAATGTTAGGCTCAATGGGTCATCTTATTCTTACCCGTTGATCTCAACTGGTCAAAAACAACATCATCTTGTTTTAGTGATTTGAAATATTTTTATTTGTATTTATGAGACATTCCATATATTGTTGGAAATGTATGGATCTCTAGTTTTATTTGCAAGTGATAGTTTACAATTTCGAATTTAAATGAAAAAAGTTATAATGAAATAGGTGGAGTATGTGCATGAAAATCATAATTCAAATAAGTGGAATATGCGCATAATCATAAAAAAGTTTTAACTTTTCATCATTTAACTTAAAGGTTATATATTTTTATTATAATCTAATATTAAATATTAGATTTAGAATCATAAAACTTGAAACTTTCAAATATTTTACCTTAATATTATATTTTTTTATCATAACCTAATATATAAATATAAGACCTAGAACCATAAAGTTTGAATAGTTTATCATTTAACCTAAATAATAAATATTTATATTATAATATAATGTCTAAACATTATAATTAAAACTATAAAGCAGGTGTTACACCATACACCGGTGGCTATGTTTTGTTGTAAGTGAATGCAACGAAAAGACCCGGAAATAACGAATAATGAAAAAATTCATATATTGACATTTATTTCGTGCTCATTTCAGGTCTAACATTTCAAATATTTGATTTAAATATTAAACTTTTCTATCATAACTTAATGTGTAAATATTAAACTTAGAACTATAAAACTTGAACCTTTTATTATTTTAACTAAATGTTAGATATTTTCATGAAACTCTATGTTTACATATTAGATTTATAATAATAAAGGTTTAATATCTCATCATTTGAGCTAAAAATTAGACATTTATATGAAATCCTAATGTCTAAAAATTTAACTTAGAACTATAAAAGTTTAATTTTTTATTATTTGACCCAAAGATTAAATATTCTTATCATAATATAATATTTAAATATTAGACTTAAAATAATAATATTTAAACATTTTATCATTTGACCTAAGCCTATATTTAGGTGGAGGGAAAGGAGAGGAATGAAGTTTCTTTAAAAGAAACTTAGAGGGAATAGATCTTAAAGTTCCCTTTTGATGTTTGGATTTTTTCTAACACGAAAAGAGAAAATTAATTTCTCTTTATCGTTTGGACAGTTTCAAAAAAGAGAAGAATTGAATATTTTAATGCATTTGTGATTATATTATCTAATAACAAATATTTAATCAGTTAATATGGTAAAATAGCTTTTATGAATTATAATTAAAAAAAACCTTCCATTCTTTTCCCTCACAATCTCTCAAATTTTGAATGATCAAAGACCAAAATTTCCCTCTCTCTCCCTTTTTAAAATCATATCCAAACAAAAAATTTCCCTTCCCGTCCCTTCCTTCCCCTCCAACCAAACATAGGCTAATGGTTAAATATTTTTATGAAACTCTAATATCTAAATATTATATTTAAAATTAAAAAGTTTAATCTTTCATCATTTAACCTAATATATAAACATTATATCTCGAACTATAAAACTTAAACCTCTCATTATTCAACTTAAAGGTTAGACTCTTCATCATTTGAATTATGACGATCATCAATATATTTTACTTATTTCACTATAACTATTTCAATTCAACTCAAAATTGTAAATGACCACTTGCATATAAAATTAGATATCTAAAAATTTCTAACGGTATACGGAACATCTCATAACTCAAAGTGAAACATTCTGAATCACTAAAATAAGATAATGTCATGGTTGACCTATTGAGCTCAACGGTAAACATAAAATGACATGTTAAACTCAATGGGTGCATAACAATTATTATTTAAATTAATAATAACTTTTGTCCTTGTTTCCATGTCATTTTTTGCATATAGATGATGAAGAGACATGAACATTAGTAGATGTCCGATCTAAAAAAGGATTCACATAAAAATGACATAATCAAAACCGGAAGAAGTAGTCTCGTTTGATCGAAAAAAGAAAATGGAAAGAAGAAGAAGAAATTAATAAATAAATAAATAAAATAATAATATTATTATCTTAATTTCTTTTTTTTGAAATTCATAAATAAAGATAAAATAAATAAAAATGATATATATTAAAATTTTCTCTCTTTTGCCTAATTAGCAAATCCTCCCAATGAGAACGATTCTCTAACAATGATAACAATTTTCGGAATAATTCATGCATTCTTTATCATGTAAACCAAAACAATAGAATGAATAGGAAATGATTTGGATTAAAAAAAAAAATATATTTTTAAATATAATGACGACTTCAATTTATAGTCGATCTATAGTTCAAAAAGTTTATTTTATTTTTTATTTTTAATAATAAACTATAGAATAGAGAAATAAAGAAATAATTATATGTGAAAGTAGTTGGCATGAAAAATAAAGATAAGTCTTGTGCGTGTCACGGTCCAAATCCGACGTCGTATTTAGTCTAATCCCGCGAAAAAACGACAAGCGTTTGAACGATGTCGACGCATCGAGAAAATAACATAAATCCGACGTCGTATTGGTGAGCTCCGTAGTCCGTACCCGTCGGTCACCATCATCATGTAGAAAAAAATAAGTCACAATTTAAATAAATATATTTATAGAAATTATTGTTATTATTGAACTAAATTCCTGCTACCAATCCCACTCCCTCTTGCCCCGATTCGTCGTTGTCACCTTCGTATTGATTAGCTTCCGCCGAGCTCTGGAACAGGTTCACTTTTACTTTATATATTTCGCCATAGTCTTCACCCGTTTTCTTTCTGTAAAGGTCAGATTTTTTATTTATTTATCAATTTTGGCTCCGAATTTGAGTTTTTTCTTTTTGGAACTATTGATTTTTGTTCGAACGTTTTTGGACACGGAGAGATTTTGAAGGGTTTTTTTAAAAAAAAAAAAACCTAGAACGATTGGATTTGTGGGTATTGTTGTTTGGGTGGATTAGTTTCGTGGATTGCTTGATCGGTTTTTCTAAGTTTAGAATTCTGAGATCGGTTTATGTATGCGTTTTTGCGAGTTTGTAGTTTCGGATCCAGTAGAGATTTGTAAGCGAATGATTTCGTTTTTCATTGGTATGATTTGAGTTGAAATTCGGGTTCTGATATCGTGCTTCTTGATATGGTGTGTTTTCCCTTTACTCTTGCTCAATTATGGTGTCTGCTGAGCTAAATGGTTCTTTGGCATAACAATCCATAGCCTAAAGTGATTTTTTTGTTTCAACATGCATAACAATCCATGGTCCTAAAAGTGCATTTTTTGGATGATATGGTGTTGGTTGTTTCAACGTGCTTTTAGAAAATTGTATATGACTATAACAATATTTGTCTATGCAGATACGGGTTTGGCTGCTTTGGTTATCAGTAAATTTTCGTCTAATTTTGAGTCTAAAGGAGCTGGAAATGGTTAAAAGGTTCATTTGTTATCATCCTGCTTATTCAATTGACTGAGCTAAGAAGAATTCTTACTCACCCTTTTTTTCCTTTTCTTATGTTGAACAGGCATGGAGTGTTTTGATTGGCTGAATCTATCATGTTGCAGTGTTTAGGGGGAATATTTGCTTCCCTTTTACGGTGCTGTGATCTTGACTTATATAAGCAATCTCGGGGCCTTCAAGATCCTGAGCTTTTGGCGAGGGAGACAGTCTGTAAGCTAACATCTCTGTTTCCGCACTTTTAATTCCTTTAAATGCATGTGACTTGTATATATGTATGTTGCATTTTATATTTTTATTCATGTTGTATGCTATAACAAACCATTTTTCAAAGTCCAGTCTCAAGTTGAATAAATTGGTTAGACCAAATTTTGAAAGGAATGGCATTAGGAATCTAAGAATTAGCTAGCTTATATATACATTTAGCTAGCTTCTTTCTATTTGTGTTATGTTGGATAGAGAGCTCCCTTATAGGGATATGGAACAGGTACTAGGGTTCATTCTAATTTCCGTCTTTAACTTGGATGCAGTCAGCGTGAGTGAAATAGAGGCACTCTATGAGCTCTTTAAGAAAATCAGCAGTGCTGTTATTGATGATGGCCTGATCAACAAGGTATGTGCATCCCTTTCTGTACTACATATATGACTTTCTACCAGGCACACTTTCTGTCTCTCCATTAGGGATGGTTTGTCTGCAGGTTCATATGATACTTTTCTCTAAGTCTCATGCTGCTTCATTGCATCTATTTGTTCTTTCTTCAAGTTGGTTTAAAGCTTAAACTATTTCCTGCAGGAGGAGTTTCAACTGGCTTTGTTCAAGACAAATAAAAAGGAGAGCCTGTTTGCTGATCGGGTAATTTTTTGTCATGAAAAATATTATAATGGTCTATCTGTTGTGCACATTTTCGACACTATTTTCGGTTGTCAATGGTTATCTAACTGGTGTAAGCTGTTGTGTTCTCTTATTTGCATAATAATACAGGTCTTTGATTTGTTTGACACGAAGCATAATGGAATACTAGGTTTTGAAGAGTTCGCTCGTGCTTTATCTGTCTTTCATCCCAATGCTCCCATTGAAGATAAGATCGAGTGTATGTCATATGTTACACTAAATTGATAAGAGTTTTTAGTATATTATTGATTGCAAGATTATAATGTGTGCTTAACATCATATATCATCTTTCAGTTTCTTTCCAACTGTACGATCTCAAGCAGCAAGGTTTTATTGAGAGGCAGGAGGTAATCATTGTTGTTTCCCCCTTCCATTATTTGTTTCGCACTGGGTGTGTCTTGTAAACAGTTAACATTTTATTTGGTTTTTGAACGTATATAGGTGAAGCAAATGGTTGTAGCGACTCTCGCAGAATCTGGAATGAATCTGTCTGATGATGTAATAGAAAGTATAATCGACAAGGTGGTTCCTCAACCTGTTACGATTGAACTGATATCACCGTATTGCTGCTGTTCCAACTTTGTTTTCTTTTACGGATGTTGTCTTTTGCCGCTTCACTCAAAGTTCAAAACTTGTTTTGTTTCTCTCTTCTCCCAGACCTTCGAGGAAGCTGATACAAAACATGATGGGAAAATTGATAAGGAAGAGTGGAGGAGCCTCGTTTTACGACACCCATCCCTTCTGAAGAATATGACCCTTCAATACCTCAAGTAAAGCCCTATAAAATTTTCACTCTATTGTACTGGTTTCAACTTTGCTGTACTAGTTTTAAGTTGCTGTATGTCTTCTTTCTCTGATCAGAGACATCACCACAACATTTCCAAGCTTTGTCTTCCATTCACAAGTCGATGATACCTGAGGTTCGGAACTTGCATCTCAAAATCATTGGGGTTCGTGGTTGAAAACGGTTGTCCCGGTCACAATGGGCCCCACATGCTTCAAATGGATTCAGAGAGGGTTTTTTATTATTTAATAGTAGTTATTGTTTCTTTTTGGAGGCTTTTTCTAGTAAGGTTTTATACATCTTTCAGAGTGACTGAACATAAACTACTTTTCTTTCTGTGCATTCATGTGTTTTATTTTTTCTTAGCTTTAAGACTTGTGGGAATCCTGCTCTGTTTTTATCAAAGGTCTCTAGCTAGAGAACATGCCTTTTCAATGGTCTCTACGCAAATCTAGCTAGAGAACATGTTTTTAGTAAAAGAAGAGGCAAGAGAATATTAACACAAAAAATTATGATGTAGTGGTGCAAAGAACACTCAATCGAACTTGAATTCGACGGCTGGGATCTAATGCGATCAATTCAGACTCATGGTTGGAATAAAAATTACTTTATCTAATTACCCTTTTAACATATGTAACGGGTCTGAATTATGTTATCTAGAAGATGTATCAAAAAGTAAATGGTTGTGATTGTGAATTTGAATCAGTTTAGAATCATATGGGGCATGTTTCATTTTAAAATAAATATTTTTAATAAAAATTATTCTAATAATTTATTTATAAAAAATATTTAATATATTTTTAAAATTTTTATTAAGCTACAAATTTTCAAATATCTAAAAAAAAAAAAACTCTTGCTATTAATGCAATGAAAGTGAGGGATATACGATAATAATTGGATGACCTAAAAATTCCTACTTGTTTTTGCCAACACGACTTCTTATACTGATTTCTCTTAAAATATTACTAATCCTCTTAATGTAATTAAATCTACTTATTAATGGAATCGATAAGAATATTAGATAATTATTTTATAAAATTTATTAATATCTGAGCTCATCATCAATCCATTTTAATGATCGGAAAAACATACATTCCGATTACATATTTCCATCTTAAATTCCCATTTCTTGAAGGAATGGAACCGAGTATATGAACAAAACAAAATTGGCGATGCAAATAACCAAAAACAACTAATTCAGAAGACAGGCAAGATAGGATAGAAACATGGGGACTACGGATTCAGATATTAGAAATAGAACATTAGTAATAAAGTCGCTGTTTGGGAAAAAAAAAAAAAAACTAAAAATATTCCAAAATCAACAGCAGTAGGACAATTATCCAGATTCAAGAACCCAAAAAAAAAAGACATAATAACTACTTCAAGCTTAATCAACTTCCTCCATCTTGCTGCCCTCAGCATCAGCTTCAGCTTCCTCCAATGGAGGCATATCAGCATCAGCCTCGCCAGCATCATCATCGATGCTCAAACCAAGCTTCAACATCCTGTGGATTCTGTTCCCGAAAGTGTTTGGCTCGTCAAGGCTAAACCCAGATGTAAGAAGAGCAGTCTCGAAGAGAAGGAGAACGAGATCCTTCACAGACTTGTCATTCTTGTCAGCATCAGCTCTCTTTCTGAGCTCCTCCATGATTGGGTTTTCTGGGTTGATTTCCATAGTCTTCTTGCTTGACATGTAACCAGCCATGCTGCTGTCCCTCAATGCCTGAGCCTTCATGATTCTTTCCATGTTAGCAGTCCAGCCATACTCACCAGTAACCAAACAGCAGGGAGAATCCACAACACGGTCGGATACAACAACCTTCTCAACCTTGTCTCCTAGAACATCCTTGATCACTTTGCAGAGGCCTTCGAATTTTTCCTTCAACTCCTCTTGCTTCTTCTTCTCATCTTCACTCTCCTCAAGCTTCAAACCCTCCTTGGTTGCAGAGACAAGCTTCTTGCCCTCAAACTCCTTCAGCTGACCGACAGCATACTCATCAATGGCGTCAACCATGTAGAGAACTTCATATCCCTTCTTCTTCAGCTTCTCAAGGAAAGGAGAGTTCTCTACAGCCTTCTTGCTCTCACCAGTGATGAAGTAAATATCATTCTGGCCCTCCTTCATTCTGGTCACATAATCCTTGAGGCTGGTCAACTCATCACCGCTCTTGGTGGAGTGGTAGCGGAGTAGCTCAGCAAGCTTGGTCTTGTTCGTGGAGTCCTCGTGGATTCCAAGCTTTAGATTCTTGGAGAATGACTCGTAGAACTTGTTGTAGTCTTCCTTGTTCTCAGCAATTTCAAAGAACATCTCAATGCACTTCTTGACCAAGTTCTTGCGGATGACCTTAAGAATCTTGTTCTGCTGAAGCATCTCTCTGGAAATGTTGAGGGGAAGATCCTCAGAATCAACAATACCCTTGACAAAGCCAAGGTACTCTGGGATCAGCTCCTCACAGTTGTCCATGATAAAGACACGTCGGACATAGAGCTTGATGTTGTTGGGCTTCTTCCTTGTGTCAAAGAGGTCAAAAGGGGCCCTCTTGGGAACAAAAAGAACTGCCTTGAATTCAAGTTGGCCCTCCACAGAGAAATGCTTAACGGAAAGATGCTCCTCCCAGTCATTTGTCAAGCTCTTGTAAAATGCAGAGTACTCTTCCTTTGTGATTTCCTCCGGTTTCCTCATCCAGATGGGTTTCTGTTTGTTCACCAAGGACCACTCGTTGGAGACCTCCTTGACCTTCTTCTTTTTCTTCTCTTCCTTCTCCTTTTCCTCATCCACTTCCTCAACCTTTCCTTCTTCATCCTTCTTCTCTTCTTCATCTTCATCATCAGAGATTTCCTTCTCAATGGTCTTCTCAATCCATAGAGAAATGGGGTAGCTGATAAACTCAGAGTGCTTCTTGATTAAATCCTTGAGCCGACGCTCCTCAAGGTACTCAAGCTGGTCTTCCTTGAGGTGCAGCGTAATTTTTGTACCGCGGCCAAGGACCTCACCAGATGTGTCCCTGGTTACAGTGAAGGAGCCTCCAGCTTGGGACTCCCAAACGTATTGCTCATCATCGTTGTGCTTGCTGGTAACAATCACTTTCTCGGCAACAAGGTAAGCTGAGTAGAAACCAACACCAAACTGACCAATCATGCTCACATCAGCTCCAGCAGCAAGGGCTTCCATGAATTCCTTGGTACCAGATCGGGCAATGGTACCCAAATTGTTAACCAAATCTGATAACAAAGAAATAATTTCATCAGACAATTACTTTCACTACATAATCATGACATATCATTCGCTACATAAAATTGGGCTTCTACTTACCAGCTTTGGTCATTCCAATACCACTGTCAATGATAGAAAGAGTGTTGTTAGTCTTGTCAGGAATAATATGGATAAAGAGCTCTGGCTGAGAATCTAGCTTGCTCTTGTCGGTCAAGCTCTCAAATCGGATCTTGTCAATTGCCTGAAATGCATTTTATACAAGGTTGTCAGTGCTTCCTCAAGGTAACAGTTGTGCTTCCATCTCCTAAAGTCACCTTATTTCATTCAAACAAACGATAAAGCCGACTTGCACATATTATCTCAGAAGTTCAAAGCGATTTCTCACTTGACAATATACATGTAAAATTGAAAAAAATATAGGACTAGACATCCCGAAATGATCCACTGAAACGCGACAGATTTGAAATAACATAGTATTTTATGCATATGTCAGGACACAGAGCATCAGACAGAAAGGTGCCCACAAGAGCTATCTTACGAACAAACACAAAGAGAAGACTTTCATCGCACTAAAATGGTACATCAATCAAGAAACAACAACAAAAAATATCGTTAACACAAGCGTATTATAGACATCATCATGTACTAGTAAAGATTATCCACATCAAAAAGAAAAGTAATCCATATATATATAGCAGATCCAGTCAAATAAACAGCACAAAAATACCACAGATTACGAACACAAGAAGGAGAAATGGAAAGATACTCACATCAGAAGCATTACTGATGAGCTCACGAAGAAAGATCTCCTTGTTGCTGTAGAAGGTGTTGATGATCAAACTGAGAAGCTGGTTGATTTCGGCCTGGAAAGCAAACGTCTCCTGGTCGGCCATGTTGACGGCGATCACTCTTTAATCTCACACTAAAAAGAGGTTCGCGAGGCGAATTGCAGAGAAAGCGGAAATTAGAGAAAAAGAGAGCGGAGATATCTGAGTGGAGAGTGAGCAAGCAGAGAAGCGAAGGTTTATATAAAGCGATTCTAGGGTTTCTAGATCCTTCTATTTGCGTTGAGTACGGGTTGGTTTAGGCATTTTCCATCATCCAATCAAAATGCGTTTTAGGAAAGCCGATACTTTTTCTGAGCCTCTGCGGGTGATTTTATCTAAACGAATTGGTCAAACTGGGCTTGTCTGCTTGGGCTGGGCCACTCGTGTAACGTTTGGGCTTCATCCAATTACCTCTAATAAGCCCAATTCATGAGCAGAGATATTGGGCTGAGTAAAGAATTCAGTGCTTATGAAGTTCCTGCTGATCTTACCTATTGAAAAATTTTGAGCCATCGTACATTGCATGGTTGAGAGAAATTCATGTAGGTAAGACTCATTTTCGTTTCGGTTAAAATGAGCTGACCGCGGGTAAAAACAATAACCTGAGCAAAAATTCCTCTCAACCATTCGATAAGCGATTCTCGATAAAGATTTTTCTGTAAGCACCGAATGCTTTGAGCATTGAATCCTTGCTCATTAGACTGGGCCACTCGTGTGTCGTTTGGGCTTCATCCAGTTACTACTCCAATTCATGAGCAAAAATATTGGGCTGGGCCGCACTTGGTCTAAGTTTTTGGTTTACCTCTTTCTAAATGAAAGCTTGTTCATTTTGTGTGTATGGAAAATCATGGAAGCTCTCTTCCCATCTGCTCTCAAATCTCCAAGGTAATTAAGCTATGATCAGGGATTAAACAAGACATTGTTCAACTCATTAATTGCATTTATCATGTTGTTTTGAGATGTTTATGAGAAGATTTTCCGGATATAGTGACCGGAAAAGATGAAAAGTAATTTGGCTGTTGGGTTGAGTTTCTAGCTATGATGTTATTTTTGTACATTAACAGTAGTTGTGTGGAGAGAGAGCATCAATGCAAGAATGGTACTTATATGTCAATTCGGTTTTCGGTGCGCCGATGCTTGATATGAATGAACCTCAAGCAATTAGGTAACATGTTAAATCATGTCGACTCTTTAGTTTATTACCCTTTTTGATAATATTTCAGGAGCTCAAAAGCTAGAGGTTTTCGATCAATGAGCTTTCATTTTCTAATCCCGGTTGATCGGTTCAAGCTTTTTAGGACCGTAAAGCTTCCGAGTGGAGTAAGGATCCAAGGTACATTTCTCTCAAAGAGTTTTTAGCAGGATATCCTTAAGTTGGGATTAAGGTCTTTTACTGAGGTGAAAAGAAGGTGTGAGTTTCCTTTTATAGAGATCATTGAAGGAGAAGGACCGGAAGAAGGTGATTTGGTCGAATTCAACTATGTATGCAGGTGCTCGAACGGATATTTCGTTCATAGGTGAACTAACTCGTGATTTCTTACACCACATTTAATTAAACAAGAGAATTGTCGCTCGTGGTGCTTCCTTCCGGAATGGCAGCACCATGGATCAGTTCAATGGAGAAAGCTCACCAGTCGTACTTCCTTTGGACGAGAATCAGGTCGATCTCAATTTTATATATAACTCAAAACGCATTCCATCTATATATTCCTAAGACAGGCAATTAATTTGACAGATTATCAAGGGACTGAAGGAGGTGTTGATTGGAATGAAGGCTGGAGGTATAGATATTTATATATATATATTCAAAAGGGTTACAAAAATTAAGATGATTTTCATTTTGCAGGGAAAAGGAGAGCACTGATACCTCCTTCTGTCGGTTATATAAACAAGAACTTGAAACCAATTCCGGAAGAGGTCTTACTCTTTTCTTTACCACTTCCAGAAGAGCCTTCCTTTACCTTTGCCTTTCGCCGGATCTTATGGATAATTGTAATCAAATTGAGAGTGATAGGTGCTCAAGGGTTCCGGTGTTCGGTTTGATTTTGCAGTTTGGTCCTCGCCGCAGTCTTCTTTCACATATCAACGAAGATCTAATATTCAAGGTGCAGCTCTTGAAAGTAGTTTGAATTTGTCAGTCTCTTGTTCAAAACAAATATTTCATCTGTTATGTACATATTATAAATGTTTGAAAACTTTTAACAAAGAAACCAGTTTGCTGAGGTAAGATGTGAGAAGAAATTAAGACCACTCCGACCAGAACAAACTGTTTTTCACTATATACCGACAGTCTCAGATACGACACGAAATATTCAAACAGGCCATGCTTTTCCGGCAATACCGTAACCGGAACAGACATAAAACTATTGGTTGTATTCGACAGTTTTGTACTTTCTTCCGACGACCAGCAACCACGTGTGTTCGTGCTTTCCCGATTAACCTTCATTACCAACATGATTTGGATCAAGATAAATTGGTGTATGATCCTCACATGGCTCCTCACTCTTCAACATGTGCTTCTTAAATGACACATTATAATGTCTTCTTCTAATCCAAAATGGATTTTTATTAATAAACCAAGGGAATTTCTTCATTGCTTTGGAAGTCATATTCATACACTACAGTACAGAATGCACATTTAGCCCATGTGATCCCTGCTGGAGAATACTGTCTCTCTCATCATGAGAGAGAAACAGAGGAGAGGAGAGAGAGAGAGGTAAAGGAATCTCATTCTCCCTAGATAAATTCTAATCACATAAACCCAAAAAACCAATCATTGTTCTGGCTTTCTAATATCTATACACATTCAAACCCCATCACTCTTTTCCCAATGAGAATTTCCAAATCTAACAACCCTTTTTTTCTCTAAAAAAAGAAAAGAAAAAAAAGTTACATGATTAAACAAGTTAAACAGAATCATCAGAGAAAGCAAATGAACAATCGGAGGATCCTTGTGATGAAACAACTACTTTCCTAGCTGGGGTTACTGCCGATGGCTCGACGGCAGACACTCCGCCTCCTTTCAACACGTTATTCTCGGACCTCGATAACTCGACATGTCGGATTTCCTTGAGCATAGCGACCACATCTTTCATCACTGGCCTATCATCGGCTTGGTTACTAACACAGAGAAACGAAACAGCCAATGTCTGTAGCATCTCATGCATTGTGGGGTCCGCCCGGCCTTGAAGCTTCGGGTCGAGAATTTCGACTGGATTTCTCTTCCTTCCTAAGTGGTCTCGGACCCATTGAACCAAGTTTGCTCCCCCGGGCAAAGTGGGGTCCAATGGATGCTTTCCGGTTAGAACTTCTAATAGGACTACTCCAAAACTGTACACATCACTCTTTTCGGTTATACGCTGCATCGATCCATGCTCTGTTTTATCAAAAAGAACTAAGTTAAAAATATTGATTTAGTTTAACATAACTTTTAACGTGGAAGGTAAAAAAAAAGAAAAGTGAAAATTTACCTGGAGCCATGTATCCTTAAGAACCGGCAAGTTGAGGTTTCTTTTGACATGGTGTACCAGAATCACCATCATCATTTTTGGTAACAATCCGAGCCAACCCGAAATCTGCAAGATAAGGTTGAAATCCAGGACCAAGCAAAACGTTCATGGATTTGACATCACCATGTAGGATAGGAGGAACACAGTCATGATGTAGGTAAGCAAGTGCATGAGCAATGCCTAAGATAACATCATACCGAGCTTCCCATTCAGCTCCGGACTTGCTCGCTCCATGTAGTAACGAGCTCAAACTTCCATTAGAGAGATAATCGTAAAACAACAGTTTCAAATGCCGGTTCGATCCCCAACCTAAGAGCCTTATAACATTCTTGTGTCGGATCGAACTTAGTGTCTGGATTTCCGAACCAAATGCCCCGGAATCTTCGGTTGACCACATTTTCTTTACCGCAAGTGTTTGACTGTTTGGGATTGTTACTCTGTATACAACCCCGGAGCTTCCGGTCCCGACCACATTGGATGACGTCAAGTTTTGAAGAATGTCATTGATTGAAAAATCAAGCTTTTGATACAAAGTAACTTCCCAACTGTCATCATTGGCTAGAAGCTTGTTTGATATACGGATCCGGACTAGCATGTAAACAGCAAGAAGAATTAGTACTGCACTGATGCTTACTAGGATCGGCAACGCTAGTCTCATAGTGGATCTGTTGCGGTCAGTAGAGCCCATCTTATCGGCCGGAGTAACAACCGCCCCTGATATGTAGAGACCTTTGTTTGAAGTGAGGTCACTCATCGGCAGCTTCTGAAAGAATGGGGTGTTGGGTAATTCACCGGAGAATTCGTTGTATGAGATGTTGAGATTTACGAGGTTTTGAAGGCCAGAAAGAGTGGTCAAGTTTCCAGAAAGTTTGTTGTGGGAGAGGTCAATAGTTCCCAACTTGCTTAGATCGGAAAATCGAGGCGGGATTGGGCCAGAAAGTTGGTTACAGCTTAGATTGAGCGAGATTTCTAGAGAGGTAAGTTGACACAATTCACTAGGGATTTGACCGGAAAAGCCATTGCCTCCGAGGTCTAAAAGTTGGAGCTTGCTACAAGAAAGAATCTCAAAAGGGATCGAACCGGAAAGTTGGTTATTTCCCAAGTTGAGTTTAGTTAATTCAGTTAAAGAACCAATGCTAGGGACAAGTGAACCGGAAAGTCTATTATCGGAAATGTCTAGAAATTGGAGGCTTTTCGGGAGTGAATAGGGCAATGAGCCGGAGATCCCATTTGAATGGAGGTCAAGAAACTCAAGCTCTTCACATCCGGAAATAGATATAGGAATGGGTCCTACAAAACGGTTATTGCTCATGTCAAAAAAATTCAAGCTTTTCAAGTTTCCAATTTCGGATGGAATAGTACCTCCAAGCCGATTATTGTTCACTCGGAGCCGGTAAAGATTCGTACAGTTTCCGACCTCAAAAGGTATGAATCCGGATAAACCATTCGAGATTAGAAGAATCTTGGTTAGATTCTTCAACCCGAAAATCCCTTTTGGAATCTCACCAATCAGATTGTTATAAGACAGATCAATAGCTTGAAGATCCTGACAGTTAGAGATACTTTCCGGAATATTTCCGGTTAGATTGTTCTGCCAGGCGAAGAAGAGAGTCAAGCTCTTCAAGTTTCCGATTTGGACTGGAATTTCTCCCGAAATATTATTGTTGTCTACTTCAAGATGAGTCAGAGAAGCACAGTCAGTGATTTCAGAAGGAATAGTACCTGACAACTGATTAACACTAAGTTGAAGTTCCTCAAGATTCGACAACTGAGCGAGACTTTTCGGTATGCTTCCCGTTAGAAGATTTTCCGACAAATCAATAACGCTAAGCTCTTTACACCTCCCGAGCTCATCGGGGATGGAACCCACCAAGCTGTTTTGCCATAAAAGCAATCGTTTGAGCTTGCTAAGCTCTCCGATTGTCTTCGGGATCGGACCCGAAACTGAATTCTGGTACAAGTAGAGATTCTGCAAATCGCAGCAGTTTCCGATTTCTTCCGGGATTGGACCAGATAATAGAGAAGTGTAAATGGCTATGGTTTGGATTCTCTTCAGCATTCCGATTGAAGAAGGAAGAGCGCCCGAAATACTCGTTTCGGCCAGGCCTAACATGAGTAAATCCGAACAGTTTCCAATCTCCCATGGAAGCTCTCCTTTCAAGTCTTTATTCCCACCTGCTCTTAAAGTCTGCAATCTTCTCAGTGATCCAATACTCTTCGGAAGCCAGCCTCCAAGTTCATTATCATACAATGTTAGATGCAGAAGATTCGAAAGATTCCCTAGAGGCGAAGGAATCTCTCCTTCAAAGTAGTTTGTGTTGAGATACAAAGCCTCAAGCTTGCTTAGCTGGCATAGCTCATCCGGGATTTGACCTGAGAGAGAATTGTCACTAAGATCGAGGAAACTCAGTTCGAAATACTGTCCGAATTGTTTTGGGATCGGTCCGGAAAGATTGGTGGAAGATATGGTAAGAGTTTTCAAGAAGACAAGAGGTTGGAAATTTGAAGGCAAGGAGCCTTGCAAGTCTAATGAATTCAAGGTTATTTCTATGACATCTCCGTTCGAGTTGCAGACGATTCCGAGCCAATTGCAGGGGCTCGAGTCGGAAGGGTTCCATGATTGTAATGCATTGGTTGAGCTGTTTAGAGTGTTTTTCCATGTGAGAAGAGCTTGAGTCTGTTCAAGAATGGAGGAACAAGAAGAAGGGTGGATTAGAGAGTTTATTGAAAGGATTAAGGTGATAGAGATAAGGAGGATATTGGAAGAAGAGAAGGAGTTTCTTAGAGATGAAGGCATTGCTTGGTGGGAGCAGAAAAACAGGTGATCTGCTTTGGGATTGAAGAAGATGGGAGGAACCCCAAAACATGTTTTTTGTTTATAGCAGAAAAGCAGGAAGATCTGGATCCCAAGGCTCCATTTTCTTTTCTCTCTCTTTTTTTTTTTTTTTTTTTTTTTTAATCCAGTAAGAATTTTTTCTTTCTTTCTTTATTTGGGTTTTGTTGTTACTTGAAGAGATAGTGATATGCCATATGGGCTCTATACAAGTTTTATAGCCACCAGAAAAAAGAAGAAGAAGAAGTGCAGAAAAAATGGTCCTTTTTTTCAAAAATCTATGTAGTCATAATCAACAAGATATCAATTAGCTTATTGTCTGTTTTTTTTTTTTTGGCTCTTACCAGTTTTTACAGAAAAGGAGAAACAAAAAAGGCTGTAATTTCCTAAGTAACAGTGTCATGTAAGGATTCTCTTTAATGCTACTCAATAGCACCATAAAAACTCGTCTTATTAACCAATTATACTACAAATACGGTGTTAAACTTAAAACCGATCTAGATCAGGTATAATTATATAGAAGGTTAATGGGTATATTCTTTTAAGTGCAAAGACAAAAAGGGTATGTTCAGATTTGATCCTTGTTGGTTAATTTTATATGTATAGAGGAAAGAAGTTAGGAATCTGGAAATGGACATAGAAGGAGTGGAAATAAGGTTAATATTACAATAAACAAACAAAAAAAAAAACCTGGAAATCTGGTCATATTGTCGGGAAGGGGGGGGACTCTTTTGCTGTAAAGAAGTTTTAAAAATTTAAAATAAAATAAAATAAAGAATTGCCTCTCACTTTCAATTTTTTCTTATTCACTTTTCTTTCTTTTTTTTTTCTTTTTTTCTTCCTTTTTGATATAATAAACAAAAAATTACTTTTGATAAATTTTACTACCATGGGAGGAGTTTCAGAATTCAGCCTTTTACCTTTAGTTGCTGTCAAGTTTTTCTGTTTGTTTCTCGAGAAAACAGACCGAACAAAGCAATTAAGCAATAAAACTGGTTGCTTAGAAAATATTACATCGTTTCAGATCTACATATTTAATGAAGTATACTACAACATGGTGAATCTCAGGTCACATGATCATCATGGATGTAACGTGCTTCTTTTTTTTTTATTTAAATAACTTCAAATTAAAGGATATAGAAAGATTGATTCAAATAAACATATATATATAAATTTTTTATTTTTTGTTTGTCAGGTTCTGGTTTTGGTATAATAGTTGCACATGGTGAGTGGGAAAGAGGTGGAAGAACTCGTTTTCTTCTTTTTCTCGAATTTCAATAGCAGATTCGGGTTCGGGTTCGGGTTCGGATTCGAGTACCGTCATTTTTAATATAATATTTTTAACTTAGCCGATAATATAATAAAAATCTATCATCCCTTTTGTCAAAAAAATATTTATTTACCGACAAAGAATGAAAGTTTTTTTTTTTTCTTCTTTTTTTCTTGCTTTTATGATTATTCCTTATCAGTTTCAATCTGTAGTTTCTAATTCTAACTCGATTGATCTACACAAAGTAGGCAGTAGCAAAAATACAGACAGAAAATGACAGGAAACTACAAGACAACAATAAAAAAAAGTTGTAGTAGCCTTTCAGGCTTTCACAGATCATGGTTTTGTTAATCAATACAAGACAATACTTCAAACAAGATTACTAATAGATGGCTGGCCTTTACAATTAGTAATATTCGAACTCATATCTAAAATCTTGAATTCTTAAATACGAACCGTTAAGCATCTTAGAATCTCGTCGTAACGAACAACCGAGATCCATATAAATCTTTCCATTTGGTATCTCTATCAGATCATTTAAGAAGAGTCAGATGATGTTGGTGTATAAGGACAATGATTTATTAATTTAGAACTTCAATCACTCAATTTTGCATATGCTTCCAAAGTGTTCAATTATTGTTCGGATTTGACATGTTTGTGATTAGAATGCTCGTAATCTTGATAACCCAACAAAGCATTTTAGAACAGCATCTCATATTAAATTATAATAAGTTTTTCCGCCGCCGCCCCTTGTCTCGGCTCAACTCGGGACATGAAGCCGAAGATCGATTGGGAAATCACCGGTTACTATCGCCTGAACCGGCTCTCGAGAGTTTGATCCGGGTTCAATAATTGTAATTAATTAAATACATATCCCTCTAATTATAAATTCAAAAGTTGAAGGTCAAATCAAGGGATGTCCATATCTTTCCCAGAATTTCCGGATTTTATATTTTTATAAAGAGACTCATATCTCATTCATCATTTTTATCTGATTAATTAATATACAATAATCACAAGTGTAATTGTGATTTATTAAAAAGATTAGGGCCTTCTTTATTGACCAAAGCAAAATTAAAGATTAAAGAAAAAAAAATTATATTAAATATCCTCCGAACAAAGTTACAAATATGCTGGAACTTGTTTATACCTCTTTCCATCCGGAATTCGAATTACCGAAAATCTTTCCGGTTCGAATAAAAAGAAAAAAAGCCTATAACTTGACTGCTATGCTAGTACTACATGAGAAAAATTAAACAGCATGTCCGAAGACAGTAATAAAAAGCAATGAACAACAAAATTTACTTGCTAAATTAACTCGTTTTTTCGCCAGACCAAGATGACAATGGTGAATTGTTCAGTTTCAGTTATGCTTCTTTTTTCTTTTTCCTTTTCTCTCCGGTTTGCTCGATTCTGTTGCCATGGGAAGGGAACTGATCTTGCAGCTTGGATTTCATTTTAATTGATTTAACAAGAGAAGACAACTCATGCTTCTCTTTCTGACGCAGTGAAGAAATATCAGAACCAGACTTTACAGCCACTTGTGGGTCACCCTCCTCCTTGTTCTTCTGAGGTAATACTACTTCTTGTGGGCCAGGGCCACCCTTCATCTGCTGTTTCATTGCCACCTGGCGAGCATACGCAGCGCTCCATTTGAAATTAGGATCAGTAGGGTCAAGAGCAAAGAGAGGAGAGTTGAAGAGGGACAAGAACCGTGGATCTTCATAATGAACGGTGGGTATCTTCTCTCCATTGATCAATTGTTTCCCCTCCTTCGTCTTTTTAAAATGTTTCAAACTGTATCCCTTGACAGCTTTACCACCCTGCTCATCTGCAAGTAGTAATTCGAGCTCTGCTTGGCTTGCTTCTGCTTCCTTTCCCATATCCATCTGAACCATCTCCTGCTTGCCTCGACCCTTCTTCTTACTTCTTTTAACTGAACCCTCTTCATCTTTTTCTTCTAGGAAGAAGTCATCATCTTCCAATTCTGCTGCCTCGTGATCAGCATTATCATAGCTTTCATCTTCTGATGATGAATGTTTTGACATGTTATTTTTCCGAGCCTTTTTCTTCTCTTGCCTCTTTCTGAGGTACGCCTCCCATACCGTTTCTGAATTCTTCTTGCCTTTCTTTTCCAGGATGCGGTTACTAATATCCTCTAATCCTGTATTGAAAGTAATTTCCATATCCTGACCGCCGGTCTCATCCTCTTCATCAGAGCTATTACCAGACTCGAGTAGAGCACGGTATTTATCTCCTATTTTATGTTTTTTCCCGTCAGGTAGATCCTCTGCCAAATCAATATCATTTTCATCATCGCTTTCGCTTTCATCAGAAGCTAAAAACTCCTTCAATTCCAAATCCGCTAGCTGTGAGAGTGTCGAGCTATAAGTATCAGTATTGAAGGAGGCAGGATTATAATGCCACCCCCCCCCCCCCCTCCTCTTCCCCTTTCCTTGTTCTTACCAGGAAGATAATGCAATAGAAAAACCAAAACCTTTTAACAAGTCTGAATAGAGCATACAAACCTGTTTATCATCGAATTTTCGCTTCAAGGCCTTTACACGATGGGGTTCATCCTCATCCCAGGTCAGATTAATTTTACTCTGTTGCAATGCGGTAGTTTCGAAACCTAAACTCTCATAATTGGAAGGTGCCTGAACCAAGAAAATAATTGTATATATCAGCGTGCAGACAAAAGTCACAAACAGACATTAGGTTCTCAAACTAATGCTACCAGCCAAATACTATTGATAGCAGAGTTTTTTTGCATATAAGATCAAAATCTAATTCTGGAATGATAGCTCACTGAAAACACGTACCTCTGATGCCATATCCCTCGGTGGGTGCTTCAATTCGGTTGAGTCAGGAATAAATCTCAATTGAAGAAAGTTTGATGATCTCTCCAGCTCCCATCCATTAAGATTCTTGTGTAGGTGATCAGCTGTCTCAACTGAATCGCATTTGACCACAGCGTGGTAGTACCTAATTGCAAAATGTATATTACATATTAGAATGAAAAAGGGGGGGAAAATTACAAAAGTACAAATAGGCAAGTGTTTTACAAAGGAAGAAAACAAAGATCCTTACAAATATAGAAGAAGTCAAATTCAATTAAAATAGCATTCAAGATCACAAAGCAGAGAAGTAAAAGAAAATCCCCCACAATAAGTACAAAGAACCCCAGAATTTGTCACCCACTCTAAAGGCAGAATTGCCTTCCCCCTCCCCCCCCCCCCCCCCACAAAAAAAAATATTCTCAAATACCTCATCGTTTCAATCTCCCGGGCCCGCACTTTTACATTGTCAATCTCATCATCATCATCATCTTCATCACTATTCTCCTCCTCATCATCAAATACGCCCACTGGACCATGAAGGTTTTCTTCTTCCATTCGCTTAAGCCCGAAGTCAGTTGGATAGATCGCCACTGACAAAACTTGTTTACCCTTGGGGATAAAGGAATTGAACAGCACATACAAGTCAACAGCCTACACTAATTCATAAGTTTTCCGTCAATGATTGCATGGATGAACTATGGGCTAAAGAGAAGAGAGTGAGATAATCATAAATTTCTTATTGTATCCAAAATTCGACAAGAACATGATTAAAAGAGAAGAACTCAAAGATCAAACTAACTAGGAATCTGAACACAAACTAAAACGTATTCAACAATCAAGCAGACGATTCACCACTGAAGGTTTAATTTACACCATATTGAAAAATTTCGGTTCGAATCATAAATAACATACCTTGACATTCCTCCAATCCATCTCAATGGCCTCTAGCGTACTAGTTTTTTTTCCAACATCTGTTATACTTCCCAGCTGTACATATAGCAAAAACAGGGACATTTGAAAACATGTATTTTATACTGCATACACATGAAGAGAGAGAGAGACAGATTATGATTTTCAAAAATAAGTTGAGCCTACCAGCCCTTGAAACACATCCTCAGATTCACCAATTTCGGCTTCATCCTCATCAGAATCCAAATCACTGCTAGTCTCAACTTCGTCAACATCTTCTTCACTATCTTCACTAGTATCTTGACTCTCCTCTTCCTCCTCTCTTCTGTCTTTCTCTTCTTCGATTTGATAATAATGCCGAAGAGGATTCACCGAATCCTTGTCATTCTTTGACTTGCCACGCTTGTCTAATGAAGACGAAGACGCAGAAAAGTTCTTGTCCGTGAACATGCGATCGAAACGAGAATCAATCGCGACCTTTGCTTTGCGCTTAGATGCATTTTGAAATCGCGGGTCGGAATGGATGGATGCAAACCGAGAATCTGTGATCATCTTTTTGCTGCCTCCTCCTCTTTCATGAACTTTCTTATTATTCTTCTGCTTTTTGTTATCAGATCCCATAGCTTCTATGCAGGATAATAATCTACATCACCATATCATAATTAGCTATTGGCTAACGTGACCCCTTAGCCTTAGCTATAGCAATATGCTCTCCCTCTCTATGTCTCTCTATATACATATAGACATATAGATATATAATCACACGAACAAAGAGATTCTCGATGTTGCAGAAACTTTTTAACTACATGAAAAGAGTAAACAAAGAGATCATACCTCTAATTCGAATGTCGCCGCCGGTGAAGAGACGGTGCCGGACCGAATCGGCTCCTACGCCGCTAGCTATGGCCTGCTTCACTGCTTCTGCGGCTGGTTCTTACTCTCGATCAACTGACTAAACTGCAGCTTTTCCAACTTGCTTTCGAGATAGCCCGGCAGTGAAGAGATGTGGGAGATATAAGGTTAAGTTAAGCTGGTAGAATCCGGGGGCATCCCTAGTTGAATCTGGGCCGTCCGATTTCATTAAAGAAAATCGGACAGCCCGATCCCGTTTGAGGAAGTGTTTATAAATTATCAAATCAGCTTAATTCAATTTTTATTAATGACGTGTTATTATTAAAATTTAATATTATAACTTAAAGATTATACGTATATATATATATAAATAAATTTATAAAAAAATAAATTATAAAAATATTAAAAAATAAATTAATATAAAAAAATTACTTTTAAATTTGACCGTAAAAAAAATTAAATATTTAATTTAACCCTACATTTAGCAAAAACAAATTAACATTGACCCAAAATTAAAAATTTGTAAAAAAGGTGGGGCCTATATAGCACTTACGTGGATCGGCTTACAAGAAAATTTTTGCTTCAATAGGGATAATAGTCATAGAAATTACATAAATAGATGGGAAGATAATTCTCAAGACTTCACATCTTAATGGGGAATTTGAACATCAATTGTCACACTTTACAGGGAAATAATGAAAAGAAGTGAACTTTGGTCTAGAAATAAATTCTGACCATGGTTATAATTTACTTGGTTTTTCCTCAACCACAAGGGGTTTCAACTTTAAACTAAAAATCTCCCACGAGGGGATGATCGGCTCCTTCTGGATTCCGGCATTATAACATTGCTTACTTCCTTTGAACACCTTAATCCACCACCATTCGGAATCTTATTTGCAAGTTTCCTTCCCGGTGAAGGCTCGGCTGCTAGCCCAGTTACTCTGCAATGAAACCACCATGGAATATGTTTTTCTTTTATAACTAACTTGTAACTAACTAAAACGAGATCAACTAATTTCTTTACTAACCTTGGTTCCAGGTTTTGTGAATTCCTCGAGAAGTTGTTTCGAACTCTTTTCGCCTTAAGAGCACCGTCCAAAGGTGATTCTACCAGCATATGCTCATTTTCCATCTCCGATAAGCCATTTGTTTGCAATTTCGCCTTGGCCTTGCTTTCGGGTAAGAGTTTGCTTCTTCTAACCACACTTTGTCTTGTATCGAGAACTTGTGTACATTGCTCCTCTTCATTTTCCAGGTTAATTTTCTTGGAGCTCATTGGTTTATGGAGGTGGTTGTAGAATGCATCAGAGCAGTTATCTTGCTTTGTTGGCCCTTGAGTACTACTACTTACATTTACTCTTGCATTGTAATCGGCTGATGGGATTGCCGGAATTATGGTAACGGATTTGTTGATTGGAACTCTTGCATGAATGGTTGCAGCAATTGGTTGGTTTTCAATTGTGTCAACCTTGACCAGCTTGCTTCTTACAAAGCTTCCTCTATCAGTTGATAATGATCTCCTTACAGGTGGGGACGGTGACCTCTGTTTTCTGGAAGTTTCTGTTCTTTGTTCTGCTACGAAGAAGGAGATCTTCGGAATGATCTCCTTCTCGGTAAAGCGAGAGGGTAATTGTGATTTCCTTTGCTTACCCGAGGAACAGCTTCTAGCCTGAAAAAAGCATGTACGACTATTTCACGTGATCTAATACGTTCAATAAAATATTATTTTGCATTGATTGTGTTTTCTATAAGACTTGAGTACCTCAGACTTTTTATTATCATCCAAGGGTTGTTGAGAAGTTTCATACTTCAAACTCGCATCAACTCTCGCAATGAGAAGGGGAGAAACCGGTCTTGGCTTTTGTAGTTCCGCAACAGTTCGTGCATTTATGCTTTTCAATCGTTCCACTTCAGATTCCTTTCTTTCCAAGGCTAGTTTAAGATTTGATATCTGCAGAGATAGAAATTGCTTTATCAGTTATTACTTCTTACTCAGTGAAAACAGAGAACGTAAGGAAAATTACCTCTTCTTTAAGCTGTCGGATTTCGCCCGTTTCCTTATTAGACTTAGCTGCGCCAAGTTCAATTGAAGCAACCCTTTCGGCAAATTTAAGTGTGCTAATCGTCTCACCAAGAGAATTCACTTCGGGATTTATATGCACAAACATCAAGGTTTTAGCTTGCCCACCTGTATATACAATGAAATTATGAGAAAAAGGAAAGACATTCTGCTGTTCAAATGTCTTCGAAATGTGCATTATGAGTAGTACCTAAAGAATCTTGAAGTACTTGAGTAAGCTTGCTGTTTCGATAAGGAATATGAGTACTCTTCTGTGCAAGAGCAGAGATGACATCTCCAAGTGCAGAGAGTGATCTATTTATATGTTGGGCTTCTTTTAGTCTATCACCAACAGCCTCGGATTTATCGACTCTCTCACTTCCGGCCAAATCCACTAAATGAAGGCAGCCCTTAAGTATCGACCCAGAAGCTAATTCTTTTCCATGGACATGAATTGTCAAAACACTGCAATTAGTATATATGAGCTGATGTGAGAAAAAATAAAAAGGAACCAAACAAGCATGTCGATGGGAAATTTTCACAGTGCTTATTATAATTACCTATGAGAACGACTACTTCGCTCGTTTAGTGCCGTAGTGCCTACTGCACGATTCTTTTGACCAATCTTCATCAAATCAAGAACGTCTTGAGTGCAAGTGACAGGGACCCAGCTCGCATCAGGCACATTAAGGCCGCTCAATTGAGAATTGTTTCGTATATCTAATGTTTCAAGCGATTAAGGAAATGAAGGATTTTAGATAGTCTAGTTGTTATGGTCTAAATAATCAAACACTAGGTATTGAAATGAATCAAGTTTCAAAGGATATCTTCTGTTGGAACCATCACTAACTAGAAGGTCTCTGACTTGTTCATTGTATATTTCTATCATTTGAACACCAACTTCATATCGTATCATGTCCATCCTCGTTTTCGATATTAGAAATAAGTCCCTTAGAGCTCGGTAATTTACACCCCATGTCTCCTCCGTCATCAAATCAGGACCACTCTGTAATAATTATTTTAAAAGGCATATATCATTACTTAGGTTATATACAAAGCAACAATGAAATTGAACAGGCTTGGTATATTACCATGGTATATGTCTTGCCTGAGCCAGTTTGTCCATATGCAAAGATGCAGACATTAAACCCATCCAGAACAGACCTGATAAGCGGTTTAGTGTCGATATATATTTGCTCTGTAGAAATAGTTAAAAAATGAATTGGATTAACCTTCTTAGGAGACATTAATATGTGAATTGCTTGCAAAATAATACCTTGTGTGACGTTTGTGCCGAACACTTTGTTAAATGAGAACACTCTTCTGGCATCTCTGCCCTGCTTCGAGGGATTCGCAATCAGGATGTTACCATTTTCTCCGATATAATCCACTGTGGACTGCATGTTTGATTGGCCAAGGAAAGGCCTAACCCTACAATACACCCTGATGGTCCCTGCAAGTTAATGAAATCGTTATATAACATTTCTTTACGACCTTAAGAATAAAGTATATTAAATGATCTTAATACCTTTGAGGTCTTGGACTTGATTGTAGAGTTGTCTGTTTTCCTCTAAAACCTTGTGGTAGGAAGATGAGGCCACTTCAAGTCCTTTGATATGATGTTCTGAGAAACAATTCAGATAAACAAAAGTCAAATGATAAAAGCTTATTGTAAGCTTGGGATTTCCTCATAGTAGAAGAAGAACAAGCCTCTTAGTCTTGGTTCTCTCACCTAGCCTCTTAACTTCATCCTCCCAGCCTGCTCGAACCTGTTTGACTTCCAATTTTGTTTCTCGAAATGAAGATTTTAGCTCCTAAAATGCAAAAGAGAGAGTTTTTATCAGTATTAAGGAAGGTCTCTATAATATAAACTATGAAGTATGAAATTTCCATTAGGTTAGCTTATACCTCTAGCTGTTTCTGCTGAATATTGATTATCTCTGCATGATCATCCAAGAGAGTGACGTTACGCTGAGTAACTTCACCGGTACCTCCACAAATGCAGAATCTAGTGAAATTATTTGATCCCAGAACATGTCTTTGATGAAGATAAGCAGAAATGGCTTCTACAAACTCCGATTTTGATATAGAATCAACATCCCTTTTCAATAGTTTCTTCACAAACTGTCCAAGCTGCAGAGAGTACTTTTTTTGTTGACAATAAGAGGCGAGTCAATTTCTTAGCTGTACCCTTTTTCTTTTTTTCTTTTTGTTAATCCAGTGATTTGCACTTTTCTTATTACCTGAGTGCCTTGAGAAACAAGGAAGGCAGAAAATTTATCCACTACCTTACGGAGAAAGGCATCGATCACCTGCAATTTTTCTTGTAAACTAAGTTGGGTAATCTTTTTAAAAGAAAAACTAACTAATATCATCACTTTGAAAAGGGCTTACCGACCGGTGCATTCAAAGACAAGTCATCAGTCCCATCCATTTCTCGAAGGTAAGCAATAAGAACTCTTATTGTAAAGTGATCAAGAAGGAAAGCAAGAGCATCAGCAGTTCTTGATTCTTCATTGGAGGCCTCGTTATCAAGATGTAGAAACTCTAGCATCTGTTCATACTGTGAAGAGTCTGATTCGTCCATTGACTCATCAGCACTCTCTCTTCCCAACAATGATGATTTCGACCCCTTAGAAAAGGACGTGATCCGAACCGTCCCTCCGTACCTCCAAACCCCAATTCCTCCGGCTTGTTTCCATTCATAATATCCCTTTAAACAGAGAATGCACTCCACAACTTTACCCGAAGAGCCGCCCTATTTACCAAATAAAATACATCAAATTTTGAAAAAAATACATAAAACTGAAAATCAGGCACATACATATATATATATATATATATGGAGCAATTAAAACAGACCTTTTCTAAATCGGATGCTTCAAATGTCAAGAGCTGCATGTTCTTTACAGCTTCTAAGAAGTTCCTCATGTTCTCAAAATACTGAATAGCAGACTGTGCTGCTGTCTCTGTAGATGGAACAGCTATAATAGGATTTTCCACCACCTGTTCATATTATAACTAACAAGTTAAAATATCATAACAATGCACAAACGAATTAAAGCATATTGGGCTGGGTAGTGTGGAAAATGTAATGAACCTTGAGAACAGCTCCAGGATTGACCCTGTTGAGTACATTGCAGAGAATGAGGCCGTTGCGAAGCGAAAGGCAGAATTCTTCTTCCGAGGGTTGTTTGGAAAGTGCTTCTGATGCTCCATTGTCCATTTGACGTAGCCATTCGGCTGCTTGGTACCTCCTTGATGCTATAATCACATGATTAACCACAGTTTTACAGTGAGCTACACGACATTTGCCGGTCACAAATCGGAAAAAAATAATATCTTTTATTTATAATTACTATAGCTTTTATATTATGTTTTTTTTTTCTCCCACCCAACATTTCCCATATATTTGTCAAGAAAAATGGTCCATCTTTAGCAAGACAGTTAGTATAAACTTGTTGGTTCTTTTTCTTTTATACTTTTCAATATTGTATTCTACTATAATGATTACCAATTTAATACTAAATCGAATATAAGCATGATAATAGTGATGATAACTAAATGTGGACGTAGGGTCACTAGTTTTCTTTTCCTTGATACCCGAGAACTCCTCCATGAGCCGGAGATAAATCCCGGGGAGCGGTAGGGACCACTACATCAGGGGGGTGGTGGACACACTAATGATCATTACTTCACCATAATTAAACATGTTAGATTCTCTCATTCAACACCTTCTTTCGCCTACCTTGGACCCATCTGTTTCAACATTCTATCATCTTAGGTGGTGGTAGTGTGCTAGTTCTACTCATTTTACTCTCCCATTTTTTTGGGGGGCCAAAAGGTAATTAAATTAAATTAATCCCCTGCTTTTTGAAATCCAATTTCAAACCACTGGAACCGAAACAAGAAAAAAAATAAATATTTGGATTGAATTAGAATCACATTTGAACATGAAAATAATTCAAAATCAGCTGCTTCTGAAGAAGTTGGATCGTATACTAATTTGGAGAAAAAATAAAATAAAATAAAAGAACAATAAGGTACCTGCTTCTTCGGCTTTTCTTTGAGCCAATTCATCGTCATTGATAATCTCTTCACAGCATTCATTATTAGGGACTAACAGCGATATTCCTCTCAACTTCTTGCTTGGCGAAACGAAACACGAATTCGAGTAGTTCTCTTTCTGCATTTTCACCATCAACTTCTGGAAATCGATAAACTTCTCTCTCTCTCTCTCTCTCTCGCTCCTACTCCGCAACTCCGATCCCAATCACACATCAATAAATACATAGACTCTACAGCGGCATGCATATATAGATTAATCTTCACCTGTAGACTGACTCTGAAGATTCTCTCAGATTTTCAGGGAAAACTAATGAAGATCTGATCAGAGGAAGAAGAGAATGGAAGATGAGAGAGAGAAAGAGAGAGAGCGAAGCAACATTCTCGTGTTCAGTGAGTGTGACAGTGATCAGACGACAATGGAGGTTTTCAAAAATCTAAAGAGAAGGCAGAGAAGGGCAGGCAGGGGCTCTAAATACTACTACTACTACTATTACTACTTTCTGTTGACTTTCTTGGACCGTCTGATTGTTTGACTTTGAACTATGATGCGATGCGAGGAAGATGATGGATACTGGACCGTTTATTTTGCCAACTCGTTTATTTTGTATATTTCTTAGCTTTTCACTGTTACTGTCTGTCTGTTATAACAAGAGAAGAAGGGTAGTTGGATTCTCCGTTTGCGCGGGCCCGGCGAAGTGTCCGTTATATTATTATTATTCAAAAAAAAAAAAAAAAAGATTTGTTTATTTTTTATTTTTTGAAAGGAAGTAGGAGGCAAAGTCTGAGTTCGGTTTCAGTTCGTTGATGTCGACCGTTGGATGCATGCATAGATTTAGTCCCCAATTCATTCAAAATATGAAATTGATGATTACAAACAAAGTCAAAATTTTGACTTTTTATTGGGCCTGTTGGATCTTTCTTTCTTTCTTTCTTTCAAAGTAGGCCCAATTAAGCTCTAAATGGACCCACCTAACACACATGCACATATATATATAAATGGACCATTTGCATATCGAATGGCAGCATGGTCGGATAAATTAGTTGACTCATTTAACATAATTATAAAATTACTTATATTTTCATATAATAATTAATATTTATGAAAATAATATAATGTAACTCTTTTTTAATTTACTTGAGGTGTAAGTATATCGAACGGAAATCTATATCTCTAGATAGGGGCGGAGTCGGTCATTTAACTTTAATACAAGTTAAAATGAAAATTTTAAATTTTAAATAAATAAAAATAAATAAAAAATCAATTTCCATAAAGTTAAGAGAGGTCGGCAACTCTTTATCACGTAATTATAAATTTATATCTTATACAATAATATCTATTTGATAATTCATAGATTTGAGTCTAAATTTAAATCTTGGTGGCAATATAAGTATATGATATGATTTGGTGAGTATATGATATGATATGATATGAGATGAGATAATGATGCACGTTTTTTGAGCCGCCCGAAACTCTGTTTAAGAGCAGTAAAATGAGGTGATTAGATTTTAATGCATAGTGACGTGGCATTAACAATTACATGCAAATGAAATGAAGACCACTATTATACTCCATGTTATCCACGTGCATGACCACCACCACCCAAATTTAACTCTCTATTTTGCTTTTTTACTTTTCTGCCTCCCTATAAATTATAATTTACGTTTTGATACCTTTTATTTATTTATTTATAAAAATTATAATCTAATCACTAGCAAGAATGGCTATAAGTTGTTTGATCGATTATTTTCGGATAATACGATAATAATACGGAGATAAAATTTAAATAAGGTTTGGTAATTATTTATATAAATAAATAAATTAATTAATTATGAGTTAATAAATATAATTAATTTTAATAATTAATAATTATTTATTTTATAATATTTATTATCGAGGGAGTAAGTAAATTCTTAAAGTGGGTTTTGATTTAATAATAGTTAATTATTTGTTTAAATTTTATGATTTTTTTTTTTTAAATATATTTTTTATGGGGACAAAAAAATAAATAAATAAATAAATAAATAAACGAATAAATCAAGTGAATGGATAAGGTTTTTACGTGGATAAATCGAGGCTACTCACACCAAATTTCTTACTTTTGCTTAGTAGGCAAAGAGAATAAGATGATTTGGAAGAGTTCTAATATAGATCATCAAGTGAATGGATAAGGTTTATGTATATATTTATAATATTTCAAATTTAAGTGAGCCTATTTTTGACACGTGGATTTTTATTAGTTATAAAGTTTTCACGGTTTGTAATATATTTTAAGACCAATGCTTGCATATATAGATAAATAGTAATTGGGTTGATAATCGATCAACCTTATTTCAAAGTTCTAATCAGTTTACATAGGAGTGTAAGGGAAAATGAATATTGAAAATTACTCCTCTTAAGAAAAATACTTATCAGTGTTATATAAGTTAGCTTTTATATTTAAATAGTACTAGAAAATCTTAAATAATTGTATATGTTTTTCGCTCTCATTATTTAATTTCTTAATTATTTTACGTCTCATAATAGGTGTCAGCGTATCTCTGTCTGATACAATAGAAATATATTCCTCTGCTCAAAGCTGCCTAAATATGTAACGGCGCTGTCTTAATTTAATATATTAAGAGTACGTTATGTACTCAGATATTAATAACTTTCCAATAGTCTACCTCTTTGACATATCCGTGCTCATATCTAAGATTAACGAGATAAGACCTAGCTTAGCTTAAATACTGCACGATGTTTTATTATCATACTCGACTATTGTTACGTTAGTTGAGGGAAACCTTAACTTTACTTAGATCTTAATTTCAATCATCATTTTCTCTCCGTATTCAATTACCTTAACATTTTATCAACTCTAACTCAATCTCATTTTCGTTACTAAAACTGAAATTATAGATATAAAATTATATTAGAATCAAACCCAACAAGTTTATATCATAAATGAACATATCTCGAAACGTTTACGTCTAAATTTGTAATATTTCAACGTCTATATATTCCTCTATAGCTCTACTTGTCATTCAATTATTATTTCTTATTCAATTATTACTATTATTATTATTATTATTATTATTATTATCCACTAACATAATTCCTCCCCACAATAATTAAGAAAAAAGAAGAAAAGTTCAAAATTGCACGAAATAGATTCATTGAACCCGGTTTATATATATATATATATATAATGAAACCGAAAGTTGATATAGAGGAATCTTTTTTTTTTTTTTTTTGAAACGTTCGAGAAGGAAAAGTCCAAAAACTAGAAGGAAGAAAGAAAATGGAAAAGAATATTTTATTTATTTTTAATTGGAAAAATTATCACTAGACCCCTCAAGGTTCCATAATATTATAATTGGACTCTTCAAATTTCATAAATTATTATTCAATCCTTAAGTTTACTATTAAAATTATAAAGTGGTTTAAATAATGACGATTAATATTAAATTTAATAGTTATTTTATTTTTCTTCTTAAAAAATGACCACCTAAACTATTATAAAATTTGAATAATACCTCTCAAACTTGTAAGATATTTGATCCACATAAATTGAGATTGAATCTCAAGTTCGCTAATTGTTAAATAGATTTTTATGTATGTGATGATTAACTCTCCCTCACTTTATTCAAATGTAGTTATATATCTATATATATATTTATTTATTTTTTTCCTTTAATATTACTAGAAAGTTATAGATTATTAGGATAAAGAGAGACAGACACTATTGGTGATTGATTCCTTTAATATAAAATTTCACATTCAAATAAAATTTATAGGAAATTTATAAATAAGAATAATGAGCTAACTGTTCTAATTAATAATTGATTTTGATATAAAAACGTGATTTCTACCTATTATCAGAAATAAGCACAATTCGTGATTGAACTCATTATCCCATGTGTTTTCACGTCACCCATATGTATACTCAAAATAATATCACATAAGGAGATATATTGATAATATTATATTTAATATCTAAAAAGAAATTATAAAAAATTGAGTGTTAATCTTTTATTATCAACTCATTTTAAGATAAAAATTAAAATTTCTACGTAAATTAAATCTAACTAATGATATGATATGTACAAATAAAATCACATACATACAAAAAGTAATTGTTAACACATACATATAATTTGGATGAATTAACTCAATTTTATAAGTTTGGAGGATTTATTTGAACATATCAATACTTAAGATTGATATCAAATCTCAAATTTATGATATGATATTTTTTTGTTGTTTTTGTCAAAATCTCAAGGGGATATCTAATGACTAATTTTGTAAATTTAGAAGGATTCATTCGTAATATTTATGAAATGTAGGGAATCTTCGGCAATTACCATTTTCAATAAAACCCGAAAATCTTCATCTGGGATGGGTCACATAGACGATGGGCTGTCATAAAAATGGGACCCACGTCTGATTCAGTCCCACGGTGGATGCTCAATCTTGCTAACCACTTTCACAGCATCGCCGTACAAACAGTGGCATGCCCCCGTAATTTCCATCTAAAACAGGTCCTTTTTTTGGAAAACCCAAATCGTTTACGAGACCCTCACTCTCAACCTGTGGCTCCACTATTTATACTGCCCCGCCCCCAACGTCTTGTCGGGTAGAAAAAGCGTTTCTCCCTCTCTCTCTCCTCCGCTCATGAATCCTCTAGCTCTGTAGCGCCTCTCCATTAGAATTACTCCTCTCTTTTCTCTAAGCACTGTAACACACATTCGCTTCTCTCTCTCTCTCTCTATAATCATCTACACTTGAAGCTATTTAGGTGCGTTGAAGAATAGGATTTTCCGCATTTGATTTTTTTGGTTCAGATTGTGCATTCATGTTATTAATCCCTTATTTTTATTTTTGCATGAAATTTATCATGGATGAATCTGAAAGCTCCGTTTTCTTTCTTTTCAATGCTTGTGGTTTCTGATCGCCTTGAAAATTCGCATGGATCTGCGTTTTTGATACTGTCAAGACACCAGTTTTTTTTATCGTATTTTGATTGGTTGATTAAATCATCGGTTTTTTTTCAATCGCGATTAGCGATTCGTCGAACCTGAATCTATAATTTTTACGACTTTCGTGCTTAATTTGGATAGAGATCATTGAGTTTTTTCCATACCAATATGTGATGGAATCGAAAGCTTGTAAAGAATTTGGTAATGATGCTTAATAAGAAACTCAAAGATGTATATTTTGTTTTTTTCTAGCTCAAAGTTCAGGGTAGTGAAAGAAGGTTTGAGAAACTTGCTTTTTTACAGCAGGAGAGATCTCTAGATTCTCTACTTGTCAAGGTTGTGTTTTTTGCATGCTTCTAGGATTCACCTACTTGTCTTATTGGCATGTGAATGTAGAGTGGCCGTAAGAACACTTGTGTTTGTTATCAGATGTTTTGTATGTTTGTGTTTCAATATTCTATCTTTTCTCTGGTAGGTGTTTGTCCAATGGGTTCTGCTTCAGCTGTGGATTTAATGGACTCCCCCTCTGCTGTTCATTTTTCCGGATTTCACATGGATAATATAAAGCAAAGTAGTGTACAGATAGAGCCACCTACGGTCTCGGAAACTGAAAACATACACAAACAGCCCTTTGTAATTGGTAAGTATTTCCATGTAAATCATGTACGTTTTTGTTGCTGTGTTTCTTAAATATGTCAATTATCCGGTTCTTAATTTGATTATGCTTATTTTCGAAACTTTGTTGTCTATTTATGAAGGGGTGGCTGGTGGTGCAGCCTCAGGAAAGACTACAGTATGTGATTTGATCATTCAGCAGCTTCATGACCAACGTGTCGTTCTTGTTAGCCAGGTAAAATTTGTTACTTGGACTTGAAAAATATCTGTTTTAGGTGATCATAGACATGGAGAAGCTTTGTTTCTTCCATTTTGCATGATGCATTTTTTTCCCCCTTATTTGCCGTAAAAATCGTTTCTTTGTGTTTAATATGGTAGGATTCCTTCTATCATAATTTGACAGCAGAGGAACTTAAACAAGTACAGGACTACAACTTTGACCATCCGGGTAACTGTCGTTTTGTGCTTTTGTTTCCATTTACCTGACTTGGTAATCTCAAATGTCGCCTTGAGATTTATGGTTCTGTCATTTAGGCCTAGAATCTTAAGCTTGACAATGGCTGTCTAGTTTTGTTTTTCAGTCTGGCTGAGTTGTTGATGTTACATGTAATGCTGCTTCTACCAGATGCATTTGACACAGAGCAACTTTTGAGTTCGATGCAGAAGTTGAGGCATGGGCTGTCTGTAGATATTCCAAACTATGACTTCAAAAGCTACAAAAACAACATATCTCCAGCAAGAAGGGTACAGTTCTTGCATCTACTTCCTTTTTATGTAATCCAGCAAACATTTGATGTCTATACAGCATTAATCAGTTTCTCGTGATCAACTTTCATTGAACAGCAACTATATCACCTCTCCTATGCATGATTTTATATCTTTTCGCATAGTTTACACAATGCCTTTCATGACATTATCTTTGCATCATCTGCACTGCTCTCGTCTATATGTGGCAGGTAAACCCTGCAGATGTCATCATACTAGAAGGAATACTTGTTTTCCATGATCCTCGTGTTCGTGAGTTGATGAATATGAAGATATTTGTTGATATAGGTCCTTTACTAATTTATCCACTCATCTTTTATCAACCCTTTTTCTATCGATGGTTATTAGTTGATGTTGTAGACTTCTCAGTGCAGATGCTGATGTTCGTCTGGCTAGAAGGATAAAACGTGATACTGTCGAGAAGGGTAGAGATATTGCTGCAGTGCTTGATCAGGTGATGATCTTCCTTTATTTGGAAACACTAGATTGTTTATTTTAGTTTCTGATTGCTTACTGAATTGATTTTTGATGTAGTACTCAAAATTCGTAAAGCCGGCTTTTGATGATTTTATTCTTCCAACGAAGAAGTACGCTGACATTATCATCCCTCGAGGGGGAGATAATCATGTCGCTATTGACCTGATTGTACAACATATTCGAACAAAGCTTGGTCAACATGACCTCTGTAAAATATACCCTAACTTATACGTCATTCCATCAACTTTTCAGGTACCTCTGAATACTTTTGTGCTGCTAGCTATGTAATGAATAAGATCTGTTTGGTGTTCTTCTTCTGCTAATAGTTACTCGCTGATTCTGTGTAGATACGGGGCATGCATACCCTTATACGCGATTCTGATACAACCAAGCATGATTTTGTATTCTATGCCGATCGATTAATTCGTCTGGTTAGTAGTTTTCTTTTGTAATGAGCTATTGACCTTGTGTGTGATTCTTTTTGTTTACTCATCAAGAGTCTTAATACCTTGATTAGGTTGTTGAACATGGTCTTGGACATCTACCATTTACAGAAAAGCCAGTGATCACTCCAACTGGTAAGCTAATGTTTCCTGATTCCTTACTATTTCTCTTCAGCATTTAATGTGAACTTGGGCTCTTTTGTTAACCCTTTTTGAGGAAAAACACAAATGGTGTTTGGTTCTTTGATGATAACTCTTTTGGTGTGAACTCAGGGTCCGTCTATACTGGTGTAGATTTCTGTAAGAGGTTATGTGGTGTCTCTGTTATCAGAAGGTAAAGGTTTACAGTGTTTTCGTGACTAAAATGACAAATGATTGTTGTGATCATTAAAACTAAGGAAGAAAATTTAAAAAATCAAAATAAATTTTTTTTATGCTTGATATTCTCTATATCTTAATGGGTCTAAAGTTATACGTGCTATCTGCTGATGTCAGTGGGGAGAGTATGGAGAATGCTCTACGAGCTTGTTGTAAAGGCATCAAGATCGGGAAGATTCTCATTCATAGGGAAGGTGACAATGGCATGGAGGTTAGTAATCTCTAACTTTTTTTTCCCACCTTGAATCATCTGATGCTGTCTGTACTCACCTCTATCGACCTTTTTCTGTAACCATGTGCAGTTAATATATGAAAAATTACCCAAGGACATCTCAGATAGACATGTTCTTCTGTTGGATCCAATTCTAGGCACAGGTTTCTTCCTGTCTGCCGATAGTTTCTTTCATTAATTAGATTTCGGTGATAAAAGCATACTCTCTAGTCTCCGCATCGTGTTGTGGCCGCTCTTAATTCCCATATTTTTGTTCAGGGAACTCTGCCGTTCATGCTATTTCATTGCTAATTAGCAAGGGTGTTCCAGAGTCCAATATTATATTTCTCAATCTCATATCTGTAAGTTAATAAATACACTTGTGTTCTTAACTCTGTTCAAATCCGGCTTAATTCTTTTCGTTCCAAACAAACTTGCATAACTTGGGTAAATTTTCATTTCAGGCACCTCAGGGAGTCCATGTGGTGTGCAAAAAGTTTCCGAGGATAAAGATTGTGACTTCAGAGATAGAGACGGGCCTGAATGAACATTTCCGTGTCATTCCAGGCATGGGAGAGTTCGGAGACAGGTATTTCGGAACCGATGAAGATGATCTAGAAACTGTGTTCGTTACCCCTTCAGATAATAAATAGCTCTTCAGGTTGATTACAAACACCAGATGGTAAGTGTATTCATCAATGATCATGAGCTATATATTATCTGAAGTATTGAAACAAAATTTTTGACTTTCACTAAACTATGAAAGAGTGAGTTTTTTCTTTTCATCTTTTGTTCATCTTTTTGTACCCCTGTCCAATCCAAAAGAAACAGGAAGCAGAAAAAAAAAAAAAAAAAAAAAGAAACTTGTAGATTAGTTTATGACATTTTATAATTGGGATAGCAAGTTGTAAGAGGAACCCTTCCGACATGTACTCCATATATTATTAATACAGTCAAATGTTATTTCCAGTTTTCTGTTTTATGTATACCAATATCACAATGCTGGAGCTTGAATGTTCTTATGATACTAGTGGTACCGTGACTCAACCGTATACAGTATATACGATCCTGCCTTTTAATGTATACATATATTAGTGATTGGATAATTTACTTTTTAGTATAGTTTTTATTTTTTCATAAATGCTTCTTCGTACTCTTCGTCCCATTTTCCTTTGTGTTGTTAAAATTATAAAGAGCAGAAAATAATTAATTTGGACCGAATTGATATTTTTAATCTTTATTGTTGTTGTAGCATTTAAATTTGGGATTGGATTGAATAGTGCCTAGATTGCATGGCGCATATATAGCCCATGCAACCCTAACTCTTCATGTAAAAAGCATGCTAGATCTGCATGACCGACCAAGATTGCATGTGGGTTATATAAACATCATACAATTCCAACCCCTTCAAATTTATATACATCATCGCATCATAATGATGCCGATGCTAATGTGTAAAAATTTGATATATTAGCATTAATGACCTGAAAAATAATTGGATGCATAAAAAAAATTCAATTGTCAGTATTTGAATTTAAAAAGTTTGGTAGAAAATTATGTAGGAATGAATTTGTAAAAAACAAAATTATTTGAGGGTTGAAGAATAAATTAGCCATAGTATCTAATATTTGTTTAGTTTAGTTGCTATATCAATTCCAAGAATTCGCTTTATTGTTCATGAAAGAACCAAACGATTGACTCCAAAAAGAGAGATTTATTTATTTATTTATTAAAACTAAATAAATAGGTCATAAATATTTCAATAAAATGACATTAATCCATTATTAATATTAATGTTCGAATGGATAGCTCTAGTGGAACTAGTAAGTGAGAGTCACATTTTAACTTAAGTCCCGAGTATGATCAATTATTAGAAAAAGAAGAAAAAAAATCCATTATTTAATGCAGCATGATAGAATATTCCACACTATGAATAAAGAAACAGTTTCTAAGAAACTAAATGGAAGAAGGTTTAGGACGTGGGAGAAAATAACGAAGCTCAATAATACATGCGATGTTTTTAGAGTTGAAATTATGTGCAATCAACAACACTTTCTCTGGTGTAAGGCAAGTAAAAATACAAGAAATCAAAAGTTAGCATTTGAAAGAGTATTACCATTGACAAGGGAAACATGCTAGTAACAAAAAATGAATCAAAGGTCAGCAAGCTGGTCGAAAGCGAAAAACTCGATTTTACTGATAAAATTGCATTGGCTACCTTCACTTTTATACACAAGTATATACATTGGTTTTCCATGCAAGTTCCTTTGTAATGCTCTTATTCACTAGCAAAATATACTTGTGCCGCGGGATGACATCTATATTTCATAGTTAATCTGAACGGTTAAAGCATTATACCACACAAAATTTTCTAACCTCTTTCCAGAGGGGGGTTTCTTATATACCGACAATACGACATTCGGTTTCTGCACAATCAAGACTAACTAGTAGTCCATGTAAGGTTCGAGCAAATACTTAAGTCGAGTACTAAACCTGCCTAAGCTAGGCCACACAGAATCCCTAGAGGAAAAAATATTTTTCTTCTACCTGCATCAAACTAATATCAACTAAAGCGACAAGTGCAACCATGAGGAAATGCTAGAGAATAGAAAAATAGTCTTAAGTATATGCTACAATTAACATCTATCTAAAGCTTAAAACAAAACACAGCTCACAACAAACAAGAAAAATCCATGGACACGGAATAATAGCTCTCTGAGTGTACTACAAAGCTCTAATTAAAAAGTAGACACACCAACCAAACTTATGAAACTCTTCTGGCATTTTTTTAGAAAGCTCCTGAGATCTCAGTTGTTGAGGGTAGTGCCTATTGGAGGGCAAGGAACGAAACTAGAGAAACCTGTATTGGAGGATGAACTTCTATGGGAAATCTTAAGCAAGGGCCTCAGAGTACCTTCATTTCTATCCTGCATAAGAAACGAGATTTTTTCTACTAGCCCTCCATATTCTACCTTCCATAGGGATGGTAACGACTACTGCCACTATAACCTCCTCCCCTACCATAGAGGGGCCCTCCTGCTCCTCCACCATAACTAGCACCAGGACCCGACTCATAACCACCACCATAACTAGAACCTCCATAACCCCCATAGCCTTCACCTCCGCGACCATACCCACCTAAACCGCTTGCCCCATAACCCCCACCAAACCCACCACTGTAAGGTCCGAAGCGGCTAGCATAACCAAGGGATGATTCACCTCGATACCCTAAGCTACTATCTCCAAAACTTCCATACCCACCTCCGAAATCACCACTACCACTGCCATAACCATATCCTCCACTGCCAAGCCTACTGCCACCGAGCCCCCCTCCTGCTGACCTATAGGGTCCAGGGCCAAACCCCCCATCATAACCGCCATAAGAACTGCCAAAACCACCAAAGCTATCATTGAATGAACGACTCCTAGAGTTGCTACCGTAGGCGGGTGCGGGTGGTGGGTTAGAGGATTTCTTGGGTTCAGCTTTCTTGATCTCCACCTACAATAAAGCAACTTAGTTAACCTAGCTCTGATGCAAAGGAACTAACATGATACCCCATTTCCTCGAGAGTTCTATACCTGTAACAACCTCCCCCTAAGATTAGCAACAAATCACTAAACTAATTGCTAGAAAGGAATAAAGTTTATCAAAGAAAGAAAAAAACAAGTGAAGAGACTTGGCAGGGATGTTATAATTTCAAATCGAGAATGCATTGAGGCATACTCAGCAGGGAACAACAATCTATTTACATGCCAGTTTTCTTGAGGTCCATGTGATAATCTCACCTGGGTACCTGCCATTTCAACCATATTTCCCTTGGATAACAATTCATCTACGACTTCTTCACTTTCAAAAATTACAAAGCCAAAGCCTCTAGATCGGTTGGTTTCATGATCACGAATGATCTGGTGTTCCACAATCGTCCCATATGTGGAAAAGAAATCTTTGAGCTCATCTTTGAAACACAACAAATTAATGGGAAAACATCAGTGATGGAGTGCATAAACTAAGGGAAAAAAAAACAGAATATCTTGAAGGCCTACCACCTTCAGTTACTGCTGATGGAATCCCACCAACAAATATCTTTTTGGTTTTAAAATCCTTTGATTGCCCTTGACCTTTAGGAATGGTTCTCTTAATCTCAACCTGCTCCATAATTTTCATTGCAACTATAGATTAGACCAGAGAAATAGAGCACTTCTCATAATTGTTTCTCAAATTCTATACCACAAAATCATAGATGAACAAATGTTAGACCTATGTAGCAAAAATTTTGGGGCCAGAGACCCCAACTATAACTTATGATGAAACACACCATAAACTCCGGTCCTTTCAAACACGATATTGAGAGAGAACAACAAAAGTTTCTCATGTAATCTCAAGAGTCCAAACTACATGCCGAAGCAAGATGTTAAAAGAAAATTTACCTGTTTTCCATTGATTACATGAGTGTCCTCGATCACCTTGTCAACAACTGAAGGATCAGCATAGGTAATAAACCCAAAACCCCTTGGTTGACCAGTGTACCGATCTTTCATTATCACAGAATCCGTAATCTCTCCATATCTCCCAAAGTGCTTGTTGAAAGTAGCTATAGTTTCATAAAAACATAAATATATATATATAAATAAACAAAAGATCATAAAAGCAATGGACATGTCCAATCATCTTTCAACATAATTTCAACCAACGATGTGGGCATAACTATTATATCAAAAATCTTTTCACAACCTTCGTCAAAAGACTAAATTTAAGTAGATTATAAGCTAAACCCCTATCATGACTGAATATGTTTTCATTTAAACAAAAACTTTCCGGCTTTGTATTAGCCAAAGCATCAAACTTACCGTAGGTCGTATCTTTCGCCAACCCACCGATGAAAATTTTCCTAAAATTTTCAAAAATGGAAAAAGGTGAATAAGTGAACAGCACAAAACGATCTCAAAACAAGAATCAAGTCGGATTTAAGCGAAAAACTCAGTTAACAAGGAGAAATCAGATCGAAAACATATTGAGGATCTAAAAACCAGGATCAAACACAGTACCATCTACAAACCAAGAAAGAGAGAGAGAGAGGCGTACCCTGGGCTAGCGCCATCGTCGTTATCCCCCCTTTGTTTAGATCCCATTGTGTCAGTTGGAGATTAACTCGAGAAACGGGACGACCGAATTGGGAGATTTTCTGAGAGCTGGAGAAAGGAGTACGGAACAGAGAATCGAAGATTAGGGTTTTATATGAATTTCGGGAACGAGAAGATAGAGAGAGAGAGACTCCTAAACAGAGACTATGATTTGCTGAAATACCCAAAAAACCGCCAAAATAACGAAATATTGCGTTTTTCCCACCGACTCGGAGGACAGCGTGAAGATGGGCCAGCCCATCTCTGTTTGGGCCATAGGTCCATTATAGACTATAGTCTTTTTAACACTATAACTTGCATTACCATAACGCAGTACCTTTGTTAATGGTTCTATAAGAACTCAATCATTCACTTTAAAATTTTAAAGCACGTACCTTTTTTGATTAAATTAAATAACTCATTTATTTAAATTAATTTTTTTTGTAATATTTAAATTTTTTTATAATTATTACGTAAATTTTCAAACTTTTAAAATACATAATTTTTTCTTTTTTAAAATTATTTTATGTTATATATTCTTTATATAACAAATTATAAAATAAATAATCGATCATTATATATTTTTAATTTAATTTACTTTAGAAATACACTTAAATATCATTATATCTTATTGTCAAAACTTTTCAAAAAAAAAAAAGTAAAAAAGAAAAAAGAAAAAAGAAAAAAGAAAAAAAAATTCATTATAAAGAAACTTACCTAATTTATTTTATTTTATTTTATTTATTTTATATTTTCTATTAAAAAAGGAAGAAAAAAAAAAAAAAAAAAAGAGGAACTAAAACCCCGTAAAATCTTCGCTCACTTTCCATGCAATAATAATACATAGATTTCCTAATTCCTCCCCCCCTCTTCACTTCTCTCTTTCTCCCCTATAAATTCAGCGACTTTTCGCACGCACCCATAAAAGAAATAGAAGAATCCTTCCTCACTCCGTTTTCACGGAAATATGAGCGGCGGCGACGGTGGTGGAGTTAGGGTTTTGATTCCGACTGAAGACCTCAAGACTATTCAGTACATCAGAGAAAGCTCCGGAAAGCAGCACAGCGACGATGAAATTTATGCTCTTCTTAAGGAGTGTTCTATGGACCCTAACGAGACAGCCAACAAGCTCCTCTACTTAGGTATTATTATTATTTTTTTTTTTGGTTCTCTCTTTGACTGGTAATGATCATAATAATGTGATTTCGATTCGTTTTTCTCTCTATTTCTGTGTTCTTAGGGTTTTTCCTCGTATCATTTTGTCTCTTTGATCGGTGGCTTTTTTTAAATTTTTTATCGAAGAGAGTGTGATTGTTTGGTGGGGAAAGTGGTAGGCGGGAGAGAAAATTGAGAACTTTTATGAGTAGGGATTATTGGGAAAAATGGGTTTTTGAAACAATTTGAGTAAGATCTGTCTTTGTGTGTGGTGCTTCTGCTCTGTATAAGTGAATTTCCGTTGCGAGGTTTCATATTTATTCCAGCCAATGATTCTTCTGTAGTTTTCTTGGTATTGTTTTATTTATTTTATTGGGAACCCTTCATAGCTAGTGGTTAATGAAAGTAATGATTTTGTTGGCTGGGTTGGCAGATACCTTTCACGAGGTCAAAACCAAGAAACGAGATCGCAAGAAGGAGGTATGATTATTTATCTTTTATGTGAAATAGAGTTGAATCATTTTCTCCTGTCTTTTCACTTTTTTTGTTTGAGTGAAGTAATGAATTTGTGTTATTTCAGAACTTTAACAGCCGAGCATCTGACGATCAGGCTGCTTCAGGATTACAAAGACGAAATGCTAGAGCTGTTCAAGGCAACCATTTCTCTGGTATGTTTCAATTTGATTGATAGTTTAAAGTTTGAGTGTGCTTTCAATTTGGTCATTCTCTTAGTGTTTTTGGTGTGCATTTGCTATTTACTTGTTTCATCTGTCTTTCTTTGTTCTAAAATCACCTCTATACAATGATAGATGCTAGTGGTGGAAGAAATACAGCTACTCGAAAAGACAATGGATCCTATCACATGTCAGAGAAAGGATCAACCCACATTTCTAAAACAAAAAATAATGCGGCACCTCATCTGACAAAGTAATCATTTTACATAAAACGTCATATTGTAGTGGTCAAGTTAATCATGAATCTATCTCTTAAGAAGTTTTCAGTATATTTTTCTCGTTTTCTTTTTTGATGTTAAGAATCTATGTCTTTTCCATCATTTGCAGAGGTTCAGCTGCTACCAATGGGCCCACAAGTTTGCCAAATGGGATCTCTAATCTGAGCCATACCTCCCAATCCATGTCTGCAAGTAAAGTCTTACCAAAGAGCGATTCAAATGAGAATGTAAACAATGCTGGGGCTTTATCTACTCAACCTTCTTCTGATGGCTCCATCAAAGATGCAAAGGAACAACTCTCTCATTCTGCAACTGCTGAATCAAATTATAAGCAAGGAAATGGACATTCTACTCCTGTTGGCGATGACTTGGAGTCATCCAAGAATGACAAGGAAGTTTCCAGGCCTGCAAACTCTAGTCATCTGAGGAAGAAGGCTCCAAGAAAGTCAAAAGCATCTGAAAAGGATCCTTTGGCTGTTCCTTCATCACCCTCTCTACAATCATCTGTCGATGATTCTTTGTCAGTGCAATCTTTGTCCACTGGTGATAGTCGATCACCACAGGAGCCTATCAGCCCAACAAAAGGTAATAATATACTCAATAACCCTAATCATCTTTCTTAGATGGGAATCCTTCTTTTTTTTTTTTTTAAGTTGACGTCTAACTTTGTTGGTATTTTCATCTGCTTATGCTTTGAAACCAAAGAGGTTCCACCTCCACCAATCACTACTGATGCGTCACCAAATGAGTCGAAGATAACTGAGGGGCAACAAGTTACTTTCCCCGAGCATTTCTATGTTCCAGAGTATCTGAAAAACGGGTTGACGTTTGGAAGCTTTGAGATTAATGTTGGACAAAATGTTGCTCCTAGTGGTGGTGACAATGACTCTGCAGCCTCTGTTGTATCCACCAAGGAGAGCAGTGAAACCACAAAAGAACCTTCTCACAGGTCAGAGATTTTTTTGCCCCCCACCATCACATTACTTTTTGTGTGCTATTTTCAGACTTGAGTTTAGACTTAACTTTTCCCTCTCTTTCTTGTGTTTTGCACAGCATTCAAACCGAAACTGGAACTGAAAAGAGAGAGAATCTCGAGCAACCTCAACCTATACCCTTAGATAGCGATGTCCTGTCATCAGATGCAAGCTCAAAAAATGAGCAGATGAAGCAAATTCTATCATCCTCAGAGGGAATTACTCAGAACCCTAATACTCCAAATGCCCTAAGCTACAGTATTGGTTTGATACCACCTATCATAGTGACCCATCCTGCACAATCTGAAGCAGCTGAGCATCCACCGCAAGAAGTGTCTTTACTTTCAAACTTTGTTGTAAGCTCTCATTCTCATAAAAAAAGACCCACTTTTTACTTTTCAAGCTAAGCTTCCTTCTTTATGAATTTTGGCTGACTTGTTACATTTATCTGTTGTAGAATGGGAATCCTCCTCCAGCTCTGTCGAGCCCAACTCCAACTCCACCTGTGCAAGGATCTTCTTTCCCTTTGACTCATCAATCCGTTCCTGTTTTCAGGCAACCTTATCCACCAAACTATTTCCCATATGGTCACTACTATCCACCATTTTATATGCCACCAATGCCCCAATATTTAAACCATAATGGGTTTCCTCAGGCAGCTTCAACTGGTAATATGTTTCTGCAGCCACCATCAGCAGTGGCAGCAGCAGCAGCCGCTGCTGGGGTCAAATACCCTCTACCGCAATTCAAACCCGGAACCAATCCCGGAAACCCAACCCATGCCCATATGGGATTTGCACCAGGAGGCCCATATATCCCCACCCAGGTTGGTTACGGTCCTGGATCAGGAGTCACCTCTGGGTCCTCTGCTGGTAATGATGATCTCATGGCATCTCAATTGAAGGAAAATCACATCTACACTACAGGTCAAATGGTAAGGTTTCTTGTACCTACAGGAAAACTTCATTTTGGCTCCACAAAACATTACTTCTTTCTAATAATGGACGCTTTTCTACTTGCAGAGTGAAGGATCACCTGTTTGGATTTCAGGACTGGGCCAAGATATGCCTAGTATGCCCATGAATTCCTTATACAACCTCTCAGCTCTAGGTCAAAACCTCACTTTTCCTTCTGCTGCACAAGCTGGTCATGGGCCCTTTTCCGGGATTTATCAACCAAGGCCAACGATGGCTGCTGCTCCTCCTCCTCCTCCCTCAACTCTTCTATCACAATCTCAAGCTCTAGCTGGAGTTGCTGAAAACTTAGGACCCCAGTCTGGTGCTTATCAGCAGCCTCAAGCGGCAAATTTCAATTGGAGTACTAATTTTTGATCTGGCAAAGATTTCACAAGATGTCAGTACCTGTATGTGGATCAAGTCCCGGAAAAAGAAAAACGGCTCGATCGCAGTGTAAATATCACATGCGGCCAGAGGATTTTATCTGATATTTAAGAAAGAATGAGGAGAAAATTAGATTCTTAGGCTTCCCTTTTTTTTTTTGTCTCCCCCTTTTTTGACTTGTGTTTTCTTGTTTTTCCGTTTTAGTTCTTTTGTTGTTTCTTTGGTTGGGATAGTGAAAACATATAGCATTTTATTAATCTTCTTTAGTTTATCTCCTCAACAATATTATAGGAAACTAAGAGATTTATAGAGAGTGGGGTGGTTTGCCAAATTTTTCCTTCCCTTTATGCCTCACCTGTATATTAATTTAATTTTTGATAGCAATAAACATGGAATTTTTCGAAGTCATAGTTTTCTTCCTTTTTTTTTTTTCCTAGTTGCTAAATTATAGAAACAAAACGCAATCATTCATTTGATATTTGTATACTTTTCTTCTGCGTTGGATCTAAAAGGAATTTTTTCTTCTTTTTAAGAAAAGAGTGGTATTGCATTTGTTTTGCGACTTGAAACAATGTTTCTTTATCTTTTTCATGAATGAGAAGAAGCAAAACTGTGATCAGTATCATCATAAACCGGCTCAAGTTGATCCTTATACGATATTTGCCGGAATCCTTACATCAGATTCTGTTGTTGGACTACTTTCGGCAATGCTTTCAGGTTTTGACAAAGTGTTGCCCGAATTAGGCTTTGTTGGAGTTAGCTGTTTGCTCGAATTTTCACGGCTCTCCTGTAAATTAAGCGATGTATAAACCGACATTCCACCAAGTGCTGAAAATGCCCCACAGATGCTCACAAAACCCGGATCCGATCCGAAGAGAATATACCCTGCCAGTAGTATCACACAAGTCTTGAACTGTCCTAAGACAACATGAGATGTTGCAGAAGTTGCTCTGCCAAGGAAAAGAAAAAAAAAACACAAACAAATATAAGGCAAAAAACAAGGCTCATGTCCTCCTATAAATAGAAATGAGAAAAGTTTCAAGTCTTTTTACCCGAGTGCTAAAGCTCCGGACCATTGTAAGAGAAAACCGAGTAAAGCCGAGAATAGAATTGCACTCGTTTTATTGGCATCCCACTTAAAGGATAACAGTCCAGGTGGGTCCAGCCATGGCATTAGAGCTAGCAAGAAAAAAATTGTGACAGGAGTAGTTCTCCACATTAACCTACATAGTACATGTCAAAAGAAAAAGAACTCGAGGTTTTATTTTTGGCACAAAGGACAATGAAAGGAAAACCGAAGTGTTTTCAATTAGTACTTACGCTAAAGCAGTCCAGTTTCCTGTCTGTTGTAGATTAGACCATAAGATTTTATTCGTAGCGCTTGGGATTATCCATGCTATTGCAATCAATGCTCCAAATAAATTGAACTCTAGATCTGTTATAGTCGCTACGGCTACTCCGGCCGAAACAACAGCCAGAGCTAAAGCCTGTGAAAACAAGAAAAATACATCAATCAACCCTTCAATTCGATTTTTCTCTCTTGTTTAACTCGAGTGTAGGTTGGTAACTTCATTTGTTGTACAGAAGAAATTCTTTCAACGAACATCAGCAAAAGAAAACGAAAACGAGCTTATGGAAATAACTACCTTATTAAGAGAAATAGTTTTTTGAAGAAGGATGAATTCAGCAACAACGATGCTAGGAGTGACGGCAATCTTAGCCATCTGATAGAACCCGACGCTGCAAAATGAGAGATGAAGGTTATGAAATAGTAAAGGAAAGTAACTACGAAAAAGGGAAAAAAAAGGCGAAAAACATGTAGAAGTTTGAACCTATTATGTTTTAGGCTTGTATTGGCAAGACCGGAAGCAAATGCCATGATGGCGCCTAACGCGAAAAGAGAAGAGAACGGAGTGGTCTTGCTCGGGGGAGAAACGGGGAGCAAAGAGAGTGACTTGAAAATGGCGAGTAGAAGCCACGAGACAATATAGTGAATCAATGTTAAAAAGATTGGGTAGTTAAATCCAACTCTTCCCATCACCTATACAAATTTAAGCAAAAAAACAAGAACTAGGAAAATTCAAGTTCAGCATTTAAGAAAGATGATGTATGTAACAAGTTCACATCATATGTCTCAAAAAGAATGCTCACTAATTTGTTTGTTAGTATGATCCCAATAGCAACCATGAAATTGAATGTCATTGCTATGACCGGCCCGCAAAACTGTTGTTGCTGCCGTTTCGCTCCATCCGATGTTTGTAGATCATTGTAGAGCGAACCTCGAACTGCTTCCAAAGCTCGGCCTAATCATAAGAGAGATTAAACATGGCAATTACTCATTTTGCAACCAAGAAATTAAAAAAAATAAATAAATAAAAAATTGAAATGCAGATCAAGAAATATTCATTCCCTAAACGAATCAAACCTGTTTCTCCAGCATCACTATCTTTCCTTTTGATGAATCTCCTGGCTTTTGCTGGGAATGAATCAAACAACCCCATATCAACTAACCCAGAAAGGAAATGGTCTGGATCATAAACATTAACAATGATCATCATAAACATGATGATCGTTATGAAGGAAGGAAACTGGTTTCTGCATTATTTCTAAAGATGAATGATGATTACTTTTACAATAAATAGAATGGACAAATTTAAGAGAGGAAAAATAATGAAGAACAGGAGGTGATTTACAATAGTTTTTTTTTTTCTTGAACTTTTAGCAAAAAAAAAACAAAAAAAGTTGAATGATATTATTTGGCATCTTTCCACATGTCATTTTTTCCTGTTCTTCCATGTAAATTGTAATATCATAATTGGGTAGTAAAATAAACCTGTCATAAATATGGTAAGAGATTTACGGAGAAGTTAAGGAATCATCATTGCTTACATGGTTTTAGAAAAGGTCAAGAGGTTCCCTCTTTTTTATTTTCCTTTAATGTAATCTCATACTTTTGAGAAACTAGATTTAACCTCTTTAAACTTTTATTTTATAATATTAGATCCATCAAATTTATAAAATTAAACTTACATCCCTTTACCTTTCATAAACTAAAGATGGGTGGGTTCATTCCCAATTTTTTGGTGTCGATCCCCGTCACATGCATTCTCGATTATTATGTGCTCCATTTTAAAACTTTGACCTGTTTAAAGATTGGTTCGTTCCTAATTTTTTTGGGGTCCATCCTTTAATTTTTGATCCATTTTGAGCCAATAGATAATATTCACGTGTGTGGTGCGTGACCAGATATGTTAATTTTGTGATGAAATTCGAGAACTATGGACCTAAATCTTTTTTTTTTAAAGTTAGAGTATATAAGTCTAATTTTAATAATTTGAGAGACCTACATCTAATAAAATGAAAATTTAGGGAATTTAAATATAGTCTTACTCTTAAAAAAAATGAAAAAAAGCACATTATAGTAACTAAATTAGGGCAGTCCCAAAATGGGGGGAGAAATCAATGCAAAATTACATTACAGAAAAGTTAGGTCAGCCGTCCCAATACATATATATATACATATAAGATGTGAAGTCCTAACAAATCAAATTCCTATTTATTGCAACTCTCTCTCCTACTCTATTCACAAATTCGTTGAGCAATATATTCTTGGCTTCTTGCCAACAAGTTTTCAGTACCCACCAAAAAGTTGCAATATTTGAATACAAAAATCAACCAAACTTTCTTTTTGCTGTATAGGAAAGGTAAGATCAACAAATTTGATTAACAAATTTGATCAACAAACTTTCTTTTTTAATACAACAAATTGATCATACTAAGTAAAGTAATTAACAAGTTTGATTAATTATCACGTAACCGCTGCTCTAGATGCTTATTTTCCTTCGTAATGGCATCGAGATCAGCTTGTAGCTTATCTAAATCTAATCTTCTAGAAGCCAAGGCTGTAAGCTTCTTCTCGTATTCGCCACCTTCTCTTCGTATCCTATCAGTAGCCATAATCTTCTCTGAAATCTGTTCGAAGCTTTCATGGATGCTCGTTAAGAGCCTATAAGCTTGTCTCCCAACTGGGTCTTTCTTTGCTTCCCTGAAAATAATACAAATTCAGTTTATAGTCTCGTCTTCTAAGAATCTGTTCTTTCCCTTGGGGTTTTTTTTTTCCCCCTTACCTGAAAACTAATTCATCTACAACTGCATAGGTTCGGTGAAGGCGTTCTTGGATTGAATTGCTTTCTAATTGAAGCTCCCTTGTTTCTTTTAGGATTCGATCTATGTCACCGTCTTGTTTCCGACTATTTTTTGTGATTTCCTTTACGCGATTGATGTAGGAATTTCTAGAGGCTTGTTTAGGCTGCTTCTCTGTATCAGCAGAGAGTTTTGAATGTTCTTCATCCCTATGGAAGTGGAACATGCAGAATATGTCAAAAAAAATAAAAGAGAAGAGAAGCTATAGCAAGATCATCTTCTTAGAAGTACTATACCTTCTCTTAATATCGGAATTGACAGATTGGATCTCTAGTTCAATCTCCCTCAACTTATGGAGCTTTTCTTGAGCCTCGGGATTTTTTGAATAAAGTGAATCTTCTAGACTCTGCCTTTTCTTTTCCAAAGTCTTCTCATCAGAATCCCTAAGAAAAATTAGCAGATGAATAGAAATCCCCTTGTGTTTTAAAAACTATAAGAACACAATTATAAATAAAACTCATTTTAATGCATACCATTGTGATTTCAAATTCAGAAGATTACGCTTTTTAGGCTCTATTTGCTCCTCAAGCAGCTTATGGTAAAAGTCAATAGGATGATGATCGCCAAATCTCATTTCTACTACACCCTTGAACAATTCCAACTCCATCTGAAGGTTTAGTAGTTCTAAAGTCTTTGCACTGATTTCTTCCTCGAGCATCCTCTCTTGAATCCGTAATTTTCCTGCCTTCTCCTCTCTTGTCTAAGAAAAGGAAAAGAAAAATATCAATCCAAATGAGTCACATACATTGTTCCATCATTTAGATGCATATATTTCTTTCCCGAAGAAAAATACTACATTTCAATTCTTATGAATTTTCTTCCGTATATGTAATTCTTAATCTCAGAAGTCCAATTGAACATACCTGGATTTCTTGTTGTGTATGTTTCTCATCATCTCTCGGAGCTGCAATTTCTTCATCTTCCAATGCCCCATTTTCCCTTTTTTCATTTTCCTCAATCACTTCATCCTCATTCTTCTCAGCTTTCTGATAATTAGCATCTACCTTATCAATAACATCCTTCTCTGATTGGTCTTTTTCTTCGGTTACTTTTCTTCTACCATTTCCATCCTCCGAAATAGTTGCTCTTCCACTTTCGGATGCTCGAGAAAGCTTCTCGACCAAGAATCTAGTCAACTTATACAAGTCCTCTTCAGATGGATACAAGAACTGCCCTAAGAAACACATGAAAAGTTTGTTTCTGAGAATAATATCAAGGAGATCATAGAATGCAAAGCAAAGACCAAAAAAAGGAGGAAAAAAAAGTTTTGTAACAGACAAAGACCAAATTAGAATCATCATGTGAATTCCATGCTCGAGAAGTAATTTAGCTGTAGAAAACAGATTACATCAAAACATAGATTTCTTCTAAGCTCACTCTATTTCATTTCATGAATGTTCTTCAACGTCTTAGATGAATGCAACAGTAAATTTTTCTTTCCGTAATTCAATATAGTTCGACGTATAAATAGAAAAGGAGATAAAGGCTACTTCTTTCCCCTTACTTTTCCTACATTTTGTCAGCAGCCAAACAAGCAAAGAATCGGAGTGGTTACAGTCGAAGAGCATCATCGAATCTACTAACCTTGTGGAAGCTCATGTCTCCAATGTAACCTAAATCCTTGATAGCCGAAGCAACGTCGGTACAAATCTTGAACTGGTCGGCGACAGAGTCCGGAAGAGAAGTGGGAAACGACAGCGTGATTCTATCATCATCGTTCATCATCATTAAGTTCAAAGCTTGAACGCAGATCGTGAACAGGGTGGTGGGAGTGAGGTCCCGGATCGAAGAAACGCTGGCTGGAATCGAAACGCCTGAGCTCTGAAGAAAGTTTAGTAGAATTTCTTGTGACTCTTCCATGGCTCCTCTCTATTCACAATTGGAGAAATCGATTTATGCTCTTCTGTGCTTTGCTTTGCAGCCTCGCAGCTGATACCACGTTATACGTCGTCGTTTAAACCAATCAAGTGCTGCTTCTTGTTTGACATTTTTCTTAATTTTATTCATTTTAAAAGTAAAATAAATAAATAAAAGCAAATTATATATATATATAATAACAGACAAATTTGAATTGTCTTTTTTTTGTTTAATTTAATTTTCTTAATATCTAGATTATAAAATTTAGACAAAACCGATATTAATAACAGAACTAATCACGAAATAAAAGAGCTATAAAATTTGAATTGTCTTTTTTTTTGTTTCCAAGAACATGGGAAGTAGAAGGGAGAAGGAAATTCAAGACATGAGTTCTATACAGATTGCGGCAGCTTCGGCCATAACATCGAGTTCATGTCTCAACCATCATACCGCTTTGGAAATAGATACTCGGAAGAGATTGATATAGAAGATGAGAGTTATAGAACCAACAAGGATGTCCCTCTTCCTATTTTCCTCAAGGTATAGTAGTTACAATATAAGCACCAAAGTTTCCCTCTTTCGGGCTTTGATATATGTCATCGATTTCATTTTCTAGCCGTTTATATGTCTGTTATGTACTTGATATGTATTTTATAAGTTATTCTCGAAGTTTTGATTTGGCATTTTGAAACTGCAGTTTGAAGATGTGGAGTTTAAGGTTAGGATCAGCCAAGCTTCATCCAACCCAATGCAGAAAGTGATGTCAAGGCTCGCTTCAAAACTGATCGTAAAGGAAGACAATGGTTACAAGCAGATACTCAAAGGTATAATCGGAAGCACCGGACATGGAGAGATTCTCGCCCTAATGGGCCCGTCCGGAAGCGGGAAAACGACCTTGTTAAAAGTGATTGGAGGAAGAATTCTTGACAACATTAAAATAAACACAACTTGGTAGTGTAGGATCGGTTTCGTTACTCAGGATGATATTCTCTATCCGCAGTTAAAACCGTGCAAGAAACCTTAGTTTTCTCAGCATTTTTAAGGCTTCCTGGCAAAATGAGTGAACAACAAAAATATGCAAGATTCGATATGATTGTGAAAGAGCTAGGCCTTGAAAGGTAACTAAAAACTCATTGATTCTTTCTTTCGGTTATGTTTTTTGGGTCAAAATTTCTAACCAATTTAGTTAATTAACTAACAGATGCCGTCACACGATAGTTGGCGGAGGATTTATTAAAGGAATTTCGGGCGGAAAAAGAAAAAGAACTAGTATCGGTTGTGAAATTCTAGTCGATCCTTCATTGTTATTGCTCGATGAACCCACATCAGGTCTTGTTTCTTCCTTCCTTCAAGGACTAGCTAAGGTACATGCAACTTTTGTCCAATCTTTTATGAAAAGTGGCAAATTATGATCCGTTCATTTGATCAATGTGTCATAGGCCGGAAGGATGATCATCACAACAATACACCAAACTTCGAGCCGGATGTTCCACATGTTTTTTTAATAATGGCCAATATCGAGCTGGCCGAGCTCTGAGAAGGGAAGAAGATTAGAGAGAAAAAAAATAATAAAATGAGAGAAATTATTTTATTACTTGAAAGTTTTTTCCTACAAGCAATACTATATGCTTACCATTTCATGAAACCCAAACTTTCTCTCTCTCTAAAACACCACCTGCTACTCTCCATAAAACACACTCCACTCACAACAATATTCCCTTTATATTTTATACTATCGTGCAGATATCGCGCATGCACATAACAAATTCATAGGTCCTTTTCCTTCAAGCCCAGAAGAATTCGTCTCGTCTCGGGAAGCACTTACCGAATATAATTGACACGAAAATACTATTGAATTCCAACCATTTACTTAAACAAATGATGAAGAAGTCAAGCACATCTTTATCCTCTGCATTTGCATTATCATGCCCCCAAATTGCTCTTAGATCCAAAAATCTGCATTTTAACTTGGGTGTTCAAGTGGAGGTTCAAGTCGATGATTTGAGGTATTTGTTTCCTGCCTAAATATTTGGTCCGAAGAAAATCAACCACATTATTGTTCCCAAAGTGGTCCCATTTCTCATGTAGATCCTCAAATTGGAATTCTGGGGCCAAGCATGAAGCAGGGTATGATGCTTTCATGACAGGATGTGTCTTTGCTCAATCATGCAACCATCTAGGAGTTGACTTCAACCTTTCTTCTTCTGCTTCTGCCTCTGAAAAAATGGGCCCACAATGAGAACCTCCCAAAGCATATCAACCATCTCTATCTCAGTTGGAATAATGCTGAAATTATCGATTTTCATACGGGTAATCGAATTTCTGATTCTTTAGGATCATTGTCATCATCATCTTATAACCTGAAAACCCATTATCCAAAAATTAGTTTCAAGAACATTGTTTTGATTTGGGGATTCCCTTCTGAGCTCAAAGCTAGGAAGATTAGAGAATGCATCTCTAAAGTATTTGGCCCAATTTCCATTGTTCCCGTCTACCGTATAGATGAAAGTGCTGTTTTTGTCCAATTTCGAAAACTGGATAGTAACCGACTTTCTACTTTTAAAGGAAACCTTAGAGGTCCATAATGATCCCATCGCTGTCCTGCATCCTTTGGCCGAAATATTAGAAGATGGAAAGACTCAGGCTGGAGATTATGAAACGTATAAGGAGATTTGTAGTACCCGAAAATCCCTTTTGCTAATCAGGCAGAATCAATTGGTACGAAATGGAAGAAGCAATTGTTGCAGAAACTGGATGTGGATGATGTAAGGAATAATAAGAGAGCCGATCTGATCATTTATGTTTGTGATTCATCAATGATTGTTATACATGATAGAAATTAAAACATAATTTTCCTTAAATTATGATTACAATATAGAGTACAACCTAAAGAAACTGAGAACTTTTGCATGTATATCTACATGCTTTACATGATCATTTATAGAGCAATAAAAAGTATGAAACAGAAGAAGATTTGACAGTAGAGAGTTCAGAGGTGGGATCCACAGAATCAATTTCGTAAAGGGCCTTGCATCTTGATCTTCTTTCATCCTACTCCTTATTTCCATTGTTTGAAATGACAACCTTCATCATCAACAACAATAACAAACCATCAACAAGTGAGAATATGAAGATACCAGATATTCAAACAATGCACCAAAGCTCTCTATTTAATTGAGGTTGCAACACTTACCAAGATAGACAATGTTTAAGTATGGGGTCTTCTTCTCCTCCTCATCTTTCGGTTAGGCTTCCTTCTTTCGACAAAAGCCACGAGCCATGTCGGTTTTCCATATAAAAATACAAGATATCCCAAAAAGAGTCCAAATGCTATCCCACATCCATACCCAATGAACACACTTTCCCATTCAAACAAATCACAAAACCTCAAATCCTCTTCAAGTTGAGATCTCATAGACGGTGGTGGATTTCGCTCCTCATCATTATAGCATGCTTTTGATAGCGGAAGGCCACATAACTCAATGTTCCCATGAAATGAGGCATTGTCAAATGTATCGAACTGCTTTCCTCGAGGAATGGGTCCCGAAAGTTGGTTTTGTGAAAGATTGAGTTGGGAAAGAAAAGTTAGATCTACCAACTCATCGGGAATTTTTCCAGATAGTATGTTTGAAGATAAATCTAACCATTCAAGACTCTTAAGGTTTCCAAATGATGGAGGAATACCGCCCGCAAGATGATTGTGGGAAAGGTTGAGGCCAATTAGTGACTTAAGCTCTCCAATCGATGTAGGAATTTGTCCTGTGAAATTATTGGAGGACAAATCAAGAACTCTCCAAGTAATTAGAATTTTTACCAATTCCACATCTAGCCCTTTCATCGTCAGTTTCACCGAATTCTTATAATAAGAACCATCTCGCATGTACTTCAAATCAACTTTCTTCTCTTCACCTATTATCATGGCCTTTAAACTCTTGAACAATTCTGTTGGTAAAGTCCCGTTAAAATTATTGTGAGAGAGATCCAATATATTCAACTTAGGGAAGGCAAATGCAGTCTTAGATTTGTCTATTGGGCCATGAAATTCATTAGAACGAAGGATAAGAATTTGTAAATTTGGATGAGTTTCTAACCAGTGAGGGAAGATTCCATTCATCTTGTTGTTTCCAAGATCCAAAACTTCCAAATTCTTACAATGTGCCAATGATTTTGGTAATGGTCCTTCTATCTGATTTCCATTTAGATCAAGAGTCGTAAGTGCATTGCCTTTTGAAAATATTCTGGGAAAAGTGTCACGGAGGATGTTCATTCGCAAATCCAACACCGAAAGAGAAGTAAGATTTGTCAAACATTGTGGAATTGAACCACTTAAACTATTATTAGCCAAATCTAGGACTTGAAGGCTGGTTGATGTGTTGCAGATTAAAGGTGGAATCTCTCCACTAAATTTATTATTCGAAATTAGAAGATATCTAGTAGATGACGGTGGAATTGGAATCTCTCCCTCCAACAGATTGGAGTGAAGGTCAATGATATCCAAATTCTTCCAAGGAAATTGTTCGATACTCGTCAAGAAGTTGTGAGAAAGATTCAGATAATACATCTGCTCAAGATTGGACAGCCACTTTGGAACATTACCTTTAATTTGGTTGTTTGAGAGTTCGAGGGAAGATAGAGAATGTTGATTTCTGAGGAAGGGGGGGAATTGAGACAATTTGCAAGAAGACAAAATCAAGGAATCAAGATTGGGGAAGGTATAATTGGCATCGACATCAAATTTTATATGCAACAGATCATTATTAGAAAGGATAATATAAGAGAGTTGTTTTAGCTCGGAGAGCATGTCGAAATGCACAATCCCACTCAAGTTAGTTGACCAAATATATAGATCTCTAAGATTGACTTGTCTATAAATTGATTTTGGAAATTCCCCTTGCAACTTGTAATTACCGCCCAAAGATAGTCTCTCCAAGGAGTTATATTGAAACTCACCAATGCAACCTGTGAATTGGTTAGAGTGGAGATATAACTCCCTTAAAGATGGTGATGCATAAATCCAAGAAGGAATGGATCCGTTCAATGAGTTTGAAAATAAGTCGAGTGAAATTAAATTTGCAGGCCTTGCCAAGTAAATAGGAATAGGGCCAATCAGTTCATTGGAAGAAGCATGAAGAGTAGAGAGACTGGTTAGGTTAAATAGTGATGGAGGCAAATGACCGGTCAAATGATTGTCAGATAAATCCAAATAAGACAATCTGCTCAAATTGCCCCAAAAATCAGGAATAGGGCCTACCAGTTCATTAAATGAGAGATCTAACTGACTGAGTTCTATGAGATTTTGAATGGACTTAAAAATTGATGCCACGTTGATCAACGGGCATCTTCCTAATTTCAATTGCTCCAATGACCTTAGATTGCTGAAGGATGCAGGTAATTCTCCTGAGAAATTACAGTAGGAAATATCCAAGTTTTGAAGAGAATTGCTGATATTTGTCGATTTTGTCAAATGACCTTTGAGTTGGAAGTTCCCTCCAATATTGAGCATTTGAAGATTTGAGAGGCTGAATATGTTGGTTGGAAAATTACCTCTTAAATCACAGTCGGAGAGACTGAGCGAGGTCAAAGAGGATGAGAGGTTCATGAAACACCTTGGATCAACATGAGAAAAATTTACACTATCCAGTACAATCTCTCTTAGATTTGTGAGGTTATGAACGATCCTTCTCCAAACAGCTGATTCCTCAATCCACACACCATCGTTATAGTCGTCCCTTTCCCCCACACCAAAGTTGTATGAGAGATCCAATGAAATCAATTTCGACAGTCGGGACATTTCAGTAGGTATATTACTGTGAAGGAAAGACATAGAAAGATTCAAATGTGTCAAATAGACAAACCTGCCAAACTGAGGTGGAATATGGGAGGAATTGAAATCATTGTAAGCAAGGTTCAATCTCTGAAGGTGGGAAAGAAGAAACAGACTATTGTTGGGATGGATTTTACCGTGGAGCCAACTACAGCTGAGATCAAGGCCTATTACACGACCGGTTGAATGGTCGCATGTTACACCATCCCACATGCAACAATCTATATTACTCTCATTCCATGTCTCTGTTTTTGGATATGAAGTAATCATCCAAGCAGGTGTTTCATAATAATGAAATGCAGTGTTATTATGAATAGAGAAGGAAGTTTTGAACTGAAGCAAGGCTAGGTGTTCTTGGGGATGACACATGACTTCATCCCCAAAAGAAGAGGAGGAAGTAATTACGAATGGGACATGAATAAAGAGCAAGAAAAGAAAGATTATGCAAGAGAGTTGAGAGATGAACATACAGCTCATAATAATTCTCACCATCTTGAATTTTCTTTTTGATGCTCAACTTTAGAAGCAGAGGAAGATAAGTGATGTTTTAGTGAACAAAACAAGCACTACTTATAATAACAGTAAATGATGAGTCTTCCCTGCAAGATAAGTCTATGATGAGCACCATGCCTAGCAACTGCAACTGATCTTCACCACTTGCATAATTTTATTTTTCTGTTGCAATCACCACATCTCTTTTGGCCAATCATGCAAAAGAGTTAAGAGATCAATCTACAACTTAGTCCATACGTTTTACTTATCTTCACCACTTGCAGAACTTCCTTTTCTGTTGGAGTCAAGTCAATGTTTGTTTAGCTCCAAGTCTTCCGATCACTATATGGACCAAAGAAACTTCTCTGCGAATTTTTCTTCCATGATTCTTCATTTACGATCAGTATTACACGACACTAGTTTCAATTTGTATGTCTTTTTCTGAAGTATATGAAAACGTACGCATTGGAGTTCGACTTTTCTTCTTCTTCTTCGACCTCTGAAAAATGGGCCCGCACTGACAACCACCGAAAGCACATCAAGCGACATCTCTATCTCAGTTGGAAAAACGGTGAACTTACGGATCTTCTTCATACGGATAACCGGAATTCTTATTCTCTGCACTCTTCATGTGCTGTAGGGAGTATCGATAATGATGATAACAACATTAACTCCTTTTCATCGATTCGAAAATTTTGTTCCCAATTCTTTGTATGTGATGATTATTCATCAAAGCATAAGTTTCTTTAAACTTTTGTTAATAAGATATAACCTAAGGAAACATAATGCAAATTTTTGCATATTTTTCTACATGCTTCATAATCATATAGAGAAGAGCCAAAAGTCCACCTAGTGCAATAAAAAAGTTAGAAAGGTGATTTAACAGTGGAGTTGAGAAAAGGTTGGCCCCAATTGAATAGGAAAAGGTTCCCCCCCAGCCAAGTCCAGCCTCGGATTCTATCAATTATGCAATCATCTTGTAGCCTTTCTTATTCTTTAGGAACATCATCGTAATCATCTTGTAACCTGAAAACCTGTTATCCAAAGACATGAGATCTAGAAATATTAAAAGTAAAAAGCCAAAACTGAATATGCTCCAATAGGTGGCTAATAGACCAGACAGGGCAGGGATTGTTAAGAGCCAAAATGCACTTACCTCATAGATTCACATAGAAACGGGCAGATGATGGAGGCGATTCATGCAGGAAAGTAATATTAAGAAACATGATGTTAGCGTTTATCTACTTTTGCTTCAAGTCCTTGGCTGTTTGGTTATTGGGAAACAGAGAGAAAATGGTAGATATTGTTGTCATTTGGGGAACCTCTTTAGGATTTATGTTAGGACATAAAGTACATATGGTTTAGTGAAAGGTGTTTTATAACATTATATATTTACAATGAAAAATATATATCAAAATCTAGAAGTGTAATTTTCTTTATTTTTGTAATCTTATGATATTGCAATCTCTGAAACTGCAACTTTCTTGACAAAGTATTAGATTTCAGAATCTTTTTATTTCCAGGAAAAGAAACAAGAACCAGCATTTTTGAGGTCGTATGCAAGGTGTTCGGTAAAATGCCCCCTGTGGTATTTTCGTATCTGCCCTTTGGTGAAATATGCATGAGCATGTAGTTAGAACATGATATTATTGTGATACTGTGAATTTCAGTCTTCCCCAGTTAGGTAATATCTGCATGATTTCAAGTACAACTTTTGTGTCAGATTATACCATTCGAGGGGTTGGGGTTATTTTTTGTTTTCCATCTAAAAAGCATTCATTTTTTTCATTTGTAATGAATTACCATTACTTCCTGCCTGATTTAATGTGCAATTCGAGCACTTCCATCTCGTTTCCATCAAACCCTTCTTCACCCGGAGAAGAAGGAAGGTTGGGGAACAACTTCTAGACTCACAAATCGACCTTCTTCTAGGGCTCTTGCTTCTTCTTTCTGGGTCCGTTTGGCAATTAGAATATCAAGAGCAAGATGGTTTACTTTCTTAAGAAAAGTATTCCACTACCAAAATGGGCCTAGATCTGATCTCGAGTCTAATCCTTTCAATTCCGGTACTTGGATGATGCTTGAGCTTATTGCTTTGGTTATTCAGATAAGCATTTCCTCATTTACAATCGCAGTTTCAAAGAAGGAAAAACCTGTTTGGCCTATGAGAGTTTGGATTGTTGGGTATAATATAGGATGTGTTCTTAGTCTCTTACTACTCTGTGGTCGGTATAAGTATCTTCCTTTGACCCGAGATGATGGTTTTAACCTTGAGCAAATTGAGCAACAAAGGAGCAACGATGAATCAAGGTATACATGCTCTGCACTTTCAATTTTCTTTTTATCATGTTTGCTTTATACAAATATTAGTCATTAATACTTGCTCCCATGAGCTCACTCCAGGTAAGAGCGGTGAGATCTTTGCTCTCTTCTATGATATCCACTTTGGAATCAAACTTGGATGGGAAGAAGACAAGTACCTTGTTGACTATGACACTTTTTGAGATTACATTTCCATGTATGCACGGAATGCACCATGACTATGACAAGTACCATGTTTGCTTTATACAAAGCGCGGTTCTTTACGCTGCTAAATGACATTTGCTGTCCACGGAATGCACCAAGTGCTACTAAATTGTGCCGCTACAGTAAATTATTTAGTGACACTTTCTCACTTTAGAGGCGTGTTTTTAGTGTAAAGGACCTTTTCTTAGTAGTGACTGCTGCCTCTCCACCTCTATCATCACATCTTTGTCTTTGCTGCCGCTGCTCCACCTCCATTACTGTCGGCATTGACGGTGGTGGTGGCGTAGGTGTAGAATCCTCAAACTCAAGAAAATGGTAATAATAATAACAATCCACTTCCCTAGTATATAATTACATATATTCATGGTGGTGGAACCTCCATCCCTAGAAATGGATATGCACGTCTTTTAACGTAATCAGTAATCAACGAGCTTCAAGAACAGTAAAAGTTAGGTCATTTGCAGAATTAGCTCCTTCACTGGTAGATGGATCTGTTCCGTGATTGCAATTATAGTTTCTCTTTATAATGAATGCAGGCTGTTTTGGTGTCGGAAGTGGCACGTCATTGCTTAACATGAACACAACTGCCGACATTTTGGGTCGATCAGCTGCCTGCTCCTGCACGCACAACAGCCCAATGTGTACATATCTTACAATCTCACCATAATCGGATTCATCCAAGGTTGTGTCAACTATTTCCATTCCTCTCCCTTCTTTCCATAACTTCCAAACCTAAAAAACTCATACCATTTATAATTAGGAACCTAAAATCAAAGACATAGACTTATAACAACATAGCTTTCTTTAAAGAGATTATTATAAATATTTATACTTTCCTATGTAAGAGATATCTGAATCAAACATTTTAGACTTTGATATCATGTATTGAGATAGGGATGTTAACACTCACATGTCCGACTAAATTCAAAGATGATTCGTCATGGTAGTAATTGCTGTTCTTTCTACCAGTAATGATCTCTAAGAGCAAAACTCCGAAGCTGTATACGTCTGACTTTATCGAAAATAACCCTTCCATAGCATATTCTGGAGACATATAACCGCTGCAATACCCATCAAATGGTAAGAATTTGGTCGTCATACTTATGCAATCATATCGATGGCAAAAATCACTGTAAACAAGTTATGATTAATTAGCTTACTATGTTCCAACAACTCGAGTGGTATTGGCTTCCATTTGATCCCCTCCGAAAATTCTTGCCATGCCAAAATCTGCTATTTTGGGGTTTAAATCGGCGTCTAATAGAACATTGCTCGTCTTCAGATCTCTATGAATTATTCTTAATCTTGAATCTTGATGAAGGTATAACATTCCACGAGATACACCGATAATGATCTCAGAACGTTTTCTCCAATCTAAAAATTCTTTTTTTATTTCATCAAAGATAAAAGAGTCCAAGCTTTTGTTAGGCAAGTATTCATAAATGAGCAACTTCTCTTCATCTTGGATGCAAAAGCCTAAAATCTTGACCAGGTTTCTGTGTTGGAGTTGTGCTATCAATGTTATTTCATTCTTGAGCTCTTGTATTCCCTGCCCTGAATGCTTACTTAGTCTTTTCACTGCTATTTCTTTTCCATCATAGAGCACTCCCTAGAATCAATATTAGACAATAAAAAAAATTAGCTATATTTATAGCACATGACTAGCACATATGACTTTCAAAAACATAAACACATTTGAGATCTTGTTCTCTGCTGAGAATATTGTCTTATATTCGGAGTGTCTAGTATGAGAAATCCATATATATATATATTATTTGGATCTATCAACTCCTTCTCATTCGGTTTGAGTTGATCGGAATCACAAATTTTACAGCTCCTACATATGAATGGCCCTGGAATTCGTATCAACGCTATAAACTCTTAAATTTGATTTTGTGCAAAATCAACTTTGCATTACATTTGGCTAACTATTTTATGTATCATCGTGCGGCTAAATTATAGCTTAAGCCCACAAAATTTCAGTTTAGACACATGAAATCAAATCTTGATTTCACCTGCATATTCTACTGCACCTTTAATTCTATTTTCAATTGTTACAATGCACATTCCGGTTATATTGTGGTGAACTGGGTTTTCCCTTTGTGCAATATAACTGAGGCAAAACCAAACTGAATTTTAGATCTTAATCGGAGTGTGAAGTTTCAAATTCTTGCCTTGAAATGAAGCCGGACTATACCTGAGGATAGAGGAGTGTCCATACCTTATAAACTGTGCCAAAACCACCTTGACCAAGCTTGTTAGCAAAGGAGAAATTGTCTGTTGCTATGAGTATCGTGTTTAGATCAAACAACGGAAGATCTGACTTCTTTCTATCTTTTTCCAGGTCATTCACACCCGAAGAGTCGCCCATTAAGAATGTCGACGGATTAGTCGTGGTCATCCTTAATCCACATGCGCTATTTCTTCCCCTTACTGTCATTTTATATAGTAAATTGATTGCGTTAAACACAAGAGATGTAGAGTTACAACATGGTTAATTAATCACACCTTTTGCTTTTGCCATAAAAAAAAGTACCTTTTTTGTTCTTAATCACTAAGCAATATACTGAAAATGCCACCAGGAGCATTGATGTTACTGTGGTTGTCACAAGAATTACCACCTCCCTCTTCTTCGCAGATTTACCTGATGAAGGCTTGGAATTTTGAACTGAAAGGAGAGAGTGAGATGATAAGGCAGAAGCATACAATGACGTTATGAAAATTTCTTAAATAAATCATATTTACGGTAATATATAAAACTCTAATATATGCTCTAGCATGCGGTCTAAACTCTTAAACTAAAATTCTTAGAGAATTGTATATCACTAAGACTATAAAATGTAAGCTTTAGAATTGAGCATGTATGGAATTTGTAGAGAAGTGGGTATCGTATAATGTACCAATTAATTCAGCTGCATCAACACGTACGTATAAATCTTGTTGACCCACAGCAGCACCGTACGTCCTCGTATCCATCAAATCCCCGTGCCACATCACGCACCCAGTTCCTCCCCCACTGTCATCCGCACTCGTGTAACCCACGCACGAACAATTCTTCAAGCACTCTTCCTTACATGCTTCCAAGCTCATACTCATGTTCACACGCGCCACCGATGTGTCGGGCACCTTCACTCGTGACACTGTCACAAACCCTTCCCCACTTCGACACGTGGATACATTTTGCTTCCTCACACACCCACTTGACCCGTCTCTCAAGTACCAATCTCGGGGCGACTTGGGTTCGAACCCGGGTAAGCACGTGCACACAAATAACTCTGTCCGGTCCGGGTCACAATTGCTATTCGGACCACATTGACCGTACTTGTCACACCAGTGGACCGGGGCGGACCAAAACTCAAACCATTTCCCGTCCTGATCGTCCCACCTGGACCGTCGGATGAATCCGGATTCATCCAACACCTTCCTCGTAATTGAGTTATCAGTAACACCATATGATGTAGATACTTCACTAATATTATCCACATAACTAACATTAATTATAAAGTTAGGTGCCATCTCCGGCACGCCGCTCCATCTATGTCCGGTCCAGGGCCCACCCCGCCACCATGGAGACCGGTCCTTGTATATAAAGGACTGAGAAAATCCGGTCGGGTCAATTTTATGTGAGAAATTTCCTGTTCCCGGATCATTGACCGCCTTCCAAGAAGTTAGGAACCAGGTAAACCCGGTTTGTCGGTCCAACCCAAGTTTCATATACGGAAGCAAGGTGTTTGTAGGGTAATCAAAGCTTTGCCAAATAATCTCTTGGCTCTCCGGTTGAGTTATAACAAGATTCCCTGAATCTAGAAGCTTGGCCATGGTGGGTTTTGTCGAGAAGAGTGATGAAATGTTAGTTGACCAGAGAGGAACATCTGGGGTTTTTGTGTAAATAATGAGGTTTCCACGGGTGTTGATGGAAAGAGCGCCCGACGTGTCATTGAGAGGGTTGTCTCTGTTGGCGACCCAGACAACTGTTTGATCCGGAACTTTGTTGTACCAAATTCCGACATACCGGCGTGGCGAGTCTCCGGGGCTGAAGAAGCCAAGAGCAAAGGTTTTGTTTCTGGAAACGAGTTTATCTCCATCCCGTACGATGTCGTTTGAAGACAGTGTGTTATTGATCCCAAGGGCAACACAGATGTGGAAAATTACTAGATGATGAAGAAGAAGAAGAACAGTACGAGAATAAAAATATAATTTCGTTGAATTCATGGTATTTGGGATAGGGATCCGGTTGATGTTGATGAAAATTGAGTGCCGTATTGAAAGTAATATGGTAGCTGAAGGTTGATGCATGGGATATTTGGTTAATGTAATAAAGACGTAGTAGGGTAATATATGATTGGCCAAAAATAAAAAAATAATAATAATAATAAGAAAAAGAAAAAGATATGTCCACATATATAATTAGATGTGTGAGAAGACTTGCATGTGTTTGTCGTAATTAGCGTGGGTGTGATTTTACGTAATTAGTGCGGATCGTTCTCTTCGCATAAGTCAGATTGATAGCTTTCAACCACTTGGAGGGACTATGCAAGCAGGTGATCTATTCCTAGAATCCGGGAGGAGCTCTTTCAAAGCAAGAGGGAGCGGCTTCCCTTTTCTAGAAGTCTCCGTCTTACCGGAAGTGAGATAGTGAATGTCCCGAAAGCATGTATTGACTTCATGGGTCAGTCCGGGCTTCGAATCCACATCGGTAAGGCAAAAGCCAGCAAAGAAGGGAATGAGGATGGCATAGAATCATATATAGTCTCAGCTATGATGGCTCTTGCTTTTTTTCAGTCGAGAGTTCATCAAGAGAGGAGGAAAAAGGTAGTGAAGTGACAAAAGGTGGTTCAGTTTTGAAGGCTTAGGGAAGAATCATTCAATCTCGGGACAAAAGGCAGAAGGGAAGGTAGCTCGTGATTCTCGTCTCGGTCTTCTCGAGAGGTAGTGAAGTGGGTAGGCAACTCACTCAATCAACAGGAATTCTCTCTAGAACCCTAGAAGGAAGTTTGAGGCTAGGAACCACAGAAAGGGAAGGTTGAAGAATTCCAAATCATATTTGAAAGCAATTGTTATGAAACAATAAAGCTATTTGAAATTTGGGCCAAGCATGTTGCATTGTAAATTTTGATCATTTGAACTTAGTATATATATATGTATATGAACTTATTCTGTAATTTAAGTATTTGATATGATTTGTGTTTTCAATTTGAACATGACTAAGCTTTGACCTAGTTAATGGGGGTTGAATATTGGCATATATATATGTTTTGGACCTTACTAACAAGGGTTAACTGTTAGTACAATATTGTGTGTGCGGCATCACGCATCTATCTGAGACTCTCGGATTAGAGCATAACAAAGATCTTCATAAGCTAAATTAGTGTTTCCGTCCGTTAAGTTTTCCTTATTTCTGAAATATGGTCCTTAAACTATTTTCGTCCCTGAAAGATTAAATGTGATTGTTTTCAGTTCCAAGTCCAACTCTGTTATATCGAAAGTACATCAAGAACCATCTCTATCGTAAAGGAAACAAACCAAACGAGTTTTCATAGCAATCATGAACGGTAGAGTTCAGAGAAGGTGGACCTCAGTCGGGGTCCCCCAACCAAGTCCACCCTCTGACTGAACCATATATCACACAAATAACTAGTTTCTGACCTGTCAAACAATGGCCCGATTTTCCACTTATGAACTAGGAACACCCCTTTTCGATTGAACTAGAAAGCTGTCTACCCACTGAAAATTTCTTTTATCGGATTCGAAGATCAACACAATCTATGTAATCTGTGTCGTTCACTACCAGTTCTGAATCATTATAGGTTCTTGAAATCTGACAAAAAATAAAGGAACAGAAAGCAAGACATTATTAGTAACAGCATTAATTCGGACAAACTCGGAACTACAGTTTATCTCTTTTGACCAATCATGCAAGAGAATTAAGAGATCAATCTACAACTTAGTCCATACGTTTTACTGATCTTCACCACTTGCAGAACTTCATTTTCTGTCGCAATCACAACATCTAATCACACATACATAAATTGGAGTCAAGTCAATGTTTGTTTAGCTCCAAATCATCCGATCACTATATCGACCAAAGAAACTTCTCTGTGAATTTTTCTTCCATGATTCTTCATTTATGATCAGAATCACCAGACACTAGTTTCAATTTGGATGGTCTTTTTCCAAAGTATTAAGTAAAACGTATGCATAGGTGTTCGACTTTTCTTCTTCTTCTTCGGCGTCTAAAAAATGGTCCCGCACTGAGATCCACCGAAAGCACATCAAGTGCAATCTCTATCTCAGTTGGAAAAAGCGGTGAAGTTATCGATCTTCTTCGTACAGGTAACCGGATTTCTTATTCTCTACCTTCTTCATATCCTGTAGGGGGTATCGATAATGATGATAACCACATTAACTCCTTTTCGTCGATTCAAAAATTTGTATTCCCAGTTTTTTGTATGTGATTATTCATCATAGCATACGCGTTTCGTTAAACTTTTGTTAATAACATTCAACCTAGAGAAACAGAATGCAAATTTTTGCATACTTTCTACATGCTTCATAATCATATAGAGAAGAACCAAAAGGCCACCTAGTGCAATAACAAAGTATGAAATAACGAAAGATGATATAACAGTAGAGTTAAGAGATGGTGGGCCTCAGTTGAATGGGTTCCCCCGGCCAAGTCCACCCCCGGATCCACCACCATTTCCATCATCGTCATCCTCGTCCTTAGGTAAAGGTACAGTTTCAGGGCTCTTTCCTGCATGATTTCTTTTCATACACGGCAAGCATTTTCTTCTTTTTCATATCAAAAATAGTAAATTTCAAATTTGTTGGTTTTCTAGCTTTTTCCACACGGCAAGCTCATATACATCTTGTATTGACACTGTTGATATAATCCTAACAAAAGATGAGCATTTTTAAAAATTTTTTTTTTCCTTTTTGATAGTTCTGTCAATTATGCAATCATCTTGTAACCTTTCTTATTCTTTAGGAACATCATCGTAAACATCTTATAACCTGAAAACCCTCCGTTATCCAAAAATTAGTTTCAAGAATGTTATTTTGATGATTCGGGGATTCCCTTCTGAGTTCGAAGCTCAGAGAATGCATCTCTTAAGTATTTGGCCTAATCTCCATTGTTTCTATCCACCATATAGATGACAGTACTAACTGTAAGAAGAAATTGGTGCACAAACTGGAAGTAGATGATGTAATTTTTGACCAAGGAGTCATATAGAAGATAGAAATCAACGCATATATTTCTTTAGCTTTTCTTACAACCTAAAGAAACAGAATACAATCTTGCTTATAATCCGAAAGGTCAATATAAAAGAATTATTTTAGCTTGGAGAGTGTTTGAAGATTGCTTGTTTGGTTAGTGACTTCACAATTGGAAATTAACCAAAAACGTTGACTTTTTGACTCCCTAATCCAAATGCATTGACTCCAATTCCATTAGCTTCCTCTTGTCATTTATGACTTGTTGCAATTGGTTTGAAGGTGATCGGATCATTAAAACTCAACTTGAGGCCTAATCTTGCTTTTACTGTTTTATTAATTTTGGCCTTGTGAAGTTTCTGTTTTAGTGCATTTTTTTACCTCAAATGGAGCTGCTCTGACCTCAAGCAAGTTTGTTTAAGTTGGTTGGATCTCAAGCTTCGAGATCAAGCATGCCAAAGTCCATCATCTCACTTTTGGTGTTTTAGCACAAAGCCAAAAGCTGTTTTTACAGTAACAGCTTTTTTGGCTTTGCTGCTTTTACAGAAACAGCTTTTTTGCTGTTTTTGTGTGCTTGATTGTACTTAGCACTTTTGTAATGTCCAATCTAGTATTGTAACTTCTAATCCTAGTTGATTAGAGATGTCTTAGTTTACTTTAACTTTAGTAATTATTCTGATTTGTAAGCATCTCTTTATTAAGTATTAATGAAATGAAAAACTTGCATTTTAAGCAAGTAAGCAAATTTTATCAGAAAACAAAGTGTATTCTGTTTTTTGCTCTCAACTTCTAAATTCTAACATGGTATCAGAGCTTAATTCTTAAGGGGCTTGATCATCATCCATTCTTTCTCTCCAACTTCAATCGATAAAAAAAAAAACAGATTCTTACCTACTCAAAAAACTAGAAAATCAGAAATGTCTTCCAACAATGTGAATCTTCCCTCTCCACCTGTTTTCAGTAGAAAAGACTATCACATATGGAATGACAAGATGCAAAATTACCTTATTGCATTTGATCTATGGGAAGCAGTGGAAGAAGGCTACGAACCTTCTGCTGAAGATGAGCACTTCACAATTAACCAAGTAAAGGCAGACAAGGAAAAGAGATTGAAGAACTATAGAGCCCTTACAGTCATCCAATCTGCCATTTCGAATGAGATTCACACAAGAATTCTTGGCCTAAAAAATGCTAAATCAGTGTGGGATACTCTTCAAGTAGAATTCCATGGAACCAAAAGGGTTAGAGCTGTCAACTTGCTCACTGGAAGAAGAGACTTTGAAGCTCTAAGAATGAAAGATGATGAACCTATCAAGGCTTATGTGGATAAGCTAAATGAGATTGTGAGTCAAATGAGAATGCTAGGAAGTGACATTACTGAGAGCTCCATCGTGAACAAAGTGTTGGTGAGCTTGCCTTCCAAATTTGACTCAAAAGTGGATGCTATAGAGGAAAGCAAAGATCTGTCCAAACTGACCATGAATGAACTCGTAGGCTCACTTCAAGCAAATGAGAAGAGACATTCAAATAGGACAGATGCAACTACATAAGGTGCTTTCTTTGCAAATCAGAAAAAACCTTGGAAAAGGGACAACCAAGGCAGCAGCTCCAAACCTTCAAATCCTGCAAGCAAGAAGAAGGAACACACTTGTACCATTTGCAAGAGAAAGGGGCACTTTGAAAAGACTTGTCGGAACAAGGGAAAACCTCAATGCTCCTATTGCAAAAGATTCGGTCATGTGGAGAAGGAGTGTAGAAAAAGGAAGTATGAAACAGAAAATCACAAATCTCAGCAAGCAAATCATGCTGAAGATGAAGAAAATGCTTTCATGGTCACACAAGCCAAAAGACCAAGACAAAGGCATGAATGGTTGATCGATAGTGGATGCACAAGTCACATGACCTTCAACAAAGACTTGTTTCTCAGCCTAGACATGTCAAGCAAGACAAATTTCATTGTAGGCAATGGTGAAACTCTGAAGGTAGAAGGAAGAGGGATTGTTTCTGTCAAGACAAGCAATGGAGCAAGGACAATCAAAGATGTTCTTTATGTTCCGAATCTGGATCAGAATCTTCTCAGTGTGGGGCAAATCATGAAGAGTGGCTGATGTCTTACCTTCCAAGAAGAATACTGCAGAATCCTAGATTCCAACATGAAGCTGATTGCTCAGGCCAAGATCAACAACAACAGCTTCTATCTAAATTGGGAAAATGGTGATCATAAGGCTATGATGAGCAAAGCTGATGAATCATGGCTTTGGCACAAAAGATATGGCTATTGTGACATGAGGAAACTTAGCATTCTGAGCTCAAAAAGGATGGTTGAAGACATTTCAAAGTTGCAAGTTCAAACTGAAATTTGTGAATGCTGTCAACTTGGAAAAATGAAAAGGAAGCCTTTTCCTATCAACCAAGCTAATAGGGCATCTGAGAAGCTTCAACTTGTTCACTCCGATGTATGTGGACCTATGAAGGTTCCCTCATTTAACAACAGCAAATTCTTCCTACTGTTTATAGATGATCAAACAAGGTATGGTTGGATTTACTTTCTCAAGAACAAATCAGAAGTGTTCGGGCTGTTCAAGAAGTTCAAAGCCTTGGTTGAAGCTTAGTCAGAAAAGAAAATCAAAGTCTTAAGGACTGATAATGGAGGGGAATACAACTCAACTGAGTTCAAATATTTTTGTGAAACTCAAGGCATTGTCCACCAATTTACAGTGCCTTATTCACCTCAGCAAAATGGGGTTGCTGAAAGAAGAAACCGAACAGTAATGGAGATGTCTAGAAGCATGCTGTTTGAGAAAAAGATCCCCAAAAGGTTTTGGGCTGAGGCAGCTTTCACCTCTGTGCATCTGCTGAACAGACTTCCTACCAAAGCCGTAGAGGGAAAAACTCCATATGAGGCATGGTTCAACCTCAAACCTTCTGCCTCTCATCTCAAAGTATTCGGTTCAATTTGCTTCATCCATGTCCCTGATGCCAAGAGGGATAAACTCTCTGAAAAATCAGAAAAGTGTGTGCTGGTTGGTTATAGTGCTGAAAGCAAGGGATATAGAGTTTTCAACCCAAAGTCCAACAAGGTTATGGTCAGTAGGGATGTAACATTTGATGAGTTAGCAAGCCTCAAATGGGACGATGAAGATGAAGAAAGCTCAGAATTATTGATGGAGGAGCAAGCTGTGCAACCTGAACCTTTGTCTGATGAAGAGGAGATGAACCTGAAAATCCAAGGTTCAGAAGTATTGATGATGTGTATCAAAGATGCAACTTGGCCATCTCAGAACCTAGCTGCTATGAAGAGGCCAAAGGTGATCCAAATTGGGAACAAGCAATGAATGAGGAGATTTCCACAATCAACAAGAATGAGACTTGGAAACTGACCAGGAAACCAGAAGGCAAGAAAACCATTGGGGTGAAGTGGATTTACAAGGTTAAAGTCAATCCGGATGGAACCACCAAGAGGCACAAAGCAAGACTTGTTGTCAAGGGATATTCACAACAGCATGGAGTTGATTATGGAGACACCTTTGCTCCAGTTGCTAGATTGGATACAATCAGAATGCTAATAGCTATTGCAGCTTCAAAAGGGTGGAAAATTGATCAACTTGATGTCAAGTCAGCATTCCTTAATGGCTACCTAGAGGAGGAGATCTATGTGGCTCAACCTGAGGGATTCATCACAATGGGAAAGGAAGATCAAGTGTATAGACTTCACAAAGCTCTATATGGACTGAAACAAGCTCCAAGAGCTTGGTATGCAAGGATCAATGGCTACCTCATCAGCAAAGGCTTTCTGAGGAGTGAGAATGATCAAACCCTCTACATCATCAAACAAGGTATCTCAACTCTAATTGTCTCTTTATATGTTGATGACTTGTTGATGATCGGGTGTGAGTCTAGCTTAGTGGAAAAATTCAAATCTGATATGAAAATAGAATTTGAGATGACTGATCTTGGAAGCATGAGATACTTTCTTGGAATGGAGATTCTCCAACTATCTAATGGGATCTTCATATCTCAAGCTAAGTATGCTAATGACCTTTTGAAAAGGTTCAAGATGGAATGCTCTAAACCTATTTCCACTCCCCTAGTTGCTGGTGAAAAGTTATCCAAATCTGATGGTTCAGAAAGGGTGGATTCAACAAGCTTTAGGAGTCTCATAGGAGGTCTTATATACCTAACAGCAACAAGGCCTGATCTTATGCAAGCTACCTGCTTACTCTCTAGATTCATGCATGAGCCAACTCAAATGCATAATGGGGCTGCCAAGAGGATGTTGAGATATCTAAGTAGCACCTCATCTAATGGAATCTGGTATGAGAAGGGAGAATTGAATTTACATGGCTATGTAAACAGTGATTGGGCCGGATCAATTGATGACATGAAAAGCACAAGTGGCTTCTGCTTCTCACTTGGATCAGGGGTCTTCTGCTGGAGCTCTAAGAAATAGCAAGTAGTTGCTCAATTAACGGCTGAAGCTGAGTACATTGCAGCAGCCTCAACAGCCAATCAAGCAACTTAGATAAGGAAAATGATGAAAGATCTTGGTTTCATTCAATTGGATCCTACAACTATCTACTGTGATAGTCAATCTGCTATTTCCATATCTGAGAATCCAATTCAGTTTGGAAAGACAAAGCATATTTTGATTAAGTTTCATGTGATTAGGGAGCTTATCAAAAATGGAGAAATAAGGTTGGAATATTGCAATTCTGAAAATCAGAATGCTGACATCTTTACCAAGCCTCTTTCTGGGTTCAAGTTTGATTACTTCAAATGTAAATTGGGAGTCACTCACAAAACATTCAAGGAGGAGTGTTTGAAGATTGCTTGTTTGGTTAGTTACTTCACAATTGGAAATTAGCCAAAAACGTTGACTTTTTGACTCCCTAATCCAAATGCATTGACTCAAATTCCATTAGCTTCATCTCATCATTTATGACTTGTTGCGATTGGTTTGAAGGTGATCAGATCATTAAAACTCAACTTGAGGCCTAATCTTGCTTTTATTGTTTTATTGATTTTGGCCTTGTGAAGTTTCTGTTTTAGTGCATTTTTTACCTCAAATGGAGCTGCTCTGACCTCAAGCAAGTTTGTTTAAGTTGGTTGGACCTCAAGCTTCGAGATCAAGCATGCCAAAGTCCATCATCTCACTTTTGGTGTTTTAGCACAAAGCCAAAAGCTGTTTTTACAGTAACAGCTTTTTGCCTTTGCTGTTTTTACAGAAACAGCTTTTTTGCTGTTTTTGTGTGCTTGATTGTACTTAGCACTTTTGTAATGTCCAATCTAGTATTGTAACTTCTAATCCTAGTTGATTAGAGATGTCTTAGTTTACTTTAACTTTAGTAATTATTCTGATTTGTAATCATCTCTTTTATTAAGTATTAATGAAATGAAAAACTTGCATTTTAAGCAAGTAAGCAAATTTTATCAGAAAACAAAGTGTATTCTATTTTTTGTTCTCAACTTCGAAATTCTAACAGAGAGCATGTCGAAATGCACAATACCACTAAAATTATTTGATGAAATAAATCGGAAATAGGGCCCTACTAGTGCATTATCTGAGATATCTAAATAGTTGAGTGCAATGAGATTTTGAATGGATTCAAAAATTGATGTCATGTTGATCGACAGACATTTTCTAAATTTCAATTGCTTCAATGACATTATCTACCATTTTCTCTCTGTTTCCCAATAACCAAACAGCCAAAACTCTCTTCACCAATCAAATTCACTCCGTTGAAATCCTTAATAGCTGACTTGAGTTCGTCGTAGGAGTACATTCTATGAAGTCCATCAAATGATATCACATTTGTCTCATGTTTCTTCTTCTTCCTCTTAATTATCCTATACGATACGAAGAAAATGAAAACAATGACGATACATAGAGTTACGATCCTGCAGAAAGTCCTACAATCAATATCTTCTTTGCTTTGTGAGAGAGACGAGTTTTAGGATTAACCCATCTAGAGAAGAAGGGATAGTATCATATAATTCATTAAAAGGAAAGAATTACATACTCGATCCCTTTCAAGCGAGCTAATGATCTTGAAATCTGTCCTTCAAAAGAATGGATTGACATGTCCAAAACCTGAAGACTTGAACAACCTTCGATTGTGGAAGGAATGCTAAAGATCCCTAAACTCGTGATGCTAAACATTTTTTTGGTATGTTGCCACTTAAGCCATTATCCGAAAGATCCAAATATTGAAGATGTTAGCAATTCGAAAGGCTTGACGGGATTTCTCCCGTCAATATGTTCGTGGCCATAGACATTTCCAATAGTTTAGTTAGATTTCCAACTGTTTTGGGTACTGAACCGGACAAGACAATAAATTGTTATCGAGATCTAACGTTTGTAATTTTACAAGATTTCCTATTGAAGAAAGAATTTTCCCAATGAAAAGTTTCCCATCTAGTACTAGGCCAATTAGGTTTCCCAAGTTGCCTACTTCTACTTCTTCCGGAATTTTTCTGGAGAGTTGATTTTCTGACAAATGAAAACGTGAATGCTGGATTGACAGGTTGCCAATGGAGGAAGGAAGTTGATGATTAACCATAGAAAAAGTTCTCAACTTCATTTGTTAGCTGATTGGTTTCAAGAAAATTGACAAGCATGCACACCGCCGACATAAATCTTTCAGTTATCTTATCATAATGTTACGGTTTAACCTTAATTAATCTAATTAATTACTTTATTGCCACGATGCTGACTTTCTTGTCAGAGAATTAAGAAGTTGGAAGAAGATGAAGGTCGAAAAACAGAGGAAGTAATATGTATGCTGTCGTGAAATGCTTACTGCATAAGCAATAAGTATGTTGTCGCGACCTGCTTACTACATAATGCAGCAAAAGCTTGAATATATTGAGACTTTTTCTTCATCATTACAAAGATATTAAAGCCATACTACAAATTTGATTAAAACAACTAAAGCAAGCTAAAGGAAAAAAAAACAAGCCAAAAGGCATGTTAATGGCAGTAAAGTCATGCTGCTGAAGCAGCTTTTTGGCTGATTATGGACCAACGGACCAAAAAGGATTTATCAATCGAACTTTTTCAAAAAAAGGTCAAACAAGTTCACTAAAGATGATCAACAATGAGCAAATCAAATTGAACTCGGAAAATAGATCTGTTGCTTGATGCAGAAGCAACAACAACACCAAAAACCAGCAAGAACACCTTTGATCATAACTTGAAGTATATAGCTCCAAATGAGATGAAATCAAAGCCCACAAATCATTATTGAGATGCTGAAGCTTGATGAATTGGAGTCAACGAGCTTCAACTAATAGATCAAAATGTCAACCTTGAATCAAAAGAGAGAAAATGGAGTTGCCTAGCAAAACAGTTCATTTCTAACACTCCTTCTACGATGTTTTACTAGTAAATCCAAATCTACACTTAAAGAACTCGAACTTGTAGTTAGGAAGAGCTTGGTGAATATATCTGCATCTTGATTTTCAGAAGCACAATGCTTAAGCTTAATCTCGCAATTTTTTTTAATCAATTCTCTAATAGCATAGAACTTGATCAAAATGTGTTTAATTCTTCCAAACTGAATGAGATTTTTTGAGATGGCTATAGCAGAATTGCTATCACAGATAATAGTGGTAGGATTATCCTGAATGAATCCCAAGTCCCTCATGATTGTCCTTATCCACAGAGCCTGATTTGAAGCTAGGGGAACAAATATTTATTCTACTTCAGCTGTGGATTGAGCCACCACTTATTGCTTCATAGAGCTCCAACAAAAGATCCCTGAGCCTAAAGAAAAATAAAAACTACCAGTGGACTTCATGGCATCCACTGATCCTATCCAATCACTGTCAATATAACTATGAAGATTCAATTCTATCTTCTTAAACCATATACCAACATTTAAGGATCCTTTCAGATATCTCATAATTCCTTTTGCAGCACAACTGTGAATTTGAGATGGAGCATGCATAAACCTTGATAGTAAACAAGGTTGAATGCATAAGATACAACCTTGTAGCTGTCAGATACATAAGCCCTCCAACTAAGCTCCTTAAGGTAGTTGAATCTAATTTTCTAGAACCATCTGATTTTGAAAGCTTCTCTCCAGTAGCCAATGGTGTGGATACATGTTTCGAATTCTCCATCTTGAACTTCTTTAACATGTCCTCGACATATTTTTCTTGTGATATGAAAATTTCATAAGATAATTGATGAATTTTCATTCCAAAAAAATACTTCATTTTGGCAAGATCAGTCATCTCAAACTCACTCTTCATGTTTACTTTGAAATTTTCCACCATGTTTAAATCACTACTAGTAACCAAAAGATCATCAACATAAGAGACAATCAAGAATGATATACTTGAGTTGGAGATATAGAGTTTAATCGTTTTCCCTTCTCTAAAAATTCTTGCTTGACAAATAAGAATTAGTTTTATCATTCCATATTCATGGAGGTTGCTTCAATCCATACAAGACTTAGTGAAGCTTGTATACTAAATTCTCCTTGCCCTCTACAATGAATATATCAGGCTAATCCGCATATATCTCCTCATTAAGATAGCCATTGAGAAGGGCAGACTTCACATAACAATTATTCAAATAATTTTAGCATCCCAACAATAAACAAACAAGCAATATCATTATGTTGTAGTGAGAGTATACTTACAGAACTTTACAAGATTGATAAATTGAAACCCTAATTTCCATTTCTCTCCCCCCCCCCCCCCCCTCCCTCACCATTTCACTCCCTTTTGTTTGATGAATTTTCTTTTGGCCAAGAGGCCTTTATATAGCAAAGGGAAAGCTTTGATTTAATGACACCTAATTGGCCACTAATCGCATTTGCATGACTTCCTCTGACATTTGTAAATTCAATTTCATGCATTAAGATGACCTAATGATCTTTAATCAAATTATTTGACACCTATGGTGCCATGGCACCACTTCTTTGTTTATTTTATTTATTTATTTTTAATAATTATACTTAAGCGCTCTTAAATCTTAAAATTACTAAAAAATATCCCATATTATTTTTATTATTAAAATTATGTATGGGTGAGAATTAAAATTTGTTAATAAATTCACTTTAAATCTCTTTTCCCATTACTATACATAGTTTAGAAATATTGAGGGATTACATTATGCTTGTTAATGGAACCATCTGGATTAAGTTTAACCCTGAATATCCACTTAACCCCAATAACTTTCTTCCTTTCTTGCTTCATGGACAGACTCCAAGTTCTATTTTTGTAAATCATGGAGATCTTCTCCTCATTTCTTGGTCTTAACTTTAATTTCCCATAGCTTCATCATAGCCACTTGGCTTTGAGATGGCCAAATTGCATCTCTGATATACATCAGTGATGCTTGTGAATCTAGGACTTGTTGGCTCTTCATCTTTGTCTTCATCAGACAAATTTGCTGAGGTTGAATTTTGACCTTCTAGCAATAGATCGAGGCATCTTCTCCTTCTTCTGAGCCCCATTTTAGACTTGTAAATTCATCACAAGTAATATCCTTGTTTACAATGGCTTTGTTGGTTCTTAGATTTAAAACCTCATAAGCCTTGCTTTCTTCACTATAGCCAACTAGGTCTGAGTGAATGATTCCCAATTTTTCAGAAGCTCTATGAGCTTGATTTGCTGAGAACGGCTTTCTTCTCATCTTGCCTAGTTGACAACATTCACAAACATTCTTCTACATCAACAAATTTGGAATGTCTTCAACCAAAATTTTCTTGCATAAAGAGCTCAGCTTCTCTGAGATCAACATGACCAAATCTTTTGTACCACAACCATGTTTCATCCTTCTTGGTCACCATAGCTTTTTACTTGTCTCTTTTATAATTTAATGGAAAGCTATTGTGCTTAACTCTGACATTTGCAATCACCGTTCTTTCAGAGTCATGGATGATGTAGTGTTGATCTTTGAAGATCAAACAATATCCATTTTCATCATTGTCCTACACTTAGCAAGTTTTGATCCAAGTTAGAAACAAATAGAACATCCTTGATGAGTTTGATGCCATCATCTATTATGACTGCCACAGTTCCTATGCCTTCAACTTTCAACTCATCTCCATTACCAATTGTGATTTTGGTTCTGAGTGAGGTGTTGAGACTTTGAAACAAGTCTCTGTTCATATGACTCATGCAGCTACTATCAATGAGCCATTCTTCTTTACTTTTAAGGCTTCTAGAAACAAGAGCAATGAAAAGATGTTCTTTACCTCATTCTTCAACTTTATTAGCTTGTTAAGACTGAGGCTTTTGTGTGTCAAACTTTTTCTTTTTGCAATCTTTCTCTTGATGGCTATTTCTCTTACAATAGGTGTAGGCAGACTTATTTTTCTTCTAGCAGTTCTTTTCAAAGTGACCAAGTCTTTTGCAAAAATTGCAAGTTATCTACTTCTTCTTCTTTTGATAAGAAGATCATTTTTAACTGTTGGCTAGATCATCTTTCTTCGATGACCTACTTTGCTCAGCTTAGAAAGCACCTTCTGAGACAGCTTTAGCTCTATTGGAGTGCCTTTTCTCATGAGCTTCTAGGAACCCCGTCAGTTCACTCAATGTAAGAGTAGAGAGCTCTTTGCTTTCCTCTATAGCATCTACCTTGGAATCAAATTTCGACGGTAGACTTACAAGCACCGTGTTGACAATGGCAATTTCTTTGACTCCCTCTTCAAGCATCCTCATTTGACTTACGATCTCATTCAGCTTGTCAACATAAGCCTAAACATGTTCATCGTATGTCATCCTTAATACTTTAAAGTTTCTCCTTGCTACAAGCAGGTTTATCAGTCTAACTCTTTTTGAAGAATTTTCCAAGCAGTCTTGGCACACTTAATGCCAAGTATCCAAATATAAATTTCATTTGAAATGGCGGACTGAATCACAGTCATGACCCCATTAATTTTTTTACCTTTTCTCCTTGTCAGCCTTGATCTTATTCATCACAAGGTGTTCATTTTCCTATGGTGCCTTGTAACCATCTTCTACAGCTTTCCACAAATCAAATGCAATTAAGTAGTTATGCATTTTGTCACTCCAGATGTGGTACTCTTTTTCACTGAAAAAATTGATGGAGAAGGTAAGGCCACTTGGTTGGAGTTTGACATTGTTCAGATTTTTTGGGTTTGAAGAAAGTAGACAAATTGATTTTGTTGATTCAAGAAATTGACTGGAATGAAAGCATTGAGTTTTGGATAGGTCCTTGACAGGCAGGCTCTAATACCATGTTAGAGAATTAAGAAGTTGGAAGAAGATAAATGTCAAAAAACAAAGGAAGCAATAAGCATGTTGTCTTACTACATAATGCAGCAAAAGCTTGAATATATTGAGACTTTTTCTTCAACATTTCAAGGACATTACAGTCATACTGCTAATCTAAAAAGATGTAAGCTAATAGTACAACTAATACTGATTAAAACAACTAAAGCAAGCTAAAGGAAAAAAAAACAACCAAAAAGCATGTCAATGGCAGTAAAGCCATGCTGCTGAAGTAGCTTTTTGGTTGATTATGGATCAATCGACCAAAAAGGATTTATCACCATCGAACTTTCTTGAAAACCGATCAAAAAGGTTCACTAAAGATGATTAACAATGAGCAAATCAACTTGAACTCAGAAAATAGATCTGTTGCTTGATGCAGAAGCAACAACATCACCAAAAACCAGCAAGAACACCTTTGATCATAACTTGAAATATACGGCTCCAAATGAGATGCAATGAAAGCCCACAAGTCATAATTGAGATGCTGAAGCTTGATGAATCGGAGTCAACGAGTTTCAACTAATAGATCAAAAGGTCAACATTGAATCAAAAGAGAGAAAATAGAATTGCCCAGCAAAACAGTTCATTTCTAACATTTCTTTAACTAAATTAATACGTTGAAATCATGGTTGACTTAAGCAAAAACTATTACCGAACATCAAGCAAGGCTCGAGTTTTTCTAAGCGATGAAGAGACATGGCTCATGTCGGGTCTATCTTCGGGAGACTCACGCGCGCATGATAATCCAATAGTTATGACGGAAATCAACTGATCAATCTTCAAAATCTCACGAGATTCTAATAATCCCAAAATCTCCGTCACTTCATTTGGAACCTTGACTTCAACCCACCGTCGAAGATTCAATTCTCCTGTAAATATTTCTTCCGTAGGCCTTCTTCCTGTACACATCTCGAGTACAAGAACTCCATAGCTGTATACATCACCTTTCGTCGACACTTCCGCACCAAAACCATTCTCTGCGTTTAAACAACAACATTAATTAGTCTATTTATAAACTTTTTGACAGTTTGCAATGTACACATACTTTACATAAGAGTAAATAGTATTACCAGGAGCAATGTAGCCAATGGAATGGTGCTAATACTAGTTGCGATCTGCGAATGAACTCGAAGCATTCTTGCAAGTCCAAAATCTCCAACATGAGCAATCATATCTTCATCAAGAAGAATGTTACTTGGTTTCAGATCACAATGCACTACTGGAGTTTCACATTCACGACGAAGGTACTTTATGGCAGCTGCAACATTTATCAATATATCTATTCTTTGCTTTAGACTCAACCCAAAATCTCTTTCACCTTTTTTTTTGTTGTGAAGCCATGTCTCTAAGTTTCCATTTGGCATGAACTGAAGCACCGTCGCCTTGAAAGTGGGATTTGAGCAAGCACTAAGAACCTTAACCATCGCCAAATCTCATTTCTACTACGCCCTTGAACAATTCCAACTCCATCTGAAGGTTTAGTAGTTCTAAGGTCTTTGCACTGATCTCTTCCTCGAGCATCCTCTCTTGAATCCGTAATTTTCCCGCCTTCTCCTCTCTTGTCTAAGAAAAGGAAAAGAAAAATATCAATCCAAATGAGTCACATACATTGTTCCATCATTTAGATGCATATATTTCTTTCCCGAAGAAAAATACTACATTTTCAATTCTTATGAATTTTCTTCCGTATATGTAATTCTTAATCTCAGAAGTCCAATTGAACATACCTGGATTTCTTGTTGTGTAAGTTTCTCATCATCTCTCGGAGCTGCAATTTCTTCATCTTCCAATGCCCCATTTTCTCTTTTTTCATTTTCCTCAATCACTTCATCCTCATTCTTCTCAACTTTCTGATAATTAGCATCTTCCTTATCAATAACATCCTTCTCTGATTGGTCTTTTTCTTCGGTTACTTTTCTTCTACCATTTCCATCCTCCGAAATAGTTGCTCTTCCACTTTCGGATGCTCGAGAAAGCTTCTCGACCAAGAATCTAGTCAACTTATACAAGTCCTCTTAGATGGATACAAGAACTGCCCTAAGAAACACATGAAAAGTTTGTTTCTCGGATGCTCGAGAAAGCTTCTCGACCAAGAATCTAGTCAACTTATACAAGTCCTCTTCAGATGGATACAAGAACTGCCCTAAGAAACACATGAAAAGTTTGTTTCTGAGAATAATATCAAGGAGATCATAGAATGCAAAGCAACAAGGATGTCCCTTTTCCTATTTTCCTCAAGGTATAGTAGCTACAATATAAGCACCAAAGTGTCCCTCTTTCGGGCTTTGATATATGTCATCGATTTCATTTTCTAGCCGTTTAAATGTCTGTTATGTACTTGATATGTATTTTATAAGTTATTCTCGAAGTTTTGATTTGGCGTTTTGAAACTGCAGTTTGAAGATGTGGAGTTTAAGGTTAGGATCAGTCAAGCTTCATCCAACCCGATGCAGAAAGTGACGGCAAGGTTCGCTTCAAAACTGAGCATAAAGGAAGACAATGGTTACAATCAGTTACTCAAAGGTATAACCAGATTAGATTGTGGATCGCTTGAAGTTCGGATCCCCTTGAAGTCTAATCTGCAGTTCAGATCCCCTTGAAGTCATATTCTCAGATGTTTGGACCTCCCCAATTTTATCAACCATTGGCTTCAAATATTATGTTATATTCATTGATCATTTCACAAAATACATATGGTTTTATCCACTGACACACAAATCCGAGGTCAAGCCAGTCTTTGTCAGATTCAAAGCTATTATAGAAAATCACTTTCATTCTTCCATTCAAACTTTATACACCGACAATGGTGGTGAGTAGATTGCCTTAGCTAATTTCCTCTCCACATCTGGTATTTCACACCTAACTACTCCCCCACACACACCTGAACATAATTGATTCTCTGAAAGACGACATCTCCATATTGTTGAAACATGCCTTGCTTTACTCTCACATGCTTCCTTACCCCTTTCCTATTGGCCTTATGCCTTTGCCACCTCCGTATATCTCATAAACCGCATGCCCACCCCCAACTTAAATCTCCTCTCCCCATTCCAAAAAATATTTCAAACTTCGCCCAATTACTCCAAATTAAAAATATTTGGATGCTTATGCTATCCTTGGCTGAGGCCTTACACATCACACAAACTAGAGTCCCGGTCTAAACCTTGTATTTTTCTTGGCTACTCTCTCACTTAAAGTGCCTACTATTGTCTAGATCCATCCACGTCCAAAATATATGTCTCTAGGCATGTCAAATTCGTTGAGTCTCAATTTCCCTATGCCTCACTGTTTAGCAAGTCTTCCTGTCCTTCATCCAGTCCCCTAACCACCTGGTTACCTCCACCTATTCGGGTTGTGTCCCCAAGTCCCCAACGGCCACTCACATTACCATCTGAAGGTGTTCTTCCTCAGCCCCTCCCGTGTGAAGCTTTAACTTCAGCTGCCATGCCTGTTCCCTCCTCCAGTCCACCTCCATCCACCCAAATAGATGCTACCCACCTGCCCCCTTCGCCCACTCCAACCCAATCCATAACCACCCTCCCATCACCACAACCTCAACAACCAGAATCTGCACCCATTCCAACTCACTCTATGACCACAAGAGCCAAGAACAACATTCATAAGCCCATCACGAAACTAAATCTCAACACCCAGCTTGTGAAATTCACTGATATTGAACCAACATCAGTAACTAAAGCACTCACTGATCCTCAATGGCGTAAAGCCACGTCAGCTGAGTATGATGCTCTAGTTCGAAATGGCACTTGGGACTTGTACCACCTGCTTCCAACCAGAATATAGTGGGATGTAAATGGATTTTTCGTATTAAACGTAACTCTGATGGCTCTATTGATCGGTACAAGGAACGTGTGGTAGCAAAGGGTTTTCATCAACGCCCTAGAATTGATTATCTAGATACTTTCAGTCCAGTTGCAAAGCCAACAACAGTGCGGGTTGTTCTTAGTCTTGCCGTCTCTCGGGGTTGGACATTACGCCAATTAGATGTAAATAATGCATTTCTCCAAGGACACCTCTCTAAAATTGTCTTCATGCAACAGCCACCTGGCTTTGTTGATCAAGATCATCCATCGTATGTCTGCAAACTTCAAAAGGAAATCTATGGTCTCAAACAAGCACCTCGGGCTTGGTATCAAGAACTTCGCACTTTCCTTCTTCAGTCTGGCTTCAAAAACTCACATGCTGACACTTCTCTATTTGTTCTCACTACCGCTGGTCATATTCTTTACATTCTTGTATATGTGGATGATTTAATCATCACTGGTGACAATACTCCGACAGTTGATTCTTTTGTTACTACTCTTGCTGAACGATTTTCCCTCAAAGATCTCGGTCAGTTGTCTTATTTCTTGGGTGTGGAAGTAGTACCAAATCAGCATGGCATTTTACTCTCTCAAAGGAGATACATCTTGGATATATTGGCTCGAACTAAAATGACTGAAGCCAGACCTGTCCTCACTCTGATTTCGACAAGCCCACCTATAATGTTACAGTCAGGTACTCCTTTAACTGATCCCACAGAGTATCGGATCATTGGATGTTTGTTAAACGTCTCCTACGATATCTCTGTGGCACTGTCAATGACGACCTACAAATATACCGTCATTCTCCATTCCAACTACATGCCTTCTCTGATGCTGACTGGGCGGCAGACAAAGATGACTTTTCTTCCACCAGTGCCTACGTAGTCTACCTTGGTCGGAATCCTGTTTCCTGGAGCTCTAAGAAACAGAAAACTGTTGCTAGATCATCCACTGAAGCTGAATACAGGTCAGTGGCTAATATAGCAGCAGAACTCAATTGGCTCAGTTATCTTCTCACTGACCTTGGCATCCCGCTACCTTGTTGTCCAGTTATATACTGTGACAATGTAGGTGCCACTCAACTCTGCTCAAATCCTGTGTTTCACTCACGAATGAAGCATGTTGCAATTGATTTCCACTTCATTCGGGATCAAGTCCAAAATGGTGTCCTTCGTGTTGCTCATGTGTCTTCTGCAGACCAACTTGCTGATGCACTCACCAAACCTCTACCATGTGCTCGTTTTCTTGATCTCAAAACCAAGATTGGAGTTCTCTCCCGCACTCCATCTTGAGGGGGCATATCAGAAGCTCATCAACAATATGTTGACTCGTTCAATATCATATATTTTCGAATGTAGTATTCCTTAGTTTGAATTAGCTTTTAGTGACTATTATTAGTCAAGAGCTGTTGTAACCACTTTTCTGTATTTTAGCCTTCTAACTAGGTAAATCAGTTGTATTTTGTTGTATATATTTAACTGACATAATTCAATGAAAGGTGTGGTTAATGTTTTGCTATCACCTTGTCCTCAAAGTTGAAAGTGCTGGAAAATTAATATTTTAATATATTATATTTATACTTAATATTGAGTGTGACATATTTTGTGTAAACAAAAGTTCAAAAAGGTTTAGTCATGTAGTAATATTTTGAACTCAAAGATTTGTAACTTATCAGTATTTGGATTATGGAAAGAGGATGCAGTTTTTGAGACTCATCGATTTTTGAATTTGATGTTGGAGAATCGTTGGGTCATGGATAGTAGGATCCACATGCTATTGATCGGGTAAGGTTCTTTTGGACGTGAGAATGAAATGGGAGGTATCCGATCGGACTTGATCATCTCCTCTCACACTGTGGGCCACCACGCCTTCATGATCAGAGATTTGTATTCCCGGGGATGCTGGTGGCAATGGTAGCGGTGGAGAAGGCAATTCCTCGGGTGGATTGGTCATTTGCTTTATATATAAGTTGGGGTGGTGGCTATTTCACACTATCAATTGTATGTGGGCTACTTGAAGCGACGAGTCGGTTCTAATTGAGCTGCATGTCGGTGGAACCGCGGGAGCCAGGAGGCGCCAAATGAAAACGGTGTCATAAAGTAATCATCGTCAACTCCAAAACCCTCTGAAACCCTCGCGAAATGAACCTAACGTGTCTCATCTACCTCGACCTTCACCACTATCATCGCCGACGCAGAGGCCGCCGCCGCCGTCACCTCTAGCTTTCCTCTCAAGAACGTGACGAGATCGAACTTTGAAACAGCGCTCGCTGAGCTCAGGAATCATGTCCGAGCTGCAGACTCAATCGCGATCGACCTAGATCATCCGTAATTTCTTTTCACTTCTTTTTATTTTCTTTTTCACTAATTTTTTCTTCATTTTGATTCGAAAATGGTGATATTGAAATTCATTTGATTCAGCATGCATAATTTTTATGTTTTTCCTCGTCAAGAGCTTCAAATTGATGGCCCTGCTTATGAATTTCTCTGTCGGACCGCATCTATCGACTTCTTAGCCAATACCAGTTCGATTTCAATTCTTGCATTCATGAAGGTAATGCTTTTTCCTCCGTTGAATTTGCAATTATAGTTAACATGGCTGATATTCTATTTGCGGAACGAATGAAGACTAGAATTTTTCAATGGCGTGATGGATTGTTAAGGGAAGGCAATGGGGAATTCAGGTTTGAGGGAAACTCAAGTGAATCTAAACTAGAATTTCAGCCCGTTTTCTTTAAAAACTGAATCTAAGTTTGAACGGGTTCACTTCTCGTCAGATTAGATTGATTCAATTGGTAATAAATGCAGTTTTTACTGATTTTATGTTCATGTTGCCTGAATTTTGTTTAGACGCCATATATCTGAAATTGTGAAAATATTGCAGGTAATTAGAAAGCATCTTAAATATCTTTGCTATGTTCGTGTCAATGGTGAGAATGCATGTTTACAACAACTAGTAGTCTATACAGATTCTGAGGATGATAGGAACAGACTTATGGTAAGATTGCTCGTGACATTATTTTTGGGCAAAATTATGCATTTCTTTTAAGACATTATCTGTACTGCTAAATGTCATGCAGAAAGAGGTGAAAGATGAGCAGAGGAGACGCGAAGAAATGAAGATCCAAGCTGCTATCGGATTTCGACATGTTATTGATCTACTTCCATTGGAGAAGAAGCTGGTTTTTGGTCATAATTGCTTCTTGGGTATGTCTCTTTCGGTTTGAAATTTTCAAAGAGGTTAATCTGATTTGATGTCTGCAGCTAAGTATGTGTATACTATCGTGCAGATATTGCGCATGCATATAACAAATTCATAGGTCCTTTTCCTTCAACCCCAGAAGAATTCGTCTCGTCTCGGGAAGCACTTGCCGGATATAATTGACACGAAAATACTATTGAATTCCAACCATTTACTTAATCAAATGATGAAGAAGTCAAGCACGTCTTTATCCTCTGCATTTGCATTATCATGCCCCCAAATTGCTCTTAGATCCAAAAATCTGCATTTTAACTTGGGTGTTCAGGTGGAGGTTCAAGTCGATGATTTGAGGTATTTGTTTCATACGGGTAATCGAATTTCTGATTCTGTAGGATCATCGTCATCATCATCTTATAACCTGAAAACCCGTTATCCAAAAATTAGTTTCGAGAACATTGTTTTGATTTGGGGATTCCCTTCTGAGCTCAAAGCTAGGAAGATCAGAGAATGCATCTCTAAAGTATTTGGCCCAATTTCCATTGTTCCCGTCTACCATATCGATGAAAGTGCTGTTTTTGTCCAATTTCGAAAACTGCAACATGTAACCGACTTTCTACTTTTAAAGGAAACCTTAGAGGTCCGTAATGATCCCATCGCTGTCTTGCATCCTTAGGCCGAAATATTAGAAGATGGAAAGACTCAGGCTGGAGATTATGAAACGTATAAGGAGAATCAGGCAGAATCAATTGGTACTAAATGGAAGAAGAAATTGTTGCAGAAACTGGTTGTGGGTGATGTAAGGAATAATAAGAGAGCCGATCTGATCATTTATGTATGTGATTCATCAATGATTGTTATACATGATAGAAATCAAAACATAATTTTCCTTAAATTATGATAACAATATAGAGTACAACCTAAAGGAACAGATAACTTTTGCATGTATATCTACATGCTTTAAATGATCATTATATAGAGCAATAAAAAGTATTAAACAGAACAAGATTTGACAGTAGAGAGTTCAGAGGTGGGATCCACAAAATCAATTTCGTAAAAGGCCTTGCATCTTGATCTTCTTTCATCCTACTCCGTATTTCCATTGTGTGAAATGACAACCTTCATCATCAACAACAATAACAAACCATCATCAACAAGTGAAAATACGAAGATACCAAATATGAAAACAATGCACCAAAGCTCTCTATTTAATTGAGGTTGTAACACTTAACCATGATAGACAATGTTTAAGTATGAGGTCTTCTTCTCCTCGTCGTCCTTCGGTTAGGCTTCCTTCTTTCGACAAAAGCCACGAGCCATGTCGGTTTTCCATATAAAAATACAAGATATCCCAAAAAGTGTCCAAATGCTATCCCACATCCATACCCAATGAACACACTTTCCCATTCAAACAAATCACAAAACCTCAAATCCTCTTCAAGTTGAGATCTCATAGACGGTGGTGGATTTCGCTCCTCATCATTATAGCATGCTTTTGATAGCGGAAGGCCACATAACTCAATGTTCCCACGAAATGAGGCATTGTCAAATGTATCCACTCGAGTCTTGCTCTGATATAATTTTCTCCTAAAAAGTCTTGAAGATGAAGACTAACTCTTGACTTATCAATTAACTAAAAATCTTCTTCCTAATTGATATGAGACGAATTTTATAATTCAATTTTTTATAATCTTTCCTCATTTCTATACTTTCATTACAGTCGGGGAAAAAAAGGACCTATTTATTTTGTGTTATCTTCTGACTATTTGTTATGTTTTGTTTGTGTTCTATAGAGCGTGTTTACGGATTATGAGAGCAAGAGTTACAAGAAATTGATAAAATCAATTGAAGTTTACCTGAGTAAAGATGTACAAGCAGTGTTGAAATAGTTCTTAGGAAAGATATACAGGAGGCATAAATAGAATTTTGGAGAGACGAACAAGGATGTTTGTTTGGATATGGAAGATATGATACCCCCGGATTTGTATTCTTTTCCCGGCAAAAGAGAAAGTTATTTGTATCTCATTGTTGTTTAGAATGATGAAACTTTCCAATTTCACCCCTAATTTATCGACTTATGGCTCCCTGATTGAGTGTTTGTGCAGAATCCCTTCATCAGATGATACTTTAAACCTACTTGAAGAGATGATTGAATCCGGTTTAGTTCCGGAAAGCAGCATATTTGTTTACATAGTGGAAGGTTTTTGTAAATTAGGGAAGATAGATGAAGCTATGAAATTGCTTGAAGAAAAACAAATATTTGACCCTTTACCCTATAATGCTTTACTTCATGGTTGTTGCAATGCCGGGAAATTCTTTATTGCAAAAAGGATTCTTGACAAAATGTTGGAAAATAATATAGAAGTTTCCAATTCATGGAATATTCTTATATGCTAACTTTCTAAGAACATGAGAATCCGAAAAGCATCTGAAGTGCTCTGTAGAATGATCATATCATCTTTTGTACCTATCAATGACACATATTCAGCTCTTGTTATCGGAAACTGTGAGTCGAGCACATATGAGGATGCTTTAAAGTTACTTCTCGAGGTTCGTGCTCTTGGTTCTGAATCTTACTCAAGCCTCATCCAAGGCCTTTGCTCGGTAATAAGAGCGCTAGATGCTATTGAAGTTCTTAACTACATGTAAGAGAGAGCATTCCCTCTTCAATCAACCTCTTTTGATATATTAATCAACGGAATTTGTGATATGGGAAAGATCGAAGAAGCAATAAGACTATGTTTTTCGGCTTATTATTCTGGTACTTGTCTTCTCAAATTTATTACACAACTATAATGCTAGAGTTGTCTAAATCTTGTAAGAATAAGGATGTTCTAGTATTCTTGTCAGAGATGATAGTGGAGGGTCAGTTTATCGATTTGGAGACATATCGCCTCTTGATAGAAATTTGTTGAATCATACAAGATATTTATCGTTATTCTTTAATACAATGTTCAATGAAGGTCTGTTACTTGATTCCGATACACTCTACAATTTACTGTTGTGGAACATTCCGAGTTGCATCTGATTTTATCTTCAGTTAAAAAAGTTTACTCATGTAGTAATATTTTGAACTCAAAGATTTGTAACTTGTCAGTATTTGGAGAATTGTTGGGTTCTGGATAGTAGGATCCACATGTTGTTGATCAGGTAAGGTTCTCTTGGACGTGAGAATGAAATGAGAGGTAGGGAAGTGGGCAGTTGCGATTCTTCTTCAATGATACAAGATAATGTTAGTGATATACTTATTGAGGGTCTTGGACGAGGTATCTGATCGGACTTGATCATCTCCTCTCACACTGTGGGCCACCATGCCTTCACGATCAGAGATTTGTATTCCCGGGGATGCTGGTGGCAATGGTAGCGGTGGAGAAGGCAATTCCTTGGGTGGATTGGTCATTTGCTTTATATATAAGTTGGGATGGTGGCTATTTCAACCTATCAATTGTATGTGGGCAACTGGAAGCGACGAGTCGGTTCTAATTGAGTTACATGTCGGTGGAACCGCGGGAGCCAGGAGGCGCCAAACGAAAACGGTGTCATAAAGTAATCATCGTCAACTCCAAAACCCTCTGAAACCCTCGCGAAATGAACCTCACGTGCCTCATCTACCTCGACCTTCACCACTATCATCGCCGATGCAGAGGCCGCCGCCGCCGTCACCTCTAGCTTTCCTCTCAAGAACGTGACGAAATCGAACTTTGAAACAGTGCTCGCTGTGCTCAGGAATCATGTCCGAGCTGCAGACTCAATCGCGATTGACCTAGAGATAACCGGAGTGACCAGCGCTCCTTGGCGTGAATCCTTCGAGCTCGATCGGTTTGATGTTCGCTACCACAAAGTCAAGTACTCCGCCGAGAAGGTTGCCGTCTTTCAGTTCGGCGTTTGTCCCTTCCGTTGGGACTCTTGCAAGCATCCCTTCGTTGGTCATCCGTAATTTCTTTTCACTTCTTTTTATTTTCTTTTCACTAATTTTTTCTTCATTTTGATTCGAAAATGGTGATATTGAAATTCATTTGATTCAACATGCATAATTTTTATGTTTTTCCTCGTCAAGAGCTTCAAATTGATGGCCCTGATTATGAATTTCTCTGCCAGCCGCATCTATCGACTTCTTAGCCAAATACCAGTTCGATTTCAATTCTTGCATTCATGAAGGTAATGCTTTTTCCTCCGTTGAATTTGCGGTTAGTTAACATGGCTGATATTCTATTTTCGGAACGAATGAAGACTAGAATTTCAATGGCGTGATGGATTGTTACGGGAAGGCAATAGGGAATTCAGGTTTGAGGGAAACTCAAGTGAATCTAAACTAGAATTTCAGACCGTTTTCTTTAAAAACTGAATCTAAGTTTGAACGGGTTCACTTCTCGTCAGATGAGATTGATTCAATTGGTAATAAATGCAGTTTTTACTGATTTTATGTTCATGTTCTTGTTGCCTGAATTTTGTTTAGACGGCATATATCTGAAATTGTGAAAATATTGCAGGTAATTGGAAAGCATCTTAAAAATCTTTGCTATGTTCGTGTCAATGGTGAGAATGCATGTTTACAACAACTAGTAGTCTATACAGATTCTGAGGATGATAGGAACAGACTTATGGTAAGATTGTTCGTGACATTATTTTGGGCAAAATTATGCATTTCTTTTAAGACATTATCTGCACTGCTAAATGTCATGCAGAAAGAGGTGAAAGATGAGCAGAGGAGACCCAAAGAAATGAAGATCCAAGCTGCTATCGGATTTCGACATGTTATTGATCTACTTTCATTGGAGAAGAAGCTGGTTTTTGGTCATAATTGCTTCTTGGGTATGTCTCTTTCGGTTTGAAATTTTCAAAGAGGTTAATCTGATTTGATGTCTGCAGCTAAGTATTTGTATACTATCGTGCAGATATCGCGCATGCATATAACAAATTCATAGGTCCTTTTCCTTCAACCCCAGAAGAATTTGTCTCGTCTCGGGAAGCACTTGCCGGATATAATTGACACGAAAATACTATTGAATTCCAACCATTTACTTAAACAAATGATGAAGAAGTCAAGCACGTCTTTATCCTCTGCATTTGCATTATCATGCCCCCAAATTGCTCTTAGATCCAAAATTCTGCATTTTAACTTGGGTGTTCAAGTGGAGGTTCAAGTCGATGATTTGGGTATTTGTTTCCTGCCTATATATTTTGATCCGAAGAAAATCAACCACATTATTGTTCCCAAAGTGGTCCCATTTCTCATGTAGATCCTCAAATTGGAATTCTGGGGCCAAGCATGAAGCAGGGTATGATGCTTTCATGACAGGATGTGTCTTTGCTCAATCATGCAACCATCTAGGAGTTGACTTCAACCTTTCTTCTTCTGCCTCAGCATCTGAAAAAATGGGCACAATGAGAACCTCCCAAAACATATCAACCATCTCTATCTCAGTTGGAATAATGCTGAAATGATCGATTTTCATACGGGTAATTGAATTTCTGATTCTTTAGGATCATCGTCATCATCATCTTATAACCTGAAAACCCGTTATCCAAAAATTAGTTTCGAGAACATTGTTTTGATTTGGGGATTCCCTTCTGAGCTCAAAGCTAGGAAGATCAGAGAATGCATCTCTAAAGTATTTGGCCCAATTTCCATTGTTCCCGTCTACCATATCGATGAAAGTGCTGTTTTTGTCCGATTTCGAAAACTGCAACATGTAACTGACTTTCTACTTTTAAAGGAAACCTTAGAGGTCCGTAATGATCCCATCGCTGTCTTGCATCCTTAGGCCGAAATATTAGAAGATGGAAAGACTCAGGCTGGAGATTATGAACGTATAAGGAGATTTGTAGTTTGCCCGTTTCGAAAATCCCTTTTGCTAATCAGGCAGAATCAATTGGTACTAAATGGAAGAATAAATTGTTGCAGAAACTGGTTTTGATTGTTATACATGATAGAAATCAAAACATAATTTTCCTTAAATTATTATTACAATATTGAGTACAACCTAAAGAAACAGATAACTTTTGCATGTATATCTACATACTTTACATGATCATTATATAGAGGAATAAAAAGTATGAAACAGAAGAAGATTTGACAGTAGAGAGTTCAGAGGTGGGATCCGCAGAATCAATTTCGTAAAGGGCCTTGCATCTTGATCTTCTTTCATCCTACTCCTTATTTCCATTGTTTGAAATGACAACCTTCATCATCAACAACAATAACAAACCATCATCAACAAGTGAAAATACGAAGATACCAAATATGAAAACAATGCACCAAAGCTCTCTATTTAATTGAGGTTGTAACACTTACCATGATAGACAATGTTTAAGTACGAGTTCCTCTCCTCCTCATCTTTCGGTTAGGCTTCCTTCTTTCGACAAAATCCACGAGCCATATCGGTTTTCCATATAAAAATACAAGATATCCCAAAAAGAGTCCCAATGCTATCCCACATCCATACCCAATGAACACACTTTCCCATTCAAATAAATCACCAAACCTCAAACCCTCTTCAAGTTGAGATGTCGTAAATGGTGGTGGATTTCGCTCCTCATCATCATAGCATGCTTTTGATAGCGGAAGGCCGCATAACTCAAAGTTCCCATAGAATGAGGTGTTGTCAAATGTATAGAATTGCTTTCCTCGAGGAATGGGTCCCGAAAGTTGATTTTGTGAAAGATTAAGTTGAGAAAGAAAAGTTAGATCTACCAACTCATCGGGAATTTTTCCAGATAGTATGTTGGAAGATAAATCTAACCATTCAAGATTATTCAAGTATCCAAATGATGGAGGAATACCACCGGCAAGATGATTGTGGGAAAGGTTGAGGCCAATTAGTGACTTAAGCTCTCCAATCGATGTAGGAATTTGTCCTGTGAAATTATTGGAGGACAAATCAAGAACTCTCAAAGTAACTATAATTCTTTCCAGTTCCATTTCTCGCCCTTTCACCGTCAGTTTCACCGAATTCTCATAATAAGAACCATCTCCCATGTACTTCAAATCTACTTTCTTCTCTTCATCTCCCTTTATCATGGCCTTTAAACTCTTGACCAATTCTGTTGGTAAAGTCCCGTTAAAATTATTGTGAGAGAGATCCAATATATTCAACTTAGGGAAGGAAAATGCAGTCTTAGATTTGTCTATTGGGCCATGAAATTCATTAGAACGAAGGATAAGAATTTGTAAATTTGGATGAGTTTCTAACCAGTGAGGGAAGATTCCATTCATCTTGTTGTTTCCAAGATCCAAAACTTCCAAATTCTTACAATGTGCCAATGATTTTGGTAATGGTCCTTCTATCTGATTTCCATTTAGATCAAGAGTCGTAAGTGCATTGCCTTTTGAAAATAATCTGGGAAAAGTGCCACGGAGGTTGTTCATTCGCAAATCCAACACCGAAAGAGAAGTAAGATTTGTCAAACATTGTGGAATTGAACCACTTAAACTATTATTAGCCAAATCTAGAACTTGAAGGCTGGTTGATGTGTTGCAGATTAGAGATGGAATCTCTCGACTAAATTTATTATTCGAAATTAGAAGATATCTAGTAGATGATGGTGGAATTGGAATCTCTCCCTCCAACAGATTGGAGTGAAGGTCGATGATACCCAAATTCTTCCAAGGAAATTGTTCGATACTCGTCAAGAAGTTGTGAGAAAGATTCAGATAATTGATCTGCTCAAGATTGGACAGCCACTTTGGAACATTACCTTTAATTTTGTTGTTTGAGAGTTCGAGGGAAGATAGAGAATGTTGATTTCTGAGGAAGGGGGGGAATTGAGACAATTTGCAAGAAGACAAAATCAAGGAATCAAGATTGGGGAAGGTATAATTGGCATCGACATCAAATTTTATATGCAACAGATCATTATTAGAAAGGATAATATAAGAGAGTTGTTTTAGCTCGGAGAGCATGTCGAAATGCACAATCCCACTCAAGTTAGTTGACCAAATATATAGATCTCTAAGATTGACTTGTCTATAAATTGATTTTGGAAATTCCCCTTGCAACTTGTAATTACCGCCCAAAGATAGTCTCTCCAAGGAGTTATATTGAAACTCACCAATGCAACCTGTGAATTGGTTAGAGTGGAGATATAACTCCCTTAAAGATGGTGATGCATAAATCCAAGAAGGAATGGATCCGTTCAATGAGTTTGAAGACAAGTATAGTGAAATTAAATTTGCAGGCCTTGCCAAGTAAATTGGAATAGGGCCAATCAGTTCATTGGAAGAAGCATAAAGAGTAGAGAGACTGGTTAGGTTAAATAGTGATGGAGGCAAATGACCGGCCAAATGATTGTCAGATAATTTCAAATGAGACAATTTGCTCAAATTGCCCCAAAAATCAGGAATATGGCCTACCAGTTCATTACTTGAGAGATCTAAATGGCTGAGTCCTATGAGATTTTGAATGGACTTAAAAATTGATGTCATGTTGATCAACCGACATCTTCCTAATTTCAATTGCTCCAATGACCTTAGATTGCTGATGGATGCAGGTAATTCTCCTGAGAAATTACAGTAGGAAATATGCAAGTTTTGAAGAGAATTGCTGATATTTGTCGATTTTGTCAAATGACCTTTGAGTTGGAAGTTCCTTCCAAGATTGAGCATCTGAAGATTTGAGAGGCTGAATATGTTGGTTGGAAAATTACCTCTTAAATCACAGTTGGAGAGACTGAGCGAGATCAAAGAGGATGAGAGGTTCATGAAATTCCTTAAATCCACATGAGAAAAATCTACTCCATCGAGTACAATCTCTCTTAGATTTGTGAGGTTATGAACGATCCTTCTCCAAACAGCTGATTCCTCAATCCACACACCATAGTTATAGTCGTCCCTTTCCCCCACACCAAAGTTGTATGAGAGATCCAATGAAATCAATTTCGACAGTCGGGACATTTCAGTAGGTATATTACTGTGAAGGAAAGACATAGAAAGATTCAAATGTGTCAAATAGACAAACCTGCCAAACTGAGGTGGAATATGGGAGGAATTGAAATCATTGTAAGCAAGGTTCAATCTCTGAAGGTGGGAAAGAAGAAACAGACTATTGTTGGGATGGATTTTACCGTGGAGCCAACTACAGCTGAGATCAAGGCCTATTACACGACCGGTTGAATGGTCGCATGTTACACCATCCCACATGCAACAATCTATATTACTCTCATTCCATGTCTCTGTTTTTGGATATGAAGTAATCATCCAAGCAGGTGTTTCATAATAATATTCATAAAATTCATCAAATGCAGTGTTATTATGAATAGAGAAGGAAGTTTTGAACTGAAGCAAGGCTAGGTGTTCTTGGGGATGACACATGACTTCATCCCCAAAAGAAGAGGAGGAAGTAATTACGAATGGGACATGAATAAAGAGCAAGAAAAGAAAGATTATGCAAGAGAGTTGAGAGATGAACATACAGCTCATAATAATTCTCACCATCTTGAATTTTCTTTTTGATGCTCAACTTTAGAAGCAGAGGAAGATAAGTGATGTTTTAGTGAACAAAACAAGCACTACTTATAATAACAGTAAATGATGAGTCTTCCCTGCAAGATAAGTCTATGATGATCACCATGCCTAGCAACTGCAACTGATCTTCACCACTTGCATAATTTCCTTTTCTGTTGCAATCACCACATCTCTTTTGGCCAATCATGCAAAAGAGTTAAGAGATCAACCTACAACTTAGTCCATACGTTTAACTTATCTTCACCACTTGCAGAACTTCCTTTTCTGTTGGAGTCAAGTCAATGTTTGTTTAGCTCCAAGTCTTCCGATCACTATATGGACCAAAGAAACTTCTCTGCGAATTTTTCTTCCATGATTCTTCATTTATGATCAGAATTACATGAGACTAGTTTCAATTTGTATGTCTTTTTCTGAAGTATATATGAAGGAAAACGTATGCATTGGAGTTCGACTTTTCTTCTTCTTCTTCGACCTCTAAAAAATGGGCCCGCACTGACAACCACCGAAAGCACATCAAGCGACATCTCTATCAGTTGGAAAAACGGTGAACTTACGGATCTTCTTCATACGGATAACCGGAATTCTTATTCTCTGCACTCTTCATGTGCTGTAGGGAGTATTGATATTGATGATAACAACATTTGTTCCCAATTCTTTGTATGTGATGATTATTCATCAAAGCATAAGTTTCTTTAAACTTTTGTTAATAAGATATAACCTAAGGAAACATATGCAAATTTTTGCATATTTTTCTACATGCTTCATAATCATATAGAGAAGAGCCAAAAGTCCACCTAGTGCAATAAAAAAGTTAGAAAGATGATTTAACAGTGGAGTTGAGAAAAGGTTGGCCCCAATTGAATAGGAAAAGGTTCCCCCCCAGCCAAGTCCAGCCTCAGATTCTATCAATTATGCAATCATCTTGTAGCCTTTCTTATTCTTTAGGAACATCATCGTAATCATCTTGTAACCTGAAAACCTGTTATCCAAAGACATGAGATCTAGAAATATTAAAAGTAAAAAGCCAAAACTGAATATGCTCCAATAGGTGGCTAATAGACCAGACAGAGCAGGGATTGTTAAGAGCTAAAATGCACTTACCTCATAGATTCACATAGAACCGGGCAGATGATGGAGGCGATTCATGCAGGAAAGTAATATTAAGAAACATGATGTTAGCGTTTATCTACTTTTGCTTCAAGTCCTTGGCTGTTTGGTTATTGGGAAACAGAGAGAAAATGGTAGATATTGTTGTCATTTGGGGAACCTCTTTAGGATTTATATTAGGACATAAAGTACATATGGTTTAGTGAAAGGTGTTTTATAACATTATATATTTACAATGAAAAATATATAACAAAATCTAAAAGTGTAATTTTCTTTATTTTTGTAATCTTATGATATTGCAATCTCTGAAACTGCAACTTTCTTGACAAAGTATTAGATTTCAGAATCTTTTTCTTTCCAGGAAAAGAAACAAGAACCAGCATTTTTGAGGTCGCATGCAAGGTGTTCGGTAAAATGCCCCCTGTGGTATTTTTTGTACTCTGGCCTTTGGTGAAATATGCATGAGCATGTAGTTAGAACATGATATTATTGTGATACTGTGAATTTCAGTCTTCCCCAGTTAGGTAATATCTGCATGATTTCAAGTACAACTTTTGTGTCAGATTATACCATTCGAGGGGTTGGGGTTATTTTTTGTTTTCCATCTAAAAAGCATTCATTTTTTTCATTTGTAATGAATTACCATTACTTCCTGCCTGATTTAATGTGCAATTCGAGCACTTCCATCTCGTTTCCATCAAACCCTTCTTCACCCGGAGAAGAAGGAAGGTTGGGGAACAACTTCTAGACTCACAAATCGACCTTCTTCTAGGGCTCTTGCTTCTTCTTTCTGGGTCCGTTTGGCAATTAGAATATCAAGAGCAAGATGGTTTACTTTCTTAAGAAAAGTATTCCACTACCAAAATGGGCCTAGATCTGATCTCGAGTCTAATCCTTTCAATTCCGGTACTTGGATGATGCTTGAGCTTATTGCTTTGGTTATTCAGATAAGCATTTCCTCATTTACAATCGCAGTTTCAAAGAAGGAAAAACCTGTTTGGCCTATGAGAGTTTGGATTGTTGGGTATAATATAGGATGTGTTCTTAGTCTCTTACTACTCTGTGGTCGGTATAAGTATCTTCCTTTGACCCGAGATGATGGTTTTAACCTTGAGCAAATTGAGCAACAAAGGAGCAACGATGAATCAAGGTATACATGCTCTGCACTTTCAATTTTCTTTTTATCATGTTTGCTTTATACAAATATTAGTCATTAATACTTGCTCCCATGAGCTCACTCCAGGTAAGAGAGGTGAGATCTTTGCTCTCTTCTATGATATCCACTTTGGAATCAAACTTGGATGGGAAGAAGACAAGTACCTTGTTGACTATGACACTTTTTGAGATTACATTTCCATGTATGCACGGAATGCACCATGACTATGACAAGTACCATGTTTGCTTTATACAAAGCGCGGTTCTTTACGCTGCTAAATGACATTTGCTGTCCACGGAATCCACCAAGTGCTACTAAATTGTGCCGCTACAGTAAATTATTTAGTGACACTTTCTCACTTTAGCGGCGTGTTTTTAGTGTAAAGGACCTTTTCTTCATAGTGACTGCTGCCTCTCCACCTCTATCATCACTTCTTTGTCTTTGCTGCCACCGCTCCACCTCCATTACTGTCGGCATTGACGGTGGTGGTGGCGTAGGTGTAGAATCCTCAAACTCAAGAAAATGGTAATAATAATAACAATCTACTTCACTAGTATATAATTACATATGTTCATGGTGGTGGAACCTCCATCCCTAGAAATGGATATGCACGTCTTTTAACGTAATCAGTAATCAACGAGCTTCAAGAACAGTAAAAGTTAGGTCATTTGCAGAATTAGCTCCTTCACTGGTAGATGGATCTGTTCCGTGATTGCAATTATAGTTTCTCTTTATAATGAATGCAGGCTGTTTTGGTGTCGGAAGTGGCACGTCATTGCTTAACATGAACACAACTGCCGACATTTTGGGTCGATCAGCTGCCTGCTCCTGCACGCACAACAGCCCAATGTGTACATATCTTACAATCTCACCATAATCGGATTCATCCAAGGTTGTGTCAACTATTTCCATTCCTCTCCCTTCTTTCCATAACTTCCAAACCTAAAAAACTCATACCATTTATAATTAGGAACCTAAAATCAAAGACATAGACTTATAACAACATAGCTTTCTTTAAAGAGATTATTATAAATATTTATACTTTCTATGTAAGAGATATCTGAATCAAACATTTTAGACTTTGATATCATGTATTGAGATAGGGATGTTAACACTCACATGGCCGACTAGATTCAAAGATGATTCGTCATGGTAGTAATTGCTGTTCTTTCTACCAGTAATGATCTCTAAGAGCAAAACTCCAAAGCTGTATACGTCTGACTTTATCGAAAATAACCCTTCCATAGCATATTCTGGAGACATATAACTGCTGCAATACCCATCAAATGGTAAGAATTTGGTCGTCATACTTATGCAATCATATCGATGGCAAAAATCACTGTAAGCAAGTTATGATTAATTAGCTTACTATGTTCCAACAACTCGAGTGGTATTGGCTTCCATTTGATCCCCTCCGAAAATTCTTGCCATGCCAAAATCTGCTATTTTGGGGTTTAAATCGGCGTCTAATAGAACATTGCTCGTCTTCAGATCTCTATGAATTATTCTTAATCTTGAATCTTGATGAAGGTATAACATTCCACGAGATACACCGACAATGATCTCAGAACGTTTTTTCCAATCTAAAAATTCTTTTTTTATTTCATCAAAGATAAAAGAGTCCAAGCTTTTGTTAGGCAAGTATTCATAAATGAGCAACTTCTCTTCATCTTGGATGCAAAAGCCTAAAATCTTGACCAGGTTTCTGTGTTGGAGTTGTGCTATCAATGTTATTTCATTCTTGAGCTCTTGTATTCCCTGCCCTGAATGCTTACTTAGTCTTTTCACTGCTATTTCTTTTCCATCATAGAGCACTCCCTAGAATCAATATTAGACAATAAAAAAATTAGCTATATTTATAGCATATGACTAGCACATATGACTTTCAAAAACATAAACACATTTGAGATCTTGTCTTATATTCGGAGTGTCTAATATATGCTCTAGCATGCGGTCTAAACTCTTAAACTAAAATTCTTAGAGAATTGTATATCACTAAGACTATAAAATGTAAGCTTTAGAATTGAGCATGTATGGAATTTGTAGAGAAGTGGGTATCGTATAATGTACCAATTAATTCAGCTGCATCAACACGTACGTATAAATCTTGTTGACCCACAGCAGCACCGTACGTCCTCGTATCCATCAAATCCCCGTGCCACATCACGCACCCAGTTCCTCCCCCACTGTCATCCGCACTCGTGTAACCCACGCACGAACAATTCTTCAAGCACTCTTCCTTACATGCTTCCAAGCTCATACTCATGTTCACACGCGCCACCGATGTGTCGGGCACCTTCACTCGTGACACTGTCACAAACCCTTCCCCACTTCGACACGTGGATACATTTTGCTTCCTCACACACCCACTTGACCCGTCTCTCAAGTACCAATCTCGGGGCGACTTGGGTTCGAACCCGGGTAAGCACGTGCACACAAATAACTCTGTCCGGTCCGGGTCACAATTGCTATTCGGACCACATTGACCGTACTTGTCACACCAGTGGACCGGGGCGGACCAAAACTCAAACCATTTCCCGTCCTGATCGTCCCACCTGGACCGTCGGATGAATCCGGATTCATCCAACACCTTCCTCGTAATTGAGTTATCAGTAACACCATATGATGTAGATACTTCACTAATATTATCCACATAACTAACATTAATTATAAAGTTAGGTGCCATCTCCGGCACGCCGCTCCATCTATGTCCGGTCCAGGGCCCACCCCGCCACCATGGAGACCGGTCCTTGTATATAAAGGACTGAGAAAATCCGGTCGGGTCAATTTTATGTGAGAAATTTCCTGTTCCCGGATCATTGACCGCCTTCCAAGAAGTTAGGAACCAGGTAAACCCGGTTTGTCGGTCCAACCCAAGTTTCATATACGGAAGCAAGGTGTTTGTAGGGTAATCAAAGCTTTGCCAAATAATCTCTTGGCTCTCCGGTTGAGTTATAACAAGATTCCCTGAATCTAGAAGCTTGGCCATGGTGGGTTTTGTCGAGAAGAGTGATGAAATGTTAGTTGACCAGAGAGGAACATCTGGGGTTTTTGTGTAAATAATGAGGTTTCCACGGGTGTTGATGGAAAGAGCGCCCGACGTGTCATTGAGAGGGTTGTCTCTGTTGGCGACCCAGACAACTGTTTGATCCGGAACTTTGTTGTACCAAATTCCGACATACCGGCGTGGCGAGTCTCCGGGGCTGAAGAAGCCAAGAGCAAAGGTTTTGTTTCTGGAAACGAGTTTATCTCCATCCCGTACGATGTCGTTTGAAGACAGTGTGTTATTGATCCCAAGGGCAACACAGATGTGGAAAATTACTAGATGATGAAGAAGAAGAAGAACAGTACGAGAATAAAAATATAATTTCGTTGAATTCATGGTATTTGGGATAGGGATCCGGTTGATGTTGATGAAAATTGAGTGCCGTATTGAAAGTAATATGGTAGCTGAAGGTTGATGCATGGGATATTTGGTTAATGTAATAAAGACGTAGTAGGGTAATATATGATTGGCCAAAAATAAAAAAATAATAATAATAATAAGAAAAAGAAAAAGATATGTCCACATATATAATTAGATGTGTGAGAAGACTTGCATGTGTTTGTCGTAATTAGCGTGGGTGTGATTTTACGTAATTAGTGCGGATCGTTCTCTTCGCATAAGTCAGATTGATAGCTTTCAACCACTTGGAGGGACTACGCAAGCAGGTGATCTATTCCTAGAATCCGGGAGGAGCTCTTTCAAAGCAAGAGGGAGCGGCTTCCCTTTTCTAGAAGTCTCCGTCTTACCGGAAGTGAGATAGTGAATGTCCCGAAAGCATGTATTGACTTCATGGGTCAGTCCGGGCTTCGAATCCACATCGGTAAGGCAAAAGCCAGCAAAGAAGGGAATGAGGATGGCATAGAATCATATATAGTCTCAGCTATGATGGCTCTTGCTTTTTTTCAGTCGAGAGTTCATCAAGAGAGGAGGAAAAAGGTAGTGAAGTGACAAAAGGTGGTTCAGTTTTGAAGGCTTAGGGAAGAATCATTCAATCTCGGGACAAAAGGCAGAAGGGAAGGTAGCTCGTGATTCTCGTCTCGGTCTTCTCGAGAGGTAGTGAAGTGGGTAGGCAACTCACTCAATCAACAGGAATTCTCTCTAGAACCCTAGAAGGAAGTTTGAGGCTAGGAACCACAGAAAGGGAAGGTTGAAGAATTCCAAATCATATTTGAAAGCAATTGTTATGAAACAATAAAGCTATTTGAAATTTGGGCCAAGCATGTTGCATTGTAAATTTTGATCATTTGAACTTAGTATATATATATGTATATGAACTTATTCTGTAATTTAAGTATTTGATATGATTTGTGTTTTCAATTTGAACATGACTAAGCTTTGACCTAGTTAATGGGGGTTGAATATTGGCATATATATATGTTTTGGACCTTACTAACAAGGGTTAACTGTTAGTACAATATTGTGTGTGCGGCATCACGCATCTATCTGAGACTCTCGGATTAGAGCATAACAAAGATCTTCATAAGCTAAATTAGTGTTTCCGTCCGTTAAGTTTTCCTTATTTCTGAAATATGGTCCTTAAACTATTTTCGTCCCTGAAAGATTAAATGTGATTGTTTTCAGTTCCAAGTCCAACTCTGTTATATCGAAAGTACATCAAGAACCATCTCTATCGTAAAGGAAACAAACCAAACGAGTTTTCATAGCAATCATGAACGGTAGAGTTCAGAGAAGGTGGACCTCAGTCGGGGTCCCCCAACCAAGTCCACCCTCTGACTGAACCATATATCACACAAATAACTAGTTTCTGACCTGTCAAACAATGGCCCGAATTTCCACTTATGAACTAGGAACACCCCTTTTCGATTGAACTAGAAAGCTGTCTACCCACTGAAAATTTCTTTTATCGGATTCGAAGATCAACACAATCTATGTAATCTGTGTCGTTCACTACCAGTACTGAATCATTATAGGTTCTTGAAATCTGACAAAAAATAAAGGAACAGAAAGCAAGACATTATTAGTAACAGCATTAATTCGGACAAACTCGGAACTACAGTTTATCTCTTTTGGCCAATCATGCAAGAGAATTAAGAGATCAATCTACAACTTAGTCCATACGTTTTACTGATCTTCACCACTTGCAGAACTTCATTTTCTGTCGCAATCACAACATCTAATCACATACATAAATTGGAGTCAAGTCAATGTTTGTTTAGCTCCAAATCTTCCGATCACTATATCGACCAAAGAAACTTCTCTGTGAATTTTTCTTCCATGATTCTTCATTTATGATCAGAATTACCTGACACTAGTTTCAATTTGGATGGTCTTTTTCCAAAGTATTAAGTAAAACGTATGCATAGGTGTTCGACTTTTCTTCTTCTTCTTCGGCGTCTAAAAAATGGTCCCGCACTGAGATCCACCGAAAGCACATCAAGTGCAATCTCTATCTCAGTTGGAAAAAGCGGTGAAGTTATCGATCTTCTTCGTACAGGTAACCGGATTTCTTATTCTCTACCTTCTTCATATCCTGTAGGGGGTATCGATAATGATGATAACCACATTAACTCCTTTTCGTCGATTCAAAAATTTGTATTCCCAGTTTTTTGTATGTGATTATTCATCATAGCATACGCGTTTCGTTAAACTTTTGTTAATAACATTCAACCTAGAGAAACAGAATGCAAATTTTTGCATACTTTTCTACATGCTTCATAATCATATAGAGAAGAACCAAAAGGCCACCTAGTGCAATAACAAAGTATGAAAGAACGAAAGATGATATAACAGTAGAGTTAAGAGATGGTGGGCTTCAGTTGAATGGGTTCCCCCGGCCAAGTCCACCCCCGGATCCACCACCATTTCCATCATCGTCATCCTCGTCCTTAGGTAAAGGTACAGTTTCAGGGCTCTTTCCTGCATGATTTCTTTTCATACACGGCAAGCATTTTCTTCTTTTTCATATCAAAAATAGTAAATTTCAAATTTGTTGGTTTTCTAGCTTTTTCCACACGGCAAGCTCATATACATCAAAAATAGTAGTTTCAAGAATGTTATTTTGATGATTCGGGGATTCCCTTCTGAGTTCGAAGCTCAGAGAATGCATCTCTTAAGTATTTGGCCTAATCTCCATTGTTTCTATCCACCATATAGATGACAGTACTAACTGTAAGAAGAAATTGGTGCACAAACTGGAAGTAGATGATGTAATTTTTGACCAAGGAGTCATATAGAAGATAGAAATCAACGCATATATTTCTTTAGCTTTTCTTACAACCTAAAGAAACAGAATACAATCTTGCTTATAATCCGAAAGGTCAATATAAAAGAATTATTTTAGCTTGGAGAGTGTTTGAAGATTGCTTGTTTGGTTAGTGACTTCACAATTGGAAATTAACCAAAAACGTTGACTTTTTGACTCCCTAATCCAAATGCATTGACTCCAATTCCATTAGCTTCCTCTCGTCATTTATGACTTGTTGCAATTGGTTTGAAGGTGATCGGATCATTAAAACTCAACTTGAGGCCTAATCTTGCTTTTACTGTTTTATTGATTTTGGCCTTGTGAAGTTTCTGTTTTAGTGCATTTTTTTACCTCAAATGGAGCTGCTCTGACCTCAAGCAAGTTTGTTTAAGTTGGTTGGATCTCAAGCTTCGAGATCAAGCATGCCAAAGTCCATCATCTCACTTTTGGTGTTTTAGCACAAAGCCAAAAGCTGTTTTTACAGTAACAGCTTTTTTGCCTTTGCTGCTTTTACAGAAACAGCTTTTTTGCTGTTTTTGTGTGCTTGATTGTACTTAGCACTTTTGTAATGTCCAATCTAGTATTGTAACTTCTAATCCTAGTTGATTAGAGATGTCTTAGTTTACTTTAACTTTAGTAATTATTCTGATTTGTAAGCATCTCTTTATTAAGTATTAATGAAATGAAAAACTTGCATTTTAAGCAAGTAAGCAAATTTTATCAGAAAACAAAGTGTATTCTGTTTTTTGCTCTCAACTTCTAAATTCTAACATGGTATCAGAGCTTAATTCTTAAGGGGCCTGATCATCATCCATTCTTTCTCTCCAACTTCAATCGATAAAAAAAAAAAACAGATTCTTACCTACTCAAAAAACTAGAAAATCAGAAATGTCTTCCAACAGTGTGAATCTTCCCTCTCCACCTGTTTTCAGTAGAAAAGACTATCACATATGGAATGACAAGATGCAAAATTACCTTATTGCATTTGATCTATGGGAAGCAGTGGAAGAAGGCTACGAACCTTCTGCTGAAGATGAGCACTTCACAATTAACCAACTAAAGGCAGACAAGGAAAAGAGATTGAAGAACTATAGAGCCCTTACAGTCATCCAATCTGCCATTTCGAATGAGATTCACACAAGAATTCTTGGCCTAAAAAATGCTAAATCAGTGTGGGATACTCTTCAAGCAGAATTCCATGGAACCAAAAGGGTTAGAGCTGTCAACTTGCTCACTGGAAGAAGAGACTTTGAAGCTCTAAGAATGAAAGATGATGAACCTATCAAGGCTTATGTGGATAAGCTAAATGAGATTGTGAGTCAATGAGAATGCTAGGAAGTGACATTACTGAGAGCTCCATCGTGAACAAAGTGTTGGTGAGCTTGCCTTCCAAATTTGACTCAAAAGTGGATGCTATAGAGGAAAGCAAAGATCTGTCCAAACTGACCATGAATGAACTCGTAGGCTCACTTCAAGCAAATGAGAAGAGACATTCAAATAGGACAGATGCAACTACATAAGGTGCTTTCTTTGCAAATCAGAAAAAACCTTGGAAAAGGGACAACCAAGGCAGCAGCTCCAAACCTTCAAATCCTGCAAGCAAGAAGAAGGAACACACTTGTACCATTTGCAAGAGAAAGGGGCACTTTGAAAAGACTTGTCGGAACAAGGGAAAACCTCAATGCTCCTATTGCAAAAGATTCGGTCATGTGGAGAAGGAGTGTAGAAAAAGGAAGTATGAAACAGAAAATCACAAATCTCAGCAAGCAAATCATGCTGAAGATGAAGAAAATGCTTTCATGGTCACACAAGCCAAAAGACCAAGACAAAGGCATGAATGGTTGATCGATAGTGGATGCACAAGTCACATGACCTTCAACAAAGACTTGTTTCTCAGCCTAGACATGTCAAGCAAGACAAATTTCATTGTAGGCAATGGTGAAACTCTGAAGGCAGAAGGAAGAGGGATTGTTTCTGTCAAGACAAGCAATGGAGCAAGGACAATCAAAGATGTTCTTTATGTTCCAAATCTGGATCAGAATCTTCTCAGTGTGGGGCAAATCATGAAGAGTGGCTGCTGTCTTACTTTCCAAGAAGAATACTGCAGAATCCTAGATTCCAACATGAAGCTGATTGCTCAGGCCAAGATCAACATCAACAGCTTCTCTCTAAATTGGGAAAATGGTGATCATAAGGCTATGATGAGCAAAGCTGATGAATCATGGCTTTGGCACAAAAGATATGGCTATTGTGACATGAGGAAACTTAGCATTCTGAGCTCAAAAAGGATGGTTGAAGACATTTCAAAGTTGCAAGTTCAAACTGAAATTTGTGAATGCTGTCAACTTGGAAAAATGAAAAGGAAGCCTTTTCCTATCAACCAAGCTAATAGGGCATCTGAGAAGCTTCAACTTGTTCACTCCGATGTATGTGGACCTATGAAGGTTCCCTCATTTAACAACAGCAAATTCTTCCTACTGTTTATAGATGATCAAACAAGGTATGGTTGGATTTACTTTCTCAAGAACAAATCAGAAGTGTTCGGGCTGTTCAAAAAGTTCAAAGCCTTGGTTGAAGCTCAGTCAGAAAAGAAAATCAAAGTCTTAAGGACTGATAATGGAGGGGAATACAACTCAACTGAGTTCAAATATTTTTGTGAAACTCAAGGCATTGTCCACCAATTTACAGTGCCTTATTCACCTCAGCAAAATGGGGTTGCTGAAAGAAGAAACCGAATAGTAATGGAGATGTCTAGAAGCATGCTGTTTGAGAAAAAGATCCCCAAAAGGTTTTGGGCTGAGGCAGCTTTCACCTCTGTGCATCTGCTGAATAGACTTCCTACCAAAGCCGTAGAGGGAAAAACTCCATATGAGGCATGGTTCAACCTCAAACCTTCTGCCTCTCATCTCAAAGTATTCGGTTCAATTTGCTTCATCCATGTCCCTGATGCCAAGAGGGATAAACTCTCTGAAAAATCAGAAAAGTGTGTGCTGGTTGGTTATAGTGCTGAAAGCAAGGGATATAGAGTTTTCAACCCAAAGTCCAACAAGGTTATGGTCAGTAGGGATGTAACATTTGATGAGTTAGCAAGCCTCAAATGGGACAATGAAGATGAAGAAAGCTCAGAATTATTGATGGAGGAGCAAGCTGTGCAATCTGAACCTTTGTCTGATGAAGAGGAGATGAACCTGAAAATCCAAGGTTCAGAAGTATTGATGATGTGTATCAAAGACGCAACTTGGCCATCTCAGAACCTAGCTGCTATGAAGAGGCCAAAGGTGATCCAAATTGGGAACAAGCAATGAATGAGGAGATTTCCACAATCAACAAGAATGAGACTTGGAAACTGACCAAGAAACCAGAAGGCAAGAAAACCATTGGGGTGAAGTGGATTTACAAGGTTAAAGTCAATCCGGATGGAACCACCAAGAGGCATAAAGCAAGACTTGTTGTCAAGGGATATTCACAACAGCATGGAGTTGATTATGGAGACACCTTTGCTCCAGTTGCTAGATTGGATACAATCAGAATGCTAATACCTATTGCAGCTTCAAAAGGGTGGAAAATTGATCAACTTGATGTCAAGTCAGCCTTCCTTAATGGCTACCTAGAGGAGGAGATCTATGTGGCTCAACCTGAGGGATTCATCACAATGGGAAAGGAAGATCAAGTGTATAGACTTCACAAAGCTCTATATGGACTGAAACAAGCTCCAAGAGCTTGGTATGCAAGGATCAATGGCTACCTCATTAGCAAAGGCTTTCTGAGGAGTGAGAGTGATCAAACCCTCTACATCATCAAACAAGGTATCTCAACTCTAATTGTCTCTTTATATGTTGATGACTTGTTGATGATGGGGTGTGAGTCTAGCTTAGTGGAAAAATTCAAATCTGATATGAAAATAGAATTTGAGATGACTGATCTTGGAAGCATGAGATACTTTCTTGGAATGGAGATTCTCCAACTATCTAATGGGATCTTCATATCTCAAGCTAAGTATGCTAATGACCTTTTGAAAAGGTTCAAGATGGAATGCTCTAAACCTGTTTCCACTCCCCTAGTTGCTGGTGAAAAGTTATCCAAATCTGATGGTTCAGAAAGGGTGGATTCAACAAGCTTTAGGAGTCTCATAGGAGGTCTTATATACCTAACAGCAACAAGGCCTGATCTTATGCAAGCTACCTGCTTACTCTCTAGATTCATGCATGAGCCAACTCAAATGCATAATGGGGCTGCCAAGAGGATGTTGAGATATCTAAGTAGCACCTCATCTAATGGAATCTGGTATGAGAAGGGAGAATTGAATTTACATGGCTATGTAAACAGTGATTGGGCCGGATCAATTGATGACATGAAAAGCACAAGTGGCTTCTGCTTCTCACTTGGATCAGGGGTCTTCTGCTGGAGCTCTAAGAAATAGCAAGTAGTTGCTCAATTAACGGCTGAAGCTGAGTACATTGCAGCAGCCTCAGCAGCCAATCAAGCAACTTAGATAAGGAAAATGATGAAAGATCTTGGTTTTATTCAATTGGATCCTACAACTATCTACTGTGATAGTCAATCTGCTATTTCCATATCTGAGAATCCAATTCAGTTTGGAAAGACAAAGCATATTTTGATTAAGTTTCATGTGATTAGGGAGCTTATCAAAAATGGAGAAATAAGGTTGGAATATTGCAATTCTGAAAATTAGAATGCTGACATCTTTACCAAGCCTCTCTCTGGGTTCAAGTTTGATTACTTCAAATGTAAATTTGGAGTCACTCACAAAACATTCAAGGAGGAGTGTTTGAAGATTGCTTGTTTGGTTAGTTACTTCACAATTGGAAATTAGCCAAAAACGTTGACTTTTTGACTCCCTAATCCAAATGCATTGACTCAAATTCCATTAGCTTCCTCTCATCATTTATGACTTGTTGCAATTGGTTTGAAGGTGATCGGATCATTAAAACTCAACTTGAGGCCTAATCTTGCTTTTATTGTTTTATTGATTTTGGCCTTGTGAAGTTTCTGTTTTAGTGCATTTTTTACCTCAAATGGAGCTGCTCTGACCTCAAGCAAGTTTGTTTAAGTTGGTTGGACCTCAAGCTTCAAGATCAAGCATGCCAAAGTCCATCATCTCACTTTTGGTGTTTTAGCACAAAGTCAAAAGCTGTTTTTACAGTAACAGCTTTTTGCCTTTGCTGTTTTTACAGAAACAGCTTTTTTGCTGTTTTTGTGTGCTCGATTGTACTTAGCACTTTTGTAATGTCCAATCTAGTATTGTAACTTCTAATCCTAGTTGATTAGAGATGTCTTAGTTTACTTTAACTTTAGTAATTATTCTGATTTGTAATCATCTCTTTTATTAAGTATTAATGAAATGAAAAACTTGCATTTTAAGCAAGTAAGCAAATTTTATCAGAAAACAAAGTGTATTCTGTTTTTTGTTCTCAACTTCAAAATTCTAACAGAGAGCATGTCGAAATGCACAATACCACTAAAATTATTTGATGAAATAAATCGGAAATAGGGCCCTACTAGTGCATTATCTAAGATATCTAAATAGTTGAGTGCAATGAGATTTTGAATGGATTCAAAAATTGATGTCATGTTGATCGACAGACATTTTCTAAATTTCAATTGCTTCAATGACATTATCTACCATTTTCTCTCTGTTTCCCAATAACCAAACAGCCAAAACTCTCTTCACCAATCAAATTCACTCCGTTGAAATCCTTAATAGCTGACTTGAGTTCGTCGTAGGAGTACATTCTATGAAGTCCATCAAATGATATCACATTTGTCTCATGTTTCTTCTTCTTCCTCTTAATTATCCTATACGATACGAAGAAAATGAAAACAATGACGATACATAGAGTTACGATCCTGCAGAAAGTCCTACAATCAATATCTTCTTTGCTTTGTGAGAGAGACGAGTTTTAGGATTAACCCATCTAGAGAAGAAGGGATAGTATCATATAATTCATTAAAAGGAAAGAATTACATACTCGATCCCTTTCAAGCGAGCTAATGATCTTGAAATCTGTCCTTCAAAAGAATGGATTGACATGTCCAAAACCTGAAGACTTGAACAACCTTCGATTGTGGAAGGAATGCTAAAGATCCCTAAACTCGTGATGCTAAACATTTTTTTGGTATGTTGCCACTTAAGCCATTATCCGAAAGATCCAAATATTGAAGATGTTAGCAATTCGAAAGGCTTGACGGGATTTCTCCCGTCAATATGTTCGTGGCCATAGACATTTCCAATAGTTTAGTTAGATTTCCAACTGTTTTGGGTACTGAACCGGACAAGACAATAAATTGTTATCGAGATCTAACGTTTGTAATTTTACAAGATTTCCTATTGAAGAAAGAATTTTCCCAATGAAAAGTTTCCCATCTAGTACTAGGCCAATTAGGTTTCCCAAGTTGCCTACTTCTACTTCTTCCGGAATTTTTCTGGAGAGTTGATTTTCTGACAAATGAAAACGTGAATGCTGGATTGACAGGTTGCCAACGGAGGAAGGAAGTTGATGATTAACCATAGAAAAAGTTCTCAACTTCATTTGTTAGCTGATTGGTTTCAAGAAAATTGACAAGCATGCACACCGCCGACATAAATCTTTCAGTTATCTTATCATAATGTTACGGTTTAACCTTAATTAATCTAATTAATTACTTTATTGCCACGATGCTGACTTTCTTGTCAGAGAATTAAGAAGTTGGAAGAAGATGAAGGTCGAAAAACAGAGGAAGTAATATGTATGCTGTCGTGAAATGCTTACTGCATAAGCAATAAGTATGTTGTCGCGACCTGCTTACTACATAATGCAGCAAAAGCTTGAATATATTGAGACTTTTTCTTCATCATTACAAAGATATTAAAGCCATACTACAAATTTGATTAAAACAACTAAAGCAAGCTAAAGGAAAAAAAAACAAGCCAAAAGGCATGTTAATGGCAGTAAAGTCATGCTGCTGAAGCAGCTTTTTGGCTGATTATGGACCAACGGACCAAAAAGGATTTATCAATCGAACTTTTTCAAAAAAAGGTCAAACAAGTTCACTAAAGATGATCAACAATGAGCAAATCAACTTGAACTCGGAAAATAGATCTGTTGCTTGATGCAGAAGCAACAACAACACCAAAAACCAGCAAGAACACCTTTGATCATAACTTGAAGTATATAGCTCCAAATGAGATGAAATCAAAGCCCACAAATCATTATTGAGATGCTGAAGCTTGATGAATTGGAGTCAACGAGCTTCAACTAATAGATCAAAATGTCAACCTTGAATCAAAAGAGAGAAAATGGAGTTGCCTAGCAAAACAGTTCATTTCTAACACTCCTTCTACGATGTTTTACTAGTAAATCCAAATCTACACTTAAAGAACTCGAACTTGTAGTTAGGAAGAGCTTGGTGAATATATCTGCATCTTGATTTTCAGAAGCACAATGCTTAAGCTTAATCTCGCAATTTTTTTTAATCAATTCTCTAATAGCATAGAACTTGATCAAAATGTGTTTAATTCTTCCAAACTGAATATGCGATTTTTTGAGATGGCTATAGCAGAATTGCTATCACAGATAATAGTGGTAGGATTATCCTGAATGAATCCCAAGTCCCTCATGATTGTCCTTATCCACAGAGCCTGATTTGAAGCTAGGGGAACAAATATTTATTCTACTTCAGCTGTGGATTGAGCCACCACTTATTGCTTCATAGAGCTCCAACAAAAGATCCCTGAGCCTAAAGAAAAATAAAAACTACCAGTGGACTTCATGGCATCCACTGATCCTATCCAATCACTGTCAATATAACTATGAAGATTCAATTCTATCTTCTTAAACCATATACCAACATTTAAGGATCCTTTCAGATATCTCATAATTCCTTTTGCAGCACAACTGTGAATTTGAGATGGAGCATGCATAAACCTTGATAGTAAACAAGGTTGAATGCATAAGATACAACCTTGTAGCTGTCAGATACATAAGCCCTCCAACTAAGCTCCTTAAGGTAGTTGAATCTAATTTTCTAGAACCATCTGATTTTGAAAGCTTCTCTCCAGTAGCCAATGGTGTGGATACATGTTTCGAATTCTCCATCTTGAACTTCTTTAACATGTCCTCGACATATTTTTCTTGTGATATGAAAATTTCATAAGATAATTGATGAATTTTCATTCCAAAAAAATACTTCATTTTGGCAAGATCAGTCATCTCAAACTCACTCTTCATGTTTACTTTGAAATTTTCCACCATGTTTAAATCACTACTAGTAACCAAAAGATCATCAACATAAGAGACAATCAAGAATGATATACTTGAGTTGGAGATATAGAGTTTAATCGTTTTCCCTTCTCTAAAAATTCTTGCTTGACAAATAAGAATTAGTTTTATCATTCCATATTCATGGAGGTTGCTTCAATCCATACAAGACTTAGTGAAGCTTGTATACTAAATTCTCCTTGCCCTCTACAATGAATATATCAGGCTAATCCGCATATATCTCCTCATTAAGATAGCCATTGAGAATGGCAGACTTCACATAACAATTATTCAAATAATTTTAGCATCCCAACAATAAACAAACAAGCAATATCATTATGTTGTAGTGAGAGTATACTTACAGAACTTTACAAGATTGATAAATTGAAACCCTAATTTCCATTTCTCTCCCCCCCCCCCCCCTCCCTCACCATTTCACTCCCTTTTGTTTGATGAATTTTCTTTTGGCCAAGAGGCCTTTATATAGCAAAGGGAAAGCTTTGATTTAATGACACCTAATTGGCCACTAATCGCATTTGCATGACTTCCTCTGACATTTGTAAATTCAATTTCATGCATTAAGATGACCTAATGATCTTTAATCAAATTATTTGACACCTATGGTGCCATGGCACCACTTCTTTGTTTATTTTATTTATTTATTTTTAATAATTATACTTAAGCGCTCTTAAATCTTAAAATTACTAAAAAATATCCCATATTATTTTTATTATTAAAATTATGTATGGGTGAGAATTAAAATTTGTTAATAAATTCACTTTAAATCTCTTTTCCCATTACTATACATAGTTTAGAAATATTGAGGGATTACATTATGCTTGTTAATGGAACCATCTGGATTAAGTTTAACCCTGAATATCCACTTAACCCCAATAACTTTCTTCCTTTCTTGCTTCATGGACAGACTCCAAGTTCTATTTTTGTAAATCATGGAGATCTTCTCCTCATTTCTTGGTCTTAACTTTAATTTCCCATAGCTTCATCATAGCCACTTGGCTTTGAGATGGCCAAATTGCATCTCTGATATACATCAGTGATGCTTGTGAATCTAGGACTTGTTGGCTCTTCATCTTTGTCTTCATCAGACAAATTTGCTGAGGTTGAATTTTGACCTTCTAGCAATAGATCGAGGCATCTTCTCCTTCTTCTGAGCCCCATTTTAGACTTGTAAATTCATCACAAGTAATATCCTTGTTTACAATGGCTTTGTTGGTTTTTAGATTTAAAACCTCATAAGCCTTGCTTTCTTCACTATAGCCAACCAGGTCTGAGTGAATGATTCCCAATTTTTCAGAAGCTCTATGAGCTTGATTTGCTGAGAACGGCTTTCTTCTCATCTTGCCTAGTTGACAACATTCACAAACATTCTTCTACATCAGCAAATTTGGAATGTCTTCAACCAAAATTTTCTTGCGTAAAGAGCTCAGCTTCTCTGAGATCAACATGACCAAATCTTTTGTACCACAACCATGTTTCATCCTTCTTGGTCACCATAGCTTTTTACTTGTCTCTTTTATAATTTAATGGAAAGCTATTGTGCTTAACTCTGACATTTGCAATCACCGTTCTTTCAGAGTCATGGATGATGTAGTGTTGATCTTTGAAGATCAAACAATATCCATTTTCATCATTGTCCTACACTTAGCAAGTTTTGATCCAAGTTAGAAACAAATAGAACATCCTTGATGAGTTTGATGCCATCATCTATTATGACTGCCACAGTTCCTATGCCTTCAACTTTCAACTCATCTCCATTACCAATTGTGATTTTGGTTCTGAGTGAGGTGTTGAGACTTTGAAACAAGTCTCTGTTCATATGACTCATGCAGCTACTATCAATGAGCCATTCTTCTTTACTTTTAAGGCTTCTAGAAACAAGAGCAATGAAAAGATGTTCTTTACCTCATTCTTCAACTTTATTAGCTTGTTAAGACTGAGGCTTTTGTGTGTCAAACTTTTTCTTTTTGCAATCTTTCTCTTGATGGCTATTTCTCTTACAATAGGTGTAGGCAGACTTATTTTTCTTCTAGCAGTTCTTTTCAAAGTGACCAAGTCTTTTGCAAAAATTGCAAGTTATCTGCTTCTTCTTCTTTTGATAAGAAGATCATTTTTAACTGTTGGCTAGATCATCTTTCTTGGATGACCTACTTTGCTCAGCTTAGAAAGCACCTTCTGAGACAGCTTTAGCTCTATTCGAGTGCCTTTTCTCATGAGCTTCTAAGAACCCCGTCAGTTCACTCAATGTAAGAGTAGAGAGCTCTTTGCTTTCCTCTATAGCATCTACCTTGGAATCAAATTTCGAGGGTAGACTTACAAGCACCGTGTTGACAATGGCAATTTCTTTGACTCCCTCTTCAAGCATCCTCATTTGACTTACGATCTCATTCAGCTTGTCAACATAAGCCTAAACATGTTCATCGTATGTCATCCTTAATACTTTAAAGTTTCTCCTTGCTACAAGCAGGTTTATCAGTCTAACTCTTTTTGAAGAATTTTCCAAGCAGTCTTGGCACACTTAATGCCAAGTATCCAAATATAAATTTCATTTGAAATGGCGGACTGAATCACAGTCATGACCCCATTAATTTTTTTACCTTTTCTCCTTGTCAGCCTTGATCTTATTCATCACAAGGTGTTCATTTTCCTATGGTGCCTTGTAACCATCTTCTACAGCTTTCCACAAATCAAATGCAATTAAGTAGTTATGCATTTTGTCACTCCAGATGTGGTACTCTTTTTCACTGAAAAAATTGATGGAGAAGGTAAGGCCACTTGGTTGGAGTTTGACATTGTTCAGATTTGTTGGGTTTGAAGAAAGTAGACAAATTGATTTTGTTGATTCAAGAAATTGACTGGAATGAAAGCATTGAGTTTTGGATAGGTCCTTGACAGGCAGGCTCTAATACCATGTTAGAGAATTAAGAAGTTGGAAGAAGATAAATGTCAAAAAACAAAGGAAGCAATAAGCATGTTGTCTTACTACATAATGCAGCAAAAGCTTGAATATATTGAGACTTTTTCTTCAACATTTCAAGGACATTACAGTCATACTGCTAATCTAAAAAGATGTAAGCTAATAGCACAACTAATACTGATTAAAACAACTAAAGCAAGCTAAAGGAAAAAAAAACAACCAAAAAGCATGTCAATGGCAGTAAAGCCATGCTGCTGAAGTAGCTTTTTGGTTGATTATGGATCAATCGACCAAAAAGGATTTATCACCATCGAACTTTCTTGAAAACCGATCAAAAAGGTTCACTAAAGATGATTAACAATGAGCAAATCAACTTGAACTCAGAAAATAGATCTGTTGCTTGATGCAGAAGCAACAACATCACCAAAAACCAGCAAGAACACCTTTGATCATAACTTGAAATATACGGCTCCAAATGAGATGCAATGAAAGCCCACAAGTCATAATTGAGATGCTGAAGCTTGATGAATCGGAGTCAACGAGTTTCAACTAATAGATCAAAAGGTCAACATTGAATCAAAAGAGAGAAAATAGAATTGCCCAGCAAAACAGTTCATTTCTAACATTTCTTTAACTAAATTAATACGTTGAAATCATGGTTGACTTAAGCAAAAACTATTACCGAACATCAAGCAAGGCTCGAGTTTTTCTAAGCGATGAAGAGACATGGCTCATGTCGGGTCTATCTTCGGGAGACTCACGCGCGCATGATAATCCAATAGTTATGACGGAAATCAACTGATCAATCTTCAAAATCTCACGAGATTCTAATAATCCCAAAATCTCCGTCACTTCATTTGGAACCTTGACTTCAACCCACCGTCGAAGATTCAATTCTCCTGTAAATATTTCTTCCGTAGGCCTTCTTCCTGTACACATCTCGAGTACAAGAACTCCATAGCTGTATACATCACCTTTCGTCGACACTTCCGCACCAAAACCATACTCTGCGTTTAAACAACAACATTAATTAGTCTATTTATAAACTTTTTGACAGTTTGCAATGTACACATACTTTACATAAGAGTAAATAGTATTACCAGGAGCAATGTAGCCAATGGAACGGTGCTAATACTAGTTGCGATCTGCGAATGAACTCGAAGCATTCTTGCAAGTCCAAAATCTCCAACATGAGCAATCATATCTTCATCAAGAAGAATGTTACTTGGTTTCAGATCACAATGCACTACTGGAGTTTCACATTCACGATGAAGGTACTTTATGGCAGCTGCAACATTTATCAATATATCTATTCTTTGCTTTAGACTCAACCCAAAATCTCTTTCACCTTTTTTTTTGTTGTGAAGCCATGTCTCTAAGTTTCCATTTGGCATGAACTGAAGCACCGTCGCCTTGAAAGTGGGATTTGAGCAAGCACTAAGAACCTCAACCATCGCCAAATCTCATTTCTACTACGCCCTTGAACAATTCCAACTCCATCTGAAGGTTTAGTAGTTCTAAGGTCTTTGCACTGATCTCTTCCTCGAGCATCCTCTCTTGAATCCGTAATTTTCCCGCCTTCTCCTCTCTTGTCTAAGAAAAGGAAAAGAAAAATATCAATCCAAATGAGTCACATACATTGTTCCATCATTTAGATGCATATATTTCTTTCCCGAAGAAAAATACTACATTTTCAATTCTTATGAATTTTCTTCCGTATATGTAATTCTTAATCTCAGAAGTCCAATTGAACATACCTGGATTTCTTGTTGTGTAAGTTTCTCATCATCTCTCGGAGCTGCAATTTCTTCATCTTCCAATGCCCCATTTTCTCTTTTTTCATTTTCCTCAATCACTTCATCCTCATTCTTCTCAACTTTCTGATAATTAGCATCTTCCTTATCAATAACATCCTTCTCTGATTGGTCTTTTTCTTCGGTTACTTTTCTTCTACCATTTCCATCCTCCGAAATAGTTGCTCTTCCACTTTCGGATGCTCGAGAAAGCTTCTCGACCAAGAATCTAGTCAACTTATACAAGTCCTCTTAGATGGATACAAGAACTGCCCTAAGAAACACATGAAAAGTTTGTTTCTCGGATGCTCGAGAAAGCTTCTCGACCAAGAATCTAGTCAACTTATACAAGTCCTCTTCAGATGGATACAAGAACTGCCCTAAGAAACACATGAAAAGTTTGTTTCTGAGAATAATATCAAGGAGATCATAGAATGCAAAGCAACAAGGATGTCCCTTTTCCTATTTTCCTCAAGGTATAGTAGCTACAATATAAGCACCAAAGTGTCCCTCTTTCGGGCTTTGATATATGTCATCGATTTCATTTTCTAGCCGTTTAAATGTCTGTTATGTACTTGATATGTATTTTATAAGTTATTCTCGAAGTTTTGATTTGGCGTTTTGAAACTGCAGTTTGAAGATGTGGAGTTTAAGGTTAGGATCAGTCAAGCTTCATCCAACCCGTTGCAGAAAGTGACGGCAAGGTTCGCTTCAAAACTGAGCATAAAGGAAGACAATGGTTACAATCAGTTACTCAAAGGTATAACCAGATTAGATTGTGGATCGCTTGAAGTTCGGATCCCCTTGAAGTCTAATCTGCAGTTCAGATCCCCTTGAAGTCATATTCTCAGATGTTTGGACTTCCCCAATTTTATCAACCATTGGCTTCAAATATTATGTTATATTCATTGATCATTTCACAAAATACATATGGTTTTATCCACTGACACACAAATCCGAGGTCAAGCCAGTCTTTGTCAGATTCAAAGCTATTATAGAAAATCACTTTCATTCTTCCATTCAAACTTTATACACCGACAATGGTGGTGAGTAGATTGCCCTAGCTAATTTCCTCTCCACATCTGGTATTTCACACCTAACTACTCCCCCACACACACCTGAACATAATTGATTCTCTGAAAGACGACATCTCCATATTGTTGAAACATGCCTTGCTTTACTCTCACATGCTTCCTTACCCCTTTCCTATTGGCCTTATGCCTTTGCCACCTCCGTATATCTCATAAACCGCATGCCCACCCCCAACTTAAATCTCCTCTCCCCATTCCAAAAAATATTTCAAACTTCGCCCAATTACTCCAAATTAAAAATATTTGGATGCTTATGCTATCCTTGGCTGAGGCCTTACACATCACACAAACTAGAGTCCCGGTCTAAACCTTGTATTTTTCTTGGCTACTCTCTCACTTAAAGTGCCTACTATTGTCTAGATCCATCCACGTCCAAAATATATGTCTCTAGGCATGTCAAATTCGTTGAGTCTCAATTTCCCTATGCCTCACTGTTTAGCAAGTCTTCCTGTCCTTCATCCAGTCCCCTAACCACCTGGTTACCTCCACCTATTCGGGTTGTGTCCCCAAGTCCCCAACGGCCACTCACATTACCATCTGAAGGTGTTCTTCCTCAGCCCCTCCCGTGTGAAGCTTTAACTTCAGCTGCCATGCCTGTTCCCTCCTCCAGTCCACCTCCATCCACCCAAATAGATGCTACCCACCTGCCCCCTTCGCCCACTCCAACCCAATCCATAACCACCCTCCCATCACCACAACCTCAACAACCAGAATCTGCACCCATTCCAACTCACTCTATGACCACAAGAGCCAAGAACAACATTCATAAGCCCATCACGAAACTAAATCTCAACACCCAGCTTGTGAAATTCTCTGATATTGAACCAACATCAGTAACTAAAGCACTCACTGATCCTCAATGGCGTAAAGCCATGTCAGCTGAGTATGATGCTCTAGTTCGAAATGGCACTTGGGACTTGTACCACCTGCTTCCAACCAGAATATAGTGGGATGTAAATGGATTTTTCGTATTAAACGTAACTCTGATGGCTCTATTGATCGGTACAAGGCACGTGTGGTAGCAAAGGGTTTTCATCAACGCCCTAGAATTGATTATCTAGATACTTTCAGTCCAGTTGCAAAGCCAACAACAGTGCGGGTTGTTCTTAGTCTTGCCGTCTCTCGGGCTTGGACATTACGCCAATTAGATGTAAATAATGCATTTCTCCAAGGACACCTCTCTAAAATTGTCTTCATGCAACAGCCACCTGGCTTTGTTGATCAAGATCATCCATCGTATGTCTGCAAACTTCAAAAGGAAATCTATGGTCTCAAACAAGCACCTCGGGCTTGGTATCAAGAACTTCGCACTTTCCTTCTTCAGTCTGGCTTCAAAAACTCACATGCTGACGCTTCTCTATTTGTTCTCACTACCGCTGGTCATATTCTTTACATTCTTGTATATGTGGATGATTTAATCATCACTGGTGACAATACTCCGACAGTTGATTCTTTTGTTACTACTCTTGCTGAACGATTTTCCCTCAAAGATCTCGGTCAGTTGTCTTATTTCTTGGGTGTGGAAGTAGTACCAAATCAGCATGGCATTTTACTCTCTCAAAGGAGATACATCTTGGATATATTGGCTCGAACTAAAATGACTGAAGCTAGACCTGTCCTCACTCTGATTTCGACAAGCCCACCTATAATGTTACAGTCAGGTACTCCTTTAACTGATCCCACAGAGTATCGGATCATTGGATGTTTGTTAAACGTCTCCTACGATATCTCTGTGGCACTGTCAATGACGACCTACAAATATACCGTCATTCTCCATTCCAACTACATGCCTTCTCTGATGCTGACTGGGCGGCAGACAAAGATGACTTTTCTTCCACCAGTGCCTACGTAGTCTACCTTGGTCGGAATCCTGTTTCCTGGAGCTCTAAGAAACAGAAAATTGTTGCTAGATCATCCACTGAAGCTGAATACAGGTCAGTGGCTAATACAGCAGCAGAACTCAATTGGCTCAGTTATCTTCTCACTGACCTTGGCATCCCGCTACCTTGTTGTCCAATTATATACTGTGACAATGTAGGTGCCACTCAACTCTGCTCAAATCCTGTGTTTCACTCACGAATGAAGCATGTTGCGATTGATTTCCACTTCATTCGGGATCAAGTCCAAAATGGTGTCCTTCGTGTTGCTCATGTGTCTTCTGCAGACCAACTTGCTGATGCACTCACCAAACCTCTACCATGTGCTCGTTTTCTTGATCTCAAAACCAAGATTGGAGTTCTCTCCCGCACTCCATCTTGAGGGGGCATATCAGAAGCTCATCAACAATATGTTGACTTGTTCAATATCATATATTTTCGAATGTAGTATTCCTTAGTTTGAATTAGCTTTTAGTGACTATTATTAGTCAAGAGCTGTTGTAACCACTTTTCTGTATTTTAGCCTTCTAACTAAGTAAGTCAGTTGTATTTTGTTGTATATATTTAACTGACATAATTCAATGAAAGGTGTGGTTAATGTTTTGCTATCACCTTGTCCTCAAGGTTGAAAGTGCTGGAAAATTAATATTTTAATATATGATATTTATACTTAATATTGAGTGTGACATATTTTGTGTAAACAAAAGTTCAAAAAGGTTTAGTTAATATTTTGAATTCAAAGATTTGTAACTTATCAGTATTTGGATTATGGAAAGAGGATGCAGTTTTTGAGACTCATCGATTTTTGAATTTGATGTTGGAGAATCGTTGGGTCATGGATAGTAGGATCCACATGCTATTGATCGGGTAAGGTTCTTTTGGACGTGAGAATGAAATGGGAGGTATCCGATCGGACTTGATCATATCCTCTCACACTGTGGGCCACCACGCCTTCATGATCAGAGATTTGTATTCCCGGGGATGCTGGTGGCAATGGTAGCGGTGGAGAAGGCAATTCCTCGGGTGGATTGGTCATTTGCTTTATATATAAGTTGGGGTGGTGGCTATTTCACACTATCAATTGTATGTGGGCTACTTGAAGCGACGAGTCGGTTCTAATTGAGCTGCATGTCGGTGGAACCGCGGGAGCCAGGAGGCGCCAAATGAAAACGGTGTCATAAAGTAATCATCGTCAACTCCAAAACCCTCTGAAACCCTCGCGAAATGAACCTCACGTGCCTCATCCACCTCGACCTTCACCAATATCATCGCCGACGTAGAGGCCGCCGCCGCCGTCACCTCTAGCTTTCCTCTCAAGAACGTGACGAAATCGAACTTTGAAACAGCGCTCGCTGTGCTCAGGAATCATGTCCGAGCTGCAGACTCAATCGCGATCGACCTAGAGATGACCGGAGTGACCAGCGCTCCTTGGCGTGAATCCTTCGAGCTCGATCGGTTTGACGTTCGCTACCACAAATTCAAGGACTCCGCCGAGAAGGTTGCCGTCTTTCAGTTCGGCGTTTGTCACTTCCTTTGGGACTCCTGCAAGCATCCCTTCGGTGCTCATCCGTAATTTCTTTTCACTTCTTTTTATTTTCTTTTTCACTAATTTTTTCTTCATTTTGATTCGAAAATGGTGATATTGAAATTCATTTGATTCAGCATGCATAATTTTTATGTTTTTCCTCGTCAAGAGCTTCAAATTGATGGCCCTGCTTATGAATTTCTCTGTCGGACCGCATCTATCGACTTCTTAGCCAATACCAGTTCGATTTCAATTCTTGCATTCATGAAGGTAATGCTTTTTCCTCCGTTGAATTTGCAATTATAGTTAACATGGCTGATATTCTATTTGCGGAACGAATGAAGACTAGAATTTTTCAATGGCGTGATGGATTGTTAAGGGAAGGCAATGGGGAATTCAGGTTTGAGGGAAACTCAAGTGAATCTAAACTAGAATTTCAGCCCGTTTTCTTTAAAAACTGAATCTAAGTTTGAACGGGTTCACTTCTCGTCAGATTAGATTGATTCAATTGGTAATAAATGCAGTTTTTACTGATTTTATGTTCATGTTGCCTGAATTTTGTTTAGACGCCATATATCTGAAATTGTGAAAATATTGCAGGTAATTAGAAAGCATCTTAAATATCTTTGCTATGTTCGTGTCAATGGTGAGAATGCATGTTTACAACAACTAGTAGTCTATACAGATTCTGAGGATGATAGGAACAGACTTATGGTAAGATTGCTCGTGACATTATTTTGGGCACAATTATGCATTTCTTTTAAGACATTATCTGCCCTGCTAAATGTCATGCAGAAAGAGGTGAAAGATGAGCAGAGGAGACGCGAAGAAATGAAGATCCAAGCTGCTATCGGATTTCGACATGTTATTGATCTACTTTCATTGGAGAAGTAGCTGGTTTTTGGTCATAATTGCTTCTTGGGTATGTCTCTTTCGGTTTGAAATTTTCAAAGAGGTTAATCTGATTTGATGTCTGCAGCTAAGTATTTGTATACTATCGTGCAGATATCGCGCATGCACATAACAAATTCATAGGTCCTTTTCCTTCAAGCCCAGAAGAATTTGTCTCGTCTCAGGAAGCACTTGCCGGATATAATTGACACGAAAATACTATTGAATTCCAACCATTTACTTAATCAAATGATGAAGAAGTCAAGCACGTCTTTATCCTCTGCATTTGCATTATCATGCCCCCAAATTGCTCTTAGATCCAAAAATCTGCATTTTAACTTGGGTGTTCAGGTGGAGGTTCAAGTCGATGATTTGAGGTATTTGTTTCATACGGGTAATCGAATTTCTGATTCTGTAGGATCATCGTCATCATCATCTTATAACCTGAAAACCCGTTATCCAAAAATTAGTTTCCAGAACATTGTTTTGATTTGGGGATTCCCTTCTGAGCTCAAACCTAGGAAGATCAGAGAATGCATCTCTAAAGTATTTGGCCCAATTTCCATTGTTCCCGTCTACCATATCGATGAAAGTGCTGTTTTTGTCCAATTTCGAAAACTGCAACATGTAACCGACTTTCTACTTTTAAAGGAAACCTTAGAGGTCCGTAATGATCCCATCGCTGTCTTGCATCCTTAGGCCGAAATATTAGAAGATGGAAAGACTCAGGCTGGAGATTATGAAACGTATAAGGAGATTTGTAGTTTGCCCGTTTCGAAAATCCCTTTTGCTAATCAGGCAGAATCAATTGGTACTAAAAGGAAGAAGAAATTGTTGCAGAAACTGGTTGTGGGTGATGTAAGGAATAATAAGAGAGTCGATCTGATCATTTATGTATGTGATTCATCAATGATTGTTATACATGATAGAAATCAAAACATAATTTTCCTTAAATTATGATAACAATATAGAGTACAACCTAAAGGAACAGATAACTTTTGCATGTATATCTACATGCTTTAAATGATCATTATATAGAGCAATAAAAAGTATTAAACAGAACAAGATTTGACAGTAGAGAGTTCAGAGGTGGGATCCACAAAATCAATTTCGTAAAGGGCCTTGCATCTTGATCTTCTTTCATCCTACTCCGTATTTCCATTGTTTGAAATGACAACCTTCATCATCAACAACAATAACAAACCATCATCAACAAGTGAAAATACGAAGATACCAAATATGAAAACAATGCACCAAAGCTCTCTATTTAATTGAGGTTGTAACACTTAACCATGATAGACAATGTTTAAGTATGAGGTCTTCTTCTCCTCCTCGTCCTTCGGTTAGGCTTCCTTCTTTCGACAAAAGCCACGAGCCATGTCGGTTTTCCATATAAAAATACAAGATATCCCAAAAAGTGTCCAAATGCTATCCCACATCCATACTCAATGAACACACTTTCCCATTCAAACAAATCACAAAACCTCAAATCCTCGTCAAGTTGAGATCTCATAGACGGTGGTGGATTTGGCTCCTCATCATTATAGCATGCTTTTGATAGCGGAAGGCCACATAACTCAATGTTCCCATGAAATGAGGCATTGTCAAATGTATCCACTCGAGTCTTGCTCTGATATAATTTTCTCCTAAAAAGTCTTGAAGATGAAGATGTAACTCTTGACTTATCAATTAACTAAAAATCTTCTTCCTAATTGATATGAGACGAATTTTAGAATTCAATTTTTTATAATCTTTCCTCATTTCTATACTTTCATTACAGTCGGGGAAAAAAAGGACCTATTTATTTTGCGTTATCTTCTGACTATTTGTTATGTTTTGTTTGTGTTCTATAGAGCGTGTTTAGGGATTATGAGAGCAAGAGTTACAAGAAATTGACAAAATCAATTGAAGTTTACCTGAGTAAAGATGTACAAGCAGTGTTGAAATAGTTCTTAGGAAAGATATACAGGAGGCATAAATAGAATTTTGGAGAGACGAACAAGGATGTTTGTTTGGATATGGAAGATATGATACCCCCGGATTTGTATTCTTTTCCCGGCAAAAGAGAAAGTTATTTGTATCTCATTGTTGTTTAGAATGATGAAACTTTCCAATTTCACCCCTAATTTATGGACTTATGGCTCCCTGATTGAGTGTTTGTGCAGAATCCCTTCATCAGATGATACTTTAAACCTATTTGAAGAGATGATTGAATCCGGTTTAGTTCCGGAAAGCAGCATATTTGTTTACATAGTGGAAGGTTTTTGTAAATTAGGGAAGATAGATGAAGCTATGAAATTGCTTGAAGAAAAACAAATATTTGACCCTTTACCCTATAATGCTTTACTTCATGGTTGTTGCAATGCCGGGAAATTCTTTATTGCAAAAAGGATTCTTGACAAAATGTTGGAAAATAATATAGAAGTTTCCAATTCATGGAATATTCTTATATGCTAACTTTCTAAGAACATGAGAATCCGAAAAGCATCTGAAGTGCTTTGTAGAATGATCATATCATCTTTTGTACCTATCAATGACACATATTCAGCTCTTGTTATCGGAAACTGTGAGTCGAGAATGAGGATGCTTTAAAGTTACTTCTCGAGGTTCGTGCTCTTGGTTCTGAATCTTACTCAAGCCTCATCCAAGGCCTTTGCTCGGTAATAAGAGCGCTAGATGCTATTGAAGTTCTTAACTACATGTAAGAGAGAGCATTCCCTCTTCATTCAACCTATTTTGATATATTAATCAAGGGAATTTGTGATATGGGAAAGATCGAAGAAGCAATAAGACTATGTTTTTCGGCTTATTATTCTGGTACTTGTCTTCTCAAATTTATTACACATCTATAATGCTCGAGTTGTCTAAATCTTGTAAGAATAAGGATGTTCTAGTATTCTTGTCAGAGATGATAGTGGAGGGTCAGTTTATCGATTTGGAGACATATCGCCTCTTGATAGAAATTTGTTGAATCAGACAAGAGATTTGTCGTTATTCTTTATTACAATGTTCAATGAAGGTTTGTTACTTGATTCAGATACACTCTACAATTTACTGTTGTGGAACATTCCGAGTTGCATCTGATTTTATCTTCGGTTAAAAAGGTTTACTCATGTAGTAATATTTTGAACTCAAAGATTTGTAACTTGTCAGTATTTGGAGAATCCTTGGGTCCTGGATAGTAGGATCCACATGTTGTTGATCAGGTAAGGTTCTCTTGGACGTGAGAATGAAATGGGAGGTAGGGAAGTGGGCACTCGCGATTCTCCTTCAATGATACAAGATAATGTTAGTGATATACTTATTGTGGGTCTTGGATTAGGTATCTGATCGGACTTGATCATCTCCTCTCACACTGTGGGCCACCACGCCTTCACGATCAGAGATTTGTATTCCCAGGGATGCTGGTGACAATGGTAGCGGTGGAGAAGGCAATTCCTTGGGTGGATTGGTCATTTGCTTTATATATAAGTTGGGCGGTGGCTATTTCAACCTATCAATTGTATGTGGGCTACTGGAAGCGACGCCTCGGTTCTAATTGAGTTACATGTCGGTGGAACCGCGGGAGCCAGGAGGCGCCAAACGAAAACGGTGTCATAAAGTAATCATCGTCAACTCCAAAACCCTCTGAAACCCTCGCGAAATGAACCTCACGTGCCTCATCCACCTCGACCTTCACCAATATCATCGCCGACGCAGAGGCCGCCGCCGCCGTCACCTCTAGCTTTCCTCTCAAGAACGTGACGAAATCGAACTTTGAAACAGCGCTCGCTGTGCTCAGGAATCATGTCCGAGCTGCAGACTCAATCGCGATCGACCTAGAGATGACCGGAGTGACCAGCGCTCCTTGGCGTGAATCCTTCGAGCTCGATCGGTTTGACGTTCGCTACCACAAATTCAAGGACTCCGCCGAGAAGGTTGCCGTCTTTCAGTTTGGCGTTTGTCCCTTCCGTTGGGACTCCTGCAAGCATCCCTTCGTTGCTCATCGGTAATTTCTTTTCACTTCTTTTTATTTTCTTTTTCACTAATTTTTTCTTCATTTTGATTCGAAAATGGTGATATTGAAATTCATTTGATTCAACATGCATAATTTTTATGTTTTTCCTCGTCAAGAGCTTCAAATTGATGGCCCTGCTTATGAATTTCTCTGTCAGACCGCATCTATCGACTTCTTAGCCAAATACCAGTTCGATTTCAATTCTTGCATTCATGAAGGTAATGCTTTTTCCTCCGTTGAATTTGTAGTTAGTTAACATGGCTGATATTCTATTTGCGGAACGAATGAAGACTAGAATTTTTCAATGGCGTGGAGGATTGTTAAGGGAAGGCAATGGGGAATTCAGGTTTGAGGGAAACTCAAGTGAATCTAAACTAGAATTTCAGCCCGTTTTCTTTAAAAACTGAATCTAAGTTTGAAAGGGTTCACTTCTCGTCAGATGAGATTGATTCAATTGGTAATAAATGCAGTTTTTACTGATTTTATGTTCATGTTGCCTGAATTTTGTTTAGACGGCATATATCTGAAATTGTGAAAATTTGCAGGTAATTAGAAAGCACCTTAAGATAGGAACAGACTTATGGTAAGATTGCTCGTGACATTATTTTTGGGCAAAATTATGCATTTCTTTTAAGACATTATCTGTACTGCTAAACGTCATGCAGAAAGAGGTGAAAGATGAGCAGAGGAGACCTGAAGAAATGAAGATCCAAGCTGCTATCGGATTTCGACATGTTATTGATCTACTTCCATTGGAGTAGAAGCTGGTTTTTGGTCATAATTGCTTCTTGGGTATGTCTCTTTCGGTTTGAAATTTTCGAAGAGGTTAATCTGATTTGATGTCTGCAGCTAAGTATTTGTATACTATCGTGCAGATATTGCGCATGCATATAACAAATTCATAGGTCCTTTTCCTTCAACCCCAGAAGAATTTGTCTCGTCTCAGGAAGCACTTGCCGGATATAATTGACACGAAAATACTATTGAATTCCAACCATTTACTTAATCAAATGATGAAGAAGTCAAGCACGTCTTTATCCTCTGCATTTGCATTATCATGCCCCCAAATTGCTCTTAGATCCAAAAATCTGCATTTTAACTTGGGTGTTCAGGTGGAGGTTCAAGTCGATGATTTGAGGTATTTGTTTCATACGGGTAATCGAATTTCTGATTCTGTAGGATCATCGTCATCATCATCTTATAACCTGAAAACCCGTTATCCAAAAATTAGTTTCCAGAACATTGTTTTGATTTGGGGATTCCCTTCTGAGCTCAAAGCTAGGAAGATCAGAGAATGCATCTCTAAAGTATTTGGCCCAATTTCCATTGTTCCCGTCTACCGTATAGATGAAAGTGCTGTTTTTGTCCAATTTCGAAAACTGCAACATGTAACCGACTTTCTACTTTTAAAGGAAACCTTAGAGGTCCATAATGATCCCATCGCTGTCCTGCATCCTTTGGCCGAAATATTAGAAGATGGAAAGACTCAGGCTGGAGATTATGAAACGTATAAGGAGATTTGTAGTTCGCCCGTTTCAAAAATCCCTTTTGCTAAACAGGCAGAATCAATTGGTACGAAATGGAAGAAGCAATTGTTGCAGAAACTGGATGTGGATGATGTAAGGAATAATAAGAGAGCCGATCTGATCATTTATGTATGTACATGATAGAAATCAAAACACAATTTTCCTTAAATTAAGACAACAATATAGAGGACAACCTAAAGAAACAGATAACTTTTCGATGTATATCTACATGCTTTATTACATGATCATTATATATAGCAATAAAAAGTATGAAATGACAATTTCATAAAGGCCTTGCATCTTGATCTTCTTTCATCTTACTCCTTATTTCCATTGTTTGAAATGACAACCTTCATCAACAACTTCAATAACAAACCATCTATAAGTGATAATATGAAGATACCAAATATGAAAACAATGCACCAAACCTCTCTATTTAATTGAGGTTGTAACACTTACCATGATAGACAATGTTTAAGTACGAGTTCTTCTTCTCCTCCTCATCTTTCGGTTAGGCTTCCTTCTTTCAATAAAAGCCACAAGCCATGTCGGTTTTTCATATAAAAATACAAGATATCCCAAAAAGAGTCCAAATGCTATCCCACATCCATATCCAATGAACACACTTTCCCATTCAAACAAATCACCAAACCTCAAATCCTCTTCAAGTTGAGATCTCATAGACGGTGGTGGATTTCGCTCCTCATCATTATAGCATGCTTTTGATAGCGGAACGCCGCATAACTCAATGTTCCCACAGAATGAAGCATTGTCAAAAGTATCGAACTGATTTCCTCGAGGAATGGGTCCCGAAAGTTGGTTTTGTGAAAGATTGAGTTGGGAAAGAAAAGTTAGATCTACCAACTCATCGGGAATTTTTCCAGATAGTATATTTGAAGATAAATCTAACCATTCAAGATCATTCAAGTTTCCAAATGATGGAGGAATGCCGCCTGCAAGATGATTGTGGGAAAGGTTGAGGCCAATTAGTGACTTAAGCTCTCCAATCGATGTAGGAATTTGTCCTGTGAAATTATTGGAGGACAAATCAAGAACTCTCCAAGTAATTAAAATTTTAACCAATTCCCTATATAGCCCTTTCATCGTCAGTTTCACCGAGTTCTCATAATAACCATTTTTCATGTACTTCAAATCAACTTTCTTCTGTTCACCTATTTTCATGGCCTTTAAACTCTTGAACAACTCTGTTGGTAAAGTCCCGTTAAAATTATTGTGAGAGAGATCCAATATATTCAACTTAGGGAAGGCAAATGCAGTCTTAGATTTGTCTATTGGGCCATGAAATTCATTAGAACGAAGGATAAGAATTTGTAAATTTGGATGAGTTTCTAACCAGTGAGGGAAGATTCCATTCATCTTGTTGTTTCCAAGATCCAAAACTTCCAAATTCTTACAATGTGCCAATGATTTTGGTAATGGTCCTTCTATCTGATTTCCATTTAGATCAAGAGTCGTAAGTGCATTGCCTTTTGAAAATATTCTGGGAAAAGTGCCACAGAGGATGTTCATTCGCAAATCCAACACCGAAAGAGAAGTAAGATTTGTCAAACATTGTGGAATTGAACCACTGAGATTGTTAGTAGACAAATCTAGGACTTGAAGGCTGGTTGATGTGTTGCAGATTAGAGATGGAATCTCTCCACTAAATTTATTATTCGAAATTAGAAGATATCTAGTAGATGACGGTGGAATTGGAATTTCTCCCTCCAACAGATTGGAGTGAAGGTCAATGATACCCAAATTCTTCCAAGGAAATTGTTCGATACTCGTCAAGAAGTTGTGAGAAAGATTCAGATAATACATCTGCTCAAGATTGGACAGCCACTTTGGAACATTACCTTTAATTTGGTTGTTTGAGAGGAAAAGAATTTGTAGATTAGAATGTAATTGATTTCTGAGGAAGGGGGGGAATTGAGACAATTTGCAAGAAGACAAACGCAAGGAATCAAGATTGGGGAAGGTATAATTGGCATCGACATCAAATTTTATATGCAACAGATCATTATTAGAAAGGCCAATATAAGAGAGTTGTTTTAGCTCGGAGAGCATGTCGAAATGCACAATCCCACTCAAGTTAGTTGACGAAATATATAGAACAGTGAGATTGATTTGTCTATAAATTAATTTTGGAAATTCCCCTTGCAACTTGTAATTACCGCCCAAAGATAGTCCCTCCAAGGAATTATATTGAAACTCACCAATGCAACCTGTGAATTGGTTAGAGTCGAGATATAAATACCTTAAAGATGGTGATGCATAAATCCAAGAAGGAATGGATCCGTTCAATGAGTTTGAAGACAAGTCTAGTGAAATTAAATTTGCAGGCCTTGCCAAGTAAATAGGAATAGGGCCAATCAGTTCATTGGAAAAAGCATGAAGAGAAGAGAGACTGGTTAGGTTAAATAGTGATGGGGGCAAATGACCGGTCAAATGATTGTAAGATAAATCCAAATGAGACAATCTGCTAAAATTGCCCCAGAAATCAGGAATAAGGCAATCAGTTCATTGGAATAAGCATAAAGAGTTGAGAGACTGGTTAGGTTAAATAGTGATGGGGGCAAATGACCGGTCAAATGATTGTAAGATAAATCCAAATGAGACAATCTGCTAAAATTGCCCCAGAAATCAGGAATAAGGCCAATCAGTTCATTGGAATAAGCATAAAGAGTTGAGAGACTGGTTAGGTTAAATAGTGATGGGGGCAAATGACCGGTCAAATGATTGTAAGATAAATCCAAATGAGACAATCTGCTAAAATTGCCCCAGAAATCAGGAATAGGGCCTACCAGTTCATTACTTGAGAGATCTAAATGGCTGAGTCCTATGAGATTTTGAATGGACTTAAAAATTGATGCCACGTTGATCAACGGACATTCTTGAAGTGTCAATGACCTTAGATTGCTGATGGATGCAGGTAATTCTCCTGAGAAATTACAGCCGGAAATATCCAAGTTTTGAAGAGAATTGCTGATATTTGTCGATTTTGTCAAATGACCTTTGAGTTGGGAGTTCCATCTAAGATTGAGCATTTGAAGATTTGAGAGGCTGAATATGTTGGTTGGAAAATTACCTCTTAAATCACAGTCGGAGAGACTAAGCGAGGTCAAAGAGGATGAGAGGTTCATGAAATTCCTTGAATCAACATGAGAAAAATGTACACCATCGAGTACAATCTCTCTTAGATTTGTGAGGTTATGAACGATCCTTCTCCAAACAGCTGATTCCTCAATCCACACACCATAGTTATAGTCATCCCTTTCCCCCACACCAAAGTTGTATGAGAGATCCAATGAAATCAATTTCGACAGTCGGGACATTTCAGTAGGTATATTACTGTGAAGGAAAGACATAGAAAGATTCAAATGTGTCAAATAGACAAACCTGCCAAACTGAGGTGGAATATGGGAGGAATTGAAATCATTGTAAGCAAGGTTCAATCTCTGAAGGTGGGAAAGAAGAAACAGACTATTGTTGGGATGGATTTTACCGTGGAGCCAACTACAGCTGAGATCAAGGCCTATTACACGACCGGTTGAATGGTCGCATGTTACACCATCCCACATGCAACAATCTATATTACTCTCATTCCATGTCTCTGTTTTTGGATATGAAGTAATCATCCAAGCAGGTGTTTCATAATAATATTCATAAAATTCATCAAATGCAGTGTTATTATGAATAGAGAAGGAAGTTTTGAACTGAAGCAAGGCTAGGTGTTCTTGGGGATGACACATGACTTCATCCCCAAAAGAAGAGGAGGAAGTAATTACGAATGGGACATGAATAAAGAGCAAGAAAAGAAAGATTATGCAAGAGAGTTGAGAGATGAACATACAGCTCATAATAATTCTCACCATCTTGAATTTTCTTTTTGATGCTCAACTTTAGAAGCAGAGGAAGATAAGTGATGTTTTAGTGAACAAAACAAGCACTACTTATAATAACAGTAAATGATGAGTCTTCCCTGCAAGATAAGTCTATGATGATCACCATGCCTAGCAACTGCAACTGATCTTCACCACTTGCATAATTTCCTTTTCTGTTGCAATCACCACATCTCTTTTGGCCAATCATGCAAAAGAGTTAAGAGATCAACCTACAACTTAGTCCATACGTTTAACTTATCTTCACCACTTGCAGAACTTCCTTTTCTGTTGGAGTCAAGTCAATGTTTGTTTAGCTCCAAGTCTTCCGATCACTATATGGACCAAAGAAACTTCTCTGCGAATTTTTCTTCCATGATTCTTCATTTATGATCAGAATTACATGAGACTAGTTTCAATTTGTATGTCTTTTTCTGAAGTATATATGAAGGAAAACGTACGCATTGGAGTTCGACTTTTCTTCTTCTTCTTCGACCTCTAAAAAATGGGCCCGCACTGACAACCACCGAAAGCACATCAAGCGACATCTCTATCTCAGTTGGAAAAAAGGTGAACTTATGGATCTTCTTCATACGGATAATCGGAATTCTTATTCTCTGCACTCTTCATGTGCTGTAGGGAGTATCGATAATGATGATAACAACATTAACTCCTTTTCATCGATTCGAAAATTTTGTTCCCAATTCTTTGTATGTGATGATTATTCATCAAAGCATAAGTTTCTTTAAACTTTTGTTAATAAGATATAACCTAAGGAAACATAATGCAAATTTTTGCATATTTTTCTACATGCTTCATAATCATATAGAGAAGAGCCAAATGTCCACCTAGTGCAATAAAAAAGTTAGAAAGATGATTTAACAGTGGAGTTGAGAAAAGGTTGGCCCCAATTGAATAGGTTCCCCCCCGGCCAAGTCCACCCCCTCGGATCCACCACCATTTGCGTCTTCATCATCGTCATCTCTAGGTAAGGGTTCAGTTTCTTTTTTTTTTTATAATTCTATCAATTATGCAATCATCTTGTAGCCTTTCTTATTCTTTAGGAACATCATCGTAATCATCTTGTAACCTGAAAACCTGTTATCCAAAGACATGAGATCTAGAAATATTAAAAGTAAAAAGCCAAAACTGAATATGCTCCAATAGGTGGCTAATAGACCAGACAGGGCAGGGATTGTTAAGAGCCAAAATGCACTTACCTCATAGATTCACATAGAAACGGGCAGATGATGGAGGCGATTCATGCAGGAAAGTAATATTAAGAAACATGATGTTAGCGTTTATCTACTTTTGCTTCAAGTCCTTGGCTGTTTGGTTATTGGGAAACAGAGAGAAAATGGTAGATATTGTTGTCATTTGGGGAACCTCTTTAGGATTTATATTAGGACATAAAGTACATATGGTTTAGTGAAAGGTGTTTTATAACATTATATATTTACAATGAAAAATATATATCAAAATCTAAAAGTGTAATTTTCTTTATTTTTGTAATCTCTGAAACTGCAACTTTCTCGACAAAGTATTAGATTTCAGAATCTTTTTATTTCCAGGAAAAGAAACAAGAACCAGCATTTTTGAGGTCGTATGCAAGGTGTTCGGTAAAATGCCCCCTGTGGTATTTTCGTATCTGCCCTTTGGTGAAATATGCATGAGCATGTAGTTAGAACATGATATTATTGTGATACTGTGAATTTCAGTCTTCCCCAGTTAGGTAATATCTGCATGATTTCAAGTACAACTTTTGTGTCAGATTATACCATTCGAGGGGTTGGGGTTATTTTTTGTTTTCCATCTAAAAAGCATTCATTTTTTTCATTTGTAATGAATTACCATTACTTCCTGCCTGATTTAATGTGCAATTCGAGCACTTCCATCTCGTTTCCATCAAACCCTTCTTCACCCGGAGAAGAAGGAAGGTTGGGGAACAACTTCTAGACTCACAAATCGACCTTCTTCTAGGGCTCTTGCTTCTTCTTTCTGGGTCCGTTTGGCAATTAGAATATCAAGAGCAAGATGGTTTACTTTCTTAAGAAAAGTATTCCACTACCAAAATGGGCCTAGATCTGATCTCGAGTCTAATCCTTTCAATTCCGGTACTTGGATGATGCTTGAGCTTATTGCTTTGGTTATTCAGATAAGCATTTCCTCATTTACAATCGCAGTTTCAAAGAAGGAAAAACCTGTTTGGCCTATGAGAGTTTGGATTGTTGGGTATAATATAGGATGTGTTCTTAGTCTCTTACTACTCTGTGGTCGGGTATAAGTATCTTCCTTTGACCCGAGATGATGGTTTTAACCTTGAGCAAATTGAGCAACAAAGGAGCAACGATGAATCAAGATATACATGCTCTGCACTTTCAATTTTCTTTTTATCATGTTTGCTTTATACAAATATTAGTCATTAATACTTGCTCCCATGAGCTCACTCCAGGTAAGAGAGGTGAGATCTTTGCTCTCTTCTATGACATCCACTTTGGAATCAAACTTGGATGGGAAGAAGACAAGTACCTTGTTGACTATGACACTTTTTGAGATTACATTTCCATGTATGCACGGAATGCACCATGACTATGACAAGTACCATGTTTGCTTTATACAAAGCGCGGTTCTTTACGCTGCTAAATGACATTTGCTGTCCACGGAATGCACCAAGTGCTACTAAATTGTGCCGCTACAGTAAATTATTTAGTGACACTTTCTCACTTTAGAGGCGTGTTTTTAGTGTAAAGGACCTTTTCTTAGTAGTGACTGCTGCCTCTCCACCTCTATCATCACATCTTTGTCTTTGCTGCCGCCGCTCCACCTCCATTACTGTCGGCATTGACGGTGGTGGTGGCGTAGGTGTAGAATCCTCAAACTCAAGAAAATGGTAATAATAATAACAATCCACTTCCCTAGTATATAATTACATATATTCATGGTGGTGGAACCTCCATCCCTAGAAATGGATATGCACGTCTTTTAACGTAATCAGTAATCAACGAGCTTCAAGAACAGTAAAAGTTAGGTCATTTGCAGAATTAGCTCCTTCACTGGTAGATGGATCTGTTCCGTGATTGCAATTATAGTTTCTCTTTATAATGAATGCAGGCTGTTTTGGTGTCGGAAGTGGCACGTCATTGCTTAACATGAACACAACTGCCGACATTTTGGGTCGATCAGCTGCCTGCTCCTGCACGCACAACAGCCCAATGTGTACATATCTTACAATCTCACCATAATCGGATTCATCCAAGGTTGTGTCAACTATTTCCATTCCTCTCCCTTCTTTCCATAACTTCCAAACCTAAAAAACTCATACCATTTATAATTAGGAACCTAAAATCAAAGACATAGACTTATAACAACATAGCTTTCTTTAAAGAGATTATTATAAATATTTATACTTTCCTATGTAAGAGATATCTGAATCAAACATTTTAGACTTTGATATCATGTATTGAGATAGGGATGTTAACACTCACATGTCCGACTAAATTCAAAGATGATTCGTCATGGTAGTAATTGCTGTTCTTTCTACCAGTAATGATCTCTAAGAGCAAAACTCCGAAGCTGTATACGTCTGACTTTATCGAAAATAACCCTTCCATAGCATATTCTGGAGACATATAACCGCTGCAATACCCATCAAATGGTAAGAATTTGGTCGTCATACTTATGCAATCATATCGATGGCAAAAATCACTGTAAACAAGTTATGATTAATTAGCTTACTATGTTCCAACAACTCGAGTGGTATTGGCTTCCATTTGATCCCCTCCGAAAATTCTTGCCATGCCAAAATCTGCTATTTTGGGGTTTAAATCGGCGTCTAATAGAACATTGCTCGTCTTCAGATCTCTATGAATTATTCTTAATCTTGAATCTTGATGAAGGTATAACATTCCACGAGATACACCGATAATGATCTCAGAACGTTTTCTCCAATCTAAAAATTCTTTTTTTATTTCATCAAAGATAAAAGAGTCCAAGCTTTTGTTAGGCAAGTATTCATAAATGAGCAACTTCTCTTCATCTTGGATGCAAAAGCCTAAAATCTTGACCAGGTTTCTGTGTTGGAGTTGTGCTATCAATGTTATTTCATTCTTGAGCTCTTGTATTCCCTGCCCTGAATGCTTACTTAGTCTTTTCACTGCTATTTCTTTTCCATCATAGAGCACTCCCTAGAATCAATATTAGACAATAAAAAAATTAGCTATATTTATAGCATATGACTAGCACATATGACTTTCAAAAACATAAACACATTTGAGATCTTGTCTTATATTCGGAGTGTCTAATATATGCTCTAGCATGCGGTCTAAACTCTTAAACTAAAATTCTTAGAGAATTGTATATCACTAAGACTATAAAATGTAAGCTTTAGAATTGAGCATGTATGGAATTTGTAGAGAAGTGGGTATCGTATAATGTACCAATTAATTCAGCTGCATCAACACGTACGTATAAATCTTGTTGACCCACAGCAGCACCGTACGTCCTCGTATCCATCAAATCCCCGTGCCACATCACGCACCCAGTTCCTCCCCCACTGTCATCCGCACTCGTGTAACCCACGCACGAACAATTCTTCAAGCACTCTTCCTTACATGCTTCCAAGCTCATACTCATGTTCACACGCGCCACCGATGTGTCGGGCACCTTCACTCGTGACACTGTCACAAACCCTTCCCCACTTCGACACGTGGATACATTTTGCTTCCTCACACACCCACTTGACCCGTCTCTCAAGTCCCAATCTCGGGGCGACTTGGGTTCGAACCCGGGTAAGCACGTGCACACAAATAACTCTGTCCGGTCCGGGTCACAATTGCTATTCGGACCACATTGACCGTACTTGTCACACCAGTGGACCGGGGCGGACCAAAACTCAAACCATTTCCCGTCCTGATCGTCCCACCTGGACCGTCGGATGAATCCGGATTCATCCAACACCTTCCTCGTAATTGAGTTATCAGTAACACCATATGATGTAGATACTTCACTAATATTATCCACATAACTAACATTAATTATAAAGTTAGGTGCCATCTCCGGCACGCCGCTCCATCTATGTCCGGTCCAGGGCCCACCCCGCCACCATGGAGACCGGTCCTTGTATATAAATTACTGAGAAAATCCGGTCGGGTCAATTTTATGTGAGAAATTTCCTGTTCCCGGATCATTGACCGCCTTCCAAGAAGTTAGGAACCAGGTAAACCCGGTTTGTCGGTCCAACCCAAGTTTCATATACGGAAGCGAGGTGTTTGTAGGGTAATCAAAGCTTTGCCAAATAATCTCTTGGCTCTCCGGTTGAGTTATAACAAGATTCCCTGAATCTAGAAGCTTGGCCATGGTGGGTTTTGTCGAGAAGAGTGATGAAATGTTAGTTGACCAGAGAGGAACATCTGGGGTTTTTGTGTAAATAATGAGGTTTCCACGGGTGTTGATGGAAAGAGCGCCCGACGTGTCGTTGAGAGGGTGGTCTCTGTTGGCGACCCAGACAACTGTTTGATCCGGAACTTTGTTGTACCAAATTCCGACATACCGGCGTGGCGAGTCTCCGGGGCTGAAGAAGCCAAGAGCAAAGGTTTTGTTTCTGGAAACGAGTTTATCTCCATCCCGTACGATGTCGTTTGAAGACAGTGTGTTATTGATCCCAAGGGCAACACAGATGTGGAAAATTACTAGATGATGAAGAAGAAGAAGAACAGTACGAGAATAAAAATATAATTTCGTTGAATTCATGGTATTTGGGATAGTGATCCGGTTGATGTTGATGAAAATTGAGTGCCGTATTGAAAGTAATATGGTAGCTGAAGGTTGATGCATGGGATATTTGGTTAATGTAATAAAGACGTAGTAGGGTAATATATGATTGGCCAAAAATAAAAAAATAATAATAATAATAAGAAAAAGAAAAAGATATGTCCACATATATAATTAGATGTGTGAGAAGACTTGCATGTGTTTGTCGTAATTAGCGTGGGTGTGATTTTACGTAATTAGTGCGGATCGTTCTCTTCGCATAAGTCAGATTGATAGCTTTCAACCACTTGGAGGGACTACGCAAGCAGGTGATCTATTCCTAGAATCCGGGAGGAGCTCTTTCAAAGCAAGAGGGAGCGGCTTCCCTTTTCTAGAAGTCTCCGTCTTACCGGAAGTGAGATAGTGAATGTCCCGAAAGCATGTATTGACTTCATGGGTCAGTCCGGACTTCGAATCCACATCGGTAAGGCAAAAGCCAGCAAAGAAGGGAATGAGGATGGCATAGAATCATATATAGTCTCAGCTATGATGGCTCTTGCTTTTTTTCAGTCGAGAGTTCATCAAGAGAGGAGGAAAAAGGTAGTGAAGTGACAAAAGGTGGTTCAGTTTTGAAGGCTTAGGGAAGAATCATTCAATCTCGGGACAAAAGGCAGAAGGGAAGGTAGCTCGTGATTCTCGTCTCGGTCTTCTCGAGAGGTAGTGAAGTGGGTAGGCAACTCACTCAATCAACAGGAATTCTCTCTAGAACCCTAGAAGGAAGTTTGAGGCTAGGAACCACAGAAAGGGAAGGTTGAAGAATTCCAAATCATATTTGAAAGCAATTGTTATGAAACAATAAAGCTATTTGAAATTTGGGCCAAGCATGTTGCATTGTAAATTTTGATCATTTGAACTTAGTGTATATATATGTATATGAACTTATTCTGTAATTTAAGTATTTGATATGATTTATTGGAAATTAATTTCATTTAATTAAAAGCCCTACGTGTGAGCCATCTCTATCTTAAAGGAAACAAACCAAACGAGTTTTCATAGCAATAATGAACGGTAGAGTTCAGAGAAGGTGGTGGACCTCAGTCGGGGTCCCCCAATCAAGTCCACCCTCTGACTGAACCATAAATGACACAAGCCCCTCATTAATTCTCTTCATTTTTCTTTCTCTTTTTTCAAATTTCATGTGCTGTAATGTGAAACCATATTTTCTGCTACTTCTCTTTTTTCCTTTCTTTTAAACAGTGTAGATTATGAATAGTTACAAACAGTTTACTTCCAATCATTGATGTAAAAACTTGACTTCATGAATGTAATTTAATTTCCCATAAAGTTTGAGTTCAACCTGATTTTATTCTTTCATCTCTATACATATTGACTAGATGATTGCTATTTGCTTCAATAATGGCCTATATAAAATTAACCAGACAAACCCAATAGCTACAAACCATATTATGTAAGAATGATTGGTGGGCCATCTTAAGCGGGTGCAGTAATACTGGTCCCAATTTGGAGCAACAATGTTGTAATCAATATTGTCCAACATATATTCTTCACAATCAAATCATGTTATTCTTCTTCATTCTGAAGAAATACCCCATTTGTTGGAGTCAAGTCAATGTTTGTTTACCTCCAAGTTTTCCGATCACTATGGGGACCAAAGAAACTTCTCTGTGAATCTTCTTCCATGATTCTTCATTTATGATCAGTACTAAGTAAAACGTATGCATAGGTGTTCGACTTTTCTTTTTCTTCTTCGACCTCTGAAAAATGGTCCCGCACTGAGAACCACCGAAAGCACATCAAGTGCAATCTCTATCTCAGTTGGAAAAAGCGGTGAAGTTATCGATCTTCTTCGTACAGGTAACCGGATTTCTTATTCTCTACCTTCTTCATATCCTGTAGGGGGTATCGGTAATGATGATAATCACACTAACTCCTTTTCGTCGATTCAAAAATTTTGTTCTCAGTTTTTTGTATGCGATTATTCATCAAAGCCTACATTTCTTTAAACTTTTGTTAATAACATTCAACCTAGAGAAACAGAATGCAAATTTTTGCATACTTTTCTACATGCTTCATAATCATATAGAGAAGAACCAAAAGGCCACCTGGTGCAATAACAAAGTATAAAATAACGAAAGATGATATAACAGTAGAGTTAAAAGATGGTGGGCCCCAGTTGAATGGGTTTCCCCGGCCAAGTCCACTCCCGGATCCACCACCATTTCCATCATCGTCATCGTCATCCTCGTCCTTAGGTGAAGGTACAGTTTCAGGGCTCTTTCCTGCATGATCTCTTTTCATACACGGCAAGCATTTTCATCTTTTTCATATCAAAAATAGTAAATTTCAAATTTGTTGGTTTTCTAGCTTTTTCCACGCGGCAAGCTCATATACATCTTGTATTGACACTGTTGATATAATCCTAACAAAAGATGAGCATTTTTAAATTTTTTTCCTTTTTGATAGTTCTGTCAATTATGCAATCATCTTGTAACCTTTCTTATTCTTTAGGAACATCATCGTAAACATCTTATAACCTGAAAACCCTCCGTTATCCAAAAATTAGTTTCAAGAATGTTATTTTTATGATTTATAACCTGAAAACCCTCCGTTATCCAAAAATTAGTTTCAAGAATGTTATTTTGATGATTCGGGGATTCCCTTCTGAGTTCGAAGCTCAGAGAATGCATCTCTTAAGTATTTGGCCTAATCTCCATCGTTTCTATCCACCATATAGATGACAGTACTAACTGTAAGAAGAAATTGGTGCACAAACTGGAAGTAGATGATGTAATTTTTGACCAAGGAGTCATATAGAAGATAGAAATCAACGCATATATTTCTTTAGCTTTTCTTACAACCTAAAGAAACAGAATACAATCTTGCATATAATCCGAAAGGTCAATATAAAAGAGTTATTTTAGCTTGGAGAGTGTTTGAAGATTGCTTGTTTGGTTAGTGACTTCACAATTGGAAATTAATCAAAAACGTTGGCTTTTTGACTCCCTAATCCAAATGCATTGACTCCAATTCCATTAGCTTCCTCTCGTCATTTATGACTTGTTGCAATTGGTTTGAAGGTGATTGGATCATTAAAACTCAACTTGAGGCCTAATCTTGCTTTTAATGTTTTATTGATTTTGGCCTTGTGAAGTTTCTGTTTTAGTGCATTTTTTTACCTCAAATGGAGCTGCTCTGACCTCAAGCAAGTTTGTTTAAGTTGGTTGGATCTCAAGCTTCGAGATCAAGCATGCCAAAGTCCATCATCTCACTTTTGGTGTTTTAACACAAAGCCAAAAGCTGTTTTTATAGTAACAGCTTTTTTGCCTTTGCTGCTTTTACAGAAATAGCTTTTTTGCTGTTTTTGTGTGCTTGATTGTACTTAGCACTTTTGAAATATCCAATCTAGTATTGTAACTTCTAATCCTAGTTGATTAGAGATGTCTTAGTTTACTTTAACTTTAGTAATTATTCTGATTTGTAAGCATCTCTTTATTAAGTATTAATGAAATGAAAAACTTGCATTTTACGCAAGTAAGCAAATTTTATCAGAAAACAAAGTGTATTCTGTTTTTTGCTCTCAACTTCTAAATTCTAACATGGTATCAGAGCTTAATTCTTATGGGGCCTAATCATCATCCATTCTTTCTCTCCAACTTCAATCGATAAAAAAAAAAAAACAGATTCTTACCTACTCAAAAAACTAGAAAATCAGAAATGTCTTCCAACAGTGTGAATCTTCCCTCTCCACCTGTTTTCAGTAGAAAAGACTATCACATATGGAATGACAAGATGCAAAATTACCTTATTGCATTTGATCTATGGGAAGCAGTGGAAGAAGGCTACGAACCTTCTGCTGAAGATGAGCACTTCACAATTAACCAACTAAAGGCAGACAAGGAAAAGAGATTGAAGAACTATAGAGCCCTTACAGTCATCCAATCTGCCATTTCGAATGAGATTCACACAAGAATTCTTGGCCTAAAAAATGCTAAATCAGTGTGGGATACTCTTCAAGCAGAATTCCATGGAACCAAAAGGGTTAGAGCTGTCAACTTGCTCACTGGAAGAAGAGACTTTGAAGCTCTAAGAATGAAAGATGATGAACCTATCAAGGCTTATGTGGATAAGCTAAATGAGATTGTGAGTCAAATGAGAATGCTAGGAAGTGACATTACTGAGAGCTCAATCGTGAACAAAGTGTTGGTGAGCTTGCCTTCCAAATTTGACTCAAAAGTGGATGCTATAGAGGAAAGCAAAGATCTGTCCAAACTGACCATGAATGAACTCGTAGGCTCACTTCAAGCAAATGAGAAGAGGCATTCAAATAGGACAGATGCAACTACATAAGATGCTTTCTTTGCAAATCAGAAAAAACCTTGGAAAAGGGACAACCAAGGCAGCAGCTCCAAACCTTCAAATCCTGCAAGCAAGAAGAAGGAACACACTTGTACCATTTGCAAGAGAAAGGGGCACTTTGAAAAGACTTGTCGGAACAAGGGAAAACCTCAATGCTCCTATTGCAAAAGATTCGGTCATGTGGAGAAGGAGTGCAGAAAAAGGAAGTATGAAACAGAAAATCACAAATCTCAGCAAGCAAATCATGCTGAAGATGAAGAAAATGCTTTCATGGTCACACAAGCCAAAAGACCAAGACAAAGGCATGAATGGTTGATCGATAGTGGATGCACAAGTCACATGACCTTCAACAAAGACTTGTTTCTCAGCCTAGACATGTCAAGCAAGACAAATTTCATTGTAGGCAATGGTGAAACTCTGAAGGTAGAAGGAAGAGGGATTGTTTCTGTCAAGACAAGCAATGGAGCAAGGACAATCAAAGATGTTCTTTATGTTCCGAATCTGGATCAGAATCTTCTCAGTGTGGGGCAAATCATGAAGAGTGGCTGCTGTCTTACCTTCCAAGAAGAATACTGCAGAATCCTAGATTCCAACATGAAGCTGATTGCTCAGGCCAAGATCAACAACAACAACTTCTCTCTAAATTGGGAAAATGGTGATCATAAGGCTATGATGAGCAAAGCTGATGAATCATGGCTTTGGCACAAAAGATATGGCCATTGTGACATGAGGAAACTTAGCATTCTGAGCTCAAAAAGGATGGTTGAAGACATTTCAAAGTTGCAAGTTCAAACTGAAATTTGTGAATGCTGTCAACTTGGAAAAATGAAAAGGAAGCCTTTTCCTATCAACCAAGCTAATAGGGCATCTGAGAAGCTTCAACTTGTTCACTCCGATGTATGTGGACCTATGAAGGTTCCCTCATTTAACAACAGCAAATTCTTCCTACTGTTTATAGATGATCAAACAAGGTATGGTTGGATTTACTTTCTCAAGAACAAATCAGAAGTGTTCGGGCTGTTCAAGAAGTTCAAAGCCTTGGTTGAAGCTCAGTCAGAAAAGAAAATCAAAGTCTTAAGGACTGATAATGGAGGGGAATACAACTCAACTGAGTTCAAATATTTTTGTGAAACTCAAGGCATTGTCCACCAATTTACAGTGCCTTATTCACCTCAGCAAAATGGGGTTGCTGAAAGAAGAAACCGAATAGTAATGGAGATGTCTAGAAGCATGCTGTTTGAGAAAAAGATCCCCAAAAGGTTTTGGGCTGAGGCAGCTTTCACCTCTGTGCATCTGCTGAACAGACTTCCTACCAAAGCCGTAGAGGGAAAAACTCCATATGAGGCATGGTTCAACCTCAAACCTTCTGCCTCTCATCTCAAAGTATTCGGTTCAATTTGCTTCATCCATGTCCCTGATGCCAAGAGGGATAAACTCTCTGAAAAATCAGAAAAGTGTGTGCTGGTTGGTTATAGTGCTGAAAGCAAGGGATATAGAGTTTTCAACCCAAAGTCCAACAAGGTTATGGTTAGTAGGGATGTAACATTTGATGAGTTAGCAAGCCTCAATTGGGACAATGAAGATGAAGAAAGCTCAGAATTATTGATGGAGGAGCAAGCTGTGCAATCTGAACCTTTGTCTGATGAAGAGGATGAACCTGAAAATCCAAGGTTCAGAAGTATTGATGATGTGTGTCAAAGATGCAACTTGGCCATCTCAGAACCTAGCTGCTATGAAGAGGCCAAAGGTGATCCAAATTGGGAACAAGCAATGAATGAGGAGATTTCCACAATCAACAAGAATGAGACTTGGAAACTGACCAAGAAACCAGAAGGAAAGAAAACCATTGGGGTGAAGTGGATTTACAAGGTTAAAGTCAATCCGGATGGAACCACCAAGAGGCACAAAGCAAGACTTGTTGTCAAGGGATATTCACAACAGCATGGAGTTGATTATGGAGACACCTTTCCGCAAATGACAACATTATCTACCATTTTCTCTCTGTTTCCCAATAACCAAACAGCCAAAACTCTCTTCACCAATCAAATTCACTCCGTTGAAATCCTTAATAGCTGACTTCAGTTCGTAGTAGGGGTACATTCTATGAAGTCCATCAAATGATATCACATTTGTCTCATGTTTCTTCTTCTTCCTCTTAATTATCCTATATGATACTAAGAAAATGAAAACAATGACGATACATAGAGTTACGATCCTGCAGAAAGTCCTACAATCAATATCTTCTTTGCTTTGTGAGAGAGACGAGTTTTAGGATTAACCCATCTAGAGAAGAAGGGATAGTATCATATAATTCATTAAAAGGAAAGAATTACATACTCGATCCCTTTCAAGCGAGCTAATGATCTTGAAATCTGTCCTTCAAAAGAATGGATTGACATGTCCAAAACCTGAAGACTTGAACAACCTTCGATTGTGGAAGGAATGCTAAAGATCCCTAAACTCGTGATGTAAACATTTTTTTGGTATGTTGCCACTTAAGCCATTATCCGAAAGATCCAAATATTGAAGATGTTAGCAATTCGAAAGGCTTGACGGGATTTCTCCCGTCAATATGTTCGTGGCCATAGACATTTCCAGTAGTTTAGTTAGATTTCCAACTGTTTTGGGTACTGAACCGGACAAGACAATAAATTGTTATCGAGATCTAACGTTTGTAATTTTACAAGATTTCCTATTGAAGAAAGAATTTTCCCAATGAAAAGTTTCCCATCTAGTACTAGGCCAATTAGGTTTCCCAAGTTGCCTACTTCTACTTCTTCCGGAATTTTTCTGGAGAGTTGATTTTCTGACAAATGAAAACGTGAATGCTGGATTGACAGGTTGCCAACGGAGGAAGGAAGTTGATGATTAACCATAGAAAAAGTTCTCAACTTCATTTGTTAGCTGATTGGTTTCAAGAAAATTGACAAGCATGCACACCGCCGACATAAATCTTTCAGTTATCTTATCATAATGTTACGGTTTAACCTTAATTAATCTAATTAATTACTTTATTGCCACGATGCTGACTTTCTTGTAAGAGAATTAAGAAGTTGGAAGAAGATGAAGGTCGAAAAACAGAGGAAGTAATATGTATGCTGTCGTGAAATGCTTACTGCATAAGCAATAAGTATGTTGTTGCGACCTGCTTACTACATAATGCAGCAAAAGGTTGAATATATTGAGACTTTTTCTTCATCATTACAAAGATATTAAAGTCATACTACAAATTTGATTTAAACAACTAAAGCAAGCGAAAGGAAAAAAAAAAAAAAAAAGCCAAAAGGCATGTCAATGGCAGTAAAGTCATGCTACTGAAGCAGCTTTTTGGCTGATTATGGACCAACGGACCAAAAAGGATTTGTCTATCGAACTTTTTCAAAAAACGATCAAGCAAGTTCACTAAATATGATCAACAATGACCAAATCAACTTGAACTCGGAAAATAGATATGTTGCTTGATGCAGAAGCAACAACAACACCAAAAACCAGCAAGAACACCTTTGATCATAACTTGAAGTATATAGCTCCAAATGAGATGAAATCAAAGCCCACAAGTCATTATTGAGATGCTGAAGCTTGATGAATTGGAGTCAACGAGCTTCAACTAATAGATCAAAATGTCAACCTTGAATCAAAAGAGAGAAAATGAAGTTCCCTAGCAAAACAGTTCATTTCTAACACTCCTTCTACGAGTAACTCCTAATCTACACTTAAAGAACTCGAACTTGTAGTTAGGAAGAGCTTGGTGAATATATCTGCATCTTGATTTTCAGAAGCACAATGCTTAAGCTTAATCTCGCAATTTTTTTTAATCAATTCTCTAATAGCATAGAACTTGATCAAAATGTGTTTAATTCTTCCAAACTGAATGAGATTTTTTGAGATGGCTATAGCAAAATTGCTATCACAGATAATAGTGGCAGGATTATCCTGAATGAATCCCAAGTCCCTCATGATTGTCCTTATCCACACAGCCTGATTTGAAGCTAGGGGAACAAATATTTATTCTACTTCAGCCGTGGATTGAGCCACCACTTATTGCTTCTTAGAGCTCCAACAAAAGATCCCTGAGCCCAAAGAAAAACAAAAACTACCAGTGGTCTTCATGGCGTCCACTGATCTTGCCCAATCACTGTCAACATAACTATGAAGATTCAATTCTATCTTCTTGAACCATATACCAACATTTAAGGATCCTTTCAGATATCTCATAATTCCTTTTGCAGCACAACTGTGAATCTGAGATGGAGCATGCATAAACCTTGATAGTAAACAGGTTGAATGCATAAGATATGGCCTTATAGCTGTCAGATACATAAGCCCTCCAACTAAGCTCCTTAAGGTAGTTGAATCTAATTTTCTAGAACCATCTGATTTTGAAAGATTCTCTCCAGTAGCCAATGGGGTGGATACATGTTTCGAATTCTCCATCTTGAACTTCTTTAACATGTCCTCGACATATTTTTCTTGTGATATGAAAATTCCATAAGATAATTGATGAATTTTCATTCCAAGAAAATACTTCATTTTGGCAAGATCAGTCATCTCAAACTCACTCTTCATGTTTACTTTGAAATCTTCCACCATGTTCAAATCACTACTAGTAACCAAAAGATCATCAACATAGGAGGCAATCAAGGATGATATACTTGAGTTGGAGATATAGAGAGTTTAATCGTTTTCACTTCTCTAAAAATTCTTGCTTGACAAATAAGAGTTGGTTTTATCATTCCATATTCATGGAGCTTGCTTCAATCCATACAAGACTTAGTGAAGCTTGTATACTAAATTCTCCTTGCCATCTACAATGAATCTATCAGGCTAATCCGCATATATCTCCTCATTAAGATAGCCATTGAGAAGGGCAGACTTCACATTGAGCTGGAAAATAGATCAGCCTTTACCAGCCGCAATAACAATCAACAGTCTAATTGCATCATGTCTTGCAACTAGAGCAAATATATCTCCATAATCAACCCCTTGTCGTTGAGCATATTCTTTGACAATGAGTTGGGCTTTATGTGGAACGTCCGCCCCACTAGTCATTTAGTTTATCGAAATATCTTTGAGAAAACATGCATATCTAACGGGTGCATTACTTTCTAACTTAACTTTAAAATCTTCTTCCAAAAATAACATAATAATTTGAACTTTTATAAAATATTGTAATATAACTGAAATCTTTATCATAAGAAAATAAATCCCAAAACTTTTAAGCAATGACTATTCTTTTCAATATATATATATATATAAGCTTTTCCGAGAGTTGTTTGAATTTTCAATTTTTTTTTTTTGCCTTTCCACAATCTCACAAAATTGATATTCTTCATTCGTCCGATCTTTAGTCTACAGCTTTACTTTTATAATTCCTACAACACAAGAAACAATTTATATGATCTATAAGCTCAGTAAGCATAAGTTCCTACTCACATGTATGAATCTTTTAATGATTATTATAAATTGATGATTTTATGACTTATATCTCGCATGCATGTTTTACTATCCTTTTTTTAATGCTTAGGGCCTTGAGGATACTACCATCAATATTTCAACTGATATATAATCAGTTGTTCGCTTTAACCATTATAACGATCCGCTATGATATTTTCTTTAGAATTATATGGGTTTCTTTATGATCGACAATTTATCTTTCTTGTGACCCGGCAACACATCACTTTAATGTTATGCATATGTATGTTTATGATCTTTATTTACTTTAGCATAACATTAACTCCGTTTAGATCGGAAGTATGAATATTGATGCATTTAATCGTAGCATGTCAAAGCTTATATTATCCTTAAACTATCATGTTAAATTATGTTCATATGAGTCATGATCTCATTTTTTGCATGTTAATAAGATCATTTCATTTCCACTTAACATGCTATATAACAATCATAATTCTAATATTAACATTAACCTTAACATAATAAATATTATCTTCGATTCATCATATTTATTAACAATTATACTATTCTCAAATCAATATAACAATTATTCAAATAATTTTAGCATCCCAACAATAAACAAACAAGCAATATCATTATATTGTAGTGAGACTATACTTACAGAACTTTACGAGATTGATAAATTGAAGACCCTAATTTCCATTTCTTCCCCCTCCTTTTTCTCACCATTTCACTCCCTTTTGTTTGATGAATTTTCTTTTGGCCAAGAGGCCTTTATATAGCAAAGGGAAAGCTTTGATTTAATGACACCTAATTGGCCACTAATCGCATTTGCCTGACTTCCTAATGACATTTGTAAATTCAATTTCATGCATGAGCTAATGATCTTTAATCAAATTATTTGACACCTATGGTGCCATGGCGCCACTTCTTTGTTTATTTTTTTTATTTATTTATAATAATTATACTTAAGCGCTCTTAAATCTTAAAATTACTAAAAAAGATCCCATATTATTTTTATTATTAAAATTATGTATGGGTGAGAATTTAAATTTGTTAATAAATTCACTTTAAATCTCTTTTCCCATTACTATACATAGTTTAGAAATATTGAGAAATTACATTATGCTTGTTAATGGAACCATCTGAATTAAGTTTAACCCTGAATATCCACTTAACCCCAATAACTTTCTTCCTTTCTTGCTTCACAGACAGACTCCAAGTTCTATTTTTTTAAATCATGGAGATCTTCTCCTCATTTCTTGGTCCTAACTTTAATTTCCCATAGCTTCATCATAGCCACTTGGCTTTGAGATGGCCAAATTGCATCTCTGATATACATCAGTGACGCTTGTGAATCTAGGACTTGTTGGCTCTTCATCTCTGTCTTCATCAGACAAATTTGCTGAGGTTGAATTTTGACCTTCTAGCAATAGATCGAGGCATCTTCTCCTTCTTCTGAGCCCCATTTTAGACTTGTAAATTCATCACAAGTAATATCCTTGTTTACAATGGCTTTGTTGGTTTTTAGATTTAAAACCTCGTAAGCCTTGCTTTCTACACTATAGCCAACCAGAATGCATTTTTCTGATTTCTCAGATAACTTATTTCTCTTCTCATCAGGGATGTGAATGTAGCATATTGAACTAAATACTCTCAAATTAGAGGCAGAAGACTTGATGCTTGTCCAGGCCTCATATAAAGTTTTTTCATTAACAACCTTAGTGGGAAATCCATTGAGAAAATACATAGAAGTGAAGGTAGCTTCTATCCAGTATTTCTTGGGCATTTTCTTTTCAAAGAGCAAGCTTCGAGTCATCTCCATGACTATTCTGTTTCTTCTCTCAGCAACTCCATTTTGCTGAGGTGAGTATGGAACTGTTAGCTGATGAACAATACCATTCTCTTCACATAATCTCTTGAACTCAGCAGATGTGTACTCTCTCTCATTATTTGATCTCAAGACTTTGATCTTTTTTTTTTTCTATTTGAGCTTCTATCATAGTTTTGAATTTTTTGAAAATTTCTATTACCTTAGATTTGTTCTTCAGAAAATAGATCCAACAGAATCTAATTAGATCATCTATGAATAGAAAGAAGTACTTGTTTTTGTTAAGAGAAGGAATCCTTATAGGTCCACACAAATCTGAGTGAATGATTCCCAATTTTTCAGAAGCTCTATGAGCTTGATTTGCTGAGAACGGCTTTCTTCTCATCTTGCCTAGTTGACAACATTCACAAACATTCTTCTACATCAGCAAATTTGGAATGTCTTCAACCAAATTTTTCTTGCATAAAGAGCTCAGCTTCTCTTAGATCAACATGACCAAATCTTTTGTACCACAACCATGTTTCATCCTCCTTGGTCACCATAGATTTTTACTTGTCTCTTTTATAATTTAATGGAAAGCTATTGTGCTTAACTCTGACATTTGCAATCACCGTTCTTTCAGAGTCATGGATGATGTAGTGTTGATCTTTGAAAATCAAACAATATCCATTTTCATCATTGTCCTACATGTAGCAAGTTTTGATCCAAGTTAGAAACAAATAGAACATCCTTAATGAGTTTGATGCCATCATCTATTATGGCTGCCACAGTTCCTATGCCTTCAACTTTCAACTCATCTCCATTACCAATTGTGAATTTGGTTCTGAGTGAGGTGTTGAGACTTTGAAACAAGTCTCTGTTCATATGACTCATGCAGCTACTATCAATGAGCCATTCTTCTTTACTTTTAAGGCTTCTTGAAACAAGAGCAATGAAAAGATGTTCTTCACCTCATTCTTCAGCTTTATTAGCTTGTTGAGACTGAGGCTTGTGTGTCAAACTTTTTCTTTTTGCAATCTTTCTCTTGATGGCTATTTCTCTTACAATAGGTCCAGGCAGACTTATTTTTCTTCTAGCAATTCTTTTCAAAGTGACCAAGTCTTTTGCAAAAATTGCAAGTTATATGCTTCTTCTTCTTTTGATAAGAAGATTATTTTTAACTGTTGGCTAGATCATCTTTCTTCGATGACCTACTTTGCTCAACTTAGAAAGCACCTTCTGAGAGAGCTTTAGCTCTATTGGAGTGCTTTTTCTCATGAGCTTCTAAGAACCCCGTCAGTTCACTCAATGTAAGAGTAGAGAGCTCTTTGCTTTCCTCTATAGCATCTACCTTGGAATCAAATTTCGAGGGTAGACTTACAAGCACCGTGTTGACAATGGCAATTTCTTTGACTCCCTCTTCAAGTATCCTCATTTGACTTACAATCTCATTTAGCTTGTCAACATAAGCCTAAACATGTTCATCGTATGTCATCCTCAATACTTCAAAGTATCTCCTTTCTACAAGCAGGTTTATCAGTCTAACTCTTTTGGAGCCATGAAACTCTTTTTGAAGAATTTTCCAAGCAGTCTTGGCACACTTAATGCCAAGTATCCAGATATAAATTTCATTTGAAATGGCGGACTGAATCACAGTCATGACCCTATTAATTTTTTTACCTTTTCTCCTTGTTAGCCTTGATCTTATTCATCGCAAGGTGTTCATTCTCCTATGGTGCCTTGTAACCATCTTCTACAACTTTCCACAAATCAAATGCAATTAAGTAGTTATGCATTTTGTCACTCCAGATGTGGTACTCTTTTTCACTGAAAAAATTGATGGAAAAGGTAAGGCCACTTGGTTGGAGTTTGACATTGTTCAGATTTTCTGGGTTTGAAGAAAGTAGACAAATTGATTTTGTTGATTCAAGAAATTGACTGGAATGAAAGCATTGAGTTTTGGATAGGTCCCTGACAGGCAGGCTCTAATACCATGTTAGAGAATTAAGAAGTTGGAAGAAGATAAATGTCAAAAAACAAAGGAAGCAATAAGCATGTTGTCTTACTACATAATGCAGCAAAAGATTGAATATATTGAGACTTTTTCTTCATCATTACAAGGACATTAAAGTCATACTGCTAATCTAAAAAGATGTAAGCTAATAGTACAACTAATACTGATTAAAACAACTAAAGCAAGCTAAAGGAAAAAAAACAACCAAAAAGCATGTCAATGGCAGTAAAGCCATGCTGCTGAAGTAGCTTTTTGGTTGATTATGGATCAATCGACCAAAAAGGATTTATCACCATCGAACTTTCTTGAAAACCGATCAAAAAGGTTCGCTAAAGATGATTAACAATGAGCAAATCAACTTGAACTCAGAAAATAGATCTGTTGCTTGATGCAGAAGCAACAACATCACCAAAAACCAGCAAGAACACCTTTGATCATAACTTGAAATATACGGCTCCAAATGAGATGAAATGAAAGCCCACAAGTCATAATTGAGATGCTGAAGCTTGATGAATCGGAGTCAACGAGTTTCAACTAATAGATCAAAAGGTCAACATTGAATCAAAAGAGAGAAAATAGAATTGCCCAGCAAAACAGTTCATTTCTAACATTTCTTTAACTAAATTAATACGTTGAAATCATGGTTGACTTAAGGAAAAACTATTACCGAACATCAAGCAAGGCTCGAGTTTTTCTAAGCGATGAAGAGACATGGCTCATGTCGGGTCTATCTTCGGGAGACTCACTCGCGCATGATAATCCAATAGTTATGACGGAAATCAACTGATCAATCTTCAAAATCTCACGAGATTCTAATGATCTATCATCCAAAATCTCCGTCACTTCATTTGGAACCTTGACTTCAACCCACCGTCGAAGATTCAATTCTCCTGTAAATATTTCTTCCGTAGGCCTTCTTCCTGTACACATCTCGAGTACAAGAACTCCATAGCTGTATACATCACCTTTCGTCGACACTTCCGCACCAAAACCATACTCTGCGTGTAAACAACAACATTAATTAGTCTATTTATAAACTTTTTGACAGTTTGCAATGTACACATACTTTACATAAGAGTAAATAGTATTACCAGGAGCAATGTAGCCAATGGAACGGTGCTAATACTAGTTGCGATCTGCGAATGAACTCGAAGCATTCTTGCAAGTCCAAAATCTCCAACATGAGCAATCATATCTTCATCAAGAAGAATGTTACTTGGTTTCAGATCACAATGCACTACTGGAGTTTCACATTCACGACGAAGGTACTTTATGGCAGCTGCAACATTTATCAATATATCTATTCTTTGCTTTAGACTCAACCCAAAATCTCTTTCACCTTTTTTTTTGTTGTGAAGCCATGTCTCTAAGTTTCCATTTGGCATGAACTGAAGCACCGTCGCCTTGAAAGTGGGATTTGAGCAAGCACTAAGAACCTTAACCATCGCCAAATCTCATTTCTACTACGCCCTTGAACAATTCCAACTCCATCTGAAGGTTTAGTAGTTCTAAGGTCTTTGCACTGATCTCTTCCTCGAGCATCCTCTCTTGAATCCGTAATTTTCCCGCCTTTTCCTCTCTTGTCTAAGAAAAGGAAAAGAAAAATATCAATCCAAATGAGTCACATACATTGTTCCATCATTTAGATGCATATATTTCTTTCCCGAAGAAAAATACTACATTTCAATTCTTATGAATTTTCTTCCGTATATGTAATTCTTAATCTCAGAAGTCCAATTGAACATACCTGGATTTCTTGTTGTGTAAGTTTCTCATCATCTCTCGGAGCTGCAATTTCTTCATCTTCCAATGCCCCATTTTCCCTTTTTTCATTTTCCTCAATCACTTCATCCTCATTCTTCTCAACTTTCTGATAATTAGCATCTTCCTTATCAATAACATCCTTCTCTGATTGGTCTTTTTCTTCGGTTACTTTTCTTCTACCATTTCCATCCTCCGAAATAGTTGCTCTTCCACTTTCGGATGCTCGAGAAAGCTTCTCGACCAAGAATCTAGTCACCTTATACAAGTCCTCTTAGATGGATACAAGAACTGCCCTAAGAAACACATGAAAAGTTTGTTTCTCGGATGCTCGAGAAAGCTTCTCGACCAAGAATCTAGTCAACTTATACAAGTCCTCTTCAGATGGATACAAGAACTGCCCTAAGAAACACATGAAAAGTTTGTTTCTGAGAATAATATCAAGGAGATCATAGAATGCAAAGCAACAAGGATGTCCCTTTCCCTATTTTCCTCAAGGTATAGTAGCTACAATATAAGCACCAAAGTGTCCCTCTTTCGGGCTTTGATATATGTCATCGATTTCATTTTCTAGCCGTTTAAATGTATGTTATGTACTTGATATGTATTTTATAAGTTATTCTCGAAGTTTTGATTTGTCGTTTTGAAACTGCAGTTTAAAGATGTGGAGTTTAAGGTTAGGATCAGTCAAGCTTCATCCAACCCGATGCAGAAAGTGACAGCAAGGTTCGCTTCAAAGGGTTTTCATCAACGCCCTGGAATTGATTATCTAGATACTTTCAGTCCAGTTGCAAAGCCAACAACAGTGCGGGTTGTTCTTAGTCTTGCCGTCTCTCGGGGTTGGACATTACGCCAATTAGATGTAAATAATGCATTTCTCCAAGGACACCTCTCTGAAATTGTCTTCATGCAACAACCACCTGGCTTTGTTGATCAAGATCATCCATCGTATGTCTGCAAACTTCAAAAGGAAATCTATGGTCTCAAACAAGCACCTCGGGCTTGGTATCAAGAACTTCGCACTTTCCTTCTTCAGTCTGGCTTCAAAAACTCACATGCTGACACTTCTCTATTTGTTCTCACTACCGCTGGTCATATTCTTTACATTCTTGTATATGTGGATGATTTAATCATCACTGGTGATAATACTCCGACAGTTGATTCTTTTGTTACTACTCTTGCTGAACGATTTTCCCTCAAAGATCTCGGTCAGTTGTCTTATTTCTTGGGTGTGGAAGTAGTACCAAATCAGCATGGCATTTTACTCTCTCAAAGGAGATACATCTTGGATATATTGGCTCGAACTAAAATGACTGAAGCCAGATCTGTCCTCACTCCGATTTCGACAAGCCCACCTATAATGTTACAGTCAGGTACTCCTTTAACTGATCCCACAGAGTATCAGACCATTGGATGTTTGTTAAACGTCTCCTACGATATCTCTGTGGCACTGTCAATGACGACCTACAAATATACCGTCATTCTCCATTCCAACTACATGCCTTCTCTGATGCTGACTGGGCGGCAGACAAAGATGACTTTTCTTCCACCAGTGCCTACGTAGTCTACCTTGGTCGGAATCCTGTTTCCTGGAGCTCTAAGAAACATAAAACTGTTGCTAGATCATCCACTGAAGCTGAATACAGGTCAGTGGCTAATACAGCAGCAGAACTCAATTGGCTCAGTTATCTTCTCACTGACCTTGGCATCCCGCTACCTTGTTGTCCAGTTATATACTGTGACAATGTAGGTGCCACTCAACTCTGCTCAAATCCTGTGTTTCACTCACGAATGAAGCTGTGCTCAGGAATCATGTCCGAGCTGCAGACTCAATCGCGATCGACCTAGAGATGACCGGAGTGACCAGCGCTCCTTGGCGTGAATCCTTCGAGCTCGATCGGTTTGACGTTCGCTACCACAAATTCAAGGACTCCGCCGAGAAGGTTGCCGTCTTTCAGTTCGGCGTTTGTCACTTCCTTTGGGACTCCTGCAAGCATCCCTTCGGTGCTCATCCGTAATTTCTTTTCACTTCTTTTTATTTTCTTTTTCACTAATTTTTTCTTCATTTTGATTCGAAAATGGTGATATTGAAATTCATTTGATTCAGCATGCATAATTTTTATGTTTTTCCTCGTCAAGAGCTTCAAATTGATGGCCCTGCTTATGAATTTCTCTGTCGGACCGCATCTATCGACTTCTTAGTCAATACCAGTTCGATTTCAATTCATGCATTCATGAAGGTAATGCTTTTTCCTCCGTTGAATTTGCAATTATAGTTAACATGGCTGATATTCTATTTGCGGAACGAATGAAGACTAGAATTTTTCAATGGCGTGATGGATTGTTAAGGGAAGGCAATGGGGAATTCAGGTTTGAGGGAAACTCAAGTGAATCTAAACTAGAATTTCAGCCCGTTTTCTTTAAAAACTGAATCTAAGTTTGAACGGGTTCACTTCTCGTCAGATTAGATTGATTCAATTGGTAATAAATGCAGTTTTTACTGATTTTATGTTCATGTTGCCTGAATTTTGTTTAGACGCCATATATCTGAAATTGTGAAAATATTGCAGGTAATTAGAAAGCATCTTAAATATCTTTGCTATGTTCGTGTCAATGGTGAGAATGCATGTTTACAACAACTAGTAGTCTATACAGATTCTGAGGATGATAGGAACAGACTTATGGTAAGATTGCTCGTGACATTATTTTTGGGCAAAATTATGCATTTCTTTTAAGACATTATCTGTACTGCTAAACGTCATGCAGAAAGAGGTGAAAGATGAGCAGAGGAGACCTGAAGAAATGAAGATCCAAGCTGCTATCGGATTTCGACATGTTATTGATCTACTTCCATTGGAGTAGAAGCTGGTTTTTGGTCATAATTGCTTCTTGGGTATGTCTCTTTCGGTTTGAAATTTTCGAAGAGGTTAATCTGATTTGATGTCTGCAGCTAAGTATTTGTATACTATCGTGCAGATATTGCGCATGCATATAACAAATTCATAGGTCCTTTTCCTTCAACCCCAGAAGAATTTGTCTCGTCTCAGGAAGCACTTGCCGGATATAATTGACACGAAAATACTATTGAATTCCAACCATTTACTTAATCAAATGATGAAGAAGTCAAGCACGTCTTTATCCTCTGCATTTGCATTATCATGCCCCCAAATTGCTCTTAGATCCAAAAATCTGCATTTTAACTTGGGTGTTCAGGTGGAGGTTCAAGTCGATGATTTGAGGTATTTGTTTCATACGGGTAATCGAATTTCTGATTCTGTAGGATCATCGTCATCATCATCTTATAACCTGAAAACCCGTTATCCAAAAATTAGTTTCCAGAACATTGTTTTGATTTGGGGATTCCCTTCTGAGCTCAAAGCTAGGAAGATCAGAGAATGCATCTCTAAAGTATTTGGCCCAATTTCCATTGTTCCCGTCTACCGTATAGATGAAAGTGCTGTTTTTGTCCAATTTCGAAAACTGCAACATGTAACCGACTTTCTACTTTTAAAGGAAACCTTAGAGGTCCATAATGATCCCATCGCTGTCCTGCATCCTTTGGCCGAAATATTAGAAGATGGAAAGACTCAGGCTGGAGATTATGAAACGTATAAGGAGATTTGTAGTTCGCCCGTTTCAAAAATCCCTTTTGCTAAACAGGCAGAATCAATTGGTACAAAATGGAAGAAGCAATTGTTGCAGAAACTGGATGTGGATGATGTAAGGAATAATAAGAGAGCCGATCTGATCATTTATGTATGTACATGATAGAAATCAAAACACAATTTTCCTTAAATTAAGACAACAATATAGAGGACAACCTAAAGAAACAGATAACTTTTCGATGTATATCTACATGCTTTATTACATGATCATTATATATAGCAATAAAAAGTATGAAATGACAATTTCATAAAGGCCTTGCATCTTGATCTTCTTTCATCTTACTCCTTATTTCCATTGTTTGAAATGACAACCTTCATCAACAACTTCAATAACAAACCATCTATAAGTGATAATATGAAGATACCAAATATGAAAACAATGCACCAAACCTCTCTATTTAATTGAGGTTGTAACACTTACCATGATAGACAATGTTTAAGTACGAGTTCTTCTTCTCCTCCTCATCTTTCGGTTAGGCTTCCTTCTTTCGATAAAAGCCACGAGCCATGTCGGTTTTTCATATAAAAATACAAGATATCCCAAAAAGAGTCCAAATGCTATCCCACATCCATATCCAATGAACACACTTTCCCATTCAAATAAATCACCAAACCTCAAATCCTCTTCAAGTTGAGATGTCGTAGACGGTGGTGGATTTCGCTCCTCATCATTATAGCATGCTTTTGATAGCGGAACGCCGCATAACTCAATGTTCCCACGGAATGAGGTGCTGTTAAATGTATCAAATTGCTTTCCTCGTGGAATGGGTCCCGAAAGTTGGTTTTGTGAAAGATTGAGTTGAGAAAGAAAAGTTAGATCTACCAACTCATCGGGAATTTTTCCAGATAGTATGTTTGAAGATAAATCTAACCATTCAAGATTATTCAAGTTTCCAAATGATGGAGGAATACCGCCCACAAGATGATTGTGGGAAAGGTTGAGGCCAATTAGTGACTTAAGCTCTCCAATCGATGTAGGAATTTGTCCTGTGAAATTATTGGAGGACAAATCAAGAACTCTCAAAGTAACTATAATTTTAACCAGTTCCATTTCTAGCCCTTTCATCGTCAACTTCACCGAATTCTTATAATAAACATCATCTCCCATGTACTTCAAATCAACTTTCTTCTGTTCACCTATTATCATGGCCTTTAAACTCTTGAACAATTCTGTTGGTAAAGTCCCGTTAAAATTATTGTGAGAGAGATCCAATATATTCAACTTAGGGAATGAAAATGCAGTCTTAGACTTGTCTATTGAGCCATGAAATTCATTAGAACGAAGGATAAGAATTTGTAAATTTGGATGAGTTTCTAACCAGTGAGGGAAGATTCCATTCATCTTGTTGTTTCCAAGATCCAAAACTTCCAAATTCTTACAATGTGCCAATGATTTTGGTAATGGTCCTTCTATCTGATTTCCATTTAGATCAAGAGTCGTAAGTGCATTGCCTTTTGGAAAAATTCTTGGAAAAGTGCCACGAAGGATGTTCATTCGCAAATCCAACACCGAAAGAGAAGTAAGATTTGTCAAACATTGTGGAATTGAACCACTGAGATTGTTATTAGACAAATCTAGGACTTGAAGGATGGTTGATGTGTTGCAGATCAAAGATGGAATCTCTCCACTCAATTTATTATTCGAAATTAGAAGATATCCAGTAAATGACTGTGGAATTGGAATTTCTCCCTCCAACAGATTGGAGTGAAGGTCAATGATATCCAAATTCTTCCAAGGAAATTGTTCGATACTCGTCAAGAAGTTGTGAGAAAGATTCAGATAATACATCTGCTCAAGATTGGACAGCCACTTTGGAACATTACCTTTAATTTGGTTGTTTGAGAGGTCTAGATATCCTAGATTAGAATGTAATTGATTTCTGAGGAAGGGGGGGAATTGAGACAATTTGCAAGAAGACAAAATCAAGGAATCAAGATTGGGGAAGGTATAATTGGCATCGACATCAAATTTTATATGCAACAGATCATTATTAGAAAGGATAATATAAGAGAGTTGTTTTAGCTCGGAGAGCATGTCGAAATGCACAATCCCACTCAAGTTAGTTGACGAAATATATAGATCTCTAAGATTGACTTGTCTATAAATTGATTTTGGAAATTCCCCTTGCAACTTGTAATTACCGCCCAAAGATAGTCTCTCCAAGGAGTTATATTGAAACTCACCAATGCAACCTGGGAATTGGTTAGAGTGGAGAAATAAATCCCTTAAAGATGGTGATGCATAAATCCAAGAAGGAATGGATCCGTTCAATGAGTTTGAAGACAAGTCTAGTGAAATTAAATTTGCAGGCCTTGCCAAGTAAATAGGAATAGGGCCAATCAGTTCATTGGAATAAGCATAAAGAGTAGAGAGACTGGTTAGGTTAAATAGTGATGGAGGCAAATGACCGGCCAAATGATTGTCAGATAAATCCAAATGAGACAATTTGCTCAAATTGCCCCAAAAATCAGGAATAGGGCCAATCAGTTCATTGGAATAAGCGTAAAGAGTAGAGAGACTGGTTAGGTTAAATAGTGATGGAGGCAAATGACCGGTCAAATGATTGTCAGACAAATCCAAATAAGACAATCTGCTAAAATTGCCCAAAAAATCAAGAATAGGGCCTACCAATTCATTACTTGAGAGATCTAAATGGCTGAGTCCTATGAGATTTTGAATGGACTTAAAAATTGATGCCACGTTGATCAACGGACATTCTTGAAGTGTCAATGACCTTAGATTGCTGATGGATGCAGGTAATTCTCCTGAGAAATTACAGTAGGAAATATCCAAGTTTTGAAGAGAATTGCTGATATTTGTCGATTTTGTCAAATGACCTTTGAGTTGGGAGTTCCATCTAAGATTGAGCATTTGAAGATTTGAGAGGCTGAATATGTTGGTTGGAAAATTACCTCTTAAATCACAGTCGGAGAGACTGAGCGAGGTCAAAGAGGATGAGAGGTTCATGAAATTCCTTGAATCAACATGAGAAAAATGTACACCATCGAGTACAATCTCTCTTAGATTTGTGAGGTTATGAACGATCCTTCTCCAAACAGCTGATTCCTCAATCCACACACCATAGTTATAGTCATCCCTTTCCCCCACACCAAAGTTGTATGAGAGATCCAATGAAATCAATTTCGACAGTCGGGACATTTCAGTAGGTATATTACTGTGAAGGAAAGACATAGAAAGATTCAAATGTGTCAAATAGACAAACCTGCCAAACTGAGGTGGAATATGGGAGGAATTGAAATCATTGTAAGCAAGGTTCAATCTCTGAAGGTGGGAAAGAAGAAACAGACTATTGTTGGGATGGATTTTACCGTGGAGCCAACTACAGCTGAGATCAAGGCCTATTACACGACCGGTTGAATGGTCGCATGTTACACCATCCCACATGCAACAATCTATATTACTCTCATTCCATGTCTCTGTTTTTGGATATGAAGTAATCATCCAAGCAGGTGTTTCATAATAATGAAATGCAGTGTTATTATGAATAGAGAAGGAAGTTTTGAACTGAAGCAAGGCTAGGTGTTCTTGGGGATGACACATGACTTCATCCCCAAAAGAAGAGGAGGAAGTAATTACGAATGGGACATGAATAAAGAGCAAGAAAAGAAAGATTATGCAAGAGAGTTGAGAGATGAACATACAGCTCATAATAATTCTCACCATCTTGAATTTTCTTTTTGATGCTCAACTTTAGAAGCAGAGGAAGATAAGTGATGTTTTAGTGAACAAAACAAGCACTACTTATAATAACAGTAAATGATGAGTCTTCCCTGCAAGATAAGTCTATGATGATCACCATGCCTAGCAACTGCAACTGATCTTCACCACTTGCATAATTTCCTTTTCTGTTGCAATCACCACATCTCTTTTGGCCAATCATGCAAAAGAGTTAAGAGATCAACCTACAACTTAGTCCATACGTTTAACTTATCTTCACCACTTGCAGAACTTCCTTTTCTGTTGGAGTCAAGTCAATGTTTGTTTAGCTCCAAGTCTTCCGATCACTATATGGACCAAAGAAACTTCTCTGCGAATTTTTCTTCCATGATTCTTCATTTATGATCAGAATTACATGAGACTAGTTTCAATTTGTATGTCTTTTTCTGAAGTATATATGAAGGAAAACGTACGCATTGGAGTTCGACTTTTCTTCTTCTTCTTCGACCTCTAAAAAATGGGCCCGCACTGACAACCACCGAAAGCACATCAAGCGACATCTCTATCTCAGTTGGAAAAAAGGTGAACTTATGGATCTTCTTCATACGGATAATCGGAATTCTTATTCTCTGCACTCTTCATGTGCTGTAGGGAGTATCGATAATGATGATAACAACATTAACTCCTTTTCATCGATTCGAAAATTTTGTTCCCAATTCTTTGTATGTGATGATTATTCATCAAAGCATAAGTTTCTTTAAACTTTTGTTAATAAGATATAACCTAAGGAAACATAATGCAAATTTTTGCATATTTTTCTACATGCTTCATAATCATATAGAGAAGAGCCAAATGTCCACCTAGTGCAATAAAAAAGTTAGAAAGATGATTTAACAGTGGAGTTGAGAAAAGGTTGGCCCCAATTGAATAGGTTCCCCCCCGGCCAAGTCCACCCCCTCGGATCCACCACCATTTGCGTCTTCATCATCGTCATCTCTAGGTAAGGGTTCAGTTTCTTTTTTTTTTTATAATTCTATCAATTATGCAATCATCTTGTAGCCTTTCTTATTCTTTAGGAACATCATCGTAATCATCTTGTAACCTGAAAACCTGTTATCCAAAGACATGAGATCTAGAAATATTAAAAGTAAAAAGCCAAAACTGAATATGCTCCAATAGGTGGCTAATAGACCAGACAGGGCAGGGATTGTTAAGAGCCAAAATGCACTTACCTCATAGATTCACATAGAAACGGGCAGATGATGGAGGCGATTCATGCAGGAAAGTAATATTAAGAAACATGATGTTAGCGTTTATCTACTTTTGCTTCAAGTCCTTGGCTGTTTGGTTATTGGGAAACAGAGAGAATGGTAGATATTGTTGTCATTTGGGGAACCTCTTTAGGATTTATATTAGGACATAAAGTACATATGGTTTAGTGAAAGGTGTTTTATAACATTATATATTTACAATGAAAAATATATATCAAAATCTCAAAGTGTAATTTTCTTTATTTTTGTAATCTCTGAAACTGCAACTTTCTCGACAAAGTATTAGATTTCAGAATCTTTTTCTTTCCGGGAAAAGAAACAAGAACCAGCATTTTTGAGGTCATACGCAAGGTGTTCGGTAAAATGCCCCCTTTGGTATTTTTCGTACTCTGGCCTTTGGTGAAATATGCATGAGCATGTAGTTAGAACATGATATTATTGTGATACTGTGAATTTCAGTCTTCCCCAGTTAGGTAATATCTGCATGATTTCAAGTACAACTTTTCTGTCAGATTATACCATTCGAGGGGTTGGGGTTATTTTTTGTTTTCCATCTAAAAAGCATTCATTTTTTTCATTTGTAATGAATTACCATTACTACCTGCCTGATTTAATGTGCAATTCGAGCACTTCCATCTCGTTTCCATCAAACCCTTCTTCACCCGGAGAAGAAGAAGGTTCCGGAACAACTTCTAGACTCACAAATCGACCTTCTTCTAGGGCTCTTGCTTCTTCTTTCTGGGTCCGTTTGGCAATTAGAATATCAAGAGCAAGACGGTTTACTTTCTTAAGAAAAGTATTCCACTACCAAAATGGGCCTAGATCTGATCTCGAGTCTAATCCTTTCAATTCCGGTACTTGGATGATGCTTGAGCTTATTGCTTTGGTTATTCAGATAAGCATTCCTCATTTACAATTGCAGTTTCAAAGAGGGAAATACCTGTTTGGCCTATGAGAGTTTGGATTGTTGGGTATGATATAGGATGTGTTCTTAGTCTCTTACTACTCTGTGGTCGGTATAAGTATCTTCCTTTGACCCGAAATGATGGTTTTAACCTTGAGCAAATTGAGCAACAAAGGAGCAACGATGAATCAAGGTATACATGCTCTGCACTTTCAATTTTCTTTTTATCATGTTTGCTTTATACAAATATTAGTCATTAATACTTGCTCCCATGAGCTCACTCCAGGTAAGAGAGGTGAGATCTTTGCTCTCTTCTATGATATCCACTTTGGAATCAAACTTGGATGGGAAGAAGACAAGTACCTTGTTGACTATGACACTTTTTGAGATTACATTTCCATGTATGCACGGAATGCACCATGACTATGACAAGTACCATGTTTGCTTTATACAAAGCGCGGTTCTTTACGCTGCTAAATGACATTTGCTGTCCACGGAATGCACCAAGTGCTACTAAATTGTGCCGCTACAGTAAATTATTTAGTGACACTTTCTCACTTTAGCGGCGTGTTTTTAGTGTAAAGGACCTTTTTTTCATAGTGACTACTGCCGCTCCACCTCCATCATCACACCTTTGTCTTTGCTGCTGCCGCTCCACCTCCATTACTGTCGTCATTGACGGGGTGGTGGTGTAGGTGTAGAATCCTCAAACTCAAGAAAATGGTAATAATAATAACAATCTACTTCCCTAGTATATAATTACATATGTTCATGGTGGTGGAACCTCCATCCCTAGAAATGGATATGCACGTCTTTTAACGTAATCAGTAATCAACGAGCTTCAAGAACGGTAAAAGTTAGGTCATTTGCAGAATTAGCTCCTTCACTGGTAGATGGATCTGTTCCGTGATTGCAATTATAGTTTCTCTTTATAATGAATGCAGGCTGTTTTGGTGTCGGAAGTGGCACGTCATTGCTTAACATGAACACAACTGCCGACATTTTGGGTCGATCAGCTGCCTGCTCCTGCACGCACAACAGCCCAATGTGTACATATCTTACAATCTCACCATAATCGGATTCATCCAAGGTTGTGTCAACTATTTCCATTCCTCTCCCTTCTTTCCATAACTTCCAAACCTAAAAAACTCATACCATTTATAATTAGGAACCTAAAATCAAAGACATAGACTTATAATAACATAGCTTTCTTTAAAGAGATTATTATAAATATTTATACTTTCCTATGTAAGAGATATCTGAATCAAACATTTTAGACTTTGATATCATGTATTGAGATAGGGATGTTAACACTCACATGTCCGACTAGATTCAAAGATGATTCGTCATGGTAGTAATTGCTGTTCTTTCTACCAGTAATGATCTCTAAGAGCAAAACTCCGAAGCTGTATACGTCTGACTTTATCGAAAATAACCCTTCCATAGCATATTCTGGAGACATATAACCGCTGCAATACCCATCAAATGGTAAGAATTTGGTCGTCATACTTATGCAATCATATCGATGGCAAAAATCACTGTAAACAAGTTATGATTAATTAGCTTACTATGTTCCAACAACTCGAGTGGTATTGGCTTCCATTTGATCCCCTCCGAAAATTCTTGCCATGCCAAAATCTGCTATTTTGGGGTTTAAATCGGCATCTAGTAGAACATTGCTCGCCTTCAGATCTCTATGAATTATTCTTAATCTTGAATCTTGATGAAGGTATAACATTCCACGAGCTACACCGATAATGATCTCATAACGTTTTTTCCAATCTAAAAATTCTTTTTTTATTTCATCAAAGATAAAAGAGTCCAAGCTTTTGTTAGGCAAGTATTCATAAATGAGCAACTTCTCTTCATCTTGGATGCAAAAGCCTAAAATCTTGACCAGGTTTCTGTGTTGGAGTTGTGCTATCAATGTTATTTCATTCTTGAGCTCTTGTATTCCCTGCCCTGAATGCTTACTTAGTCTTTTCACTGCTATTTCTTTTCCATCATAGAGCACTCCCTAGAATCAATATTAGACAATAAAAAAATTAGCTATATTTATAGACTAGCACATATGACTTTCAAAAACATAAACACATTTGAGATCTTGTCTTATATTCGGAGTGTCTAATATATGCTCTAGCATGCGGTCTAAACTCTTAAACTAAAATTCTTAGAGAATTGTATATCACTAAGACTATAAAATGTAAGCTTTAGAATTGAGCATGTATGGAATTTGTAGAGAGCTGGGTATCGTATAATGTACCAATTAATTCAGCTGCATCAACACGTACGTATAAATCTTGTTGACCCACAGCAGCACCGTACGTCCTCGTATCCATCAAATCCCCGTGCCACATCACGCACCCAGTTCCTCCCCCACTGTCATCCGCACTCGTGTAACCCACGCACGAACAATTCTTCAAGCACTCTTCCTTACATGCTTCCAAGCTCATACTCATGTTCACACGCGCCACCGATGTGTCGGGCACCTTCACTCGTGACACTGTCACAAACCCTTCCCCACTTCGACACGTGGATACATTTTGCTTCCTCACACACCCACTTGACCCGTCTCTCAAGTACCAAACTCGGGGCGACTTGGGTTCGAACCCGGGTAAGCACGTGCACACAAATAACTCTGTCCGGTCCGGGTCACAATTGCTATTCGGACCACATTGACCGCACTTGTCACACCAGTGGACCGGGGCGGACCAAAACTCAAACCATTTCCCGTCCTGATCGTCCCACCTGGACCGTCGGATGAATCCGGATTCATCCAACACCTTCCTCGTAATTGAGTTATCAGTAACACCATATGATGTAGATACTTCACTAATATTATCCACATAACTAACATTAATTATAAAGTTAGGTGCCATCTCCGGCACGCCGCTCCATCTATGTCCGGTCCAGGGCCCACCCCGCCACCATGGAGACCGGCCATTGTCTACAAACAACTGAGGAAACCCGGTCGGATCAATTCTATATGTGAAACTCCCTGTTCCTGGATCATTGACGGCCTTCCAAGAAGTTAGGAACCAGTTAAATCCTGTTCGTCGGTCCAACCCAAGTTTCATATACGGGATTTCTCCCGTCAATATGTTCGTGGCCATAGACAAATGAAAACGTGAATGCTGGATTGACAGGTTGCCAATGGAGGAAGGAAGTTGATGATTAACCATAGAAAAAGTTCTCAACTTCACTTGTTAGCTGATTGGTTTCAAGGTTCACAAACCAAATCTTTGAAAGCTTTTTTTTTTTTTTTTGGATAAATTAAAATAAAATAAAACGAGGATATTTAGTTGTACTAAATATCAAAGTCTCAAAGATTAGCCACATGTAGGCTGCAAGAAAATTGACAAGCATGCACACCGCCGACATAAATCTTTCAGTTATCTTATCATAATGTTACGGTTTAACCTTAATTAATCTAATTAATTACTTTATTGCCACGATGCTGACTTTCTTGTAAGAGAATTAAGAAGTTGGAAGAAGATGAAGGTCGAAAAACAGAGGAAGTAATATGTATGCTGTCGTGAAATGCTTACTGCATAAGCAATAAGTATGTTGTCGCGACCTGCTTACTACATAATGCAGCAAAAGCTTGAATATATTGAGACTTTTTCTTCATCATTACAAAGATATTAAAGCCATACTACAAATTTGATTAAAACAACTAAAGCAAGCTAAAGGAAAAAAAAACAAGCCAAAAGGCATGTTAATGGCAGTAAAGTCATGCTGCTGAAGCAGCTTTTTGGCTGATTATGGACCAACGGACCAAAAAGGATTTATCAATCGAACTTTTTCAAAAAACGATCAAACAAGTTCACTAAAGATGATCAACAATGAGCAAATCAACTTGAACTCGGAAAATAGATCTGTTGCCTGATGCAGAAGCAACAACAACACCAAAAACCAGCAAGAACACCTTTGATCATAACTTGAAGTATATAGCTCCAAATGAGATGAAATCAAAGCCCACAAATCATTATTGAGATGCTGAAGCTTGATGAATTGGAGTCAACAAGCTTCAACTAATAGATCAAAATGTCAACCTTGAATCAAAAGAGAGAAAATGGAGTTGCCTAGCAAAACAGTTCATTTCTAACACTCCTTCTACGAGTAACTCCTAGTCTACATACACTTAAAGAACTCGAACTTGTAGTTAGGAAGAGCTTGGTGAATATATCTGCATCTTGATTTTCAGAAGCACAATGCTTAAGCTTAATCTCGCAATTTTTTTTAATCAATTCTCTAATAGCATAGAACTTGATCAAAATGTGTTTAATTCTTCCAAACTGAATGAGATTTTTTGAGATGGCTATAGCAAAATTGCTATCACAGATAATAGTGGCAGGATTATCCTGAATGAATCCCAAGTCCCTCATGATTGTCCTTATCCACACAGCCTGATTTGAAGCTAGGGGAACAAATATTTATTCTACTTCAGCCGTGGATTGAGCCACCACTTATTGCTTCTTAGAGCTCCAACAAAAGATCCCTGAGCCCAAAGAAAAACAAAAACTACCAGTGGTCTTCATGGCGTCCACTGATCTTGCCCAATCACTGTCAACATAACTATGAAGATTCAATTCTATCTTCTTGAACCATATACCAACATTTAAGGATCCTTTCAGATATCTCATAATTCCTTTTGCAGCACAACTGTGAATCTGAGATGGAGCATGCATAAACCTTGATAGTAAACAGGTTGAATGCATAAGATATGGCCTTATAGCTGTCAGATACATAAGCCCTCCAACTAAGCTCCTTAAGGTAGTTGAATCTAATTTTCTAGAACCATCTGATTTTGAAAGATTCTCTCCAGTAGCCAATGGGGTGGATACATGTTTCGAATTCTCCATCTTGAACTTCTTTAACATGTCCTCGACATATTTTTCTTGTGATATGAAAATTCCATAAGATAATTGATGAATTTTCATTCCAAGAAAATACTTCATTTTGGCAAGATCAGTCATCTCAAACTCACTCTTCATGTTTACTTTGAAATCTTCCACCATGTTCAAATCACTACTAGTAACCAAAAGATCATCAACATAGGAGGCAATCAAGGATGATATACTTGAGTTGGAGATATAGAGAGTTTAATCGTTTTCACTTCTCTAAAAATTCTTGCTTGACAAATAAGAGTTGGTTTTATCATTCCATATTCATGGAGCTTGCTTCAATCCATACAAGACTTAGTGAAGCTTGTATACTAAATTCTCCTTGCCATCTACAATGAATCTATCAGGCTAATCCGCATATATCTTCTCATTAAGATAGCCATTGAGAAGGGAAGACTTCACATCGAGCTGGAAAATAGACCAGCCTTTACCGGCCGCAATAACAATCAACTGTCTAATTGCATCATGTCTTGCAACTAGAGCAAATGTATCTCCATAATCAACCCCTTGTTGTTGAGCATATTCTTTGACAATGAGTCGGGCTTTATGTGGAACGTCCGCCCTACTAGTCATTTAGTTTATCGAAATATCTTTGAGAAAACATGCATATCTAGCAGGTGCATTACTTTCTAACTTAACTTTAAAATCTTCTTCCAAAAATAACATAATAATTTGAACTTTTATAAAATATTGTAATATAACTGAAATCTTTATCATAGGAAAATAAATCCCAAAACTTTTAAGCAATAACTATTCTTTTCAATATATATATATATATATAAGCTTTTCCGAGAGTTGTTTGAATTTTCAATTCTTTTTTTTTTTTTTTGCCTTTCCACAATCTCACAAAATTGATATTCTTCATTCGTCCGATCCTTAGTCTACAGCTTAACTTTTATAATTCCTACAACACAAGAAAAAATTTATATGAGCTATAAGCTCAGTAAGCATAAGTTCCTACTCACATGTATTAATCTTTTAATGATTATTATAAATTGATGATTTTATGACTTATATCTCGCATGCATGTTTTACTATCCTTTTTTTTATGCTTGGGGCCTTGAGGATACTACCATCAATATTTCAACTGATATATAATTAGTGGTTCGCTTTAACCATTATAACGATACGCTATGATATTTTCTTTAGAATTATATGGGTTTCTTTATGATCGACAATCTATCTTTCTTGTGACCCGGCAACACATCACTTTAATGTTATGCATATGTATGTTTATGATCTTTATTTATTTTAGCATAACATTAACTCCGTTTAGATCGGAAGTATGAATATTGATGCATTTAATCGTAGCATGTCAAAGCTTATATTATCCTTAAACTATCATGTTAAATTATGTTCATACGAGTCATGATCTCATTTTTTGCATGTTAATAAGATCATTTCATTTCCACTTAACATGCTATATAACAATAATAATTCTAATATTAACATTAACCTTAACATAATAAATATTATCTTCGATTCATCATATTTATTAACAATTATACTATTCTCAAATCAATATAACAATTATTCAAATAATTTTAGCATCCCAACTGTAACGCCCGCCCTACTAGCTGTTTAGGTTATCAAATACTTTTCTTAGGAAACATATACAGCTAGTGGGTGCATTACTTTTCCTTTTTATTATAAAAATTTTTGTTCCTTAAAATTAACTTTATTTCCAAAAGCGGTTTGAAGGATATACCTAATAAATTGGAAAATACAGCGGAAGCCTTTGTCATAGAAAAGAAATCTCAAAACTTTTTAAACACCTTATTCTTTATTTGAATATACATATAAATAAGAAATGCAAATTTTTAAACTCATTGCTTACAGAGGTCGGGTCTCATATGTACAATCTCACGGACTGATAGCCTCCATTCATTTGTTCCTTAGCTTACCGCCTTACCTTTGTAATTTCCTACAACACAGAGTAGACATCTATGAGCTAAAAGCTCAGTAAGGATAGTGTCCTACTCGCATTGCTATTCTTTTATGATTATCGTGAGTTAGTGCTTTTATGACCTATATCTAACATGCATAAACTCCTATCATTCTACATACTTGGGCCCTGAGGATGCTACCACCGGTATGTCAACTGATATTTAATCAGCGGTCCGCTTATGACCGTTGCAACGATCCACTTATGACCTTTTCTTTAATATCATTGGGGGTCCTTTCTGATCGACAAGCGATCCTTCTTTTGACCCGGCAACACCTCACTTTAATATTATGCATACTTATTCTTTTTATTTATTTTAGCATAATATTAACTTCTGAAAATACGAACATATGCACTTAATGTTTAAAGTTTGTACTTTCATGAAACCATCATGCTATATTACGTTCATTCTAGTTATGATTCTTATTTCTAGCATAGTAATCATAGTATTTCACTTCTACTTAGCATGCTACAATTATAATCCTAACGCAGACATAACCAAGTCATCATGCTTAATAATTAATATTATCATAAATTAATACAATTATAACCATAATAATAAACCAACAATATCCGGGTGTTGCAGTGAGACTATACTTACAAAAATTAGTTGACCGGAGATTTTGACTTTCCTTTTTCTCTCTTTCCTTTCTTTCCCTTCCTTTCCTTTCTCTCCTTTTTCCTTTCCTCTCTTTCTTTCCTTTCCTCTCTTTCTTTCCTTTCTTTCTTTTCTTTCCTTTCTCTCCCTTTCTCTCCCTTTCTCTCCCTTTCTCTTATGTCCTCTTTTCATGCTTTTGCCGTAAACATCAAATGGGATTTATATAGTACAATCAGATATGCCTAAGATTGACACCTTATGTGGTGATTAAGCATATTGCATGACACGTATTATGATGAAACAACAACCATAATGCTGATGTTGATTAAGGTGTTTGCCAAATGGTAACAACGTGGCATTATTTTATTTTATTTATTTATTATTATTATTATTATTATTATTATTATTATTATTATTATTATTATTATTATTATTATCATTTAAACTTAAGCCCCTTTTAAATTTTAAAATTATAAAATGGTCCCTCATTATTTCTATTGTTAAAATTAGGTATAGGTGAAAATTAAAATTTACTAATAAGTCCACTTTAAATTTATTTTCCCACTACTATACCTAATCTAGAGATATTGGGGGATTACACCAACAATAAACAAACAAGCAATATCATTATGTTGTAGTGAGCCTATACTTACAGAACTTTATGAGATTGATAAATTGAAGACCCTAATTTCCATTTCTTCCCCTCCCTTTTTTCTCACCATTTCACTCCCTTTTGTTTGATGAATTTTCTTTTGGCCAAGAGGCCTTTATATAGCAAAGGGAAAGCTTTGATTTAATGACACCTAATTGGTCACTAATCGCATTCGCATGACTTCCTCAATGACATTTGTAAATTCAATTTCATGCATTAAGATGAGCTAATGATCTTTAATCAAATTATTTGACACCTACGGTGCCATGGCGCCACTTCTTTGTTTATTTTATTTATTTATTTATAATAATTATACTTAAGCGCTCTTAAATCTTAAAATTACTAAAAAAGATCCCATATTATTTTTATTATTAAAATTATATATATGTGAGAATTTAAATTTGTTAATAAATTCACTTTAAATCTTTTTTCCTATTACTATACATAGTTTAGAAATATTGAGGGATTACATTATGCTTGTTAATAGAACCATCTGGATTAAGTTTAACCCTGAATATCCACTTAACCCTAATAACTTTCTTCCTTTCTTGCTTCACGGACAGACTCCAAGTTCTATTTTTGTAAATCATGGAGATCTTCTCCTCATTTCTTGGTCCTAACTTTAATTTCTCATAGCTTCATCATAGCCACTTGGCTTTGAGATGGCCAAATTGCATCTCTGATATACATCAGTGACGCTTGTGAATCTAGGACTTGTTGGCTCTTCATCTCTGTCTTCATCACACAAATTTGCTGAGGTTGAATTTTGACCTTCTAGCAATAGATCGAGGCATCTTCTCCTTCTTCTGAGCCCCATTTTAGACTTGTAAATTCATCACAAGTAATATCCTTGTTTACAATGGCTTTGTTGGTTTTTAGACTTAAAACCTCGTAAGCCTTGCTTTCTACACTATAGCCAACCAGAATGCATTTTTCTGATTTCTTAGATAACTTATTTCTCTTCTCATCAAGGATGTGAATGTAGCATATTGAACTAAATACTCTCAAATTAGAGGCAGAAGGCTTGATGCTTGTCCAGGCCTCATATGAAGTTTTTTCATTAACAACCTTAGTGGGAAATCTATTGAGAAAATACATAGAAGTGAAGGTAGCTTCTGTCCAGTATTTCTTGGGCATTTTCTTTTCAAAGAGCAAGCTTCGAGTAATCTCCATGACTATTATGTTTCTTCTCTCAGCAACTCCATTTTACTGAGGTGAGTATGGAACTGTTAGCTGATGAACAATACCATTCTCTTCACATAATCTCTTGAACTCAACAGATGTGTTCGCTCTCTCATTATCTGATCTCAAGACTTTGATCTTTTTTTTTCTATTTGAGCTTCTATCATAGTTTTGAATTTTTTGAAAATTTCTATTACCTTAGATTTGTTCTTCAGAAAATAGATCCAACAGAATCTGATTAGATCATCTATGAATAGAAAGAAGTACTTGTTTTTGTTAAGAGAAGGAATCCTTATAGGTCCACACAAATCTGAATGAATGATTCCCAATTTTTCAGAAGCTCTATGAGCTTGATTTGCTGAGAACGACTTTCTTCTCATCTTGCCTAGTTGACAACATTCACAAACATTCTTCTACATCAGCAAATTTGGAATGTCTTCAACCAAATTTTTCTTGCATAAAGAGCTTAGCTTCTCTGAGATCAACATGACCAAATCTTTTGTACCACAACCATGTTTCATCCTCCTTGGTCACCATAGCTTTTTACTTGTCTCTTTTATAATTTAATGGAAAGCTATTGTGCTTAACTCTGACATTTGCAATCACCGTTCTTTCAGAGTCATGGATGATGTAGTGTTGATCTTTGAAGATCAAACAATATCCATTTTCATCATTGTCCTACACGTAGCAAGTTTTGATCCAAGTTAGAAACAAATAGAACATCCTTGATGAGTTTGATGCCATCATCTATTATGGCTGCCACAGTTCATATGCCTTCAACTTTCAACTCATCTCCATTACCAATTGTGATTTTGGTTCTGAGTGAGGTGTTGAGACTTTGAAACAAGTCTCTGTTCATATGACTCATGCAGCTACTATCAATGAGCCATTCTTCTTTACTTTTAAGGCTTCTTGAAACAAGAGCAATGAAAAGATGTTCTTCACCTCATTCTTCAGCTTTATTACCTTGTTGAGACCGAGGCTTTTGTGTGTCAAACTTTTTCTTTTTGCAATCTTTCTCTTGATGGCTATTTCTCTTACAATAGGTCCAGGCAGACTTATTTTTCTTCTAGCAATTCTTTTCAAAGTGACCAAGTCTTTTGCAAAAATTGCAAGTTATTTGCTTCTTCTTTTGATAAGAAGATCATTTTTAACTGTTGGCTAGATCATCTTTTTTCGATGACCTACTTTGCTCAGCTTAGAAAGCACCTTCTGAGAGAGCTTTAGCTCTATTGGAGTGCCTTTTCTCATGAGCTTCTAAGAACCCCGTCAGTTCACTCAATGTAAGAGTAGAGAGCTCTTTGCTTTCCTCTATAGCATCTACCTTGGAATCAAATTTTGAGGGTAGACTTACAAGCACCGTGTTGACAATGGAAATTTCTTTGACTCCCTCTTCAAGTATCCTCATTTGACTTACAATCTCATTTAGCTTGTCAACATAAGCCTAAACATGTTCATCGTATGTCATCCTCAATACTTCAAAGTTTCTCCTTGCTACAAGCAGGTTTATCAGTCTAACTCTTTTGGAGCCATGAAACTCTTTTTGAAGAATTTTCCAAGCAGTCTTGGCACACTTAATGCCAAGTATCCAGATATAAATTTCATTTGAAATGGCGGACTGAATCACAGTCATGACCCTATTAATTTTTTTACCTTTTCTCCTTGTCAGCCTTGATCTTATTCATCGCAAGGTGTTCATTCTCCTATGGTGCCTTGTAACCATCTTCTACAGCTTTCCATAAATCAAATGCAATTAAGTAGTTATGCATTTTGTCACTCCAGATATGGTACTCTTTTTCACTGAAAAAATTGATGAAGAAGGTAAGGCCACTTGGTTGGAGTTTGACATTGTTCAGATTTTATGGGTTTGAAGAAAGTAGACAAATTGATTTTGTTGATTCAAGAAATTGACTGGAATGAAAGCATTGAGTTTTGGATAGGTCCCTGACAGGCAGGCTCTAATACCATGTTAGAGAATTAAGAAGTTGGAAGAAGATAAATGTCAAAAAACAAAGGAAGCAATAAGCATGTTGTCTTACTACATAATGCAGCAAAAGCTTGAATATATTGAGACTTTTTCTTCATCATTACAAGGACATTAAAGTCATACTGCAAATCTAAAAAGATGTAAGCTAATAGTACAACTAATACTGATTAAAACAACTAAAGCAAGCTAAAGGAAAAAAAATAACCAAAAAGCATGTCAATGGCAGTAAAGCCATGCTGCTGAAGTAGCTTTTTGGTTGATTATGGATCAATCGACCAAAAAGGATTTATCACCATCGAACTTTCTTGAAAACCGATCAAAAAGGTTCACTAAAGATGATTAACAATGAGCAAATCAACTTGAACTCAGAAAATAGATCTGTTGCTTGATGCAGAAGCAACAACATCACCAAAAACCAGCAAGAACACCTTTGATCATAACTTGAAATATACGGCTCCAAATGAGATGAAATGAAAGCCCACAAGTCATAATTGAGATGCTGAAGCTTGATGAATCGGAGTCAACGAGTTTCAACTAATAGATCAAAAGGTCAACATTGAATCAAAAGAGAGAAAATAGAATTGCCCAGCAAAACAGTTCATTTCTAACATTTCTTTAACTAAATTAATACGTTGAAATCATGGTTGACTGAAGGAAAAACTATTACCGAACATCAAGCAAGGCTCGAGTTTTTCTAAGCGATGAAGAGACATGGTTCATGTCGGGTCTATCTTCCGGAGACTCACTCGCGCATGATAATCCAATAGTTATGACGGAAATCAACTGATCAATCTTCAAAATCTCACGAGATTCTAATAATCTATCATCCAAAATCTCCGTCACTTCATTTGGAACCTTGACTTCAACCCACCGTCGAAGATTCAATTCTCCTGTAAATATCTCTTCCGTAGGCCTTCTTCCTGTACACATCTCGAGTACAAGAACTCCATAGCTGTATACATCACCTTTCGTCGACACTTCCGCACCAAAACCATACTCTGCGTGTAAGCAACAACATTAATTAGTCTATTGATAAACTTTTTGACAGTTTGCAATGTACACATACTTTACATAAGAGTAAATAGTATTACCAGGAGCAATGTAGCCAATGGAACCCTTTAAACCGATGGTGCTAATACTAGTCGCGATCTGCAAATGAACTCGAAGCATTCTTGCAAGTCCAAAATCTCCAACATGAGCAATCATATCTTCATCAAGAAGAATGTTACTTGGTTTCAGATCGCAATGCACTACTGGAGTTTCACATTCATGATGAAGGTACTTTATGGCAGCTGCAACATTTATCAATATATCTATTCTTTGCTTTAGACTCAACCCAAAATCTCTTTCACCTTCTTGTTTGTTGTGAAGCCATGTCTCTAAGTTTCCATTTGGCATGAACTGAAGCACCATCGCCTTGAAAGTTGGATTTGAGCAAGCACTAAGAACCTTAACTAGATTCTTATGCCTGATGTTTCTCAAGGCTTCACATTCTGCAAGAAAGCTCTTGAGAGCACCGCGTTGATCCATGTTGAACACTTTAACGGCGACCAAAGTCTCGTCTCTCATGAGCGCTTTATATACCGAACCAAAACTCCCTTCACCGATCAAATTTGCTTCACTGAAATCACGAGTAGCCGATTTAAGATCGTAATAGGAATACAGTCTATGAGGACCATCAAATGATATCAGATTTGTCTCAGTCATCAATGTTGCATGCTTCTTCTTCTTCCTCTTCCTCATGTATGATGCTACGGATATGAAAAAAATTATGATAAATAGAGTTGTTGATCCTGCTGAGAGTCCTGCAATCAATATCTTCTTCATTTTACGAGAGTGACGAGTCTTTGGTTGAGAGCAATGTGGCAACCCTAGTTCAGGCGTCCCACCGCAAAGATTAGGGTTTCCTATTAGGAAAGTTGCTGACATGTTCAAAAAAATACCATCTTTAGGTACCTCCCCTTGAAGCTGATTGCTTGAGATATTTAACACTCGGAGATACAACAGACCTGCTAGAGAAGACGGGATAGCACCCGATAATTGATTATAGGAAAGATCAACATACTCAATACTCTGTGAGTGGGCTAATGTGTTTGGAATTTGTCCTTGAAAAGAATTTCTAGACAGATCCAAATAACGAAGACTTAAACAATCTCCTATTGTGGAAGGAATGCTTCCTATGAGCTGATTGTTGGAGATGAGTATATATTCAACCATCTTGAAGCTTCCAATTTCAGAAGGCAAAGTGCCCGTCAGATTATTTTCTGAAATATCTAGAATGAATCCAGAGTTAGGGAAGTCGAAGATCTGTATCGGTATGTTGCCACTTAAGCCATTTTGATTGAGCATCAAAACGTTAAGATGTCTACAATTCCAAAGACTCGTAGGGATTCTTCCGGTTAATCTGTTGACCCTCAAACTCAATTCACTGAGTTGACTTAGATTTCCGAGCGTTTCTGGTACTGAACCGGATAGAGAGTTGTTACCCATCTGTAATTTTTGGAGCTTTCCAAGTGTTCCTATGGAAGAAGGAATTTTACCGGTCAAGAAATTTGATTGCACATCGAAGGAAATCAGGTTTCTGAGATTGGCTAAACCTTCAGGTATTTTTCCGTAAAACTGGTTATATCCTAAGAGAAGAATGTGAAGTTTGGTCGATAGGTTGCCAATGGAGGAAGGGAGCTGTCCAGAGAGGTAATTTCCAGCCAGAGAAAAAACTTCCAGAAGAGATGAATTTGTTAATGAAGAAAGAAAGCCTAAACCATGTTCACCCTCGCTGCTTAGCATGTTCTTCTCCAAGTTAAGGTACGTGATCGTTGCAAGGTTCCAAAGTGAAGGAACTTCCCCGATAAATTGATTATCAGCTAGTTCGAGCTCTTCAAGGTTAGAAGCATTGGAAAGGGATGAAGGTATACTACCATGCAGCAAATTGCCTCCCGCATAAAAGAGTGAAAGATTAGGCAATGACGTAAACATGTTAGATGGGAGCTCCCCTGAGAGTCGATTTTCAGTCGAGGTTAACACTTTTAAGGATGATAAGTTGAAGATACGAGTCGGAATCTCGCCGGAAATACTGTTGACTCCAAGTAGTAGAGCTCGAAGACGACTTAAATAGCCAAGTTCAGTTGGGATTGAACCCGTTAAATTGTTTGAAACTATGTTTAAGACAAGTAGGGATGAAAGATTACCGAATGAAGTAGGGATGGGGCCAAAAAGCATGTTCACCGATAATCTTAAAATTTCAAGTTTTGACAGGTTTAGGCCTAATTGGAATGGAATTGTTCCATCAAGCTGATTGACTGTTAGATCAATAGTACGAAGCCTAGAACAACTACTTAAAGACGAAGGGATTATGCCATGGAAATTGTTGGACGATAGATCTAAATGTTGTAACCGAAAAAGACGATGAAGATCAAAGGGGATTTTTCCGGAGAGCTCGTTGAGGCTCAAGTCAAGAACGTGAAGAAAAGAAAGGTTACTAATGTGGGAAGAAAGTGTACCTACAAGAGAGTAGTTTCCTAGAGTAAGACGTGTAACTCGGTGGTTGATGGGATTGCAGACAACGCCATGCCATGTGCAAAATGAAGTAGTCGTGTTTCGATCATTCCAAGAATCAAAAACTCCATTGGGATCGCTTGTAATAGAGGATTTGATCGAAAGGAGGGCTTCTAGGTCTGTTGAGCTGTTTAAACGAGCAAGAGAATGGGAAAGAAATAGAAATGGAGAAAGATACAAGATGATGCTATAGATCGTAAACTTCATGGTTTAGAGTTGGTGTATTATTATTTGTGCTCTTCTCGATGGTTGTATAGCATAATTTATAGTAGCAATGTCGAAACAGAAGGGGGCCCCACTTTCGGGTTTTTTAATGAATTATTGATCAAAAGTATTAGTTAGTGTCGATCATTTTCTACCGGGAAACAGAAAGTCATGTTTTTATTCATTGTCAATTTGTTCAATGTTTTTTGAATTGGAAAAAGTAAGATAGATTTACTCCTTTAATGATGAGATTTTTTTTTTTTTTTTTTTTTTTTAGTACACATTTAAAAATTTTCAAAACCGTAATTATTTTCAAATTATGAATGTTGCTACTATGTCTTCTGGATTAAGTCATAGATTGCTCAAATGGATGGTTCCTCCCTTTTTCAGAATCAAGGCAAATATTGATGGAGCGATCAAAGGACACTCGAGTATCTCAAGGGTGGCATCTTCTCTAACAAGGAATCATCAAGAAACTTTCATTCAAACTCATGCAATGTGTTGGGTATTACAACTGGTATGCAAGCAAAGACTCAATCCCTCTTTTGATGTTGTGAAATTTGTCATGTACATAACCTTCATAGAGTTTTAATTGAATTTGATTCATTTTACCTCGGATACATGATTGCTAGTATATTTAAGGTCCTTCATATTCTTACAGGCAAGATCACACATATTCGAGCATTCATATTGCCGATTTCTTGATTACGTTATTTCTTGTTTCTGTCCTTAAAAAAATGAGCAGGCTTTGACGACTGTAAAAAGAAGAAGAGAAAATAAACAAAAGTTAAGCGTAATGAAGAAGTCGGTGGAAAATGATGAACATGGGGGAGGAAGAATGAGAGAATTGATTAATTAATATTATCACGTCTGTTTCTTCTCTGCTGTATTGACCACGGCAGGATGCTCAAAACGATAATTGCATTCATCATTCTCATACTTGATTACCATCCATTCAAGTCGGAAAATCTATTGCCGAAAAATTTTAAAAATTAAGGGGATTTAAATGTCGGAATAGGTTTGGATTCTGACGGACCTAATCTTTAGTAAAATATAATTATAAATACGAGTGATGTGAGTGTGTCGAAAAATTAAAAATAATTTTCACACTATAAAATAAAATAAATATATATTAAAAAAATTGATCTAACTTCTAACTAAGCGAGATGATTAAAATTAATATAGATCCGACTTTTTTTTTCGACGATCTATTGATGAATAGATTAAATTAATATTAATAAAGTAAAATGGTAATAAATGAAAGCAGAAGTAAAGATTGAAAGATGAAAATAAATGAATAGGTTAAGAATATTTTAATAAAATGACAGACTTAAAAGTAACGGATTTAATTTATGGGAAGAAATTAACTTCAAATGAGCTATATTCCTATGAAAGCGATAAATGATATATTTTAATCAGGTAAAAATTTAGTGCTCTAATTACTAATTTCGAATAATTAATCTAAGAAAAGAGATCATTCCCAAAAGAATCAATAAAAGATAAGTGTCGGAAGACCAAAAGAATTTTGTTAAAGCTTTGTGTTTGATGATATATTTTTTGGGTGATCGAAATGATAAATTTTGCTTTCGAAGTTAACTTTCCCATCCTAATTTCAAGCACCACTCGCCCATTTCATGGGCCCTAACCTTATTTTTTGGTGGATGGTTGTTTGACTAAAGCTTTCGATTGAATCCAGTCGAGATTTAGTCTAGGTTCATTAAAACGACTCTCCCCCCCCCCCTTCCCACCAAATCCGACCGAACCCCGCTCTTTCTCCTTCATTTTCGACCGGACATTAGATGGTTGTGAGTGAGTCGACTTCCAACTGTTTTTTTAGGAAAAAAAGTTATTTATGCGAGATCTTTCCAGTTTTGGCAAATTTCGGCTGAAACTCATCATTTCCTCTTCAATTTCGGTCAGACTCTTGATAGGATGGAGAAAGTTTTGTTTTTTCTCCAGATGATTAAGATCACTCCCACCTTGATCATTTCTCTTAATCTATGGCTATCTTTTTGCCACCTTATCAATTCTTGTGAGCTCTTATTATTTTGAGAACACTCTCATACTTCACCAAATTAAATCATTTGAGATTTACTCGGTCGATCAGAGAATTAATTACTATTTAATTATATTCGATGTTTTAATAACTTGTTTTAATGAACGATCTTAATTAATCAATTTTAATTATAACCGATTCATATTTATTTTAAATCAATAAACCAATCATGTACCGATATGTGGATCGAAAAATTCTAACATCAACAAATGCTATCTTAATCTTTTTCAGTAAGTCGATGATAATGCATGTCAAAGAATTCAATACACTTATTGAGGTATTTATCTACTACATTCACTGTTAGTCAAGTGAAGTCCTAATATATATGCAAACAACTTAATAATTTTAATATCCCTTATTTAATTTCTGCTAATCACTAAGTGACGAACATAAATCCGAACCAAATTAAGATGATGAAATGATTCATTACTTTATCATATCATCAATTCATAATGCAAAACCGAGAAGTATCATATTTATTTGATCACTTTCGTTAGTGTTTTTATTCTAATCCAAACATATTTGCAAGCACTCATCAACAAACTCGAGAAAGTCAACGAAGTTGGAATAGGGCCCTAATAGTTGATTACCAGAAGCAAACAGACTAGAGAGACTGTTACGTTGAATAGTGATGGAGGCAAATGACCTATAAAATGATTGGAAGATAAATACAGACTTGCTAATTTGCTAAAATTGCCCCAAAAATCAGAAATATGGCCTACTAGTGCATTATCAGAGAGATCTAAATGCTATGAGATTTTGTATGGACCCAAGAGTTGATGTCATGTTGATCAACTGACAGCTTCCAAATTTCAATTGCTTCAATGACCTTAGATTGTTTATTGAGTTAGGTAATTCTCCTGAGAAGAAATTACTGCAGGAAAGATCCAAATTTTTGACAGAATTGCTCATATTTGTCGATGTTGTTAAATGACCGTTGAGTTGCTCATTCCATCAAAGATTGACCATTTGAAAATTTGAGAGGCTGAATATATTGGTTAGAAAATTACCTCCTAAACCCCAATCGAAGAGGTTGAGAGAGGTTAAAAGGATGAGAGGTTTATGAAACTTCTTAAATCAACCTGAGAGAAATCTACATAGTCGAGTACGATCTCTCTTATATTTGTGAGGTTATGAACGATCATCCTCCAACCAGCTGATTCCTCAATCCACACACCATAGTTGTAAGAGAGATCCAATGAAATCAATTATTACAGTTGGTACATTTCAGCAGGGATATCACCATAAGGAATGGAATTAGAAAGATTCAAATGTGTCAAATAGACAAACCTGCCAAACTGAGGTAAAATAGGGGAGGGATAGAAATCATTGTAAGCAAGGTTCAATCTCTGAAGGTGAAAAAGAAGGAAAAGGCTAGGGATGGATTTTACCGTGGAGCCAACTACACGACCGGTTGAATGGTCGCACAAACAGAAGCAGAAGCAGAAGCAGCTGGTACGAAAGGGAAGAAGAGGTTTGCACAAACTAGAAGTAGATGGTGTAATTATTCACCAAGAAGTCTTATAGAAAACAGAAATCAATGCATATATATTTGTTTAAGCTTTAGTTAATAAGATACAACCTAAAGAAACAGAATGAAAACTTTTGCATATTTTTCTACATGCTTTGCTACATAATTATATAGAGAATGACCAAAAGGCCACCTACAGCAATAACAAAGTATGAAACAAAAGATGATTTAACAGTAGAGTTGAGAGAAGGTGGGCCCCAGTTGATTGGGTCCCCCCTGCCAATCACCCTCTGATCCATCATCATCATCTTCATTAGGTGAAGGTGCAGTTTCAGGACTCTCGCCTTCGGACTGAATGATGACCCGAATAACCCGCTAAACAATGGCCCGGGCTCCCGCTTATGAAATATAAAACCTCGTTTTGGTCAAACCGGATGACTGTTTCCCCACCAGAAAATTTCTTTTGCGGATTTGAATCGATTCAGTCTCTGTAATCTGTGTAGTTCACTACCAATACTGAATCATTCTGGTACTTGAAATCTAGGAAAAACAAAAGCAAAAACAGAACAAAAAACAGGATATTAGTACTTAACAAGCTTGAAACTCTTCCAAATTAAAAGGTGGTTGTTTCATAATCTTACAGAGAGTGTCTCCAACAAGGAATCTGTATTCTGTAGCCCATAGATTGTAATTTTGAGTGTTGTTTTTGGTGGGTTTGATCCAACCTTGTTCATCACCGACTTGACAAGCTTGAAGAGACAAAGATGGCAGAAAGACATACTGACAACATGGAAAAAAAAAAGCAAGATGAGAGATGCTTCTTAGTGAGAGTGAAGACATAACTGGAATCTGGTAAGAGACAGCAAGATGAAGTGTACTACTATATATCCATGGCAGTTAACTGACCATTATTTTCTCCTTAACGTGGTATGACAAAGTGGAGATGGTGGTGGGTCCCAAATTTTGTATGAAAAGAAAAGACAGTAGTATTTGAGATGAAGTTTTTAATCCAACCACATAGTTCAATAATTTTGAACTCATGCCCCATTTCATATCTCAGTCTCTAATTTTACAAACAAATCTGCGGATCAAACTAATGAAAGAATTTTAAACACTACTCTATATTCATTCAATCTTGATATCAAACATAGGCCTTGGCATCTCCCAATCACCATCATCATCTGAAACAATATCATTCAAGGTTAACACAACCCCAGATGAAAACGTCAAACTCGGCTTCAGCTTCGGAACTGTCAAAGGCTCCACATCGTCATTCAATATTTGCAAAACCCGTCTCATAGATGGCCTTTCTGAGCTATCCGGATTAGCACAACTCAACCCAACAAGCAGCAACTTCTTCATCTCCTCTTCTACAAACTCCCCTTTCAATCTCTTATCGCCCGCTTCAATAATCCTCCCTTGGGAATGCAATCCCCAAACCCAATCTACCAAATTCACCATCTTCTGACTGGCTTCTTCCCTCTCTATAGGTCTCTTCCCACAGGCAGTTTCAAGCACAACCACTCCATAGCTGAAAATGTCTGTGTTTTCCGTAGCTTTTCCGTATTGAAGATATTCCGGTGCAAGATACCCCATAGTACCGGCTGTAAGAGTCGAATCCGGACTCTTATCATGATCCATTATTTTCGCCAATCCAAAATCCCCCAATCTAGCACTGTAGTTTCCATCTAGTAATATGTTTCCCGCCTTGATGTCTCTATGAATAACTTGCTGCTCACATTCTTCATGCAAATAGGTCAAAACCGAGGCCAACCCAATTGAGATATTATACCTATGAGTCCATTTCAGTAAGCTTTCTTCGCCCAATTCATGGTGAAGCAGATTATCTAGGCTTCCATTAGGCATGAAATCATACACTAGAAGCAGTTCATCTTTTTCAACACACCATCCTTGGAGTTGGACTAGATTCTTATGTCTTAAACAAGCTATGATTGATAATTCAGCAAGAAATTCGGTTTTACCTTCATGGGAGTGTTTCGATCTTTTCACTGCAGAAATTGTTCCTGAAGATATGAAAAAGGCTTTGTAGATCGTACCGAAAGCTCCATGCCCTATAATGCGGCTTGAATGAAACCCTTTTGTGGCAGATTTTAGCTCTCTGTACGTGAATTCTCTTGGCCCGGAAAAAACCTCTGCCTTAAAGCACTTTTGGGTTTGGAAGTTTCTCCATTTTCGGACTGAGATGTACCCGAAAACGGCAAGGGCTACACAGAAGAAACCAGGCCCAGCGATTGCAAGGCCTAAACCGAGCTTCTTGTGAAAACCAGTACTATTAGTAGAATTAGAAACAGGGATTTTTGGGCTTGGTTCTATAACTGAACTATCAGATACATTATGAGGACATAATCTTGGTCTAACCGGAACAAACCCGGAAACATGAAAGCTCCAATTTTGAATCAAATGCAGCTCAGTGCTTCCTTCAGTTGAACCCGAAAAGCCCACGTACATAAACTCTTTAAGATGGTCAGAAAGATCAATATCCACACTCAACAGTGGATTTTGAGGCTTAAAACTCAAATTGCTTAGAAATACCTTAAGATTTTTCTCATCGTTTTTGTAATCAATCCAAGCTGTAGTCCAATTCCCACTCTTCAAATCAATCCCTTGAGAAATCGGATTTGCTGTCTTGACTGAACTCAAACTCTGAACATCTAAACCCACATGATTATCATCCGGGTCATTGTAATTGAAATCAAGATGGGTATCAAATTCAACCGCTAAAAAATCGTGTTTGATCAACTGGGTTGAATTGAAAAGACCCAAATAGGATCTCGGTAGGCCAAGGGTTTGATTATTTTGGGAAAGGAAGAAAGTGAAGCCGTCTCCAGACGAGCTAGGGTTCACATTAGGGATGGAGAAAGAGAATCTCGTTGAGAAAGAGGAAGTAATGTTGGATTCCGAGTCGAAGAATCTGACAGGGTGGTTGTAGAATACAGCGCCGGAGCTTGAGGAAGGCACTCCGAGCTCTTTGGTGAGTCCGACGACGCCGTTTCGGAGATGGGAGTCGCCGACTAGAGTTAGGTTCCGGAGGTTGAAGGAGTGGAAGTCGAAACTGACGCTTTGGGATGAGACGAGGACTAGATGAAGTGGGCTGGTTAGGAAGGTGATGTAGAAGACGAGCATGAAAACAAGAAACTTTCTAGTACGCATTGCTTTCATTTCTTGGAAAAAAGATCGATTCTGAGAAAAACAGAGAGAATGGATTGATTGAAGAAGAAGAAGAAGTTTTGTTTTAATTTTTGGCGGTTCAAACGGTCAGGGAGCGTGTGGGTAGTGGGATTGAAGAGAGAGAAAGTATGGAATGGGTTTTCTTTGCAACGGTAATGAACAAGAAAAAGACATAATAGTATAATAATCTAATTTTATCTAATTAATTAAATTTATAGTTAAATATATATTAAATTGTGTTTCACTTTTTAAATATAAATATATTGCTCTAAATCATGGTGCATATGATAGATTTATTTCATAAGCAAATATTTTATATATTTAGTTCGATTATCTCATAAAAATAAATTTAATTTATATTCTTATATTTTCTTATGAAAAATAAAATAGTTCAAAAAATTATATGAATTTCAAGTTAGATTTGAAACAATCAAAATTCTTTCTCCCCTCTCCTTTTTCTTTTAACTCATTCTATTTATTCACATATCATTCTATTCTCATTACTATCCTGAAAATCGAACAAAACATGCCCTACAATCAATACATATATGTTCACTGGATTAGGAATCCAAGGCGAAATGTACAAAGTTTTTCTAAATAGTATGAAAGCTTCTTGGAAATTGAAGTGGAGTTTGGGTGAAAATTCAATACAATAATACAGAGCCAAAAAAGTAGCATCTGATATCTTCCCAAGTGAGCAAGCGGGGGGGGGGGGGGGGGGGGGGGGGCCTTACTAGTTACTAACATCCACTAATTCAAATATCGAAACATAATATAGCCGTTACAAGAAGATAAGAAAAGAAAGAATTTAGTGCCCACGTTCTATAGACTTTCTACTCCTAGGTTTGACCGAGATAAATTGAAGAAAGGTTTCCTGTATGTTTCTCAATCTGCGGTTGATCATTATGAGCTGTTTGGCAGATCATGATGAACTCTTAGCTAAGACTTATAAATGAGGCTTCATTAAACTTTTGAGTCTTTCTTTGACTAAAAGAGCACTAGTGTGGACCCACAACTCACCCCTTATTTGGAAGCCAAAACTGTAGTTTTGAGGATGGATGAGCTGATTAGAATGCGGTTTGAACTTGCCAGCAAACTCGAGTCTCCAAGAGATCCTAAGTATATACACCATCTAAGATTTTGCAGTCTTTCTGATTAATGCCTTCAACTCCAAGAAACATGCCTTATTCTCGGGACAAATCATCGAATATGCTACCAGAATTGTGGGATACGAAATTAACATTATTGTCAGTTTGGGTTGATGCTATTTGTGCTGATGCTTTCTCCACATAAGAACTGTAAAAAACATATTATCAGAAAAATTATCCCATTTGTTGGATAATAGTACTTGAAGGATTTAGAGCACGGGCAAGGATTTACCCTCATATATATTGCATTTGCTCTCAAGGGGGAAAATCACTTCTGGGTTTAATCTCTCCTGGGAAGAAATTGCCCGAGCTAGACAACTCTTACTGCATGAGCAAAAGAGAATTGTATGAATAATGAAGTGCTAGAAGCAACCACCTCATGTGCATTTACAATATCAGAAAGCAATATATTATCCAAGATGATGATGGTGAGTTGCCAACCTTGCCCATGAGGGAATATATTTACTATTTGGTACAGCATCATCGTCTTCATCGTCTTCTGCTTCATTGTCTGAAACTTTATAGGGAGAAATGTCATACGAATCTTCTTCAATTGCTTCATCTTCAATGCTCGTGACCTGAAAGAATATCTCAATGTGGAATCAAAGGAGAAAAAGTGCAGGACCATAAGGAGAAAATGTTGGCACTATCTATAACCAAAAAAATTAAAAAAAAACTTATACCTTTGGTTCATTTCCATAACCCCTTGCAGGTCCAGAGTCCTTGAAAACAGTGTTTGCTCCTGTTGTGCTGCTTGAGGAAGCGAAAGCAGTCCTAGATTCAACCTCAGAAACCTTCCCAAGGTTGCAGTTTCCACTCTCTTTTTCCAATTTTCTGGTAGCTTCTTCATGCTGTTCCTTTCTCTGATGTGCTTTTTGGTCCTATACCAGACATTCGTAGCTGAATATATCTGTCCTTTTTATCATCAGGAAACATAATTGAATCAAAAGGCATAATGTGTAACAAGGCATCTTACTTTGCATTTCACTTCCTTCTCATCTTTCTCATTGAACTCTCGCTGCTGCTTCCGTTTTTCTTCAACACGCATCCTTTTTCTGTCTTTCTCCCTCCTCTCTTCTTCCTCTCTCTGTCTTTTTTTAGCTACCATATCAGCCTCTTTCTTCTTTCTATCTTCTTCTTTTTTCTTCTTCTGCAACACCAACTGCCTCAGATTTTCTTGCTCTATTCTTGCTCGCTCAAGTTTCAAGGCTTCCTTTTTCATTTGGCGTTCATTTTCTTTCTTTTCTGCAAGACGTTTAGCAGCCTCGGCAGCCTCCAGGGCCTTTACCTTGATGTCCCTCTTCCCTACAAGAGACAAGAAATGTTTAATTTATAGTATCACAAATAGAAGTGACACCATAATTTTCAACATATTGGTTTTTTGTAAGGAATGAATCTGGGGTTCAATAAATATTTTACCTTTCACAGCAGCAGCTTGTTTTTGTTGAACAAGAGGAATAAAGGAAGTTACATTTGACACAATGTTGTTCTGCTTTGTTTCTCGCTCAGAAAGTCTCGGGCTTTCTCTTCTCATACTAGTTTGACTTGATAGCTTTGGCTTACTGAACCGGTCCCGCTTGACACCATTTGCTCCTAGAGATATACTCTGCTTCTCCTTATCCTCGTACTTCTCACTAATTGTATTATTACTAGGCTTCTCTTCAGTCCCACTATGAGTCCGATGGATACAAAATTCTGCTTTAACAGGTTCTGATGCAATACGATTATGATTTTCTGTAATGTCAGTAAGTGGTACTCTCTTGGCTGAGTTAGACATCAAAATCTCTGGGAATACTTCTGATACCCCATCTGTGTTCTCATTTTCTTCACTAATCGAAGGAAGCTCCACCTTTAAGCTACTTCTCTTCCCGGAACTGCCAGAGCTTGATCTGATTTTGTCCCAGAGCTTCCCAACTGGAGATGTATAAGGTTTCCTGATATCAAGGGCAGATTGACCGTTAGAATTTTGTAGGCAATCGGAATAGGACCTTCCGAGTGAATCTAAACTATAGCTTTCCCTGGCTTGCTTAGTGCTATCATCAAGAATACCACTTTTCATGTTGATTTCTTCTAGAAGGCCCGCCATGGACTTGTGCAGATTTGTTATCTTTTGCAACTTGTAAGTGTTTGACGAACATGATAATGGGGTATTCATGCAAGCAGATTTGCAAATCTGCTCCAATATGCTAGCACGTTCTATTATAGATTTTGATAGGTCCAATTTGTCAAAGCTGATTCTACCTCCGGCAATGGAATTCTGTTCATCATCTGAGTGCATCATGAAACCCTCATATACAGGCATAACCTCATCAGAATGAATCGTATCCAAGAATTGGACATCTGGAGAATCAATTGAGCAGTATTGATCACATCGTTCTAGATCATACTTTTTTTCCTGGATAGAACTTTCAGTAGAATTCACATGTTCCTTATCTCCTAGCACTAGCACATCTTTGAGAGGCATCGAGTCTTGATCATCTTGAATGATGCATGGGCTTCCTTTATCAGTTGTGGCTACATTCGAACCGGAGAGTCCTGCTTTCTCCATCAACCAAGGAAAATGTCCACCCGACTTTTTTATGAAATCTGAGACAAAAGACACACCTACCTCCTCATGAATAAAGGTGAGAGAGGCATGAGCATTTCCGTCGTGTCTTTCCATGTTAGAATCATCCTGTCAGGTATTATATTTCATGTGTCAAGGGGGCTCCAATAAAATAGGGGGAAAAAAATAATATATGAAGATAAGCACATTGAAAGCAACATAAATATTGACAAGGCATTTCAAAAGGCCAGTTTACTCCTTTCAATTGTAAGTAATTTCAGTTTATTTTATCTAAGCCAAGGTTTCAGTTACACGTGCAGAGTGCAATATAAAACACTGAACAAGTAATGGGCATTTGACTTATAAGAAGATTAAATGAAAGTCTATATCTATCTAAATCAGTATTTTTCATCAATATAACTTATCTCAACAGCAAAAGCACAATTTAAGTTTGCAACAAATATAAATGAACGGGAATAGCCCTCTAAAGAAAAGTACCTTTTGAACATCCTGCTTAGGTGAAGGTTCAGTCCTCTCTAACAAGTCATATCCCCTGTTGCGATGCATTTCTTTGACTGTGCTATCAGTTGCATATGATTGTAGAACGTCTGCCTCAGAGAATGTAAGGCGTTGAGCCTCTAAACCTGCTTTGACATTGTCTTCTCCATTCTTCAGTATTCCCTCTGCAAAGTTCCCATTGGTAAATTTTAGTGTCTCTTCCATCAAGAAAGGTGAAGCACACACAAAATTCTCAGGATCACCATCAATCTTTTGCCGCTTGGGCCGAGTCCCAAAATCCTTCACGTCAGAGCTAAAACCTCTTGATGTGATGGATTTCTTGGAAAACATGTGTTCAGTTGAAAGAAAACATGAAATGGCTACATCCTTTGGTGGGCTTAATTGTATTTTAGAGGAAACTTGCAATGTAATTGGGTGACCAAAAGGTGAAAAGTTCTGCTTCGAAGTTTCTTTGGTTTCTAATGAAGTATAGGGAGCTACATCCTCATAAACCTTGCGAGATTCTACAACTGATGATACACCAATTCCATCTGAAGTTACTTTAAACTCATTTATCTTCTCCTCTTGCACTTCAGATAAGTCTCCTGGTGCTTCTCTGACTTTGGCCAGATCTTTCTGGTTATCCAGCAAAGGCATATTGGAGAATGAAGTCAGACTGATTTGTTCACTACGAGTCATTACTTCATCTGGCATAACTGCAGGATCTAACAAGGCGAATGACTGTTCCTCTGATGGGGTGCTACATATTTCCTTTCCAGATGTTGAAGAATTAGAAATATCCTTCAATCCAGATACATCTGCATTCTCAAAATTGAGTTGTTTCGGCACGACAGACATAGTAGTATCAGAAGCAGAAGGTGACCTTGAGAGTGAAACTTCACGCCCAACACTAAAGCCAGGGGCATCTAAGTTGGGTCTCAAAAAGATAAACCGGCCTTCAGTTGGCCTGTCAGAATCAATTTCACTTCCTTTGATGGCTTCACCACATCTTTCAGGGTAAGGAGTGTTACTGGCATCAGTTAGTGGCCACGCCGTTTCTTGATTGTCCGACACATCCGAAAGCCTGATTCCTTCAACCCTATTTAACGACTTCCCGAGTGTGATATTATTACAACCGGTAGATCTGGACTTTGTTACCCGACAACCCAGAGCATTACTGGAGTTAACAGGCTGTGATATTTTTTCTGGGGCACAAGCAGTTTCCTCCTTTGAAATTCCACCAGTGTGCTCATGTGCAACATCTTCTGATTCTGAGTACTCTACTGAATTTGGTTTGAACGCTTCTAGATTGCTTTGAACCTGAGAGCACCTTTCTGCATGCATTTGATTATCCTGTGAATTATTAGATTGGTTGGTGGTAGAAAATTTTGGTCGTATACCGGTTTGAACGGAGTTTTCAAATTTTACAGCCAGTGGTATCCCTTCCTTAGTAGCGGCCAGTGACCCTATATTTCCAGAAGTACAAGCTTTCCCAGAGTTTCTTATACTTGAACATTCATTACCAATTGCAACACGTAACTCAATATCCTTTTGACTTGGCAAGGACAGCAACTGTTCTTGCAGACCCTGTGCAATAAAATGGTTAACAGCTCCCTTCATCCCACTTAAATTTGGAGGAGAAGATGATTCACCAGTGTACTTTATTAGTCGACCTAAATCATCTTTTGCTACATCTGACGAGCTATCCAGCTTTGAAAAATCCTTCCCATTACTAAGAGGCTTGCAAGAACTCGTGGAACCTAGTACTCCTCCTTGATAACTATCAATACCCTGTTCCTTACATTCAGTATCTCTTGCTTCGAATCTGCCACAACGTACATCAGAAAGATCAGAGGCTACAACCACTCTTAACTCATCAACAGAGATGGACTTCTGTCTAAGATGGTTCTCACCACCTTTGTTCCCAAAAGAGCCATCTAGCTTCAATAATTGATAGTCAAGGTGAGCTTTTTCTTTAGAACTTCTTGATCCTGTCGTTCTCCCACAAAATATATCAATGCCCTTTTGACTATTGACTTGGTTAGACTCCAGTACCCTTTTTCCAGCAGTGTCTCTGCAGTTTTTATATTTTTTCCCAGAAACATGAGAAGATGTAACCACCCTTAAATAGCTACTCTTCTGGCGAGAGCTTTTAGATCTTAAAATTCTTCCAGATAAATAATCGCTACCCTTTTTCTGTCCATTACTTGCTTTAACTTCTTCCAAGTTTTCATTTTTGTTATGAACATCAGAAGAACTGACCAAATTCATTTCATCAACGTGGCCTGACTGAAAGGAAGTAATAGAAGCTCCAATAGTCTCGCCATCATGATCAGTAATAAAATTGTCCCATGATTTGTGTTTAAGAGTTTTCTCACTATTACGAAGCTCCAACGCCTTTTGCCTTGACTTGGATCTTTGTAGCCTTGCCAGTGACAAAGCAGGATCCATGACTTTATCTGAGATTCCATATCCTTGATCTTGAGGAGACATAGGACTAACATTCAAGTCAGGAACACCATTTAAGGAACATCCTGAATTATTAACAGGAAACTGTAAGAAAGTCGATGGCCTTACTCCCACATCAAGCCCTCCATCTAATGCATCAACACTCTCAGATATACCATTACAAAGATCATAGTTATTGTTCACATCCAATGTCCTATTTTCCACAGTACACAGTCCACCAGAACAAGGGAGTGACGATTGCGGACATGAGAGTAGCACTCCCGAAACAAGATCTTCTTTATTCAAATCTGCATTTATACAAACGAATGTCAACGAAGCTAGTATTATATTATTCATACTAATCTACATGTAAGTGCTTCAATCACAGTGCAATGTGTCGCGCTGCATAAAATAATTTCAACTTTTTTAAGAATAGCAGTATTTTAAGAATAGCAGTACACACTATAAAATCTATAAAGCACCAAAACAACAAGTAATTCTCAAGTAGCTTTTTTGGATATATTGTGACTAGAATAATTTCTCATGTCGAGCTTAGAAAACATGGCCTAGAGTTCTACGTAGATTTGAAAGAACACTTAACAATACAGTTAAATGCACTCCGAACTTACCGACAAAAAAAGTCTGGGGAAATAGGTCAAGTTTGTTAACCATTTCCATAAGACTCGACCTTCTATTTCAACAAAAAGGAACCGAAACCAGTTGTTGGTGCAAATTACCTTTATGCTCTGATTCTTGGGACTGAAACTGAGGGTTCCATAGCCAAATTGGAGGGGGAATACCATCAATGAGGAGCTTCGACGCGAGATGTTGGTCGAAGAGATCGATTTGGTGCTTGGCCTGGTCGATGATCCACTTCTTCCTATCGAAGATCTGCACGAACAGCTTCTCCATTGCAGCCAGTATTCAGATTCTTGCCATGAAAAATTACCAGTCCTAGAGAGAGAAAGGGAAGAAGGTTTTTGGATTTGGGTTTTTTCGAATGGTGAAGACAGGGGAAAGTCGCTGTTAGCGGGGAAGGTAATTCAAATTTCTTTTTCGTTCTATTTTTTCTGTTCGTGATGTGAAATGTCAATTTTACCCTTTTATTTATTCTTTTAAAAAAATGTATTTATTCTGGCCATTTCTCCTTCGCCCCACCGTTCCTCTAAGCACCACCGTCCACCTCCGGCGCTCGGCGGCGGCAATAGGTATCCTGTATTCTTCTAATCGGAACCTTCTCTTCTTAATCCTTCAACTAAGTATTTCTCACTCACTCTCACCTACCTCCCTTTTTCTTCAGCTCAGAGAAAAATAATTATTAAAATTAAAAAAAAAAAAAACTGTTTATTTGATTCTGTGTTCTTAGCTGCGATGGACATCCCCTTACCTGTAAACAAATTAGCCATGGATTTGATCCGTGAAAAAATTCTTCCACCATCACGATTAAGTAAGCTTCACCTTGTTATAGATAGAATCAGAATTCTAGTCTAACTAGTCTTTATTTATCTCAAGAAGTCGACATTATAGACTACTGCAATTTCTTCTAAAAATTAGGGCTAAATTCTTTGCGGTCCTATTAGCTACTGGAAGCTTCAATCCTCCTACTTACATGCACTTGCGAATGTTCGGTTAGTAGTTTAAAATCAACATTCTTATCAGCTTTTCCAGAAATTAAATTTACTTGTTGCTTCTAAAAATTCGATTGTTTGTGCATAATAGAACTTGCGAGAGATGTATTGAATTCAGAGGGATATTGCGTTGTAGGTGCGTATATGTCAACCCGTTAACGATGCATACAAGAAAAAGGCATCTAGTTTTTCTTATAGACTTCTTATAGATATAGAGATGGTTTTAGTACTTCCTTGAATTTGCTTGTCTTATGTGAGATCTTATATCTTCCAAGCACTGTCTAAAGTTATGCAATCTAGCCTGTCTAAGTTCGGAATTCATAATGGTTGATCCATGGGAGGTGTGTAAAATTTCTCCCTTTTTTTATTATTGTATATATATCTTGGTTTAGATAATTGCATACTTAATTGAACTATCTGAGTTTTTTTCTCATCTCAGGCAAGTCAAAATGCTTTCCAAAGAACCTTAATGGTTTTGTCTCGAGTCAAGAATTCCTTAACAGAATCTATGCCGATACCGAAAGGTACTGTTTCTTCGATTTAAGTACACTCTTTTTATATAAATTTTTAAAGGTGGTATGATAATTTGATTTTTTTTTTTTTTTCTATGTTCCTTTTCTAGAATCACTTAAGATTATGCTTGTTTGTGTTTCTGATCTACTGGAATCTTTTGGAACTCCTGGAGTTTGGATTTGAGAACAAGTATGTTTTCAGTATTATACTCTTTACTGTATATTATTACATTATGTTTATATATGTGTGGGTTCTATATGATTTTGAGAGGAGAATTATCGTTTTCCAGATGGAGAGCATATGCTGAGATTATGGTATCGTTTGCATTCATAGAGAAGGACAAGATAACGAGAAAACTATTTCCGATGACGAAATTCTGCATAAGAACAGGGTACAAATGGATTTCGAGTTGATTATTTGTTCACAACTTAGAATAGAATCCTAGCTTGATATCTATTTCTTCTTGCAGGATAACATGAAAGTTGTAGATGAACTCATACCGAACCAAATAAGCTCCACAAGTTTATGGTAAAAACAGTCATCAGCTTATTAATCCCATTTAAATTTTTTCCTCTTAACTATTTTCTCATGGACTTCAGGGATTCTATATCGAGAGGATTATCGATCAAATATCTAACTTCAGATGAAGTAATCGATTATATCGGAAGACAGAAACTGTACATGAACCCGGATACGATCAAATGATATATAACCTCTTCACTCTTTAACATATATGCATAATGTACTCTTGATCGAAATCCATAAATAAGCCAGAAAATAGATGGTTCATTCAACAGAATGTAGTTTTCTTCAGATGGGCTAATCTGAACATAAACCAATTTGTCGGCCCATTAAACAATCTTATGAAACTAGAAATCAAGCATTACGATTAGAATAATGAATGGTCAAATGTCTTGTTTCATTCATTAATACAATCTTCTTCCATTATTTAAACTGACCATAAGGATCGAAGTTATTTCCCATACCATTCCCGGCAGGTGGCCCAGCAATAGGTCCAGCATTGTAATACAACCCCATAGCGTTCGCCGCGTTCGCCGCATCAAACATCCCTGTCCCCGGCACATGACCCATCAGATATCCTGGCACGTAAGGACCCATCATAGGAACTTGAGGCCCATAATCAACTCCCCTTCTCAAAATGGGCTGCTCCCCGCGAGTCCGATCATTCTCGGACTCACGGTACCGGTTGAGGAACAAAGTAAGCGGCTCGATATAATCATCAAATCCCAATTTCCCCATGGCCCAAAGAACATCCTCAGCCGTAACCGTTTTCCTTTGCTCACGCTGGCACCTTTCATTAGCCTCTCCAGTTATAAAGCTTATATACTCCGACACACATTCTTGAATCGTCTCTTTTGCATCATCGGAGATCTTTGCATGAGACGGGAGGATCCGACGCATAATACGAATCACATTGGCTATCGGCATGTATTGATCCTGTTCTCGCACAACACACTGCTGCACATGTTCGTTAACGTTGTTGTTGTTGTTGTCTGTTGAAGCCGTGATGGCAGTGGTGGCGGAAGCAATGACGATAGCATCGATGTTATTGGTCGAGGCTGAATTGAAATACAAAGTAAGTCATTAAATTCATAAAAGACAATGACAGTATCACAATCATATATTTTCTATTTATATTGAGTATTGACTATATATCTCACATAACAGTTATATAGTGACTCGAACGTTACGGATTATGGTTTACGGGATCTCATGTTTACGTTACGTTTCTATTCTCAGTCGTACTCGAAAGTATATATATAGATTGATATTTGAAATTATCCATACTATATAATCTAATGTACAAAAACGCATTTAACCTAGTACTATATAATCTAAATTGAAGAAACACATATTTTAGGAAGTTATTTATTGGGAAACATTAAGAATGCATATAGATGCATGAGAGAGAGGAGATATATAGACAAGACAATTAAGGAACAGTGTATATGTACATAAAAAGTTGGAAAGAGATTAAGGAAGTAGAGAGAGCAGAGCATCTTTTTCAGTTATATGTTGTTGTTTGTTTGTAAGTAAATGAAAAAGGCAGGCATGCATGCATGCATTTATGTTAAATTTTTTTTTTTTTTTTTTGAAGAAAGAAAAAATCCAAAATTTGCAGAAAGAGGTAAAAACCTAACCTAATCGGTAAAAAGGAAACCTTTGGGGAAGCAAACAAAACTACTTGGGTTTTCTCTCTTCTGAACCAAACCCTCCCCCATAGCTGTGGGTCCCCACTATAGCTGTGGGCCCAATCAAACCCCCCCCCTGTTTTTCTGTTACTTTTCCTTCAGATCCTGCAGCCTCCAGGTGCTCTAGTTTGCTAGAGACCAGAGATTTTTTTTCTTTTTTTTTTTTTTTTTTTCTCTCAGACAGAAGAAACCTCACTAATGTTTGGGTTTCAAGTTTGAACGATCTATATATATATAGAGAAATTATGGGTCATATATATACAAGTTATCTGTAGCGGATTTCAAAAGTATCAGGAATAGACTTAAATGATAGTGATGAAAAATATATACGATGTATAGAATTGAGAAGCCAATTTTATAAGGAAACATACGTTTACTGGAAAAACTTGAAGGAACAAAGAATAATCAGTTCATATAAGCTATCTTAAACATTCAAGAGAAGAAATTATGAGAAGAAGGTATATATATATGTATTAACAGATAGAGCTGATTCAGAAATCCTGCATGCAGAAAACTGAGACTAAAGAACTTCAAAAGAGAAAAGGAAGAAAAGAAAAATGCACAAGCATGCATGCAAACTAACAAAACCATATACTACAATATATGAAATCTTTGAATAGAAATAGACGGATTAAGATTCAAGATTCATAAATAAGAAGAGAACAATATACGTAGAGCAATTCTTAAGTAAACTCGGTTCACCATCAAACAACCAATCACAACCACAGTTCTTCAAATATCAGCTTCACATATTACATCATATTCTATATATAATTATGATAGATCATTCTACTGTAAACTGAAGCTTAATAAGAATCTCTCATACATATATACATCTGTAAGACATATATATATAGAGAGAGAGAGAGACATGGATCATCATCTAAACCTGAAAGTACCTGAAGGAGAAGAAGAGCTGGATTTTGCATGCCAGCGAGAACGATGTAACTCATCTCCACGTTCCATTTCCCCCTTCTCTCTGTCTTTCTCTCTTTCTCTCTCTAGGGATAAATATTAGACATGCAATCTATGTATATATATATATAAGAAGACCAGTAGGAGGAGTTGATTATATATATATATAGAGAGAGTGGGTCTGGTATGTTAGAGTTCCCAAGTGGCAAACCGGTGTTCTGACCGAGAAACCCAGAACAGCCGGTTTTAGCAGACACTCATCCATTGGATGTTATGACTGTAGCTGTTGTGCTAACCTGGAGAAAACAATGGTCAACCCAGTCAACCCTCTTTCTCTTCTTATCTCATAAACTTCTGGTTTTTTCTTTTTCATATTAAATTTGGTCTGTAATTTAAGGATTTGGTTTGGTTACGAGAGAGAGATTCATTTAATCCCACCTACCTTTATTTGGAACTCTCTTCCACATATCCTTTTCATTTATTCTCTTTCCTTTCTTGTACATAATTTCTCATTTTTTTTCAAATTTGAATTATACACTATTGCAATTTGCATGCATGCATCTCATATCATCCATCATCATCTTCATCCTCTAAGTCTCTAAGTCTATTTCCGATATTTTTAGATGATTCTCCAAACCATATATACAATATTCACTTAAATTATCATTTTCATTCAAATTTTCAACAATTTATGTCTCATTCTATATCATTTAAATTGCCCCAAATAATTTGTCTGCACCGGAAGCGATGACGTTTTGTCTTTCTATATGAGCATCACTAAATCCCATTTTGAGAATTTTGGAAAGGTTAGTTAAAGTTGGCAACTCTAATTTAACATAATGTGTCAATGCATTAGTCCCATGTAAGGGGTTACAGCTACATATGTTAGCACACAAAATTGACTCACCCTCTCTCTATATCTATATATATGCTACATACTGCTTGTCACAAAAGTAACTAACAATATCCACATAAACTAGATACTAATAATTACTTTGTTCAAGCTCTAAATTTCCGTTTGCATCTGATTCCCTTTGATCGTTTCCCGGATATTCTAGCACTGCCGTTAAGAACCACACTCTGTTTTTGTCTTTTCATATCACCATTGTTACTAAGAGAGTCAGCTTCTTCTAAGGATCTTGAGGTTTTGTTGTTGTACCTTCTGATGTTAGTCACAACGGCATATACACTGACCTCACCTTTCGGGTTAGTAATTGTCCTTCTTTCCACAATTGCATTCTGTGCGCGGCAAGAATCTTGTATCACAGATTCCCTCAGCTTGTGAAATATAGATTCCTTGTCAAGACTGAAATTGTCCTGAGAAATCTTCACACACACACACACACACACAAAAGGAATGATGTTATATAGATAAGGCTTGTTGTTTAATACAAATCATCCTTAGCACTATGTAATTCTTGGACTAAACTGTAGTTATTTTACAAGGTAGGGGTCCACCTGTGAATTTTTTTTTTTTTTTTATATAAATTTCCATCACAACATGTGGTTTGATCATCTCACCTGAAAATCTATGGGAATATTGATTTCGGCAGAGGAATAACGACAACCTTCGCTGAACTCGAGCCTAAGCACCAATTCAAATGATTTTGCTCTCACTGTTCTCCTGATTATACAAGTCGATCACAGGAATAAGACAGAATAGAATGTTAACCTCTTGCTCGATAATAACTAGTCATGGGACCTTTAAGAAATCGATTTATAAAAAAAACAAAAGAAGAAAACCTTTTTAGCTGGAATGGTTGCTTGTCTAGAAATGCTGCTTTATATTCATGATTTTCCAAGAAGGAAACCTGGTATGAAAGACAAAGGCACACGGAAATGGATAAATGATTTGGCATTATGCGGGATCAAATTGGATTTTAAACGCAAACTGGAGTTTTGCTGTTTTCATTGTGAAGTGAGTAAGAAAGTGAAAGAGGTTCAAGTAGTTTACCTCAACAAACTTAATGAATGGTAAAGGAGCTTTCTGCCCATGCACACTTGCTACCCGAAGGGTCCAATTGACATATCTTTTATCTGTTTAAATTCAAGTGAATGAGAAAGAACAAAGATGTAATTTCAGGAAAGCAGAATTAAAACTTGGATTTTTGTAGACAGAATTTTATTACCCATACTTAAGCCTTGAGTAAGAACAATTTCGAAAAGATCGATCCTAACAAATGGGGGAATTAGCAGGTTAAGGTGCTCTATGATTCCCGTGATAACCTGTGAAGTAGTTCAAAGTGAGAAATAGGCTAATCGTCTATATGTGTTGAATTGGTGGACATGGTGCACACAGCACGGGTAAGAAATAGAAACTGGAATTACCTTATCTACAAGGCCATGAATCACCAGGCTTGCTTTCTTGTCCTTTGGTGTTTTCTATAGAGGAAAATGGAGCGGGTTTCTTAGTAGGCTAGAGTCTTTAATGAGCGTTGCGAATATTTTTTTTCTGGTAAAAAAGGTATAGTGCCGTTTTTGGGCTACCTGAAGATTCACAATCACGATTTTGCCACCGCCACGGAGTGATTTCAGAGGCAAGTTGCAAGCAGGGGTGATCTGCAAACTGCAAACGGTAAATATTATCTATGACCATCAAATAAAACCATTGGGACTATTATTTAAAATGCCCGTTTGACACTAAAATTCAGTTTAGGATCACGGAATCTAACTACAGGCCCATAGAATATTACTAAAATATATTGACTTAGGGCGCACAGAATCTTATCTAGATTCTAATTTACTCAAATACCAGTTTCAACCAGTTTCCCAAAGAGAGCTTCAATGGTAGGCAGGAAGCTTGTAAAACTTACCTTGTCCCTAGACATAATACAAGATCGGCCATTTTACAGTGCTTCTCAGCTGGATTCATCTCCTTTGGAGGCAAAGCATCCTATACAATGGAAGTGAGAGATACTGAGCGACAGTGAGAGTGGGAGAGAGAGAGAGAACCCATGGCTTTAATAAAACTAAAGGTACCTCCCAATCAAGAACTGTATCCTTTAGTTTTGCTCCACATTTTAAGTTAGAACATCTACGAGATGTCTCCTTCAATCCAATAGTTTCCACCTCAAAATCCCGTAAATACCTTCACAAAACCAAAATAGAGTTGGAAGTGGATTTGGGGAAACAGATATTAATAGATTTTGAAAACACTTTATGAAGAGCAAATCTTACTCCATTCCACAAGAAGAGCAAGTTTCCATGAAGGTGTTTCCATGTAATTCCGATAGTTTCTCCCTTGATATTCCAGATCGGAGATGGAGGCCATCAATATTCTATGATAAGCAGTTATTAGTAGAATAGGAAAAAAAAAAAAAAATTTGAAATTTGAGAAACAAAAATGTAGGGACTAAAATATTAGGCACGTAAATAGAATCCAGTCTGAAGTTGTTTCTAAGTTAAAGGACTCCTTTTTCTCACCCAATTAGTTCGAACTCGGGAATATACAAAAGCAACCAAACTATTCAAAATATGAAACACGGTCCTGATATGCCTCATACAAATACTCACACACCATCTAGTTTTTACACCTTGTTTCAAGTTTCAACATTAGATAAACTTTAATAGCACTAGCTACTTACCCTCGCATCTAGATTAAGGACTAAGGATCAGGCTTTAAGTAGGACAGATGATAAATAAGTAGCAATTTCATAGATAATGTTGACCCTACCTGACTAATTACAAACTTCAAAATTCCAGCTTTCTCTAGTTCTCTCAAGGCCATATGAGTCAAGCTTGGCATCGCTCGATGAAAAGGAAGTGATGCTTCAGGCAAAGCCTTTCCTTCACGCTGAAGTAATCATAGAAGAATTAGAAAGCCCGCCACAATAGTAAAAAAATAAATCACTTTATGCTTGTTGTCTAAATGCAAAGGCAGGCTATATAAGATATGGGAGCTTAAAGCACATTATGAATTCTAAAAAATGATGTAATAACAGAATTAAAATGATCGAAAATGCAGCCTAATTTATTATAGATTCCATATGAAATGAAGACTAGAGTATATCATATCATACATTCCCATCTATTCTTTTGAAAATTGGAAATGGTAATATTCACCTGAAGTGTCCAAATTCCTTTTGGGCCTCGGAAATCAGGAATACCACATGAAGTAGATATCCCCGCACCCGTAAATACCACAAGATGCTTACTCTACAGGTAAGAAAACCAAACAGAAAAACCATAAATAATGTGGATGGATATAAAAAAAAAAAACCAAGATATGTGTACAACCACTAAAATGAGACGAGTGAAATGTATTATTGATCGGTCCAAACCTTTTGAATCATTGTGGCAAGTTGTTCAATCTGCCTTCCCAGAAAATAAAGTTTAAATTAGTATAGAACATTCACACAGGTAAGAATTCAAAAGAAAAACAAAATAAAATTCACCATGAAGATTCACAAAATATTCACATCATCTAAATGAAATTCATGTACTTGTATCCAACAATGAAGATTCAGCATTGCATGTTTCCGTCACAACGAACAAAATTAGGAGGCTTAAAAGTGGAGCCTAAGAATTAACATTATATAATACAAAAAGTTCACAAATTTCATCTCAACATCACCAAAATCATCCGAAAAAGGAATCACTCAGAAATCAGATCCCATAAATGAAGAAAAAAAACCAGTTCAGGACATGTAAAAAGCTTCAGAGAAAATCATCAATTTACTAAACTAAGACTTTATTTCCAACAATTTTGAAGAAAAAAAAAAAACCGGAGTACAAGACATTCTTTAACGAACGCAGAGGAACGAGGAAAAAAGGGAAAAACACAGAAGAGGAACAGTGAGGAATTGATAATGCGGAAGGGAAAATCCGACCTTTTCCTGCAAAAGGTGAGGTGGGTCAAGGAATTCAGTCATGCCCACTTGGCCCACATCTTCTATGTAAGAAAGCTTCTCTGCGTAGCCCAGAGCCATGGTGATTCTGCTGCCTCTGAAACCTCTCTGTCTGTCTGCCTGTCTCTCTCTCTCTCTCTCTCTCTCTCTAAAAAATTTATCTCCAGAAAGCTTGATCAGAGAGCCAGAGAGAGAGAGTTTTTGGTTTCTTCGCTCTAAGTTTTGCTGAAGACAGCATTATAATATTGCTTGTTTTAAGGAAATAACTCTATTCCTTAACTATGTGAAATTATACAATTACCCTTATCAATTTTCTTATTTCCTACAAGTAAAAATTAATAACAAAACGAGATCGTTTAAACGTAAGAAGATCTAACATGGAAGGATGAGGATTGTTGGAATTCCTGCATTGAAATCATATCATATACTTCTAGAACATATCATAGCATCGAGGTAATAAGATGTATAGCTAAGAGTTTATGAGTGATAATTCTAGATTACGTAAATAAATGATCTTTCACTAACAAAATTTAATAAAATAACCAAAATTTCAATCATGGTATTTAAAGAACAAACCTATTTACTAACAATAAGATAAATAAATTAAAAATTAAAAAATATATATATATATATATAATTTCGACCTGTTATATTACATGAAATAATTATAAAGTTATTAAATTTTTATCCTTTTAACTATTTAATGACTAAATTTATATTTTTCATTATAAGAAATTATAAATTTATTTAAAAATAAACTAAAAAAGATAAAAAGATGTTGAAACTTATGTCAAAGAAGTTCCGAGATCACAAACTTAGATCTAAACTTCGGAGATTTCTGTTAATAGAGTTTGAGCTTAATTTGAGCTCAAAACTTCTAGTAACGGAGGAATCAAGCTCGGAATCTCTACTAATAAGAATATTATAAATTATCATAAATTTATAAAATTTTGGTGGTACAAAAATCTAAGCATCGAGATGATACACACATCTAAATCTAATAAGAGTTTATGACCATATTTTAAGAAGAAAAACCAAAATTACAAAACATGGTCTCTAAAGAAACAGGTCCGTTTACAAACAATAGGCCCAACCCACAAATAACAAAAATTTTGTAAGAGCCCGCAATCGCTTTAACTTCTTGTGTTATATGATATATCACTTGAATCAATTGTATATCATACAATGTGGTTAGAAAAAAAGGATATACTAAGAAGAATTGTAAGAGAATCTTTTTGAATGTTTGTGTAGTAACTAAATCATCTTATATACTATTAAGTCATATATTTATATAGCGATGAGAATTTGAATTCATATATTAAATTTTGATACGAATAATCAAACATCTTGAAAGCTCGTCTTACCAATCAGTCGCATTGTAATTTATATAGCTATAATGAAATAGTATGAGCCTATATTTTGATTCCATCATGTATTCATTACCACTTTGAACTTAAACAAAAACTATAACCCATTTTCATATGTTATTTCCCTTTAAACCTTCATCTTTATTTCCCCTCTAATTAAAGCAAAAAAAAAAAAAAAAAGAAAGAAGGAAATTAGTGAAGCTAGCAGCAGAAACCGATAAGCTAGCTAGGTCTCTTAAGCTTTGTTTCTATTACGACAGATGTTCTGCCATGCGGCATTCAATCAAGGATTTCAAAGAAGAAAAAACACAACCAACTATATATATATATATATATATATATGTATATATCTAACCTGTGTTGCTGTCTAGTGATCAAGAAAGAAGATGAAGATGAAATTTTCATCGAAACTTGCATTAATAATTACACTACCAATTTGTCTTTCAACCCTTTACATCAATCCCTCTACTTCTCAAGATGTATTGAACATGCCTACTCCACCTCTACCTCCTTGTTTGACATGCACCATTAACTGTATTCAGGATCCATGCTCTTCTTCTCTCCCTCCTCCTCCTCCACCACCTCCTCCAGCTGAAGCTTTGCCACCTCCGCCACCACCATCTAAGCCGCAGGGTCTAGACAAGTGTCCTCCGGTTGTTCCGTGTTGTCAATACACTCCTCCTTACCCTCCTCCTACTAACTATACTACTCCTCCATATAATGCTTATACTCCTCCTTATCCTTATACTCCTCTTAACGACGGTTCGTCTTCACGTCCGTTCCCCATTCTATGTAATTTTGCTGCAATTTCTGCCCTGTTATTTTTATTGGTCAATTTATTAGTCTAAGGTTTAGAAAATTTATGTGTTAATATCTACTACTCTTTATCTTACGAGTATTTTCATCATAATATTAATAATTGTGTTACACATGATGATCATGCCTATATTACATGATCCAGTTGAACTGTGTATATATATAACAAAAATTAGTCATGAAAATTTCTGATTTTCAGCTGCGATTTCTTACTTTTTGATCCGATAGGGTTATCTTTCATCTTGTACATCTAAATTTTGGACGAATCAAATAAAAAATTTGATAAATTGGCCCTTTTTTCTTCCCTAAAATAAAATTCTAACCCGGAATTTATATGATTCTATCTATACAAATTCTATCCAGCGGTTTAATAAGTTAAAATTTTTTCAAGATTTTAGTTAGATCGAAAGAAATAGGGGAGAAGAAAGGGTATTATCGCAACTTTAACTTTACAAAAAATTAAAATTTGAACCTAAAATTAGTAATTTTTTTTTTTGGGTTTCACTTACTTCCAAATGTTACATGCATGTTCATGTCTTTACTCTTCTTGTAATTCACAAAGTGACAACACAAGTAAGCAAAGCAACCTTCACTAACTTATCCCGACAACTTCATGCTACAAACTACGATGCACTTAGTGACAATTCAATGTGCTTTCTTGCCACGCAAAACTCATAGATTGTCGGTACGAGGTAAAACTACATGTGGTCTACACTCTATACACTTACATACCCTTTTGTCTTTTGACCGGTTGAACTAATCAAACTAATTTACTTACCCATTTGTCAAACGCTATTTTCAAACGAAGTTTGGGCTTTAGCTTATATGGTAATTGAAATCACACAAACGGTATATATATATATATATATTTATCGATTAAAGCAATTACAAACCAAACTCTGCCTAAAAACGCTACAAAGACAAAAGTAAAAAAAAGGCTTAAAATCATCAAATCACAGCCGTTGAAAAATGCCCAAACCAAAACAAAAAAACAAAAAAAATAAAAAAACGAAAACGAAATTAAATTTCACAAATTAGTTTATTCCTCTTAATTTTCTTTTTTTCCATTAAAAAAAAAAAGAGGAAAAGTAAAAATAAAAACCGCGGTAAAAAATAGAATTCTCACAACATTATTGCCGCCATCCACGCACACGTGAGCGTCAGAGCAACGAATCCAAATCTCCCGCCGTGAAATTTAACAGCGCCGTTGTCATCCGCCGTCTGATCCGCTGGGTCTCCGTCGGGAGAGTCAGCCGGTGAGTCAGAAGCTGGTGACGACGCTGCCTTGTGAGAAGACTTGGGAGAATCAGCCGCTTTTTCGGGTGCCGGCGCCGGTGCCGGAGTAGGAGCTTCCGCCTTGAACAGCTCTCTAGGTTGCAAAACCTTGTTGATCGTGTAGATCGCTACCGGCTGCTGGTCGAGAAGCGTGTCGGTGATCTTCGCCGTCACGATCTTCGTCTTGAGCGTCACTTCCTGTCCGTCATTTTGCACCGTGAAATCGTACTTGTTAGCTCCGTCCGTCGCTAAGGTGTTCATATCGCCATTGTTGGACTTCAACATCGCCATAGACATGTAAATCGGCACGGCGTGGAATTCCAGTAACGACGCCTTCCCGGCGGCGGTCAGGTTCTTGTACTTCGGCAAAAACGCCTTAAAAACATCGTCCACCGGGCAAAACACCGTTAAGCCTCCAGTAGCGCTGTCCTCGAAAGTCTTCGCAGCATCTGCCGACGCTAAGAGAGTGTCGGCGAAGACTTTACAACCGTGAGCAGACATTAAACCGGTGATATTGATCTGACTCGGGGCCGGTGTAGGTGCTTCCGCCGTATCGGACGGTAAGATCTTGCTGATCTGAATCACAGAAATGTTGTACGGAATTTCCTCAACGGATTTCACAAAAAAGGAGTCGATATTACCGCCATTGTCCTCAGGGGAAAACCCGACTTTTCCTCCTTTGAGATCTGTGATGTTGACGAAGCCGGAGGAGCCAGGGGCGGAGCCAGTGGCCTGGTACATTGTGGCGGCGAGAGCGGTGCCGTTCGTGATCTGGTGGAGTTTTTTGGCGCCGAAGTAGTCGAGGAGGACGTGGAGGGAGAGGACGTTCTTGATGGCGTAGATGGAAAGGTGCTTAGCTAGGAGATCGTTCATGGCGGCGTTTTCGACGGCGCAGACGGTGATGGTGGTGCGCTGGTTGATCTCAGCGGCGAGATGAGTCGTGGTAAGGTAGTGATTAAAGGTGGAGAACTCGGAGTACTTGGCCAACAGGCGAGTAATATTGTGTGCATGTGTGATTGAGAGCGTCAGAGAGAGTGCCAGGACTATGATCGCTCCGGCGAGAGAGGGTCGGAGCTGCATTTTCGCTTACAGATAGGTGGAGAGACAGAGAGAGAAGAGAGTCTGTCCGAATGCTTTCTCTGTTGAGTATTAACTGTGGACTGGGGACTGAGTGAGCGACCCAAAGGGTGATAATAGAGGGGACGTATTACAGGTAGAATTTACATAAATGGAGCTGGGAACTTGAGAATATTACAGGGCAAGCCATTGACCGAGAAAGTAAAGTGTAGAATGAGTAGTTACAAATAATTAGAATAATAATTAAATAATAATTAAATAACAAAATAAAAATATAATTTTCGATTTAACGAAATAATAACAAAACATATCATAAAAATATAATCCTAAATCATATTATCTTATATTATATAATTAAAATCACTCATTTATATTATAATACAAAAAAATGATACGAATTATCGTGCATTTTGAAGTTCACCTTAATAACCAACTACACACTCCACATGATGGTACCTACCTAAACACGGTCTAGAATGTGCCATAAGTTACACAAACTATTATGTATGGTCAAAGTGGAGTCCAAGAAGAAACTAGAAAGCTACTGGATCCGGAAAAAGAAGGGGGGGTCCAGCTGGGTTGGGTTGGGTTGGGTTGGATCCGAGTAAAGAAGAAGACGTTTGGATACAAATCACGTGCATCTCACCACTTCTTTTTTTTTCTTTCCTTAATCTCTCTATCAAGGAAAGTATTTTCTTTTTTTTTTTTTCTTTTTTTTCTTAATTAAGCATCGAATCAGTCACTCAAAAAAGTAGAGTTAGATTTTTGGGACCCACCCGATTCTTTATAAAATCCTAAGGTTTCTATTTTTTAGGGTGATAATTCCTCAATGAATACATTATTCATTAGATTACAAGGAGCTGGATGGGTGGTATATTATTTATAAGAGTACACGTGGACGGCTGAAGATTGAGAATCTAACAGTGCCGAATCTTCCACCGACAAAACGTGGTTTCATATTATTCATTGTCTGGTTTGAAATCGGCGTTGAGAAAAACGGTGTTGCGTAGGAGGTCCTAAGATCCTTAGATGTTCAAAATGGACACGTAATGACTGACAATTAATCACCAAAAAAAGTGACATAATTTATATATATATATATATATATGATAAATATTAATATTATTTATTAAATTATAAAAAAATACATAAATTATATTTACATACAAAATTTTCATAATTTCATAATATAAAAAATATGACACTATTTTATTTATCTTTTCATAATCCACTATGAAACTTGCATGAATTGAACCCCTAACAAGCTAAAAAAATGCCTCAAAAAGATCCTTCACAATGGTGTTCTCTCACTCCATATGTATGTCCCCTCATTCATTACCAATACTTTCTATGTCCCTAATGCCAATATTCACACAAAATCACTAAAAGAATAAACAGCTAAGATAAGATCTCTATAGTCTTAACCTCATCAACTTCATAGTATTGTAAGGGGAAAAATAAAAAATCAACTAAGATGAGGTCTCTTTAGTATCACCAATCAATACAACTACATACTGAAAATTGAAAGAACATTAACAAAAACACAATATACAACATAGTAGTGTATATGAATTTCAATCCTTTCCCCTTCAATGTAAGTTCATTAAAAAAAAGAAAAAAAGAAACCCAAATGAGCAAATGCGTTAGTGAAATTGAAATCATGGAACTTGCCTGTCAGCAGCTTCAGCAACAATGGGTAATCTAGGAACTTGGCCCAAGAAGCAAGAAGAAGAGCCATAAATCAAACTAACAAGCAGGAACAAGAACACAGTACTATCCAAACTCATCACCAAATCCAAACCCAACCCCTCTCTGGGATTGAAGGTTCTCTCCAGCAAATCAGGGAAAATCAGCAGCACATCAAGAACAATGGCTTGCATGGTGTTAAACCTCACGTAGCGACTGAAATTGGGGTTTCTGACAACAACGAAGTAGAGGGTTAGAAACACTAAGAACCCATTTAGAGGGAAGCTTTTGAAAACTCTAATGGCGGGTACTAAGGGTTGGATTAGAGCTTGGATTGGCCCGAACTGGGTGATGACGTATTTGCCGTATTGGATGCCATCGAAGAAAGGGTAGAAGTAACAGACGGCGGAGATTAGTCGGTCAGGTGCGTCTGCTTTGCTGTCATTGGATTTGGCGGAGATGGGTTTTGCTCTTGTTCTTGTCCTTGTTCTGGTTTTGATTGGGCTGATGATGAAGATGCAAGGGGATTTCAGGGAGTAAAGGGGTTTTAGTGAGAGAGAGAGAAAGGTGGAGGTAGCCATGGAATTTCCCTTCTTTAAAAAACAAAAAAATCTGTGATAGGTGAAGAAGAAATCAAGAAATGAAGATAATAATAATAAAATAAATAAATATCTCTCTCTTTTAAAAATAAAAAAATAAAAATCATAGAGCAAATATTGTATAATTTCCTCTTCTATATTATCACTCAACTCAATTTCCGTTCAATTTTTGTAGGGGAGGCAACGTTGGGATAGGGTAGGACCGGTTCCATTCCCAATTTTTTATATACCAATATTGATAATTGCTTAAGATCATTATTACCAGTTTGGCAGCAATACTTCTGATACTGGTAGATGAACTGATACTCGCGACTTGGATCGAGACCGGTCTTGAAATGGTCCTTGTCCCGATTCCGGTTACTATTATCATCAGGACTGATAGAGGGTCCGAAACCGGTACTCTTGTTGGGATTGAGACTTTCGTCCACCCCTATTATTTCTTATTGGTCTTTAAAGTAAACATACAATATTATCAAATTATGAAATTTTTGGATGGATTGTAAACCGCAAACCTTAACTAATGATTGAATTTTTATAATCACAATCAGGAAGTGTTACAAGTGTATATATTCATAATCACCCTATTTTAAGAAAAACAGCAAGGTGATGGATGATATACGATTTCTACTAATTCATTTTTTCCATTTTGGAGGGGAGCAAATTACAATTAGTGGTAAAAATTAGTGTGATAAATACATTTTACAAATTGGTGCTCATCATTCGGACAAAGGGGACAAAGTTATTCCAGTTTTCAACCCTAAAAATTTGGTCATTCATTCTGAAAAATGTAAACGATCTTACAAGCTCAGCCTGTGGATGGTGACAGTTCGCATGTATTTGCCATAATCCAGCCTACAGCATCAATCAGAAGATATGAGAAAGAAATTCCAATCTCATTTAAAAAATCTGGTCAGAAAAAGCTCCATGTTTACCTTGTCGAACCTTTCATCGGTATTTCTTCCAATCAAATGTATCATCCTCTTCTTAGAAGCAGTCTGGATCTGAGTCGTGAAGCGTATAAATATAAAAAGTCTTGTTGTTAAAGAATACAGATAATAAAAGAGAAGATAGAGAGGCTTTGATTAGAAGAGATCCAAACCTGTTGAAGAAATCCTTCCGGGCTGCATAAATGATCCGTCGGTATTTCACTATCCATCATCTCTAAGCAGCTATATTAAAGCCAGATGCAGTAAATGAATCCTAGTATGAACAAAATCTAATAAGTTAATAGATTTTAAAAGAAGATAAATAGAATCTTACGGAACATGTAGAGCGGCTCCATGACGGGACAGCATGGAAACAATGGGATCATAACCATCCCGGCTTGAAGTGTTGTAGTAACCGGCTGTGAGCTCAGCCGGGTGGGAAACCGTTTTATACCACCAATATACCCCACAAATTTTAGCCACTAGAGTAACTGGGTTTTTCTTGTTTTCGAGATATTTCTTTAACATACTCGATGCCTTTCCCAGAATAGCATCTGCATGATGAATCAACCTTCCACTGTACCATTCCTACAAATTATTTGAAAAAATAAAAATGAAAAACTCATCAATCACTTTGCATTTCGTTCATTTGTCATCCAGAAAAATGATGCAGAAGTTCTCATAATAGAGGATAAACCCTCTTTATGTGAGACATACAAGGAAAAAGCTTCCATAGTCAGAAAGATAGCTTTCCTCTCCCCCTTCGAAGAAAGGAAGACCAAAAGGGAAACTGTTGTAGCACCCCACTTCACGTGGGCCCTGCTCCCCCCACTGAGACTTCCCTATTTGAGATGCAGCCATCTTCAAATCATCCATCCTGAAAGAGGAGAGTAAGCTTCTTCTCATGAATACTACTAATAATTCCAAGTTTAAGAATAATTTCAGACTTACATGTACTTGTCATAGCACTGGAATTGCCCAATTCCAGGGAATTTCCATCTGCCATCACCAAAAGGATGTGCAGGATACCTGTACACAATGCTCCGTAAGGGATTCGAGCAAAGGTGTTTCATAATCCTTGTTTCTTAAATAGTTTTCAAATACCTAAGTTCTCCAGAAGGGCCAAGACCAATACTTATTTCTTCTATCACACTTCCCATAAAGTGATCGAATTTGTGAACAAAACTAGATATGAAGTCTGCATAGCACTGGAGGGCAGTTCGGCCACAAAATAGAGGGAAATGATCCACTCCAAGTGTTAGGTAATTATCATTGGAAAACCCATTTTGATCCTGATAATATATATCTTTATTTTGGGCACCAATCTAGAGAAAAAAAAAATTACATAACACAATAATTGTCAGCATGTTATCTAAGCTTAGGAACTGAAGATACACTTGATGAGAATAAAAAGGAAAAAAGCAAAAACAAACCAACCTCCAGAATCCAAAGTGGAAGAGTCACACCCCCTTTCACACAAGACTTAGATTGCGAATTTGAGTGAAAGGATAGGGCAGTATGCAACTTCAACCCTAACTCAGAGATCAGTTTGAAAAGTTCTTCATAAAGAGACCAATTATAATCAAAAGGAGAAAAACGTTCCACCATTCCCCACCAGACCTCAACTGCAATTCCATGAACACCAGCTAACTTGAGTGCTTTTAGAGAGACGGTTATAGCCTTGATTCTGAAACATACAAGGATGAGCAACAATTCCACGTCCAAATTCCCGAAAGAACCAAATATAGACAAAGTGCTTAAAGCTTACTTCCTAATCCTTGCACTTCCAGAAGTATCAATGCCAAATATGTCAGCTGGCATCATCACAAAAATGGGGACATTTTTATGTTTTGATGATTCCATTATTCTTGACCTTGATTTTTCTTGCGCATCCATGCTGCAACACAGATCAGGTGAAGTGTTGACAGTTGTGAGATGAACTGAGCCTATCCAAGCATAAATATTAAGTTTATATGTGTTTGTGAACAAGAAATCAACACAAATTGCAAAGAAAAATTTAATCAGCTCTTAGATTTCTTCCTCTTTAAGTGTAAGCCTAATTTTACTACCTGGCTCAACTCTGGAGAATCTGTGGAGCAAGGGAATAATTGCAATGGGCAAAGTGTCTTGTTAATTTCTTCCTCTTAACTACGCTAGTAAACAAAGTAAGCCTAAGCCTAAATATACCAGCACACCTAAATGCAGGAGAATTTTAATTGGAAAACATTCCCTCTCATAGAACGTTTTTCAGTCCAAGTCATAGCAAATCGAACGGAACCTCACTAGTTACAAATCATCAGAAAACTAATCAAAGCAAAAACAAACTCAATTTTCCCCCATCATTTCCTTTTCCCCACAATAAACCTGAAAAATGGCACCAAAACTCAGATAATGAGACGAAAATTCTAAAATTTCATACAAAACCCAAGAATCATTTTCCTTTCTACTTCCTTCAATTTTCTCCGCATCCAAACAATCCACCATAGAGTACTTAACCAAAAGAAAATTTTCACAATCAGGTCCTCAAGTTCTCAAGCAAGGACACCAAATTAGGTTCGAAATCAAAATTGATAACCTCTCCTTGCTTTTCAAAATCTACACCGAAACTTTATCAGCATCCAAACGGAGACAAAAACTAAATCAGAAATTGAATCGAGGACTGACCTGATAATGCAGTTTTTACTAGGGGAGGAGGATCTGCGTCGAAAAATGAGAGAATTTCTAAAGAAAGGAGTAGAAGCAACGTTGCGAAGATTTCTCCGAAATCTACGCTTATCCTGAAAATTAATCTCTCTGAAGAAATAGCTTCTTCTATGCCTGCTTCCGCAAGCCACTCCTCCACTCTCAGCCATTGCCATCGATCTTTCACTCTGGCCAGGGCACAGAGACTGAGAGAAGGAGAAGAAGAAGAAGAAGAAGAAGACGAACAAGAGAGCAAAACCTTTTTTTTTTTTTCTTTTAAATTTTTATTTACTTTATTATTAGTTTTTTTGGATTAAATTTGGCCTGAAAATAAGCATTCTGGCACGGATCTTTTTTCGCTGGCTTCATTTCTTACTCGCGCTCTCTTCTTGCCACGTGTCGCCCATGAGTTTGGAAAAGCGCTTATCTACCATACAATTTTCCATATATATCTCTAATATTTATATTATAAGATATTTAAAATAAATAATAAAATATCATTATCATCATCATTTGATTCGATTCTTATGAAAACGAATGTATATGTCGACGAGTAGTAATAAGATATTGTCACGCATATGAAATAAATCTGCATTTTTCTATTAAAATTTTTAATGAGCATGAAATAATACAAACTACATTATAGAGGAATGAATGCTAAGGGGTAAAGGGGATAGAGAGTTAGTCTATAAGGATAATGCGGCCCAAATAGAAAGCCCGCTCAAAATGAGCCCAACCTTAGAATTCGAATTCGAGCCCGATTCATCACTTGCTGACTCATCGGCGGAATCCGGTGATAAACCTACCGGAGCCAAACTCGGTGCACTGCCGTCCGATGGCGAAACTGATGGTACATCGGAGCTCGGAGAAGTGCTAGGAGATGATCCGGGAGTAGCCGCACTCGCCGGAACATCCGCCTCCGATGGAGCCTCGACCGGTGCTGACGCCGGAGACTTAGATGGAGATTCACTGCTAGTTGATGGACTTGGGGAAATTGCGGGAGTTTTCGCCGGCGGCGATGATGCCGGAGAACTTTCCGGTGTTGGAGCGGGAGGAGAGACTGCAGGCGATTTCGAAGGAGTTGTTGATGAGTTACTCGTTGGCGAAGATGCCGGAGAAGGGACCGGATTGTTTACTGGTGAAGGAGAGTTCTTCTCAGGAGAGGGGGATTCTTTCGTCGGTGCGGAGTTTGGAGAAGGAGAGGGAGCTTTCGCGGCATTTACTAAGGCGGAATGCGAACAACAATGCACGAAAATGTAAAGAACGAGAAGTCCATGCATTATCTTCATAATCATTTTCTTTCTCCGAGAAGTTTGGAACAAGGATTTTGTGTTTCTGGGATGTTGTCCGAATGAAAAGTGGTAATGGTCGGATAAAATTAGGTGGGTTTTATATATAAATAGGAGAGAGTCTTGGAAACTAAAAACGGTTTGTGGCTTTCTATTTGTAATGGTGACCGTTGGTGATGTGGGGTTCGAACTAGCCGTTTACTTGGCTCCACATTCACTGGCTCCAGAACAATAGTAGGAGTAGGACAACGTTTTTTTTTTTGTCCTCTTTTGTTTTGTCATTAGTTTTTTTGTTTTACAACCTTTTACCATATTTCTTTATAGAAATCGGATCAAAGAACGGAATCAAAGTGTGGGCTTGTACTATTTCTTGAAATTGTTATACACAAATTAACCAATAAAAAATCTGTCAAATTCTTAATTCCTTAAGAATAGAACCAAACATGAAATATATATTCCATATGGGATAAAGTAAATATGAAAGAAATGTATAATAAAAATAGTTAAGCCAATTAGATCAAGGATTTGAAGAACAGCCATAAAAATCAGATAGGCTTTTCAGAAGATTCATGCATGCGGTAAATGCTTCTGGTAAGTACATGAACCCTTCCTGCAATAAGAGCATCGGATTCTCGGATTCCATCCAATAGTCTAAAATTCATTTCATAAATCGAACGGTCATTGAAGCAGTAAGTTCATTTTAGTTGATTAAATGAAGTGGTTCGACTAGTTCGATGAAGGGAAAATAAAAAAGACTTGCATTCTTTCAATCACATGAAAGTCATCATGTGCATTTCAGTGAACATATTTTATTTTGCATCTTTTCATCAAATCATTCTTGAATGTGATTTATGTTGTCCTTGCAATTTCATATTGAGAACAGTAAGCTAATGCTATCTCTGTTATGGTGGGTGGGTATATGATGAATGATGAATGATGAAGCAAAGAGAAAAGCAAAATCTAAAAACCATGTTACCTTAATATCTTCCTGGCCTTCAGTGGTGGGTTGGTCAACTTAGGTGGTGATCAAAGGTGAATGCCTCAATTTTAACTTGTCTACTTTATTCCCTCCCCAAAAAGAAAAAAAAAATAAGGAAAAGTGAAAAAGAATCTTCAAACAAAAACACTGTCCAACTCTCTCACCTTAGCAATGGAAAGGGGGAAAGGGTAACCTTTCACCTTTACCTCACTACCACACAAGTGAAAAAAAGGAAGCTAATATCTTGAATAAGAAGAATGGATTCAGTGCGATCTTTTCTCAAGACATTGACTTTTCTTGTACATGTGCTTAAAATTGTTGGTTCTTGTTTAATCTACTTTGATTTTTATCAAATGGTACACTGTCATAATCTAAAGTATTTGATTCATATCTCAGAAATTATCGTACCGTTCTTGTTGTTCGTCATGTTTCCCCGACACAAGATCGGAATTCTAACTCTTCTCGAGTGGTATCCTATAAGTATATTTTCAACACCAAATTTCATCAGTAAATATACACTAAACATTAATAATTACAAACAATACATTATCATCATAAAATTATATCCTTGCAAATTGTACTTCAAAGAAAGAAAAGAAGTACCCTTAATACAAGGTTTATCTAATATGAGAGGAATAGTGAGTTTAATTTCGTGAGGCCGAACCAAACTCTTCTACATCAAGTACTTAAGAACGATGTAAGAACATGTTTAACTTATTTAAATCCAAATTACAGTTTTAAGGAAAAATGTTTAGCTCCTTGTCACATTAAGAAAACCATAATCCAATTTCACCCTTTTTATTAATAATTAATAAATGTTTAGTATATATAATTAATTAATATATTACGCATAGTTAATTTAGGAGGTAAGAGAAAGACTACATAACCTTCTTAACTAGATGGGTCTACTTGAATCGGACCCAGACCCAGAATGACCAGATCCACTCTTACTCAGCCCACCACTCACAGCCATCTGATGAAACCCGCCTGAGCCGTACGCGTGTCCCTGTTGATGCTGGTGTTGCCCCATCATCATCATCATACCCATTCCACTCTCATATACCCCACTGGGCCCACCGTCCCTACTAAACCCACTGCTAGTACTGCTGCTACCACCTGTAACACCACCATTAACCAAGCTCCCCCCTCCGCCATCTTTTTCACGCGTCACCATCGCGTTCTTCTCTCCTTCCATCTCCCTGAACCTCTGCAAGTAAACCTTGAGCGTCTCCACGTAATCTTCGAAACCTAACGTTGTCATAGCCCAAAGCAAATCGTCGCCGTTGATCGTCTTCCGCTTCTCTCTCTGGCACTTGTCCGAAGCTTCTCCGGTGATGAAGCTTATGAACTCCGATACGCACTCCTGAACTGTCTCCTTCGCGTCCTTCGAGATCTTCGCGTTCGCCGGGAGCGCTTTCTTCATGATCCTGCTCACGTTAGCTATCGGCAATAGCCTGTCCTGCTCTCGCAGCGATAGCTCGCTGTTCGTCCCCGCCGTAAGCCCGCCTCCGGATTCGTTGTCCGAGTCTGCCATTCGAACTGATCCTCCTTGCTTCCGAATCAGGAGCGGGAATGAAATTTTCTTTTCAGCTCAGAACTCAAGAGTGTTCGAAGTCACTCGGTTTTCGAAGAGAAATTCGAAAACTGCGAATTCTGCTCCGAGTTTTATAGATACGCGAACAGGTAGAAAACTTCTGCAATATTTCACCAGTTGAAAATGAAACTCGAGTCAGTTACATATATTGTAAGGAAATTCAAAGGTTTATTTTCAGATGATGATTTAAACTCGACCTTACACAGATTGAAGTTCGAAAAATCAGTAGAAGAAGAAAACGAAGAAGAAGGAGAATCAACGACTTGGACTTCGAAGAACTACGACAAACAAGGTAATCGCAGAAGCTTCAGAATTCAGAGCAGATAGACTCGAATTATTTTCACGTTCTGAAGCTGATGATAATCACTGTAAAACGAACCGGCCTCTCGTCTGATTCTGATCGGGGGCGAAGTTTAGGCTATCGCCGAGCGATGGCGGGGAAATCAGAGAAGAAATAACAGAGAGAGGAAGGGCGATGGAGGGAGCGAATGAAATCCAACGGTTTTTGGGGACGTTAGATCAATCCATTAATTAGACATGAAGCTGGGACACGTGGACTATCCACAGCCGTTGTTTGTCGATAAGTGTGGACGGGTTTTAAACCGTTAGATTGGTCTATGCGTGGATGATCGCGGCCGTTGATGTGGTACCTGGCACGTGGTCAGTCTGACCTGGGAGGATTGCGTTGTAAGCTCTGAAATTTTCAAGATATTTCATATTTTATTTTACCTCATTATCTTGTTTGTCCTTTGACTATTCATTCCCCTCTGACCACAAACACAATAATTAAATCATTTTTAAAGTATTTTTTTTATTTATTTGCAATTAAAATTGAAATTTAAGTAAAATAAAATTAAGTAGACATTTATATAAAGCCTAAATTATATGTTCTCTAGACAAAAAATGAAAAAAAAAAAAACATAATAAAAGGAGTGGATGTTTTTCTCGGTGCCACCGGAAATTCTGATCTCGTCCCAGTTCTCATCCCAATATTTAACCGAAATAAAAATAGTAGTCTTATCCCGATACTTGGAATCGATACTATGGACTTGGATCGGGAATGAGAATGAGACCATTTTTTATTTAGTTCATGTTTGTATTCCCATTCTAGAAAATAAATTTGAAAATAAAAATTAATAAATTAATTTTTTTAATTATAAATATTTAATTAATTATATTTATAAAATTTATATAAACTTTTATTATTAATTTATTATTTGTTTGTGATATTTTAAAATTATAATTATTATATGAATTATAGACAGGAACTATAAAAACTTTGTAGTATAATTAATTTTTTTATTTTATATATGGATGTGCAAAAACTTGGCCAAAATTTGAATCGATCATATAAAATTTGTGAGTTTGAATTATCATTTTTTATCACTAGTTTAATCTAATTCAAACTCAAACAATTTATATATCATTTAATAAAATAATTATATAATATAAAGTTTATCATGTTTTGTATATTTATTATTAAGTTTTTAGTAACAGTGAAATATAGAATTACGTTTCTCTTAAAAATTGAATAATAAAAAGAGCAAAAAGTAAAGAAATAAATATATTTTAAAAATATATATCACCAATTTTAAATATATTCTTGGGAGTTTGAAATTATATAATATGTATGCTTTTATTTTTTCCAGCAGCATTCAGCCAAAGCAGCTGCTTGGGTTAAATTGGGGTGGTTCCGCCTCTAGATACCGGGATAACGGGTACGAAAATTACATCATCTTATATTATTTCCGACGGGAAAAATGTCCGTCCACCTTTTCGGACAGGTTTTTAATAGATCCAAATCAAGATTTTCGATCATGTGTATAAGATATTTGGATTGGATACGGGTAAAAAATTCTTCACTTAAATACATTTAGGTTGACCGCGTGTTTAAACCGAACCAACCGCTCAATGTATACCCGGAATTCCGCATGGTAATTTCTAATGAAAATCTCATCAAAACAAATTTTAGAATTAATCTCGAAAGAATGTTCCTTAAGTAGAAATGGTCCCAATCAAGCCAAGGTAGCTTAATTCTTCACATGATAAGTCCCAAAACATATGTTAATGTTAAGTAATGATGATTCAAATTTTTAAACCAAGAAAAGAAATCGTCATTATGTGATTATCTACCCACTAAATAAGTAAAACAGTAGACACATCATGTGCCGCCCATGAGTAATATTTGTTTGATTAGTACATAATTTTTTCAATTAAGTTCTTGATTACTAAGGTTTTGATGAATATTAGTGCTCCACTACTTTCTAAAGTGCAAAACAATTTGTCTGTCTATACCCTATAACTATAAGACTTTTAAAATCTTCACTTCACAAATTATGCGGATGAGTGAGTGCATCTCTCATTGTTGAAGTGACCAAACTTTCATCCGATTAACTCAAGTGATCCGATCATTTCAATGGGTTCTTTCCGAATAAAATGCCGACTTCAATTACTCAAACAACTTGGAGACTTATCCCGACGATCAACTGTATGATGTATATGCCCGTTGTATCCTTGAATAAATACTTCCCAAGTATAAAAATCCCACTTTAATCAACCTGATTGAATCTTTAACAGGCTAGAAAGAGATAAAAAATGGTCCAACCACTTCAACATATTCTGTCTAGATGGAATTCAGACCTCCATGGGGATCAAACGGCTCGAAAACTCGTCCTACTAATCAACTTTTTTACATTTTCAATAGGCCAGAAGTTGAGATGGAAAGAGAGATGCGAGGGGAGAGGTTGAAAGATAAAAGGAGAAACAGAAATTAAAAAAACAAAAAATTATACAGAAGGCATTTTGTGATCCACAAAAGGTGATATTTATGTTAAGAGATGAAGGGGGAAGAAAACATGCCCTACAAAATAATGTTATTGTGTGTAAAACACAAGCAGTAGCAAATCCTGATGAATACTACATCCTTAGTAGCAGCTAGCAAAGGTTAAATACTAAAGCGTAAATTAGTAAATACAGCCAGCCTTTTACTCTGCAAAAGACCAATAATAGTACACTCATACAAAAACTAACTTAAAGACAGGTTTTTTTGTTCTTATGCAGCTACTAGACTGATTCAATCTGGTGGAGTGAAAATGCGGTTCCGGTCTGATTAGGTTTCCACCTCTTGAGCTGCCGACTGTTTTTCTTCTTTCTTCTCAGCAGCATCGCCTTCTCCATCTTCTTCATCTGCTTCATCAGCTAGTTTGGTAAGCTCTTCTTGGATCACAAGCTTTATGGATGACTTTCTTGGGGTGAGATCTGCGTCAAACTTCTTAGCTGCAAAATGATCAAAATAGGATAGGTTTGGGTATCCAAGGAGGAAATTGAGATATTCTATTATATGGTTCAGATGGAAAAACAGTTTATGGGTATTCTACTATATTTTAGGATTGCCCACATATTCAATCATTCATTATAAATTCAAGGAGTTTCTATAGATCTTCACAAAATAACTTGATGATGGAGTACATACCAAGTAGCTTCAGAATGTCGGTGAAAGTAGCCTGCAGGAAGAGCCACACAGGTTATGTTGGTAATGAATACAGACGTGACATATAAGAAAGTATATTAGAACAATAGCGACATCACCTTGGAGAAATTATTAATCCATCGAGTGTTTGCAACCGATGTGAGAGGAGATGGTGGGTCCCGGTACGGTGGGCTCCATCTCGACTATCTCGCAAGGGTTGCATGGACCCGATGCTTTGTATACTTTCTCCACAATTAAATTTGTTACTACATTCTTCAATGCAAATTTAAAACTTGAAGGTGGTTTTGTTATTGGCAGTTTACCGTATTGAAGTCCACTTCTTTTAGAATTTCACAAATAGCATCTCTCAATTCATCATCGCTAGGCCTGACTTTGTCCTCTTTGCTCTTGTCCTTCCCTTTAGCAACCTTTTTCTCTAGGATTATACACAAAAGAAGGAGTCAGCCTAGTTAATTAGGATGAGACAATTACACACATTTTATGTCTCCTTGCTCTTCTAAATTTAATGCATGTTTCCAATCTTGAGAAATCATAATAAATCATTTTTTCATCCAAGCGGAAAAAGGAAATAGGTTATGGGGCAAACCATTTTTTTCCTTGGAAGCAGATTTCTTAGAACTTGAGACCTTCTCCTTAGGCACTTTTTCATTACTCTTCCTCCTTGAGAATACCTTAGGACTTGTATCATCGTCATCTTCAACCTTAGAACGCTTTGCCGATGATTGCTTTATTGTCTTTTTGGGTGGAGGACTAGATTTATCTGAAACTGGAGTTTTCTTGGTTCTAGCTTTTCCAGCAGATTCCTTCTTCTTTGATGAAGCTTTAGACCTCCGTTTGGGTTTTTCTTCTTCAGATTCTTCATCTGTTGGATCCTCTTCTTTCTCCTCACTTTCTGAGGGCTCAGGGATCTCATCCTCTGACTTTTCCTGGACACCATTTTCAATTTCCTCGTCCTTCTCTTCTTCTTGTTCTTCTTCCTCCTTTTCCTCTTCTTCTGATTCATCTTCCCCTTCTGATGAGTCCATCATATCACTCTTTGAAGTACCTCCACTCTTCTGTTCACTCAAAGCAAAATAGAAACATAATTAGAGCTGATATGATTACCAGAAACAAAAATGCGATGGTCATGAAAATAAATAAATAAATATCAGACCAAACATGAGCTATTTACATAGAAACAATTGATCCAGAAAAATTAAGGAAAAAATACACTAATGCAGATAGATTAACCCCTTTTTTTGGGCAAAGAATAACACCTTGAGGGGGGGCAAAAATTGCCAAACAGAACTTGTTAGATATGTCTTTTACTCTGTTAAATGGAATGGACCATAGGCTAAAGAAAATCATCACAAACTAATCTGACAACTTCAATAGATAAGACTAAAAACCTTTGATGCTCGTTTTGAGCTGGTACTTCCTGGAGTTGAAGAACCTCCTTTGCTCGTCCTCTTGCGCTTCTGTCCCTTGCTCGACTGATATTCAAATAGAACATAAAATCATCAAAGGTTGGAACCCCTGAGATATCATTTTCAAATGATTTTGAGGTTTAACTAATTTGCACTTTGAATAACTATACCTTTCCTTTTTCAGCAAGAAGCACCAAGATATCATTTTCAAATGAGTTTGAGGTTTAACTAATTTGCACTTTGAATAACTATACCTTTTCTTTTTCAGCAAGAAGCACGGCGGTTGTGGGATGAGGAGCCATCAAAAAGTCTATCAGCTTTGCAACAATATCTTCCTGCAAAAGTATGAGGAGTCAGATATAGACATATCTGTTCATGGTTCTGTTTGACAGGTGAATTTTCATGAACCTTGACAAAACGTGCAAGAATGTAGGATCAACAAACCTTCCTCGTTGTAGCTCTGGCAATTGGGAGGTCAAGAAGTTCACAAAATTCCAGCAATTTCTCTTTATTACATTTGTCAAGTTTCTCTTTCACTCTACTCTTCTGTTTTTCCTGAAACAACAGCAGAACCATCATGATAAAATATTTGAAAGTAAGACTTCCACATTGACACAAGCTTGTATATCAGACCTACAGTTACAATCCTCAGGAGACAAAGGTTACCATAAAGCCGTGTAAATATGCAAGATTCAGTATTTGGTTGCTTACATTAAAAAAATCTACACTGCAAAGAATATTTTTACCTCATTTCCATGCCACATGAAACCAGAAAACCTCAAGATATTGCTCTTCACCTGAATTGCCTGCAAAAGAAAAATGGATGCCAAAAGTAAGATCTGCATATTCACTCAAATATGTGAGGATTGCAAATCCAAAACACTAAAGGCAACCTAGAATAGATTTCAATGATAATAAGATACTCTCCGGAATTACAGAAATGGAAAGAGCAGAAATATGATTTATACAAATGGGGGAAAAAGTTCATGTATATACTACCTTCCCTCTCCTACCAAAGAGAACTGTATGAAGCAGCTTGAATGTATCATCTGTCTTCTTCCTTGACAACTTAAATGCCACTGAAAGAGATCATAACTAGATGTCACTTGTCTGTCTCCATTATTTAGTAAAGATGAAATTTACAGAACCAATACTGTGAAGAAGTCATAATTCAGAACAACCTAAGGGTTCTTAAGCACTACTTTGTAAGATGCAAATAACAAGCGTACCATTAGGTATATCTTTAAGTGGGGTTCCACTGCCCTGAAATTTAAACAAAGTTGTGAACTAAATAAATCCCAAAAAGCATAAGACAAATTCCTTATATAATTTCAAACATATAATTAATTACCTTTTCAATTTGAAATTCCTTGACGGACTCCCTTTCAATGGATGCCACCAACCTTTCGACTGTTTTGCGCTCACGCACTGGGCGATCAGAAAAAGGAGTATGTTGCTCAGGCTCCTTCTTTTCAACTTCCTTCTTCTTTACTTTAACTTTTTTATCACTGTGTCCCCTTGCACGTTTCTTTGAACTCTTATCCTCCTTGGGTTCTTCTGCCTTCTCTTCATCTTTATCTTCTTCATCCTCAGGCTCTTCCACCTTCTCTCCCTCTTTATCCTCTTCCTGCTCAGGCTCTAAAGCCTTCTCATCATCTTTAACTTCTACCTCCTCAGTTTTTGCATCATTTACCACTTTATCTTCTTTCTCGTTAGGTTCTTCTGCCTTCTCTTCACCTTTATCTTTTTCCTCCTTTTTTGCTCCGTCAACCTTCTCCACTTCTTCCTTGATATTCTCTTTTTCTCCACTCTTCTCCTTTTCATTTACATGTGAATCTTCCTCCATTGCAACTACTTCTGGTTCTTCCTTTTCTTCCTTAGCTTCTCCTGTTCCTTTCTTCTCTTCCTTGGCTGCTTCTTTCACTTCCTTTCCTTCCTTGACCTCTCTGTCTTCATCCATTTTCTCAGTCTCCACTTCCTTATCAGTTTTCTGATCTTCTTTCATTTCATTTACCCCACCATTTTCCTCTCCTTTCTTCTTATTGTCAGTTTCACTGGTTTTCTCCACCTTGCTGACCCCATTTGCCACTGTCTCACTGACCTCAGTCAATGTATCTTCCTCGCCCATAATCAACCTAGCTCAGGTCACTTGGACCACTAAATATACATAAAAAAAATACAATTCAACACAGGGAAGAAAGAAAATAGCTGCAGCCAAAATGAATAAGACACACTTTTAAGCATGACTATGGAGTATACCTTTAACTCCCTTCTTTTCTTTTATGGGGGGAGGTGTCACAATCTCATTGCTTCGAACAAAGGAAAAGTAAACTATACACAAGTTTCCTCCCCCCCAAAGTAAATTTGAGGGCTTACGATACAAAGAACAGCACAGGGAATCAAAGTAATAAATTTTCAGCTAATATCGTGCTCCAATTTCCTTTCAAACCTTTAAATTCAGCTTCAAAAAGTTAGAAGAAAGTTCAAACAAGCTCAGCTTTCAAAAGAGACGCTGCAATTCAAAACCTCAACCTCTTCTCTTTTCACATTTTCCAATCAAACAAAAAACGCGAAATTTAACCCAACAAAGTATAAAAAATGCAAAAATTCCTATACCAACGTTCAAAAAAACCCTAAATTGAGCTTCAGAATATTCCCAACCAAGGAAGCAAACCAAGAACGAAAATTTCACAGAAATTTGCAGAAATTAGCGGAGAAAAACTCAGAATTGAAGATGAAACTTACAGAAAGTTGAAAGCTTTTCTCCTTGATTCGAAGTCTAAGAGGCCAGAGCTCAAAGTCTTCGAGTTCTACTCTCCACTCTCTCTCTCTAAATCCTTCTCTCTCTTCTTTCAGTGCGGGAAATTTTCCTTCTGCGCTTCCTAAAAAAGAGTGGGGCAGTTTCTAGGAATTTATAGTTCGGACGTCAAATTCGGATTTAAAATGCAGTTAATGCCACGTCGGAGCAAAGATCAGAAGCGGGCCCAGTTATGAAGAGTTCAAATATTTCTAGCATACCAACGGCTCCGATGTGTTCCCGAATGGTAATCCTAAAAACCAACGGCCTGGATTCAATATTCTTACTCACGCGGGGATGAGATTTTGTGGGCTTGTGGGACCCACAACAAGTGGGGGCGAGTTGTTGCGTGGGCCCAGCAGTTGAATTCGGGACAAAAATGATTGTCAATGAGTGGACACTCCTAAGAAATGTGAATAATTTTTTTTCATTTTTTTTAATTAATAAAATTTATTTAAATCCATTTTACAATTCCAAATCCAAAGTTCAAACTAGAATGAAATGGTATAGTTCGGACAAAACTCCCAATTTAGTCTAAAATTCTAATTTTAGATCCGATATCCGTACAATTTTATGTATAATATTATCAATTCTAAATATTATTTAAAATTTTATATTAAAAAAATATCTTATTATAAAATTCTCTTATATCTCTTCTAACTTCAATTTCAATCATATTCGATGAATAAACTTTTCGAGCACCATTTCCGATTGAGCAAACATCTCGGAAATACTTCCTCCGCCGAGCAAGTTAATTAGAATCAAGACTTCTGATATCAATATAAATATTGTTTCCATATTACTAATATCAAGTCAATACTAATAGAGGCTTTATTACTATGATTGATTCATGCATTTAGGGGATTTCGTAGACTTATGGGACCTACCCTTGGTTGGATTCATAACTGTGTCATCATTAATGAACACTCGATCAAGTTTGGATCCGAATTGAAGTACTAATATCACGAATCCACTCGAATGGAAATATATTGTGTATACGAGGCAACTCGGCTCACATCCAACACCCTACACGTTCCTCTCCCTATGATCCATGTACGGTTACGCCTTATTTTTATCACTACCTCCCCCCAATAAAAAAATTGGAATTCTTTAAGCAATAAAGCTAAAAGATTCGTACTTCATCGTCAGCCACCTCTCTCTCTCTCTCACTTCTGCGAGAGTGCCCCTTCTCTGTTCTTTGGTGTTTGAAAGCGGCGTCGTTTTTTTTTTGTTTATCATCGGCAGCCGATCGTTCTGGCCTTTTATCGCCCTGTGGGCGGTGAAATCCATGATCATCAGTGTTCGATGGACCCTTCTTCAGTGAAACCCACTTCTGCATATGAAGAAGAAGATGAGTGGGGTATGCCTGCCATTTTTCTCTTCTTTTTTTTTTTCCTTTTTCTTTTGATTGTCTACACCATGTTTGGTTCCCGAGAAAATTTTCAAAAGGGTTAACAGATTGATGTGAAGTTTTAATTTTTATTATTCTCATCGGGGTGCTTGAATTTGGGTTGTTGATAACTTAATTCTGTAGAGGAGAAGAAATTGATTATGCTGTTTGTGCAATTGAATCTATTAATCATATTACTCGCTAGATTTGGATTAATGAGCTAACTTGGATTCATAACTGTGTTAATTGCTGGATTGTACTGATTGTTTGGTAAGCTCAGAACAAAAAAAGATGGAACTTTTCCAAATCTATTTTCAGTTTTCTTGGTGAAATTAGAGAAAGTTCTCACTCTTACTCAAATGGGTGTCTTTCCACTTAACTTAAAATCCTTGTTCCTAACTTTGCCTTTGTACTGATTTTATACTATTTCTAATTCTATAAGGTTTCAAAATGATTTGATGTCGTCTTCTCTCTATTCCGGAAAAGTAGAAGTATGAAGTTCGCTGCTAGTTCTCGAAATTGCTTATCAATGTATCATTTTAAACTTACTTAACTATCGATGATATTTCTACTTAATAGAAGCTTCATTAGAGCTAGATAAACAAATTGAATTAAACCTCTAGAATTGAGATAACTAAATTATGTCATTTTGAAAAGATTGGCAATATGAGACTTATGTGTCTGATTTCTCTTAACATAACTACAATGAAATTCTCCTTGAAATGGGATAGAATGATTTTTGTTTCTTGTACGTTTTTCGAAAGTAGCTTGACCATTGTAATCCTATTATGTAGATCTTCAATGATCATACAATTACTCTAAATCTCATACATTATATAGTTTATCTAGTGAGACTCAAGCTTTGTCATTTGAATGGTCATTTTTTTCTATGATTTTTAGACAATGACGGATTTGTGATTCCGAGCTTGGAAATACCCGACCCAAATCAAAACCAATTTTATGCACAAGAAGTAGTAGAATCTTCCCAACCTCCTCCTCTAAAGGCAAGTCATGTCAAGATTCTTCTTACAGGATTGTTTTCTTACGAGCTTCTTCTAATTCATATTTATGTCCTTGCGCAGGCTAAAATAGAAGATAGCATCTATCTAGGGCCCCACGGTGCACCCCCTTCACATTCAAAGCAGCAAGATTTGAATGCCTCTAATCGTAAGCAACGGTTCAAGCAAAAATTGAAGGAAGCAGATCAAAGAATAGGTGGGACTGGGCGGGAGAATAAGATGGAGAATCTAAGGGAGCTTGTTGGTGATCGGAAAGTGAGTGGGAGCAACACGACTAAAGGATCTTCTAGAGATTGGTTAGACCCACATTGCCATGAGTCTCAGTTCGAGAAGTAACAAAAAGTAGCATCCTCCGAAGATCCGTGTTTTGATATTACCACATAATGCCCTCATCACAATATTTCTTGTGATTTGGCATCAGGACAATAAATCAAGGCTCTCATTTTATGTCTCTAAAGACTGTTGCATATGAAGGAAGGCACATCTTTTGTTTGTGATGTGCATTCATATTTTGTTCATTTAAACTGAATTTTGGACTGAAACCGGAGAAGGAGTAGTGTTCCGGAACGAAGCCATAGTTTTGAAGATCTAAAGAGAAAGAATCTTATGTTTGCGTAGTTTAACAAAAATTATATGAAATGAAACTATTATTAGCATGTCATTAAATAGCTTCTTGTTGTTGCGTATGAACTACAAATAGATTTTTATTACAAGAGCAAAGGGTTGAGTTCTTGAAACATAAAACTTATTCTGATTCGGAATAAGGTTAAAAGCTTTGGTCCTAAGGAGTAGTACTTGATCATGATGATCATGTGTTGAATCTTATCTTTCCCCCACAAACAAACAAAAAATGCTTTGGTTAAAGCAAAAACTATGAACTTCACTTTGAAAACACAGGTAGCGTGGGTTGTACTGACAATGGGTATTTGTGAATCAATTAAAAACAATAAAAAAACAAAAAAAAAAATTGAATGGGAAATTACTATTACACCCTTCTTCATTGTCCTCTTTTTTTATTCATTTATTATTATTATTTAAATTTAGAGTAACCAAATCAAAAACCCACCATGGTAAAAAAATAATAATAAATAATAATAAAAAAAGGGAAGAAGTTTACCAACCTTTCCTAACCGTCCAAAAGACTAACATTTTTTTTTTCTTTTTCACTCAGAGAATCTCTGAACAGAGAGAGAGTGAACAGAGAATCACACCCCTTCTTCTTCATTTCCACCCCACTTTCTTGTTCAAAAACCCAAACCAAACTTCTCCTTCTCTTGCTATCATTCTCTACCTTTCTTTCATGAAGATCCAAGAAAAGCTCATCAAGTTCAAGTTCCATTTCATATCTGCTTTCATTATCCTAACTACCCTTTTCTCATTAGTCCTTTTAGCTCCAAAATTCCTCACCATCTTGGCCTACTTTTGGCCCCTATTCCTCTCCACTTCCCTCTTCCTCCTTACCATTATCCTATTCGGAAAAACATCATTTTCTGGCAGTGCCACTTGCGATGCCATCCGAGATAAAGATGGTGAAGGACTTCTCGACTTTGTTGCCGGGCAACCCGAGCACCTCATTGAAAGCTTCAAATCCGAGTAGGGAACAAAAACACTATAGAATGTAATTTTCATATATAGTTTTGTTTTTTGTTTTTGTTTTCCTTTATTTCCCTGGTAGTTAAATTTCTAACTTCTTTAATCCTTAAGGACTGAATAATATTTCATATTACTACTAATTATTATCTTATGCTGCTTAAATTTTTCCTGATCTGGACTGTTGGATAGTGATGGTGAAAATGGAAAACGACATCGTATTGTTATCGTTACCAGTGATTGAGTAATATAAGAAATACTTACCATGAAAAGGTGATTCCTTTTTCATAGAATTATTTCCAATCTGGCAAAAATATTCCCTTCAAATTAAAATAAATAGAAAATAAATAAATAAAGACAGTAATTTTGCATTAGGACCATAATATATCATTAATTACAATTAATTATGAAACCAAATAACTAACTACTAAGACCAAGTTTGATTGTCCTAAAGCCGAACTAAATATCCAACATTTTCCCAACCGAAGATAAAATGCATGTTTAGTTTTATATATATACAGAATCATCAGTCTTCAGAAATATCCATATATATATATATATATATATATAAGCTAGTAATTACTTATAATTACCAAATTACCAACCCAGATCACATGGTGCAACAGGTTGTGTTTGCATCATATACCACCTGACGGTGTACAGGATTCGGACCTATCAGCAGGTTCGGGTTCAGGTCCGGGTTTGGAATCGGAATTGGGATTGGGATCGGGTTTTCGTTCCTTGGTGCCACCACCTCAGTAACACTGATAATATCAGCAGAACACAGCCTCTTCCTCAGATCAATGCTCAAGCAAATGGGGTCCACCTCCCCAATCACCACCAACTCATCTTTGTCCCTCCCTTCTATTGCTATAGAGGTCACACCTGCGGAATAGTTGCACTTAGAATGTTGCAGTCTAATATATATTCAAGACAATGGATCAGACAGAAGTTTATCCTGCTCGGATATATTACCCGGAAGTATTATCCGGGTTTACGTTCTGGATCAATCGGCAAAAGTTCCGATAAAAACAAAGGCCTGAAATCAGTCATCTGCTAATCAATTATCAGTGAATTTTCACAAAATGCATGGTACTGACAGATTGGCGTTAATGATTGAAACTATAAAATTAGTCACTGTTAATGCAATTCCTTAACACAATATTCAAAAAAGTTTCCACAAGAACAAAACATCAAATTTGATTGCCGAATCAAAAAATGAAAAAGCATGCAGAAATATAAATATGTACAGAATGTACCCTCTGTGCAAGCAGCAATCTTCATTGCTTTTTGTTTGTAATCCGATCGGCTAGTCGAAATCTTGACGACAATTTTCACCTTCATCGTTTCAATGATCTTCAGAAATCAGAATTCAAGTAGTAGAAGAAGAAGATAAGTAGTAAAGGGAGAAATGAGAAGGGGAATGAGATTTTATGGGACTCAGGACAGGGTTAATTTCCTCTCACACACGTTACAAAGAAATAAATTTGCAATACATATAAACATGTTATACGTTGTACTCTACATTTACATAGGATTTCCATTTTTGCAGCCAGAGAATATTTCATATTTTTTTTTTTTCAATTTTTTTTCCTTTTTTTAACGTAGGAAAGAAAGGGTTTATAGAATACATGTGACACAAGTGAAATGATTGAATTTCATAAGTTAATTTTTTGGAAAAATTAAAATAAACTTTCGAAATTTAAAATAATTATAAATAAATATATTTAAATTTTTATAATTTTAATAAATACCCATATTTAAAAATTTTATTATAATAAAGATTTATCTTGTTATTTCAGCCCATTTGTCTTAACATTATTCACTCTATAATCTTCAACATTTGGATAGTGATGGTCAAATTGAAAACGACATTCTATTGTTATTGTTATTAGTTACTCGATCGAGGTGATTCCTTCTCATAGACTTATTTCCAATCTCGCAATTGCTAGCCCCTCTAGGCTAACGACTAGAAAGGAGAATTAGGTATTATTGTAAAGTGGCCAAGGTTTCTCTCCCACGTGATTGAGAAACAATTAGGGTTTTTCTTTCTTCTTCTCTTTTAGTGTAATGATGAGATTCGAGTCAAACACATAATGCTCTTCTTTGCATGCTGTTACTATCACACACTATATTAGAGATCAAATCTACACTTAAGTGACTTCACATGTATGAGAATAGCGCATAGTATGGACCCCTCCTTAGAACTAAAATTGACACCCTAATCTAAGTATATGGAACAAAACTTATTGTAACCGTCTAATGAGCTAAGTATTTTTTTTTTAAGTACTCCCAAACCGGTTCTAAGATCGACTGAGCCGGGATGCTAGCCGAGAACGGTGGGACAACGGACAAGGTCGACTTGATATCTGCATGCTTTTTTTTTTTTGGGCAATCAAATTTGATGCTTTAGATCTATAAAGTACTTCAAATGGAATTGAATTCAAGAAATGGAATTCTCTGGTTGAAAGCTATTTTCTAGTGCATGACCACTCAGACTCAGTTACATAATCTTAGCAGTGTCTCTGTTGAACTTTGAAAGACCCAGTAAAGAGAATAATAATACATTTTGGGATAATTAACACAGACCCAGATAGCATTCAACAAAGGGCTAAGAAAATTAAAAGGGTAAATACGAAAGACTGGAAGATTGAGTAATTGACTAATAACTACAATCAATCAATGCTGCGGCTCTAGAAAGCCCTAGCAAAAAAAAAAAAAAATCATTTGAAGCAAATATTTTGTCCTTTTTCCTTAGGAAACATCCTGATAGTTCGATCAATTATATATATATAAACCTGTATCATAAAGCTAATCATCATCTTCACAAAAAAAAAAATAAAAAAAAATCCAGAAAGGAACAAAAATAAGAACATGGGTTTACAATGGTTGCTGAATTATGCATTTACACAACAAGCACATCCAATTGGAGGGAATGCAGAGCAGAAGGATGAGAAATCAAGAAACCCAGAAGAAGAAGAAGAAGATTTAAAGAAGAAGAAGAAGACAGAAGTGGGAGGAGTAAGCAAAGAGGAGTACCCAAATGGGTTTTACATGCCTCTTCATTATCCAAGGTACACAAAGCAAGACTATGAGAAGATGGATGAAAAGAAACTTGACTTGCTGCTCAAGCAATATGGGCTGTGTTTTCATGGTGATAGTAATAATTCTAGTGATCTTGATCAGAAAAGAGCCTTTGCTATTGGAACTTTCTTATGGCCTGATCAGCTTTGATTAGCAGCTTCTTCTTTGGGACTCAAAATAAATATATGATTTGATTGTATGAGATATGATTCCTAACTCTTGAATAAATATATGATATGATTTCAGCCGATTGTATGTATACTTTGTTGATGTAAAACCTTAGACTTCTTAAATCAGAAAAATTCAACTTAGAACCTACATACGACATGTCGGTTAATCTTATAATACTACTTTCTTAGTCGGTAACGACAGTAGTTTTTCTAGATTTTTTCCACGAATAGAACAGCATAAAACCGGTTTCCAAACACCCAGAGATTCGAAACAGTTCACAAAGTTCGCTCCTTTTTCTCTCCCATTTCCCCGCGCTGTCTGCACAAAACCCTTCTACTACCCATATAAACCAGATCAAGAACCCTAGAAAAAGAAAAGAAATGTCCTCCATGATTATACGATCTCGGTTCCTATCACTGATCTCAAAGCGGAATCGCCGACTTTTGAGCTCAAATGTGGCTTCTACCCCTCCCAAGGAGCCTATTGCAGCAGCGTCTGAAACCTTCGTCTCCGATCAGCCTCCGCCGCCGGCCGATGAAGCTGATAATTTTTCGACGAGTAAGCCGTGGAAGTTTATCAAGTACGGCTTGATTGGAGCTCTCACTGCCACCACCGTAACTGCCGGCTACGCTAGCTATGGTAAGTTCCCTTCATTTGCTTTGCGTTTTTTTGTTTTGGTTTCTCCGTCAATCTCCAATCAGAATGATTGATTCTTGTTTGAATGTTTACTTTTCAGCGTACACTTTGGATGAAATTGATGAGAAGACGAAGGCATTCAGGTCATCCGTAAATCCCACTGCTGCGGATAATGCGTCAAGCGTTGAAGTATGTGTGAATTCTGAATTTTATCTAGATATTTTTTTTTTCATCTACGCGTACTCGAGTTCATTTCTTTACTCTTGATACTTGTTTCAACTTTGTACGATATTTGGTTGACTTTTGGTCATTTTATTGTATTTGGATGACACTTTCCTTTAGCATGGCATGTGAGCATTAAAAGTACCGGATTGAGAAGATTATGGAATCTAAAAGAATAGTAGTTGTTTTAATTGGTGCCGAGTTATCAAACCAATTTTGATCGTGTAATTAAGTAAAGCAAGGTTCTTTCAGGGTGCTGAATGGACAATTTTATGGTTTCATCTGCCAATCAAGCTTGCAGCAGTTGTGTTTTTCTAGGTATACTATTTCTGTAAGATATCCAGTGTGTAGAAGTGACACTCTGTTCTTATTGTCTTCTGCAGAAGTTTCAGAAATTGTTGTACTCTACTGCAATGACAGGTAGGATCCTGAACATGTCTCAGTGATTCCATTTCTTACTTATGCACAATGATTGGTACTTGTATTGGATTCTAAGATTTCAATATCTCTCGCATTAATATTGCCTGTATTCTGTTTTTGTATAACTCAGTCCCTGCTAAAGCAATTGAAGCTTACATGGATTTGAGGAAGCTAGTTGAAGAGCAAGTTCGAGTATGTTATTTATCTAGTCTGTGAATGTTTCCGGAAATGTATTCTCATTCTCTATTTTTCATTGTTCTGACTAGAAGTTTCCCTTGTTCTTTCATGTATAGGGTTATGCTGAACCAAACTCAGACAAACTTCTTCCAGATCTACATCCTTTGGAGCGGCATGCTTTCACACTTGTTCTAGATTTAAACGAGACATTAGTTCACTCTGATTGGACGGTAAGGCATAATCGATTAAAAGTATATAAGTTATTGGAAAATGGTGAATTTATAGCAGCAAGCGTTATTAGCTTGAACTTAGTGAATTTCATTTGATAATATAATTTTTTAAACGTTCTTGATCAATCGGAAATAATTATAATCTATGCATATCGGCAGATGATGTACAGAAGGTTTCCATCTTCTCCATTTCTACTGTTTCTCTAGTGCATAGTTAAGTACCTGTTTAGGAGGTTTCTGACATCTCTAATTCTATTTCCTTGACATGTAAAGCGAGAAAGAGGCTGGAGAACATTTAAGAGACCTGGTGTCGATGCTTTCTTGGAACACCTAGCAAAGTTTTACGAAATCATTGTGTATTCTGATGAATCAAATATGGTAATTTTATATTTGATTTCTCACTTGTAGTTATAACTTGTATAATATTATAAGATTACTTCACTTCTTGTATTATTTGACTTTGCAGTATGTGGATCCTGTTCTAGAGAGGCTGAATACCAAGCAATGCATACGGTATGGGTTGTCTAGGACTGCTACTAAGTATCAAAATGGACAGCATTACAGAGTATGTTGCTATTGATTACTTGATATATAGTTTCCTATTTTCCCTTTTAATTTTCTCAGCCCTTTGTTGCATGCTATCCGGTTGTGTTAATTATCCTAAAATACTTCAAAATAAGAAATGGTATTCTGTTTACAGGACCTTTTGAAGCTGAACAGAGATCCGGCTAAGATTATCTATCTGAGTGGTCATGCACTAGAAAATAGCCTTCAACCAGAGAATTCCATCCCGATAAAACCCTGGAAGTGTGAGGTCGATGATACAGCTCTTTTGGATCTTATACCATTTCTTGAATGTAAGTGTCTTTAATCATTCCTCAGCTATCAAACTAGTGGTTTTATTCGGTCTACTCATTTCTATAAATTTGTTAGATGCATTATCAGCTTGTCACCTTTTCTTGCCCATTTCTCTGCAGTTGTTGCAACCAATAGTCCAGCTGATATCAGACAAGTACTTGCGTCTTATGGAGGACGCGACATTCCTACCGAGTTCATTAGGCGTTCTAAAGAGCATCAAAAGTAAAGTTTATAATGATAAATGATGTTTTTTGTTTAATCTTAGCAGATTAGTGAATTCTGTTGTCTTTCTGTTCGAATCTGTTTCTAGATAGCATGTGCTATCTAGCTATCTAAAAAGATTTATCATTTTCGAAAATGTATTTAAAAATAATGAAATATTATTCTGATTCTGTGAATATTGGATTTGTGATTACAGGCGAATACAAGAGCAGAAGCATCAGGGTCGTCTCTGGAGACGCTAAGTTCCAAGCTGTGTAATACTCGACAGAAAGCTCCCAGCAAAAAAATGTTGTAGAAATTTGGTAGGTTTATATACCATTCGCTTTCTTCGCACAATTGTCAAGTGATTTGACATGAGGATGTTTAACTTTCTCTTGGCTAGTTTGCCTTTGACCTCAAATTTTTTTGCCCATCTTGAAGTACAGAATTTTGGCAAGAGTAACTTAGTTGTAGTTGATTAGGCATCGAATTAGTTTGCCTTCTTTTCTGTGTTTTTTCCGGCCACGGTAACGTCAAACATGGTTGACTACACATTCTATAAACCCTCAAGACTGTCAATTTCTCTATCTGAGAGCACATTTATCCTTTTTTAATAGTTTCATTACATCATGTACAGCAAAATGCGATCACAGATCCAAAAACCATCTCTGTATCCCCAAAAAGACGAGCACAAATGTATCAACCCAAACAGACAAAACCTACGTCCTATAAAACTCCAACCTCCAAATCTCAGTACTAGTCAATTTCTCTATCTGAGAGCACATTTATCCTTTTTTAATGGTTTCATTACATCATGTACAGCAAAATGCGATCACAGATCCAAAAACCATCTCTGTATTCCCAAAAAGACGAGCACAAACGTATACACCCGAAACCTGCATCCTATAAAACTCCAAACCCCACCAAATCTCAATACTAATAAACACGGCATCTCACTCTCTCTCCTTCTGCTCTCTCCTCTTCTTAATCCTCATCACGAGCACCACCTCGACTGGCGGCAATGACCATAAAACCCTCCATTCTAAACCTCTAATCCTAGTCAAAATCTGGTGCTTGGCTATACTCTATTCCATGACCTTTATTGCTGGCGTGTCCCCTTACTTTCTGAGATGGAATGAAGGGTTCTTAGTGTTGGGGACTCAATTTGCGGGTGGGGTTTTTCTGGGTACTGCTTTAATGCACTTTCTGAGTGATGCAGTTGACACGTTTAGGGACTTGACCGAGAAAGAGTATCCTTTTGCCTTCATGTTGGCTTGTTCTGGCTATTTGCTTACTATGTTCGCTGACTCTTTGATTTCTTATTTGTATGAGAAAAAGGAAGAAAAGGGCGGTGGCTCTGTTGATGAATTTAAGCTGCAAGGTAGTAATTATGTAATTGAGAAATTTTGGGTAGCCGATCAATCGTAACAGCATGCAGGATCCATGTGACACGTGAAGCCGATGTTTGGTTGTGATTGATCTCTACGGTGATTGAGTTTATTTAAGATTGTTAAATCATTGGATTTTCTTCATTGCAGGACTGGGGAAAAGTAGTGATACCAATGCTGCCACTTCACAATCAAAGCTTGAGGTAAAGTAGTAAAAATAACACCTTTTAAAACACATGTTCCCTTCATCCTATTTGATGCTACTCTGTTTCCCTTAAAAAAGGCTCATCACGGTGACAATCACCATGGAGCCGCCGTTATCTCCACCATGACATCAGTAGGCGACACGGTCTTATTAATCATCGCCCTTTGCTTCCACTCCATGTTTGAAGGAATAGCAATAGGAGTGGCAGAAACGAAAGAAAGTGCTTGGAAAGCACTATGGACTATTTCCCTTCACAAGATCTTTGCTGCCATTTCCATGGGAATTTCTCTTCTTCGTATGGTTCCAAACCGGCCCCTCTTTTCATGCATCGCCTATTCGTTCTTATTCTCCATTTCGGGCCCCGTTGGTGTTGCAATTGGCATAGTGATTGATGCAACAACTCAAGGTTCTGTTGCTGATTGGATGTTTTCCATCACAATGAGTATAGCTTGTGGGGTGTTTGTTTACGTGTCTAGAAATCATCTTTTAGGAAAAGGCTATAAGGCTCAGAATGTAGTTTTGGTCGATACACTTTCTCATCGATTTGGGGCTGTTTTGTTGGGTGTTGGGGTTATTGCTGTTGTGATGATATGGGATACGTAGTCCGGTTTATGTTAAAACATTGTAATTATGTTCAGTTTTCGGTTATGCCATAATGGATGATTAAACTAACTACATGTTCTTTTCGGTAATTTTCTTTTCCTCATCATGTTAAATGTTTCCTAAAGAGAAGCTCTACCATGAGCCTAGTACGCCAAACTGGTGTGCTGGGATCTCTATGCAGATCTCAATACCGATTCAGAGTGTTGGACTCGTAAGAGCCTGGCAGTCCAAGTTTGAAGCTCTAATGCTGATCTAAACTTCGGTTTCGGACTCCAAGATCGGAGCCTACATATGATGTTTCAAAGACAAAATCTAGTCCATTTGACAATCTTGCTCATAATAACAGTTTGCTTAACAGTACAAGCTCTAAACAACCTCTTTACTAAAATTTGAGGCCGGCAAAAAAGAATAAAATAACAAGACTCAAACAGGGGGCTCAAAGGTCTACATGAAAGACTTTCTCGAGGCAAACCGTGACAATAATGGGTCCTGCTAAGTCCCCTACAGCACATCCTGCCAGTATACAAACACAAAATAGAAATGGGATCAATGTCAATTAAACTTCAGAACAAGCATTTTAACCTTTTTAAGCAATGGGTGAATAATGAATACACTTACCGATCCATTGACCAGATGAAGGGCGGAAAACAGTAGCACCGATACCGGCCCCAATTGAAGCAAAAAGTAGTGATTCACTACACCGGACAGTATTGCCCATAATCTTCTTTCCGAGTATTTGAAGCCTTTCTGTTTCATCAAGCACATACTCATCTTCCTCCTTAGAGATAGTCTTTCCGGAAAAAAATCGGTAAATTTCTATGCCCACTTGGACAAGCCATGATGCTGCAACTCCTAGAAAGTGCCCTGATATTTGGACATAATTTTAGAAGATCAAAAGATGAACAACAAAGTGAAACAGAAAAAGGGGGAGGAAATGACTAAAGGCGTATATTTTTTACCTCTAAAAGTTGTCCGTATAACACTGAAGAAATAGACTGAAGTAGGCATCCCTCTACTTGCCTTTCTCATGGCTGATTTCGGAACATCTAAAATGAAACACTATGTTAATTTTGATCTACTACGAAAAGGTATTTCACAAAATTACACTCGGAATGCTGATGAAAAGAACCTTTGAGAAGTTTCCATGCCATTCTTTGCGAGATATAATGAACAGAAAGTCTTTCAAGAACCCGTCTAGTAGTTACAACACTAGTCTATACAAATCAAATCACTGCTATATTATTAGTCTGATCAAGAAACTGGACTAGAACTCTCCCGAACACTTTAAACCAATATTACCCGAAAACATTATGATGCCAAAAAGACAATATAATACTAGGCATAAACAAGAATCACTAGTAAATTCAAACTCACCTCACGGAAGATTTGCTTCACTGATTTTTTAAAGGGGGAAAGTAAATCTACTTTCTTCTTTTCTTGAACCTCTTGCAAGAAGTTATCATCATCTTCTTCTTCTTCCCAGTTTGAATGAGGCTCGAGAAGAGGCAAATAGAACATTAAAAACGACCTCAACGTAGTCATGGCAAGTGCTCTCGATTCGAAAGCAGAGAATAGTGGCTTCAACTCGATTTTGTACTCTTTAGTAGTAATGTATTTAAGAGCACCGTTTCTAAAGAATCTTTCAGATGCATTTTGTATGGTTGATAATATATCCTCAGCTAATTCTTCTGCCCCGGCATCACAATAAGCAACCGGTATCCTAAAGAATGCAGATCACAGATTCAAAGTATAATTAGTTACCCCTAAATATGTAATAACATGATGAAGTAAAGGCTATAGTTTTCATCAAATTCTGCAACAATAAAATTTTCAAGTAATTTCACAACATATATATGTATATATATATGTATTCTAAGTGAAGTAAGATACCCAAATAGAGCCCTAGAGGCAAAAGGGGTTCCAGCGGCGGCGGCGGCGGCAGCGGCAGCTGTGGCTGAGAACAACCCATGTGAGTGAAAGCTTTGAGCTGTATATAATCCCTGTTTTTTCTTCAAAATTTCCAAAACTACGGCTATCCCCGACATTGTTAAGTTGCCTATTCCAATCCAAAGTTACCAACCTTATCAAATTCGAAGCCTACCCAGATCGGAAAATGAGCTCTCAACAACTTTTTCTAAGGTGTTTAATTGTTTTCGGCCCGATACAGGTACTGGGTCTAACGTGGGTTGCTTCGCACGCTTAAAAGTTGGACCTTTCCTAGAGAAGATGACTAGATGACGGGCCGGCTAGAAATGTTCATGCTTTCCGACATGTCGTTAGAATTTCGTAAAAAAAAAATAAAAAATCTATATATATATATGATCTTACATTGCACAAGTGAAGTTAAAAAGTGACCAATAAACAAGTATCAAACCATAAAGATCATTATACAAATAAGCAGTAATGTTACCGGCTATATGTCTTATCCAACTACTATTGGGAAAATGGTTCTTTAACTCTTTAAATTACATAGTGGGGGTCACTTGATAGTGTATATCTCCTAGAAAAAGAATTTATGATGATTCACAATCAAGTATAAACACATGTACTGTGATTGAAAATTGAAGAAAAGGGAAAAAAATATATGAAGAAGTCTAGATAATACCTTTGAATGCTCCCTTAAATCATGAACATACTCGTCCTACCTCATGTTCCATATCTGCATAAAAATATTATGAGTTACGATCGATCTTAGACCAGAGATCCATTGCACAGTCCAGGTGATTTTTACAATTCCAACGATCTTCTCAAGGGAGGGAATTTAGTTAATTATTCAAAAGAGGAAAAACAAAAATTTGAAATACTGGAAAATAAGGAAGATAGCATATATATAACCTTTGTCGTAACATCTTCAGAGCAAGAAGTCAACAATGTACCACTTGGATCTTATTTGACTAATTCGAAAACCCTTTTTATCTTAATGCGGAATAATTTAAAATTTTCTTTAAATTGTGTTTAAATCTTTCTTGACAGTGATATGAAACGAAAACAGAATACAATGTATATATATTTTATGTACATCTAGAAATGATATTACAGTTTCATAATATTAAGCTGTTTTTCATAATATTACAGTTTCGTATAAATAACACTTGTAATTTGGCCATAAAGACTTATATTGACCTGTCTAGAAATGATCTATCAGAATTTGTAGACATGAAACGAAAAAGAAGGGGAAGAAAAAGGTTGAACTGCAAGAATTTCCAGTCTAAGCATTTTATAGAGTACAAATGGATATTACATGAAGAATTGAAGATGTAGAGCAAAGAGATGTGGATCAAAGAACACTCCCCAATCACATTAGTTTCTCCCCTACTAAGCTCTTCAAGTTTTCTTTTTTGTCTTTGCCTCGTGTGTTCAAAGCATCATCAGTGATGTACATTCCTAGTTATAAATGTATACAGGATTTGTTTAAGACTCCTGCAAAACAATGTTCAAAGATTTCTCCGAATAAGATTAGAGATAATGTGCAGGAAACAAAAATTACTATGTTTGCGTATATAATAAGGGATTGATGCGAGAATAGTAAACACTATAGTCCTTTAGTTAGAACATCACCTGCATTGGTCGTGATCCCTTCAGGAAAACTGCTTGCATAAGTAAGCTCTTTCACTTCATCAATCAAATCCTCCAAATGTTTTTCCAATCTGCGAAGCTCTGATAGATTTAAACCTTCTTCCATCTGACTATTCCATTTCAGTATTTCTCGATAAATCGTCAGCTTCTTTCATCTGTCTCTTCAAAGACGGTATTCCAATTCCATCATCCTTACTGATGTTGAGGTCTTCAAATTTTCTTTTCAGTGTTTGCACTTCTACATCGACAGAGCAGTCGCTCAACTCTGCCTCGGTTTCATTCACGTAAGGAGAGTCGTCCATTCCTACTTGAAGTGGAAATGAAAACTTGGTCAAATAATGATCGCTAGAGACAGATGTTATATCCATGTATTCCTAGAAAGAAGATTAAGATAATAACTAACTCAGATCCAGTTAAAGAAACAAGCAAAATCGTTGAGGATTAAGGAGATCATACTTACTAACTACATCTGCTTGATGATTCTTGTAGTGTTGTTCTCAACTTTATAGTTTCAAAGGAAATGCAAGACCTTTTGGAGGAAAAGAAGTAAGGCTAATGTTTAGCAGATCGATCTGGGTATACTCTATTTTTCTTCTTCTTCTTTAATTCACCAGATCATAAAAATAAGCTCTAGCCTATAAAACGAAATTACATGAATTACAGAATGAAGCAGCTTTTCTTTATTTTCAGAACAGGTTTATTAGTCCAGATAATGTAAGAGGAAACAACATCCATTTATTTCTAGAAGACAAGTATAAAATTAAAACAGAAAACAGAACCAACAATTGATCTGATCAGGAAATAATACATGTCAAACAAGAGAGAATATTAATTTATGACATGAAAGACGTAGAGCAAAGAGATCTAGAACACCAACCTCCTCAGAGTGGATCAAATTTTTCTGAAAGTGCTGTTTTGAATAGTAATAATTTCAGGAAATCAGAAAGCATTTCAATCTGAGAGGAAATGCAAGAGCTGAAAAAGAAGGCATACTTCATATTGTCCAAACAGATAAAGATTAGTTTTAAATACAGAAAAAGAAGGCAGACAATTGAGTCAGGTCCTGACCAAATTATAAACCTTTTCACCGAAGTCTTGGACAACAACAGTTTACAGTGCACGGAAATAAGCAAACTGAACAGATAAAACAGAGAAGAGACAGGAAGAGAGAAAGAGTGGAGCAAGAAACTTACCAACGTTTTGGATCAGAGATGAGCAGGAATAGTTTCCTTCACATGCTAACTTCGGTATCGGACAACTATAGACTGTGAGATCTTCTAGAAAAAAACTGTATAAATTACCAAAAGTAAATAAATTGAGTAGCTCATCAACCGTGTTAAATAAAATAGAAATGATAAGTTAATACCGGATAGAAGACTTCAAGGACATCTTTGGCCTCTGATTGGTCAAGCTTCAGATTGTGCCGATAAGGTCTTTTATCTATCCTGATGCTCTGAAGAGAGGGAGGACGAAATGGCTGACCTTCATCGTCGAGAGGCAGATGAAGAGGTATCCTTCTCAGTTTCGGACAACCACGGACTGTGAGATATTCTAGAGATTCACAAACAAGAACACTCGACGTAGGACATATGCTCGTCAACTCCGGAAGAGCAAACAATTCCAACTTCCTCAGCTTGGGGAGAGTGAGGCGGAGAGTGCTGTCTATGGTTTCTTTCTCTTTCTTCTTTTTCTGTTTCTTTTCCTTTTCCTCATTGTAATTTGATGATTCTGATACAATTTTCATCAATTTATCACACTTCAATACTGCGATGCTTTCTAGGTTTTGGAAGTTGGATAAAACCTCTGGAGTGAACAGCTCTTCTATTTTCGGACAATCATCGATATACAAATTCTTAAGCTGTGAAAATGAGGCGGGTGGAAATACTGACGATGTAGGACATATGCTCGTCAACTCTGGAAGAACATACAAGAACAAAATCCTCAGCTTGGGGAGAGTGAGGCGCAGAGTGCTGTCTATGGTTTCTTTCTCTTTCTTCTTCTTCTGTTTCTTTTCATTTTCCTCATTGTAATTTGATGATTCTGATACAATTTTCATCAATTTATCACACTTGTATACTGCGATGATTTCTAGGTTTTGGAAGTTGGACAAAACCTCTGGAGTGAACAGCTCTTCAATTTTCGGACAATAATGGATAAAAAACTTCTTAAGCTGTGGAAATGAGGCGGGTGAAGCAATGCTTTCTCTTCCCAAAAAGATCTTTAAATTAGTAAGATTCCCAAGGTTTAGGGTTTCGAGGCTTTGGAAAACAAGTGTGGAAGAAGTAATAGAAAGAAAGTGAGTCATCCCCTTGCAACTTTCAAGTTCACATACCCTCAAGTCAGTTAGCTCTTCAAATGAGCCGAGGTCACATAAACTTGTTACATCGCTGCAGCCTTTGATCATTAGGTGTCGAACATCTCTTGGAAGCATCATCATAGAGCCTTTTTGTCGTCCACTCTCACTTATTTCACAATCTTTTATGCAAACTGATTTCCTTTGAAGGTTGCGACTCCCACTATTTTTATAATCTGTATCAAATACATCTTTCTCAAGATCACAGTTTTTGGATCTCACTTGGAAGTTGTAACGGCTGGGTCTCCCCTTTAAATTCATATGTTCAACGTATGCAATAAAGTCCTCCATTTCAAGCAACCCAACAAAAATCTCCAACCTCTTCAACTTCATCAGTTCATGCGCTTTCACAAATGCTCTAGTGATGATCAGGTGTTGCAGATGGGAGAGATTTGAGAGAATACCATCTGGAATCTTCTTAATTCCAGCAAGATTGAGATACCTCAGGTTGGTTAACTTTTTCAGACCTTTTGGTAGCACTTCTACTGCTGTATAAGAAAGGTCGAGACTATTTAAACAAGTGAGCTTTTCCAACACTTGCACCCGCTTTAATCTATAACAGCCAGAAAGGTCGAGACTATTTAAACAAGTGAGCTTTTCCAACAGCTTTAATCTATAACAGCGAGAAAGGGATAAACCAACGAGATTCACCAAACGAGACATAGAATGTGGCAGGAATTCAATCTCGGTCTCTGATAAATTAAGAACCTTCAGTCCATGCATATGAGCAAAGAACGAATCGGGAATTCCATAAAATGGATTATCATTCAGGAATAGGGTTGAAAGATTAGGACATCGGGGTGATATACTGGAAGGTATTTTTAGAATCCCATTTTTCATCAAGGACACCTTCTCAACATCCTGCGGCCATTTTTCTGGTAATTCTTCAAATCTGAAACCGGCTTTTACCATAAACCGAGGAGATACACTGGTGATTTGAAGGGACATGTCTCTAATGAAATCATGCATCCTTACACATGTCGCTGAGTCCTCACCATATGGTTTGGCAGGTTCAAGCAAACATGAATCAATAAGAGTATCCAAGAGGACATTGCCCTCATCAAACTCTTGTGGTTTGGTATCCATTTCTTTTATTATCCCTTCGAAGATAAATTGTTGTATCAATTCCTCCCTATCAATCTCGTAGTCTTCTGGGTAAAGTGCACAATACAGTAAGCAGTCTTGAAGTCTTTTGGTTTTCAAGCGATTGTAACTAAATCTTAACTTCACAATTACCTTATGCCCCTTGTCACTATGTTCCTTAGAATGTTCCCTCAACCTTATAAGTGCATTACTCCATTCATACTCTTTCAATTCACCTCTCATACCTTCTGCAACAGTGACAATTGCAAGAGGCAAACCATCACACTCTTTGACGATATCTTCTAGAGTTTTCCTTAACTTTCCAACACGTACAACATCAGATCCAACATGATCCAAGAATAAGCCCAACGCTTCCTTTTCAGAGAGGCAAACCATTTCCATAGGTTTAAAATCCATGCGTGTACAAACTTCAAGTCGTCGAGTTGTCAACACGAGTTTGCAACCATTGCCCGGTGTTGGTTTAGGAATCCCTATTTCATTGAGAGAAACGTCTTCCCACATATCATCGAGAATTAGCACATATCTCCCAATAGCTTCCAAGGCTTCAAATAACACTCCTGCTCGTGTTACAGTATCATCACTGTCGAAAAGATCTCGTCTCAATTTAAGGCCAATGTTGTCTTGTAACTTTTTAATATTAGGTTCACTTGACACAGTAACCCAAATTACTGTGTCAAATTTGTTTTTTTCTTCATCCAAAAGACGATTATGAATGTGTTTCATCACAGTAGTCTTACCAATTCCTCCCATGCCATAAACTCCAAGCTTTGTCACATCCTTATCCATCAAATGACACCAAATTTCCTCCATCATTCTTCGAGCAGTGGTTTCACCTGCAAAATGTTCTGTTGGTAGAATATAACCTTTAACAGGCACTTCAAGCATGATCCCTTCAGGAAAACTGCCTTGTTGAACAAGCCCTCTCACTTCCCCAATCGAAGACTCTAGCCGTGCCTTCAAGGAATGAAGTGCCGATACATTATATTCTACTACTGCTTGCTTATTCCATTCAAGATTTCTTGATGAATCTTTGATCTGTTTCTTTTGTTGATGCAAAGCCAACTCTCCAATCTCACTGCTCTTAACTTGAAGCTCTCTTTTCAATTCCTGCACTTCGTCCATGCTAGTGCATTTTCTCAACTTCTCCAAGGTTTGACGTATCCTGTCGATGTTGCCCATATCCTGATCCAAGTTATTGCAAGAGTAATACATTGGTTACAATATTTGAAAAGTGAGTTTATGTGGTTAAATAAGCAAAAAGCTTGGAGATAATCAAGATGCTAGAAGCTTTATCCTGTAAGAGAGACTTAATTAGAGTTTAATGCGCTTTTCTAGTGGATTTGTTCAAGATGTTAGTCATCGATGTCCATTCCTAGCTATGAAAATAAGCAGGATTTGTTCAAAACTGTTGCAAAATCCTTGTTCAAAGATTTGGCCAAGTAAGATATATAGAGATGATGGGCAGGAAACGAAAATTACTATGTTTGGGGATATAATAAGGGATTGATTCAAGAATATCAAACACCACATGAGTTCAAATTGTCCAAACAGATAAAGATTAGTTCAAAATACAGAAAAAGAAGATAGACAGTTGAGTCAGGTCATCACCAAAGTCTTGGATCCAAACAAGATCTGTCTCAGAGAAATCTGATGAGATCCAAACAGGTGACAAATATGTGGGCCCTTCTTGTACACTAAAAAAAGAAGTTGACCAGGAGTCAATTAACCAAAGCTGGGACAAGACCTCATCTCAGTTTGAGAGAGGAACTGATCATATGCAGATGATGGATCGATAATCCCATTAAGCATGGACAGAGAATATGAATTATTACATGAAAGATGAAGAGCAAATTAAGAGATGTAGAACACTAACCGCCTCCAAACTCGATCAAATGATTCTCACAGTGTTGTTTTTGATTTGTGATGTTATCAGGAAAGTGGGAAGAATCTCACCTTGTGGTTAGTACCTTCGTAGGCCTACACCTAAATTTCTTTATGGTTCACTTTGTGGTTGGGCTAAATATACTTAATTTGTTGATGATTTTAGGCCCAACTACACAAATTCATAAATAAAACAAAACTGCACACAGTGTCGAAAAGCCCTAGAGGCAAAGTTATGATTAGAGGTGGCCCGGCACGGATAGGCCACTGCCGTGTCTGTACTTAAAAATAAGGGCATGATACAGTATAGATACAGTAATGGGCCATAAAAATGTCGTGCTAATCTGTGAGCTCATTTTACCCCATGTGTTCATTTTGGCCCATGGGCTCGAAAATTTATGTTTTTATTTTTTAAAATTTTAATTTTAAAATGATTAGTAAAATAATAATACTATAATACATATTTTGTATATTGTTAATCGTTTAGAAGATAGTATCATTAATAATTAAAATTATAAATAAATTATAATAAATATTATTTGGTAAAATAAGATCTTGTATTAATCGAAATGTTTTAACATACAAAATGATTTTCAGAGAAAAAACCTATAAGGCTAGGAGGCACTTTCGAGCCCGTGCCTCGTACGGACTCAAAAGGTCGTGCTGTGCTCCGAGCTAACACGGGAAATCCGTGACGTGCCATGCCGGCCCATGCGCCCGCATAGTTGAGCACGACATGGCCCAACACAGCTAACTCATGCCCGTACTCGTGCCGGCCCGGCCCATTTTGCCATCTCTAGTTATGATGATGAATTGCCATGACAGTCTTTAAAACAGGAAATCCGAAAATTGACAGAAGGGTCGAAGAACGTTCTTGGCATCAGGATGGCCCCACTGCAGTGATTCCCATTGCTCTCGACTTACTGTGATTTCTTCAAGAGAAGGGGCAAGATTAGGTCAAATGCCAAGTGGAAACTCCAGAGGCCAGCTTACTCCAAGATTTGACGTATCTTTCTAGATTAATACAATTGGAGAGTAAAAAGAGCAACGAGATTCACTAAGTCAGAGACGGAACTCGGCAAGAATTTAATGTTGGTACTAGACAAATTAAGAACCTTTAAATTTAGCATATTCTCAAAAAAAGGAAGCTGGAATGCTCTTCAATGGATTGTTATTTAGGAGCAAGGTGGAAATTATGGGACACCATGGCGGTACACTTTACAATATGATTTTCCATCAATGACACCTTCACAAGTTCTTCGGACCATTCTTCTGGTAAATCCTTCAAGCCAATATTAGCTTTTACCATGAACCGAGGAGATTCGCTGGTGATTTGCAGTGCCATGTCTCTTACATGCATCTTTACATACTCCTCATGAATTGTTACATGTTCCAACAAACACGCATCTACAAGCATCTACAAGAGTATTCAACAAGCACTTACCAGCAGTAAGCTCTTTCTGTGTCGTCTCCTTTTGTTTTACAATCCCCTCCTCAATCAACCGTGTTACCAAAATTCCTCTTCTTCAATCGCCCAATCTTCTGGATATTGTGCACAGTATAATAGACAGTCTCGATGTTGCAATTTCAAGCGATCATAACTGAATTTCAGTTCCTTATAAATTTCATGCATTCCCCGATCATTCGGCATTGTTGAAGACGACTTCAATTCTTCAATTGCTTTCTCCCACTCACATTGTCTATCTCCATCCCTCATACCTCTTGCCATAGTAATAATTGCTAGAGGCAAAAGAGCACATTTTTAAAGACCTTTTCCACAATTTCTTGTAAGTTTTCAGCACGTAAGACTTTACATCCCACATGATAAGAGAATAAACTCCATGCCTCGGGTTCACTCAGTAAAATCATTTCAATTTGTCTACAATTCATAGTCTTACAAATTTTAACTAATCGAGTTGTCAAAACCATTTTAAAAGTGTTGGTTTAGGAATCCCCATTTCCTCTAGGGAAAATCCCGGATTTAGATTAAAATGAATTCAAATTTGCAGACTTGCGTTGATGATCAAACACCAGACAAACCAAAAACACCAGCTCATGTATAAGACTATAACTCATTCAATTTTGATCCAATCTAACTGATTCTTTTCGTAATAAGTTGTTTTAGCCTCTTTCAACTTCGGAATGGCAGTCAACGTCAAAATCCACCGAACATAAATAATCAACTCATATCACTCTTCATTGTTCATTAGGAAGAGGTTTCACCTTCTTCAAACACTTTCCCACTAAGCTCTTCAAATTTTCTTTTCGGTATTCTCCTCGTGTCATCAGTCAAGAGTGCCTTCGATGCTCGAATTGCATCGTCAATGATCTCCATTCCTAGTTATGAAAATATACAGAATTTGCTCAAAACGTTGTTTATAGATATCTCCAAATAAGATAGAGATGATGGGGATACATTAAGGGATTAAAAGAATACAATAAAAATAGTCAAAATTTTAGGGGGGAGGGGGGGGGGGGGGAAAGACATTCTTAAATCCACACAAATTACACACAAAGTCCTATATACATCATTGAAATTGATCAATCTACCATGCTATTCAAGAGTTTCTCTTAGGCACTGAACTACAATGAAATCCTCATCTAATCAATGTTAGAAGAACTTATTTGTTTTCTTGCACAGTATGTACAACTAGATCTGACAATCATATATACAAATAGAAACTTCACAATTTCAAAGAGAGCCAATTGTATCACTGTTTTCTCGCATACATATAATCTGCTGTCACTTGAGTACTAAAATCAATCCTCATTCAGTACATAAGTTTGTTAGAAACTCAGCTTGAACACAAGAACAGAGGAAACTTTTCAGTTTTTAGAAAAACAATTCCATCTATTGATTTTAACTTGAATGTTTTACAGCTTAAATAACAAGGAACGGTACAAAATACAATGCAACCAATTACATCCCCTAAATCAAGTAAAACAAGATTGAAAACTAAATACTATTACAACTACTGATCACAATCAAAGCAGAAAAAGCATGGCTTCTGCAGCAAATCAAACTGCAGAAGCATTCCCACCATGCTGCCCAATTATCCAATGGACAACCCCGATTCCAGTGGATCTTGACTCCAAAAACTTGATCATCACAACCAAAATGAAAGATAAAGAGTGAGACAAGGAAAGATCCGCCCAACAAACACAAAATATTTCACTGACTTAATCTACAAGCAACAGACACGCTGAAGTCGTCGACCCCCCGTTGACCCGTTGACCCTGCAGAACTAAAGTGCCTTTAAACCCTTCGAGCACATAGACCCCTTCGAGTATGTAGACCCCTTCAAGTATGTAGACCCCTTCGACCCGACAAACAAAAACAGAAATCAATCCTTTCTCTCTTTGGCTCGACGGACTTCCAACCCTTCGACCCTACGACCCTCAGAGCAAAAACAATCATTTTCAACAAATTTCAATGACACAACATCCAGTTAGTCCCGTCTAACTGATTTAGGAGCTCCAAACAGAATGTCATTATCTCCAACCTCCAATTGTCGTTTTCGTGTTTCGCCGGTGTCCCTAAACTGGCAGAAGCGTTGAAGGACATTTTTGGATTTGTGATGGTCCCACACCAACGAATTCCAATCCTGTCGACTGATTCCGATACGCTGAAGAGAAGGAGGAGGTGATGGATTACCTTCATGGTCTAAAGGCATATGAAGCGGCATCCTTCTTACCATCGAGCAGCCACCTACCGTAATCCACCGGAGAGAGTCACAAACCAGAAAGCTGGACAAAGAACATATGTTCTTCAACCTACGCAACTGGCTTAAGACCAAACGCCTTAATCTGGGGAGAGTGAGGTACTTTGGGGAGTCACATGGTGATGTTTTTATGACTTCCTCGAGATTCTGACAATAGTCGACCTCAAGATTTACCAAGTTTTGAAGGCTGGAGAGTATCTCAACAGGGAACAGCTCTCTTATAAGTGGGCAACCACTGATACGGAAACTTCTAAGACTGGAAAAGGCGGCCTGTGTGAATAGTGTGGAGGCAACTGCCTCTTCCAATATCAACTCCCTTAAGTTTTGCATTACACCAATATCTAGGGATTCAATGCTTTGAAGAGCAGATGTGGGCGTGGAAGCAGTAGAAAATAGGTGTGTCATCCTATTGCAGCCCTGAATTTTAATTTCCCTCAAGTTGGTTATGGTTTCAAAGGACGGAACTTGGCATAAGCTCACTGCATCATTGCAGTTTGAAAGTTCTAGATTCTGAACATCTTTTGGAAACAAGAAGGGATCTTTTCCTCTTCTACCCTTACTAATACTGCAATTTGCTATAGATACAAAAAACAACTGATATTTGGGCATGGCAGCAATGGCGAAATTTATCCCTGCATAAACTGTTACCTCACTTGCTGGTACCACTTGAATGTTGTAATTGGTGGGTCCTCCCCCTGAATCTCTGTGTCTCATGTATGCGATAAAATCATCCACACTGAGTTTTCCTTCAAAAATTTCCAACCTTTTCAGCTTCACTAATTCGTCTGTTTTCACTTTCCCTTTAATGATGAGGTGTTGCAGACTGCAGAGTTTTGGTAAAACATCATCAGGAAAAGTAGAACTGCATCGATCTAGATTGAGGTATCTTAGGTTGACTAACTTCTCTAGACCATGTGGTACTGATCCAACCCATGTGTTACCAAGGTCGAGGCTTCTTAAGCGCGTGAGCCTTGCCAATGACGGAACTCCTTCTAAGTTGATGCAATTGGAAAGCAATAAAGCCACAAGCTTTACCAAATCAGATATTGAATCTGGCAAGACTTGAATGCCGGTATTTGATAAGTTAAGAACCTGTAGCCCCCTCAGATTATCAAAAAACGAACATGGGATGCTTTTCAATGGGTTATCATTTAGCAGCAAAGTTGAGACTTGAGGAGACAATGATGAGGCACTGAGAGGCATTTCTAGAATTTGGTTACGCATGAAAGACACCTTCACAGGACTCGTAGACCACATTTCCGGTAATTGCTCTAAGCGAAGACCAGCTTGTACCAGGAATCGAGGGGACTCACTTGTTATTTGAAGTGCCATGTCTCTTATGAGATCATGCATCCTTACACATTTTCTTCCGTAAGACGTTACACCAGATAACAAGCTAACATGAACAAGAGAGTTCAACATGGCTTGTCCTTCATCAAACTGTTGCAGTCTAATGTTGGATTCCTCTATTATGCCCTCTTCGATCAATCGTGATATCAATTCCTCTATTTTAATTTTATAAGCCTCAGGGTATAATGCACAATATAGTAGACAATATTGAAGTCTTTGATTTTCCAAGCTATCATAGCTTATTCTTAGCATTGAAATAATATCACGTTGGGAATCATCAGGATTTGGCCTCAAGCGCTTAAGTGCTTTCTCCCACATCCGTACGTCTACTTTACCTCTCATACTCTCACCCACAATAGTCATGGCGAGAGGCAAACGGGCACATTTTTCGATGACCTCTCTCATGATAGGCTTCAAATTTGGAACACGCAATAAATCATGTCCAGCATGGTTCAAAAATAAATTCCACGCCTCTTCATCTGAAAGTACCTCCATTCTGATAGGTTCACAATCCATAAAGCGACAAACATCGAGCGAACGAGTTGTCAAAAGTAGTTTGCATCCATTTGCTATCGAAGGTTTGGGAAATCCTATATCTTGGAGATCAAATCCTTCCCACACATCGTCCAGAATTAGCATACACCTCTTCTTTTGCAATGCTTCATATATTCTTGCCGCTCGAAGCATTGCATCTTCAAGTCCAGAAAGATCTAGACCCATAGACTCAGAAATGGTGGATTGTAGCTTCCGTAGGTCAGAATTCCTAGATACAGTGACCCAAATCACATGATCAAAATCATTTTCCTCTGACACAAGGCGATTATGTATATGTTTCATCACGGTTGTTTTGCCAATTCCTCCCATTCCATAAACTCCAATCTTTCCAACGTTCTTATCCATTAAATGGTTCCAAATTTCCTCCATCGTTTTTCCAACCGTAGCTCCTGCAACAAACTCAGGTGTTGGAAGTATACCACCTTTCACACCTACATAGGTCGTGATCCCTTTAGGAAAACTGCCTGCATCGGCAAGCTCTTTCACTTCTTCAATCAAATCCTCCGAACATTTTTCCAATCTATGAAGTTCTAAGTCTTCTATCACCTGATTATTCCATTGACTATTTCTCGATAAATCCTCGGCTTCTTTCTTCTGTTTCTTCAAAGACGGCATTCCAACTCCATCATCTTCAACGATGTTGAGATCTTCAAATCTTCTTTTCAGTTTTTCCATATCTACATCGATAGGGCAGTTGGTCAACTCTGCCTCGGTTTCATTCGCATTACGAGAGTTATCCATTCCTAGTTTAAGTGAAAATGCAAACTAAAGATCCCCAGAGACAAATATATATATGTATACATCTATCTACTTCTGCTCTATAATTTTCAGAGGAAATGCAAGAGCTTTTTTTTTTTTTTAATCAATTAATCATGTTTTGCAGGTCGATCTGGGTATACTCTGTTTCAATTGACAGTGTCAGCTTTTCATAATTTCTAGGAGAAACGATTACAGAAAGTATAAACTCAGTTCTTGAAAAGAATTTACCCAAAAAAAAAAAAAAAAAGAAGAAGATAAACAAGAAAATCTAATCTAAGCGTGCAGAGAGAATGCTAAACATGAAATATGTAGAGCAAAGAGATCTGGAACACCAACCTCCTCCTACTGGATCGGATGATTCTAACAGGAAATAATTTCAATCTGCAGAGGAAATGCAAGAGCTCTTAGAATGGAAGAGAAGTAAGTGAAGGTGGGTGTTGATTTCAAAACCTTTCTTTGCCAAAAGTCAATGGTCTCACACTCTGGGTCATTAAAACATGTGAATGAATGTTTTGTCTGATGCATATAGGTTATCATTATTAAAAAAAAAAAAAAAAAGACATGAAAACATTAAGAAACTTATGATTAATAATGATGAAGTGATGTAGAGCATTACAATCTAGACAAGAAATTCTAGTTGTCATGCAATAATCAGCAATTTTGACACTGCAATTCACAGCAAAAGGAATAACAATATAGAAAAGAGAAAAAATCAATCAGTTCATACCATTTATACAAACTGAGACATCATGTACTGAACATCTGCATACAAACAGAAAAACACACGAATTTAAATAAATAAATAAAGAAAAAAATAAGAAGAAGAAGAAGGCTTTGCTTTCAGTAACTTCCAGCTTTCTGCACATCATGTATTTTCCAAACATCATCAGCTTCGTCGGAACTGAAGCCTCTTACAAGCTTGTTCATATAATTTGAACAAAGAATTAAAAGGACAAGCACTGGAAATGCAATAACAAAAAGAAGTGCGAGATAGAATGTTCGTAGTCATTCTCTCCATGTCCGGTTTCGGTCAAAAAGCATATTGCAGAGGCTCTGGTGAAGGGAAAAATTCAATCTAAATTATACTTAGATAAGATCTCTGCATCCTTAATCAGTGAGAGTAAGAATATTTGATTGTTTTCTTGGACAAAGCATGTTGCGGTTCCATCTAGTAGTAAAAGTTTGAATGGTGTCATGTGCTGCATTTCATGTCGCCATATCCGTATTCCTATATTCCTGATGTATGAAAATAACCAATGCGTAAAATCTCAATTACTAAGAAAAAAGAAGTGATTTACAGTAAAAGTTTGCTAACTAGAAAAATATAGTAATTTCTGGCCTCTATTTTGTTAGAATTCTGAAGGATGTGGTTGTTAATATTAATAATTATCAAATGAGATATTACATCAGAATTAAGTCTACAATAGTTGAGAGTGTGACAACAAGTACTTTAATCTGACAGTTATTTAACATCTCGAACAACAAGTACTTTAATCTAAGAAACTGGAAGACAATCTCAATCTAACAGTTCCTACTTCCGACCAGCTTTCAACTTCTTTTCCTCATATATACCATATGAGGATGAATTGCTATGACAATCTTTAAAACAGGGAATCTGTAAATTGACAGAAGGGCTGAAGAACCTTCTTGGCATCAGCAGGTCCACACTGCAGTGACTTCCATTGCTCTTGACTTACTGTGATTTCTTGAAGGGAAGGGAGAGGAAACAACTGAGCTTGGTTCTCAAGACATAGACGAAGCGGAATCCTTTTTAGATAAGGGCAATTGTTTACCTTAATCCTTTCCAGAGAGTTGCAAATAACAACGTCAAAGTTAGGACAGATATTCAGCAATGCCGGCAAATGGTCCAGACAAAAATACCTTAATTTCGGGAGAGTGAGGATTAAGGATTCCATGCCAATGTCATGGGATGGTAGTGTAGTAATTACCTGCAGATTCTCGCAACTTATGACTTCAATTCTTTCAAGGTTTCCAAAGTTGGAAAAAATCTCAAGTTCTTGTATTTTTGGACAATCGTTGATCTGGAATTGTTTAAGACACGAAAAACTGGTTGGCGGGAGTGGTGATGATGCTATGCTTTCTCTCCCGATCACAGCCCTTAAGTTCTCCATTCCTTTAATATCTACAAATTCGAGGCTTTGTAGAGCAAGGGTGGAAGAGCTAACAGAGAATAAGTGTGTCATCCCATTGCAGCCAATAACCCTGAACTCTCTCAAGTTAACAATGGTCTCAAACGACTTCACATCACATAAATTCGTCGCATCATTAAAACTTGAAATATTTAGAATCTGAACATCCTTTGGGAGCACAAGTGGCTCTTTTCTGCTTCTTCTCACACTGGTAATATTGCAGTTTTCTAGGGAGATCGAACACAAGTGATGTGAACGCATACTAGATATATTGAAACTGCCCATATTAGCCCACAAATCTCTGGATGGAACCACTATGAGGTTATAATTTGTGGGTCTTCCAGCAGAATCTTTGTGTCTCATGAACGCAACAAATTCATCTTCATCAAGAAACCCATAAAAAATTTCCAACCATTTCAACTTCATTAACTCGTCTGCTTTCATAGTTGCTGTGACGACGAGGTGTCGAAGACGGGACAGATTAGGTAAAATGCCAAGAGGAAACTCCAGAGGCCAGCTTACTCCAAGATTGAGATATCTTAGGTTGATCAACTTTTCCAAGCCTTCTGGTACTTGTTGTACTTGTGTGGAAGCAAGGTCAAGGCTCCTTAACTGTGTGAGCCTTGCTAACGATGGGACCCATTCTAGATAAAGACAATTGGAAAGTAATAGAGCAACAAGATTCACTAAATTAGAGACGGAACTGGGCAAGAATTTAATATTGGTACTAGACAAATTAAGAACCTTTAAATTTAGCATATTCTCAAAAAAAGAAGCTGGAATGCTCTTCAATGGATTGTTATTTAGGAGCAAGGTGGAAACTATAGGACACCATGGCGGCACACTAGCAGAGATCTCTTCAATATGATTTTCCATCAATGACACCTTCAGAAATTCTTCGGACCATTCTTCTGGTAAATCCTTCAAGCCAATATTAGCTTTTACCATGAACCGAGGAGATTCGCTGGTGATTTGCAGTGCCATGTCTCTTACACAATCATGCATCTTTACATACTCCTTCTCATGAATTGTTACATGTTCCAACAAACATGCATCTACAAGAGTATTCAACAAGCACATACCAGCAGTAAGCTCCATTCGTGCTGTATCCTTTTGTTTTACGATGCCCTCCTCAATCAACCGTGTTATCAATTCCTCTTCTTCAATCTCCCAATCTTCTGGATATAGTGCACAGTATAATAGGCAGTCTTGATGTTCTCTTAGTTTCAAGCGATCATAACTGAATTTCAGTTCCTTATAAATTTTCTCCATTCCCCTGTCATTCGGCACTGTCGAAGACGACGTCAATTCGTTGCGTGCATTCTCCCACTCACATCGTCTCACTTCACCCTTCATACATGTTGCCATAGTAACAATTGCTAGAGGCAAACGCCCACATTTTCCAAAGACCTCTTTCACAATTGGCTCCAAATTATCAACAAGTAAACCATTACATCCCACATGATTCTTGAATAAATTCCATGCCTCGTCTTCACTAAGAAGTACCATTTTAATAGGTCTAAAATCCATAGTTTGACAAACTCTAACTAATCGAGTTGTGAAAACTATTTTGCATCCATTTTTCACTGTAGGTTTAGGAATTCCAAAATCTTCAAGGGAAAATCCTTCCCACATATCATCAAGAATGAGCAGAAATCTCTTCTTAGCCTCCAATGCTGCTTGTAGCTTCCGTGCTCGTCTTGTAACATCTTCACTTTCGTAAAGATCTAAGCTCAATTTTGAGGCAATGATTCGTTGTAACTCAATAATATCACGTGCACTCCTTGATAAAGTCACCCAAATAATGTTGTCAAAGCTTTTGTTTCTTTCAATCAGAAGGCGGTTATAGATGTGTTTCATCACTGTTGTTTTTCCAATGCCTCCCATGCCATAGACTCCGATTCTGAAAACACTCTTATCCATTAATGAAGTCCAGATAGTTTCCATCATCATTTTGGCTGTAGTATCTCCTGCTAAATCTGGAGCTGACAATAAAGTACTAGCTATCTTATGCACTTCCACAGCGGTCCCTTCCCGAGCAAGCCCACTCACTTCTTCCTTCAAGTCTCTTACATGTCTCGTTAATGTCCCGAGGCATAGTTCTTTCTTTTTGTCCTTCAAAGAACACTCTCCAATCACATTATTTTCTTCCCTACTAAGCTCTTCAAATTTTCTTTTCGGTCTTTGCTTCGCGTCATCGCTCACGAGGGCCTTCAAAGCTCGAATAGCATCGTCAATGATGTCCATTCCTAGTAATAAATATAGACAGTATGTGTTCAAAGATCTCTCCAAAAAAGATGGAGATGATGGGATTGATGCGAGAATATGAAACACTTCAGTTTTCTTTCACCCAAAACTCTTGTCTAAATTTGAAAAGTAATAGTAACAATAATAACGTCCTTTAACCCAACTCCTTCAATTTGGCCAAAATTGAAAACATACCTCTGGCTCACCAAATTGAAAACCTTTTCTCCCAAATCTTACATCCAAACTGCAAGTACCGTCTCTGACTCTCTGAGAAATCTAATGAGATCTAAGCATTCGGCCAAAAAAAAAAAAAAAAAAAAGCCAACAGGTAGACGGGTAATATACTTCATGGGCCTCTGGGCTTCCTTAACCAAACCATTAAAAATTTGGTTCTTAAAATTATTCTAACCGGCCCATGCCTAGGAAGAAAGGACTCTTCTTGTTGCACTTGAACATGAGACTTGTTGTTTGGCCAAAAAAACAAAAAAAAAGAAGAGACTTATTGAATACTTGAAGTAACATGTTTCATCAGAACTGGGCTAGAGTGCTTTAAGAGTTATATATAATCTCCATCTTTTAAGTAGAGCCTAAGATCCTATGAACATATTTGTTTTCTTGCACAGTACGTATAACTAGATTTCACAATAATGATTAAGAAGTTTACATAAGTCAACATCTTACATTAGAAATACGATTTATATTGCCATTAAATCAGATACGTTTTTCAATTAATATTTTTCATAAATTCTAGAAAAAGAATAGTGATTAACTAAAAAGGCAGCGAAGATTCATGAATATCTTCAATAGATTTTTGGAAAATCTTAAAATTTTTAACTTTCGAGATGAAATCCTTAAAATCGGATTATAGGATATAAGCTATCTAAGCAGTCGATAAACTAGAGAAAGTAGGACTCAATCCACGTAAGAACCAATGGGACTTATCTGTCTCATCAACAAGGACGATAAATGGTAGCAAGTTGGTCACATGATGCCTTGAATGATCAAGCATATTCAGCAATGCAACCCTTTCTTCAGTAGTTAGAGTTCATCTTTAAGTGAGAAGTGGGATATCCAATAGCTTTGGCCATAGGCTCCTCGGTCAAGGAAGAAAGAGGAAGAGATCGCTCTTCCGAAGTGGTAGAGATCACTCAGAAAATTAAGGCGGTGCATAAATTATATAAAACTCAACTAAATGCTATATGGGTATCACTCTCATACTTCAAATTTCATCTCTTAAAAGCCAAAGAAAGAAGAGAAGTAGGGAAAAAAGAACACAAAAAGGAGAAAAATAAGAAGAATCTCAAAAAAGAGTCTAGAGGACTACTAGAAAGGCCGATCCTTCTGACAATAGAACTAGAAATCATATGCATGATGAAGGATAATCTGAGGAGCCACCTACCCAACCACTCTACAGCCCCAAAGGTCTTCAATTTGCAATTTGCAATTTGCAGAGATATTCGCATGATTCTTGCTACTGCACGTGCTAAATCAGCAGACGTCATCTGTTACGAAGTTAGAAACAACGTTGACTCACTCACACTCACTATCAGACAATTTTATTCTTCCAAGTAAATTAGATATCCACTTGTCGGAATCTACGTCACAGATCACGTCACCATGCTCCTCTACTGTTTATATGTCAAAACTGATTTTATTAATAATTGTTTAATTATTTTAACGATTATAAATTTAAATTTTTAGAATTTAAATTTTAATAAATATTTAATAGCTACCAAGTGTGTTTAATGAATATTAAAAGTGTCTCACGCTCATGTTATATGTTATATGTGTACGTGCGACTGCGAATTTTAATTAAATCTCAATATTTATTTATTATGATAAATATTTATTATTTATAATTAATTTTTTAATTAATAATTTAATTTTTAAATTAAAAAAATAAATGAAATTTATATGGGAAGGAGGTATATTAAAAAAAAAACCCTAAAAGAGATAGGAAGAAATATTACATAAAATTATGATGAATAAAATAAATATTAAAATTTTAAAAAGAATTATTTATAAATATTTTTTAAAAATAAAATATTATTTATGTTATATTATATAATTATATTTAAAAGGGGGAAAAAAAAAAGAAAAAGGAAAGATTCGATTTCACAAAGAGTACAAAATAAAATTTGTGGCGAATTGTAACGCTAACATTTACTTTCTTTAAAAAAAAAAGTAGTTAAATGTTGACATTTTATTTCCTTCTTCACGTCTCTTTCTTTTCTTTTCTTTTTTTTTTTTCTTTTTTTTAATATATATATATATAATTATTAAGGCAAAATTGACTTTGAACTTTTCTAGCCGTCAAAATTATTGGAGCTGCATCATTTTATATGGAGAGGGACTGAATCGAATCCGCAGATCTCTTCCCCACTCCTATTCTTCCATCCTTCATCTTCTTCTTTTACTATTTTCTTTTATTTATTAATTAATTTTAATTTTTTATTACATCTTTGATCTTCCATGAAAGCCCGAGTAATAGTTGGACCAGTCTCTTCTTCCCTTCTATATAGTAGTCGTAGCACCTTCCCCTGTTTCTCATCCCCAGTTTTTCAACTCCCATCTCGATTCTTCCTCCGCACAAATCTCATACCTTTTCAGGTTTCTGGTTTTTACCTTTCACCCGTTTTCTCGGTATCCAAACAGGAAGAAGAACCCTTCCCCATCATGGCTGCTTGCATCGAAGCCGCGTCCCAAGCAAACCCAGTACTTTCCCGCCATCCAAACAGGTCCATTACTCCCGATTCTCACTGCAAAATGATGAAATTTTGCCGGACCACTATTTCTGATCAGGTTTCCTGTACGCCCATTCGCCACAATCGATCAAAGAGCGTAACGACAGAAAAATTTCTGAAGAAGATCGGTCATGACGAAGACCCAGAAGACGATTTGTGGCGGAAAATCAAAGAAGAAGCTCGATCTGATGCAGAGCAAGAACCAATTTTGTCAAATTACTATCAAAATTCAATCTTTTCACATAAATCCCTAGAATTCGCTTTGGCTAATCATCTCTCAATCAGGTTGGGTAATTCCACTTTACCTTGTACAACTCTATTCGATCTTTTCCTCACCATCTTAACAGAAAACCAAGATATTATCAAGGCAGTGAAACAGGACTTAAGAGCTGTAAAAGAGAGAGACCCAGCTTGGATAAGCTACGTTCATTGTTTCCTAAATTTCAAAGGCTTTCTCGCATGTCAATCTCATAGAATTTCACATCAATTATGGACACACGGTAGAAAAACTCTAGCTTTATTGATCCAAAACAGAGTATCCCTGGCTTTTGGGGTTGATTTTCATCCCGGGGCAACGATAGGGCACGGCATATTGCTTGATCATGCGACCGGAGTGGTGGTCGGGGAGACGGCGGTAATCGGAAACAATGTGTCAATTCTTCATAATGTGACGCTCGGTGGGACAGGGAAGGATTCGGGGGATAGGCATCCGAAGATTGGTGATGGGGTATTGATTGGGGCAGGGACTTGTATTTTGGGGAATATTAGTATTGGAGAAGGCGCGAATATCGGAGTTTGTTCCGTTGTTTTGAAGGATGTGCCAGCTCGGACCACGGCAGTTGGGAATCCGGCAAGGTTGATCGGAGGTAAAGAGAATCCGACCAAACTCGATAAGATTCCTAGCTTTACTATGGACCATACTTCACATATTTCTGAGTGGTCTGATTATATCATTTAGAATTTTTTTTTTTCTTTTTTTTTTTTCTTTAGTTATGGTTAGATTTTGTTGTGTTATTTTGAAAGAGAATTAAAGTTCTCTGTCTCTCATACTAGTATGTAATATATATATGAAGATGTTAAGTCCGTGTAGTGTTATCAAGACTGATGTCTTGCTTTTGTTTTGAGTTCTAATTTTGTTGTTATTATTGTTGTTCTCTTGCCTCTCTTTGTGGGTGTGTTGGAGCAGTAGTAGAAGTGACTCTCTGTTATGTTTAATTTGTTTTAAAAGTCTTTCTCTCTATTCATTTCTTAAAGAGAATTTGGGCCTGTGGCACTGTTATCAGCTTTTCTTTCTCTTCTTATCTCTCTCTCTCCAAGTATATCACCTTTGATAACGCGAAAATGCTTCGTAGAAACTCTTCCTCTCAAACCAAAATGCCAGAGTTCCGAACAGTCTGTCCATCATGAGTCACCTGAGTTCGAAGCATAAAAACCCTTCATCTTCGTTGCCGGAGTCTTTCATGACCGACGGCAAGGTGAGGACTGTGTAGAGAGAGAAGGGCTATAAAATTGGAGCTATAAATTTGGAACTGGAACGGGTTAGTTCTCCTTTTTTTTATTTTCCATACTATTTAAAAGGAAATTGCTTTGATTCCTTTGATTTCAACGCGATTATTAGCAGAGCTGAAGGCTTGCTTTATACGCTCGCCGATGCGGTTGATCCGGCAGTTTCGGGCGATGCAGCAACTTCCACAGCTGATGCTGCCGTGCAGAAGAATGATGATAAACAATTGCACTTTTCAATTTGCAATTTGCAGTGAGCTTTTCGCATCATTCTTGCACATATATTACTATTACTTCACGTGCGCCGCCAATGGATGATTGCTACTGCACGTGCTAAATCAGCAGACGTCATCGGTTACGAAGTTAGAAACAACGTTGACTCACACTCACTGTCAGACAATTTTACTTCTTCCAAGTAAATAGACATCCACTTGTCGGAATCCACGTCACCATGATCCTCCACTGTTTCTGTGTCAAAACTGATTTTATTAATTATTGTTTTTCCATAGTTTTTCCAACCGTAGCTCCTGCAACAAACTCAGGTGTTGGGAGTATATCACACCTACATAGGTCGTGATCCCTCCAGGAAAACTGCCTGCATCAGCAAGCTCTTTCACTTCTTCAATCAAATCCTCCGAACATTTTTCCAATCTATGAAGTTCTAAGTCTTCTATCATCTGATTATTCCATTGACTCTTTCTTGATAATTCCTCGGCTTCTTTCTTCTGTTTCTTCAAAGACGGCATCCCAACTCCATCATCTTCACCGACGTTGAGATCTTCAAATCTTCTTTTCAGTTTTTCCATATCTACATCGATAGGGCAGTTGGTCGACTCTGCCTCGGTTTCATTCGCATTACGAGAATTTTCACAGTTTGAACGAGAAGAGGTAAGATAAAGCAGACAAAACGACCCTACGGTTGTCACCTGTCATACAGCAACAGGTCTTCATTCAATCTAGACAAGTGACATTAAGAAAAGGGACAAAAAAAAAAAAATCAATTCATACTTACTGCAGTAACTTCAAGCTTTCTGCACATCATGTAATTTCCAAACATCATCAGCTTCCTCGGAATGGAAGCCTCGTGGGAGCTTGTTCATTTTTCACGGTTAAGGATCTGCACAATAAGGACGAACAGTGGAAATGCAATAACAAAAAGAAGTGCAAGATGGAAATCAGCTTCTCTCCATGTTCGGTTTCAGTAAAAAAAACATATGGAAGAGGCTGTGGTGAAGGGAAAAATGAAATCTAAACTAGAACCGACAAGAACTGATCTGCATCATTCATTAGTGAGTGTAAGAATTTGGGGAAATATATTTGATTGTTTTCTTGGACAACAAATTCAGGCAATCTTAAAGCATATTACAGTTCATTTCATGTCGCAATATCCGAATTCCTAAATTCCTAATGTATTAAAATAATCAATGTGGAAAATCTCAGTTACTAAGAAAAAAAAGAAGTGATTTACAGTGAAAGTTTGCTAACTAACTAGAAACAGATAATTTCTGGCCTCAAATAAAACCAGTGTACATTGCACGGAAATAAGCAAACCGAATACATAAAAGAGAGAAGGAGAGAAAGGAAGAGAGAGGAGCAAGAAACTTACCAACGTTTTGGAGAAGAGATGAGCAGGAATAGTTTCATTCACATGCAATTTATTATCCCTTATGAGATAAATAGTTGTATCAAACAGTAACTAAATCTTGAAGTGCACAATACAGTAAGCAGTCTTGAAGTCTTTTATTTTTCAGGCGATCATAACTAAATCTTAACTGCCTAATCACCTTATGTCCCTTGTCACTATGTTCCTTAGAATGTTCCCTAGAATGTTCCCTCAACCTTTTAAGTGCATTATTCCACACATACTCTTTCAATTCACCTCTCATACCTTCTGCAACAGTGACAATTGCAAGAGGCAAACCATCACACTCTTTGACGACATCCTCCAGAGTTTTCCTTAGCTTTTCAACACGTACAAAATCAAGTCCAACATGATCCAAGAATAAACCCAGCGCTTCCTTTTCAGAGAGGCAAACCATTTCAGTAGGTTTAAAATCCATGCGTGTACAAACTTCAAGTAGTTGAGTTGTCAAAACGACTACACCCATTGACTGGTGTTGGTTCACGAATTCCTATTTCATTGAGATGAAAGTCTTCCCATACATCATTCAGAATTAGCGCATATCTCCCAGTGGCTTCCAAGGCTTCAAACAACACCCCTGCTTGTACAGATGGATATTACATGAGGAATTGAAGATGTAGAGCAAAGAGATGTGGATCAAAGAACACTCTCCAATCACATTATTTCTCCCGTACTAAGCTCTTCAAGTTTTCTTTTTTGTCTTTGCCTCGTGTCATCGCTCGTGAGGGCCTTCAAAGCATCATCAGTGATGTACATTCCTAGTTATAAAACTACACAGGATTTGTTCAAGACTCTTGCAAAATTTCTCCGAATAAGATAAGAGATGATGTGCAGGAAACAAAAATTACTATGTTTGGGTATATAATAAGGGATTGATGCAAGAATATCAAACACTATAGTCCTTCAGTTAGAACATCACCAGCATTGGTCGTGATCTCTTGAGGAAAACTGCCTGCATCAGTAAGCTCTTTCACTTCATCAATCAAATCCTCCAAATGTTTTTCCAATCTATGAAGCTCTGATAGATTTAAACCTTCTTCTATCTGACTATTCCATTCACTATTTCTCGATAAATCGTCAGCTTCTTTCATCTGTTTCTTCAAAGACGGTATTCCAATTCCATCATCCTTACTGATGTTGAGGTCTTCAAATTTTCTTTTCAGTGTTTGCACTTCTACATCGACAGAGCAGTCGCTCAACTCCACCTCGGTTTCATTCACATAAGGAGAGTCGTCCATTCCTACTTGAAGTAGAAATGAAAACATGGTCAAATAATGATCGCTAGAGACAAATGTTATATCCATGTATTCCTAGAAAGAAGGTTAAGATAATAACTAACTCAGAACCACTTAAAGAAACAAGCAAAATCGTTGAGGATTAAGGAGATCATACTTACTAATTACATCTGCTTGATGATTCTTCTAGTGTTGTTCTCAACTTTATAGTTTCAAAGGAAATGCAAGACCTTTTGGAGGAGAAGTAAGGCTAATGTTTAGCAGATCGATCTGGGTATACTCTATTTTTCTTCTTCTTCTTTAATTCACCAGATCATAAAAATAAGCTCTAGCCTATAAAACGAAATTACATGAATTACAGAATGAAGCAGCTTCTCTTTATTTTCAGAACAGGTTTAGTCCAGATAATGTAAGAGGAAACAACATCCATTTATTTCTAGAAGACAAGTATAAAATTAAAACAGAAAACAGAACCAACAATTGATCTTATCAGGAAATAATACATGTCAAACAAGAGAGAATATTAATCTATGACATGAAAGATGTAGAGCAAAGAGATCTAGAACACCAACCTCCTCAGACTGGATCAAATTTTTCTGACAGTGCTGTTTTGAATAGTAATAATTTCAGGAAATCAGAAAGCATTTCAATCTGAGAGGAAATGCAAGAGCTCTTAGAAGTGATGAAAGTCAATGCCATTTGAAAAGTAAGCAAAAAGCTTGGAGTTTTTCAAGATGCTAGAAGCTTTGTCCTCTAAGAGAGACTTAAATAGAGTTAGCTGTACTTTTCTAGTGGAATTCTTACACAATGGTGTTACAAACTCTAATGAATTACTGTTGTCGGACAAAAGATGATTGAATTTAGTAATTTTCAACTTATGTTATAGTTCGATTGTCTTAGCATATAGATCAACTGTACTTAATTCTATTTCCAGTCTAAGCATTTTTATAATAAGAGTAAAGAGGCCTCAAAGGAATTGAAGATGTAGAGCAAAGAGGCCTAGAGCACCAACCTCCTCCAATTGGATCGAAGAACTCCCTCCAATCTCATTATTTACTCTTGAATCGCTCATGATGAGTGCCTCCAGAGCTCGAACAGCATTATCGTCTGTCTCCATTCCTGGTTATGAAAACATACAGGATTTGTTCAAAACTCTTTCAAAATCATTGTTCAAAGATTTCGCCAAGTAAGATAGAGATGATGGGTAGGAAACAAAAATTACTATATTTGGGGATGTAATAAGGGATTGATGCAAGAATATCAAACACCATACTTCATATTGTCCAAACAGATAAAGATTAGTTTTAAATACAGAAAAGGAAAGACAGACAATTGAGTGAGGTCCTGACCAAATTGTAAACCTTTTCACCAAAGTCTTGGACAACAACAGTTTACAGTGCACGGAAATAAGCAAACTGAATAGATAAAAGAGAGGAGAGAAAGGAAGATATAAAGAGAGGAGCAAGAAACTTACCAACGTTTTGGAGAAGAGATGAGCAGGAATAGTTTCCTTCACATGTCATAATTAGGGACTGTTAAAGAAATCCAGAAATTAGATAGATGCGGAAGAAAAAGAAATGTTTATTCAAGTAGAAATGATAAATTGTACTGATTCATACGAAGGAAGCGTTCAAGGACATCTTTGGCCTTTGGTTGGTCTAGCTTCAGACTGTGCCATTGTTCTTCCTGTACTTCGATATGCAGAAGAGAAGGTGGATGAGATGGCTGACCTTCATCGTCGAGAGGCAGATGAAGAGGCATCCTTTTTAGTTTCGGACAATCACAGACTGTGAGATATACTAGAGATTCACAAACAAGAACACTCGATGTAGGACATATGCTCGTCAACTCTGGAAGAACATACAAGAACAAAATCCTCAGCTTGGGCAGAGTGACGCGCAGAGTGCTGTCTATGGTTTCTTTCTCTTTCTTCTTCTTCTGTTTCTTTTCATTTTCCTCATTGTAATTTGATGATTCTGAAACAATTTTCATCAATTTATCACAGTTCAATACTGCGATGCTTTCTAGGTTTTGGAAGTTGGATAAAACCTCTGGAGGGAACAGCACTTCTATTTTCGGACAAGTATGGATACAAAACTCCTTAAGCTGTGAAAATGAGGCGGGTGGAAATACTGACGAGGCAATGCTTTCTCTTCCCGACAAGATCTTTAAATTAGTAAGATTCCCAAGGTTTAGGACTTCGAGGATTTGGAAAACAAGTGTGGAAGAAGTAATAGAAAGAAAGTGAGTCATCCCCTCGCAATCAAGAAGAACAAGTTCGCTCAAGTCAGTTAGCTCTTCAAATGAGCCGAGGTCACATAAACTTGTTACATCGCTGCAGCCTTTGATCCTTAGGTGTCGAACATCTCTTGGAAGCATCATCATAGAGCCTTTTTGTCGTCCACTCTCACTTATTTCACAATCTTTTATGCAAACTGATTTCCTTTGAAGGATGCGACTCCCACTATTTTTATAATCTGTATCAAATACATCTTTCTCAAGATCACAGTTTTTGGATCTCACTTGGAAGTTGTAACGGCTGGGTCTCCCCTTTAAATTCATATGTTCAACGTATGCAATAAACTCCTTCATTACAAGCAACCCAACAAAAATCTCCAACCTCTTCAACTTCATCAACTCATGCGCTTTCACAAATGCTCTAGTGATGATCAGGTGTTGCAGATGGGAGAGATTTGAGAGAATACCATCTGGAATCTTCTTAATTCCAGCAAGATTGAGATACCTCAGGTTGGTTAACTTTTTCAGACCTTTTGGTAGCACTTCTACTGCTGTATAAGAAAGGTCGAGACTATTTAAACAAGTGAGCTTTTCCAACACTTGCACCCGCTTTAATCTATAACAGCCAGAAAGGTCGAGACTATTTAAACAAGTGAGCTTTTCCAACAGCTTTAATCTATAACAGCGAGAAAGGGATAAACCAACGAGATTCACCAAATGAGACATAGAATGTGGCAGGAATTCAATCTCGGTCTCTGATAAATTAAGAACCTTTAGTCCATGCATATGAGCAAAGAACGAATCGGGAATTCCACAAAATGGATTATCATTCAGGAATAGGGTTGAAAGATTAGGACATCGGGGTGATGCATCGGAAGGAATTTCTAGAATCTCATTTTGCATTAAGGACACCTTCTCAACATCCTGCGGCCATATTTCTGGTAATTCTTCTAATCTTAAACCGGCTTTTACCATAAACCGAGGAGATACACTGGTGATTTGAATGGACATGTCTCTAATGAAATCATGCATCCTTACACATGTCGCTGAGTCCTCACCATTTGGTATGGCAGGTTCCAGCAAACATGAACCAATAAGAGTATCCAAGAGGACATTGCCCTCATCAAACTGTTGTGGTTTGGTATCCATTTCTTTTATTATCCCTTCGAAGATAAATTGTTGTATCAATTCCTCCCTATCAATCTCGTAGTCTTCTGGGTAAAGTGCACAATACAGTAAGCAGTCTTGAAGTCTTTTGGTTTTCAAGCGATCGTAACTAAATCTTAACTTCTCAATTACCTTATGTCCCTTGTCACTATGTTCCTTAGAATGTTCCCTCAACCTTATAAGTGCATTACTCCATTCATACTCTTTCAATTCACCTCTCATACCTTCTGCAACAGTGACAATTGCAAGAGGCAAACCATCACATTCTTCGACGACATCCTCCACAGTTTTCCTTAACTTTTCAACACGGACAACATTAGGTCCAACATGATCCAAGAATAAATCCAGAGCTTCCTTTTCATAGAGGCAAACCATTTCTATAGGTTTAAAATCCATGCGTGTACAAACTTCAAGTAGTCGAGTTGTCAATACGAGTTTGCAGCCATTGCCCGGTGTTGGTTCAGGAATCCCTATTTCATTGAGAGAAACGTCTTCCCACATATCATCAAGAGTTACCACATATCTCCCAATAGCTTTCAAGGCTTCCAATAACACTCCTGCTCGTGTTACAATATCATTACTGTCAAAAAGATCTCGTCTCAAATCAAGGCCAATCTTAATCCTGTCTTGTAACATTTTAATATTAGGTTCACTTGACACAGTAACCCAAATTACTTTGTCAAATTTGTTTTTTCCTTCATCCAAAAGACGATTATGAATGTGTTTCATCACAGTAGTCTTGCCAATTCCGCCCATGCCATAAACTCCAAGCTTTGTCACATCCTCATCCATCAAGTGGCACCAAATTTCCTCCATGATTCGTCGAGCTGTGGTTTCTCCTGCTAAATTTTTTGTTGGCAGAATAATACCTTTCATAGGCACTTCAAGCATGATCCCTTCAGGAAAACTACCTTGTTGAATAAGCTCTCTCACTCCCCCAGTCAAGGAATCTAGCCGTGCCTTCAAGGAATGAGCTTGCTTAGTCCATTCAAGATTACTCGATGAATCTTTGATCTGTTTCTTTTGTTGATGCAAAGCCAACTCTCCAATCTCACTGCTCGTAACTTGAGGCTCTCTTATCATTTCCTGCACTTCGTCCATGCTAGTGCATTTTCTCAATTTCTCCAAGGTTTGATGTATCTTGTCGATGTTGCCCATATCCTGATCCAAGTTATTGCAAGAGTAATACATTGGTTACAACATTTGAAAAGTGAGTTTATGTGGTTAAATAAGCAAAAAGCTTGGAGATAATCAAGATGCTAGAAGCTTTGTCCTGTAATATAATGCACTTTTCTAGTGGAATTCTTACAAAATGGTGTTACAAATTTTAGTGAACTACTGTTTTCGAACAAAGCGAGATTGAATTTAGTAAATTTCAATATATGTTATAGTTTGCTTGTCTAAAGATACAGATCACTTCTACTTAATTATATTTCTAACACGATAATTTTCAATAGATTAATGAAGATGAAAGAGTATATATATAGATAGATATTACATGAGGAAATGAAGATGTAGAGCAAAGAGATCTAGAACACCAACCTCCTCCAGCTGGATTAAAGAACACTCTCCAATCACATTATTGTCTTCCCTACTAAGCTCTTCAAATTTTCTTTTCGGTCTTTGCCTTGTATCATCACCGGCGAGTGCCTTCGAAGCTTGAGTACCAAAGTCATCGATGTCCATCCCTGGCTATGAACATAAACAGGATTTGTTCAAAACTCTTGCAAAATCCTTGTTCAAAGATTTGGCCAAGTAAGATATATAGAGATGATGGTCAGGAAACGAAAATTACTATGTTTGGGGATATAATAAGAGATTGATGCAAGAATATCAAACACCACATGAGTTCAAATTGTCCCAACAAGTAAAGATTAGTTTAAAATACAGAAAAAGAAGATAGGACAGTTGAGTCAGGTCCTCACCCAAGTCTTGGATCCAAACAAGATCTGTCTCTGAGAAATCTGATGAGATCCAAACAGGTGACAAATATGGGTGCCCTTCTTGTACACTAAAAAAAGAAAAGTTGACCAGGAGTCAATTAACCAAAGCTGGGACAAGACCTCATCTCAGTTTGAGAGAGGAACAGATCATATGCAGATGATGGATCAGATAATCCAATTAAGCATGCAAAGAGAATATGAATTATTACATGAAAGATGTAGAGCAAATTAAGAGATGAAGAACACTAACCTCCTCCAAACTGGATCAAATGATTCTCACAGTGTTGTTTTTTGTTTGTGATGTTATCAGGAAATTGGGAAGAATCTCACTTTGTGGTTGTGGCTGTGGTTGTACCTTGGTAGGCCTACACCTAAATTCCTTTGTGGTTCACTTTGTGGTTGGGCTAAATAGACTTAATTTGTTGATGATTTTAGGCCCAAATACATAAATAAAACAAAACTGCACACAGAGTGTCAAAAAGCCCTAGAGGCAAAGTTATGATGATGAATTGCTATGACAGTCTTTAAAACAGGAAATCTGAAAATTGACAGAAGGGTCGAAGAACGTTCTTGGCATCAGGATGGTCCCACTGCAGTGATTCCCATTGCTCTCGACTTACTGTGATTTCTTCAAGAGAAGGGGCAGATTAGGTAAAATGCCAAGTGGAAACTCCAGAGGCCAGCTTACTCCAAGATTGAGGTATCTTAGATTGATCAACTTTGCCAAGCCATCTGGTACTTGTTGTTCTTGTGTGTAAGCAAGGTCGAGGCTCCTTAACCGTGCGAGCCTTGCTAACGACGGCACCCTTTCTAGATTAATACAATTGGAGAGTAAAAAGAGCAACGAAATTCACTAAGTCAGAGACGGAACTCGGCAAGAATTTAATGTTGGTACTAGACAAATTAAGAACCTTTAAATTTAGCATATTCTAAAAAAAAGGAAGCTGGAATGATCTTCAATGGATTTAAACTTAAGACATTGAGTAAAGAAAATGTTTCTATTATATTTTCCTGATTACTCGATGTCTTACAAAACTTAAGACATCGAGCAATCGGGCAAAAAAAAGCTCTCTGTTCTATTTTTCTAATTGCTGGATATTGTACAAATCAAAACCCTTTAGAAAAAGAACGAAATTCAAGTAAGTACAAGCCTCACCTTTAATATAAAAACTGTTTTTAAAACTTGATGAGTTGTTTCCACTGATTGCATGATTGTTCACGTTATAAATTGATTTGTAGTCATAAAATGATTGACTATTATGAGTGCTATAATTATTACATTGTTGCTTACATAAAATTATTAAACAATATATGCACTCATGAGAATCATGCAAATTTTACCTCATATTTCATGTTAATAAATTAAAAAGTATATAAAGATTAAAAAAAAAAAGATAGAATAGTTAAGTATCATACTAACCTTTCGAAAGAAGAGTTGAGGTCCAATGAAGAGAGAATTATTTAAAGTTATGTTAACACATGGCAAGACATATAGGAATCTTGGGCAAGTTCGGATTGAGTCGCTCTCTCATCTTTCCATTGGTCGACTGCTCATCTGGTACGTACAAGAAAGAGTAAGATGGAAATATGTAATACTCTATACAAAGAATATAGGGTTTAAGATTATTAAATATTACATATTTCATACATCATATGCATTTATATCTATAACTATTTTGTGAGTTATTTTTGTACTTGCTGAGCAAAATCTCACGTCTTACTTTCCATGTTATAGGCACTAAGGGTAAGCGGCCGATCTAATTATCCTAACAAACTTGTCGAGATGGTGCAATGTATGCGGATGAGGACTAAGCTACGTTGTAAACTTCCACTTTAATATTATAAATAATGATAGTTAAAAATATTTTAGTACATCATAAAGACTCGGCCAATGTTTTGAGAACTTTCTTATAAATGTTTTGAAATCTCCTAGTGGACACGTGCACGTTTAGTAATAGTACTATAATAGACTCCATTTTTATGTATAATAGATTTTGATACTGATCAAGAAACTTATTTTAATAAAGAAAGTTTTAAAAAACTTCTTTGAAACTAAGTTTTTAGTTGACGCAATTAAAAAAATTACTTTGATTTTAAAAGGAAAGTTAAATTAAAATAATGATATGAATATTGCGAGTCATTATAGAGAGAGATTTTTATTTGGTCAAATATGTAATCGTCCATTCTTTGTAGAATCGATTGGAGAGTTTAATTAATCTAGTGAATGTATAATCGATTGGCGGTATTCTTCCATCATTTGAAAATCTGAATAATCTTGAATGGTTAGATTTATCTTCTAATGTACTATTTGGAAAAATTCTTGATGTGTTGGTAGATCTAATTTTTCCTTTCCAAACTCAATATTTCTCAAAACCAACTTTCGGGACTCATTTCTCGAGGAAAGCAATTCAATACATTTGATAGCATCTCACACGATGGAAACTTTGAGTTATGTGGCCTTCCACTATCAGAAGCATGCATATTTATCTAATTAACAAGTATTGATGGTTTGTAATTGAATTTGTTGATGAAAGTTATGATCATTTCAAACGAGGGAAATAAGGAGCAAAGAAGACTTGGAAGGACCTTTACAATATGAATTCTATGGAGTTTTTAGTTTCTAAATAAAGTAAGTATGGAGATGTAGTGGAAAACTTTTATCAAACAGTTTCTTAATTTGATCTACTAAGCATGTGGATTATGTTTCTTTTGTACGATGTTGTAATCCACCCAGCATGTGAATTGTTAAGGGTTTTGTTTCTATTATGTCTTGATCATTTTGGAACCAAAATTCTTGACACTCTAATTAGGAATGAACAATCTGTAACTCTTCAATCATGAAGGGGGATTTTTCTTTTGATGAGTTTTCCCATATAAAAGAAAGTGGTTCCCTTTTCTCAAGTCTTTATCCCTTTCTTTCTGGCTCTCTCTTTTGGCTTCAGTTTGTGTGTACCGTTTGCTTTCAACCCGCACTATTTGTTGCCTAGAAAGACAACAATGATTAGGTGAGAAAATCATGTGAGAGCAGCTAAACAACAAAACAACTTTGAAATTGATATGCCAAGGAGAAAAAGAAAATAATCATTATTATTATTATTATGATAGGAAACAAATTGGCCTATAATACTAAATGCCCCACACATATTATAGTTAGTTTTGAACATAAATGATGTCTTTGGCTGTCAATCAATGAACAAAAAAAAAAAAAAAAAAAGAAAAAAAAAAAAGGTAAAATATCTCAATTATTGGTATTTTTCTGTGGGGCCCTATATGGCTCCATAGCTTGGTTGTACATAAGTTTATTATACTCATACCATCAATTAATTTGGTAAAAATTGAGTTAGAGAGAATCTAGTTAAGAATCTATGATCTTTAAATAAGTATATTCCTCTAGTAAAATTTTGTGGGAAATAAGTTAGATTAGCTTAAAGAATTTAATCTCAAAACAAATATTTAAATACATAAACTTGTCTGATAATGAATAAACTCGATCAATTATAATTGTAAATATGATCTGATATGATAATTGGTATATGACATATATATAAAGTTAAGATTTATCGTTATAATTGATGAGTATACAGTAAATCTAATATGTTTTAAGAATTTCTCGAGAATGAATTTAATTACTTAGCATATTGAAAATGACTAATTTTCTAGTAGGGCATGCTCTAAAGTATAAACTACAATTTTCTAGTAGGGAAATTTCACTATTTAAAGGTGGGCTAAGCTGATCTTTGAAAAAAAATATGTATATATATATATATATATATATATCATTTTAGACAACTCTATTTCCAACTAATCAAATAATAATAAAGCATAAAAAAAGAAGAAGATATTTTTATTTTTATTTTTATTTTGTATAAACAGAACGTCCTATTCTTTCTCCACCAACCATTCCTAATCAACAATAAAAATCTAACTAAGAAACTAATCAATCTCCCTCTCACTAACCTATTCCCCCCTCTATCCGGCCATTTGAATCGGACCCCTATTCTAACAAGTAAAATGTCCCATTTACCCCTATTATTATTATTATTATTATATCCCGATATATATATATATATATAATTGAATATTATTAAGTAAATATCCTACAACTTAATAAGGTAAGCTCTTATCAAACATATCATAAGCTAAGAAATTTCAAATAGAGCTAAGATTGCCTTAGCCATATGCTTCTTGTAACTATATATATATATATATATATGTGTATATGTGGTCCTAAAAAAAAATGTTTGTTTTTAGACAATGGGACCACAGAACAAGTGGGTTATTTATCTGTCACATCATGTTGGCTCTATAAAATGTTCAACATTACTACTACTACTACTACTATCTCTGATGGTGATCCTCAAACTTTGTGATTTGTGATCTGGGTTTTTTTTTTCTTTTTAATTTTGTGAATCTCCATGATCATGATCTAAGGGTTTAGATTTGAAAGATGACATGACCATTACCTTATTAAAAGACCAAAAAAAAAATTAAAAAAATTCAATATTAATGTTTTGTGTCACTCAAGAAGTGTTCCTTTGCCGACATGTGCTTGCATGCATGAAATTTGTGAAAATTTTAATTTTTCGAAATTTGTTATTTTAGTTGTTAATAATAATGATACTGATAATTTAACAAAAGGGTTTATAAGTAAATATTAAGACTTATGAATCAGTTGCAATTTAGAATCGATAATTAAGGAAAATTATCTGCCTTGATTTTCTGTGATTAGTGAACTGTAAAAAGTCGAGTTATGAACTGTTTTTTTTTTTTTTCTGAATATAAATGTCAGATTTTTTAATGATTAGAAACACATGCTTTGATTAAACAAACCAAACAAAAAGAAGATTAGAAAACACTAAAAAAGTACTTCACTTTTTCTTCTTTCTTTCTCTGTTTCTTGTGCTCTTTTAAAAAGGCTTTATTGTTATTATTATTACTACTGTCAGTTTGGTTTCTTTCCTTTTCTCTTAGAGCTTCAAGCATGATAGTAAGAGGAGGAAACTTAAAAATGGTAGAGATGGGTGTTGAAGCTGCATGATTTGGTAAGTTTTTTTTTTAAGAAATTTTTTTTAAGTTTTCTTTTCCCCTGCGTATTTTTGATAATTCATGTTAAGAAATTTTATGTTTTTATTTCAGTTTATATGTTCATTTGGTGTGATTAAAAGAGAGATGGATACATCGGAGTACACAAAAATTTTGTTCAATAAGATACAGAAAATAGAACCAGAGAATGTTACGAAGATCATTGGCTATCTCCTTCTACAAGACAATAGTGACAGAGAGATTATTAATTTAGCTTTAGGCCCTAACCAACTAATCCATGAAGTGATTTTTAAGGCGAAAACCGAGTTACAGCAGTTAGCTACCTCTTCATCATCACCCCCAGTTTCACCTTCTCTGAACCCTCTTTCCACACTGCCGTTTTTATCTCCCACAGTGTCCACAACCTTCCACGCCTCGGTCCCATATTGGGACCCCCAACAACTAGCAAACCGGCACAATTCTGATTTTATCCCCAGTTATGTTGATACGGCATTGGAACTTCAAAAGCAATCCCAATTGTTGAGTCTAGAGGACCAAATGGAGGTGATTAGTTCGGGCATTTTAGGGATTTCGAAAGATGGGTACTATGTTGATTCTACAATGGGCCAATCGGCTGGAGGTAGGAGCCGGAGGTTTTCTTCGAGCCTGCTGGATTATCCTGTTAAGATTTGCCATTATCATTTCAACAAAGGATTTTGCAAGCATGGAGATAATTGTCGGTACTCACATGCTCTAGTAGCACATGAGAGCCTTTTGGACATATATGGAAATGATGGTAACAATGAGGACCCAGTTTTTCGACCCGGGTCAATTGAGACTTTGGAGTTGGAAATAATTGGACTACTAAAATCTAGAAGGGGAAATCCAGTTTCCATTGCTTCTTTACCAATGGTTTATTTTGAGAGATATGGAAAGCTTCTTCAAGCAGATGGATACCTCACTGAGAGCCAAAGGCACGGTAAAGTTGGTTATAGTTTGACTAGGCTTCTTGCTCGATTGAAAAACACTATTCGGCTTATTGACAGGTTAGGTTATAGATTAAAGTATTTCTGAATATACACCTCAGTTATGTATGTCAAGTAATAAAAACAATGAAATTATAACATCGCATTCATAGTTAATGTGCTTTAATTTCTTTGCCCAGAGTAGATTTTGTCATTATGTACATTTTTTTCTCAAAATCTTTCGCCATTTTCTTTCAGGCCTCATGGGCAGCATGCTGTTATTTTGGCGGAAGATGCTCCAAAGTACATGGATAATAGAAGTGAGAGAAATGATCCCGGTCCGATTGTTAGCGGGTCCCGGCAGATATATTTGACATTTCCGGCTGAGAGTACATTTACTGAAGATGATGTTTCCAACTACTTCAGGTAAATTAATTTCTAAAAACTAGTAGTAACAGTGAAGAAGCTACTTATGCATATAGATCTCTCTATCATGTCTTGTTTCTTCTTCTTTTGCAGCACTTTTGGTATGGTTGAAGATGTTCGGATTCCATGTCAGCAGAAACGGATGTTCGGTTTTGTTACTTTTGTCAGTGCTGATACTGTGAGACTGATTCTGGCTAAGGGAAACCCGCATTTTGTTTGTGGGGCCCGTGTTTTGGTCAAACCTTACCGGGAAAAACCTAAGCTTGTTGACAGGTAACATTTTTCGGAACCACACCATACAATCTAACAATAAATTTAGTCTCCTTTATAAGAAAAGAGTTTCTTACTTTCCAACAGGAAGTATCATGATAGAATCGAGCACCCATTTTATTACTCCTCACACTATGGGGACTTAGATTCTGACATTCAATCAAGTGAGTAGGATTTCCGACCATTACTTTAAGAATTTATTTACATATACCATCTAATGTACACATAACTGTTTTAGTGTCAAGAGGATATGAGACCTCTAGAATGTTGAAGAGGCAACTTATAGAAGAGCAAGAACAAGCCCTCGAACTTGAAAGGAGTCATCTTGCTGAGCTTAATTTGGTCAGGAGGCCTCTCTCTAATCTGCAAAATCTTGGATATTCCATGGATCGGCTACGAGTTTCTGAAGGTAGGCTGATTGCTTTCACATGTTTTCGGTCCATAGTCACATGATCGGCCTATTCTAAACTGAATTCGTGAACCTTTTGAATTTTAATTTTTTTTCAGATCAGTTGAATTTCTCGAATCCCAAACAGTTCAATTATCTTCTGGACATTCTGAATAGTAGTAGCTCCACAACTAATGACAAGCCAAATTACAATGACATTGAAAGGTGATAAAATAACTTCAATTAGTGAATTCAAGACTAGACAAAAGCTAAAGGTTTTCTTTTTTTGGCAATGCAGCAGTCAAGGACTGAATCTCCCGGATAGCCCGTTTGCCCCATCGGTAGATAGTGGCATTTACATGGCCACATAGAAGAAGAAGAAGAAAAGAAAAAGAATAATACAAGAAGATAAATAATGACGGAGACAACATCCTTTTCGGCTTGATACATAAATACCGTCTTTTCTCTTTTCCCGTTTTGAGCTCTCGCTCGATCAACGGTTAGAAGGAAGTACATACTACTACTACTAGTGCATAAAGAGGAAGCAAATTCCTATATCATAGGATTCTTTTCTTACATAGATTCTACAGTTCCCTTTCTTTTCTTTTTTTTCAATCTTTTTTTTTTTTCTCTCTAATGCTAATCATAGAAAGGAGGTCTGGAATTGTTGAGATAGGATAAGTCTATAAGATATAGTTTGTAGTGGAAAGAAAGGAACTATATACATATTTTCTTAGAAGATTTGGTATATGGTTTAGAACCTCGGACACTGTCATGTGGTGTAATGAATCACCGGGAGATCGTTTGGAGTTTATGTCCGGAACTTGGCGGCCGCCAATTTGTACCGAACTCTCATCTGATGTGTTATATCACGTGATGTCTCGTTGAATATTTGTTTATATATCTCATTGACTTCTAATGTCTAGATATAAATAAAAGAATTATTGAGTCTTATATTATTTTTCTTCTTATATCATTCCTTACGGCTACAATACGGCTCCGTTTAAATGGAGTTTTGGACCTTAAAAATAAAAACATACAAAAAAGTTATGGAACTTTGATACTGATCGGGATCATTAAGCGCATCCGTATACAACGCCGTTTAGAAGTACTTTTGGACCTTAAAAATAGAATGTACTGACATTGATAAGGGTTGTCAAGCGCTACGGATTTGATGGTAATGTTGGACGCGACGTGATCCACAAGAATGACTTGTGGTTGGCGGGAACTTGAACCTACATTGCCCACGTGGCCCAATTCAGAACAATGTGACTCACTGGGTTTTGCAGTTACTCTTCTCTGTGCTTCTGTGTCATCATGGAGTCTTCAATCACTTCCTCTGTTCCGACCAATCTTCCAACCTCTAATCTTCGTCTTCATGGATTCAAATCCAACGGGATTTCAAAACCCAGTTTCACTTTCGTCTGCACAAAAAAGCACTGTCCCAATTTGATCAGAAACAGGAGAAAGACAGCTACAGTTTCAGCCATTAACGAGGCTGTCGCTTCCTCAATAATGGTGGATCCGACAAACCATGTCGAAACCACTTGGCAAATACTTGTTGGAGCTGCTGGTATTGATTGAAAGTCCCTCCTTTTTGAACTGGGTCATATTCAATTTCTTAAGATTTATAGTTTTATATGCTCCAAATTGTTGCAGCTGGGGTTACCCCTTTTGTAGTTGCAGGGATTGAATTCAGCAAAAGAATTGTAAGATACGAATTTCTTACGACTTATATTTAGAACAAGCTGGATTTTTTTTTGAATTTTAATTTGTTTAATTATTGTGGGGAGTAGATTGCACAAAGAAAATGTGAAGTATGTAGAGGTTCGGGGCTTGTTTTCAGGAACAAGGACTACTTCAAGTGCCCCGGTTGTGGTAATGATTTTATTTCTATTTTTATTTTTCAAATTTACTCATTTTAAAGTGAGTTGACGTTGATGAAATTTTCCGGCAGGCGGATTTCTGCCATGGCAGTCGTGGAGACGGTTCTTTTCGGGCTAAGTTTCCATTAAGATATGTACAAAAGATTTAAGGCATTGGTTCATATTTTACTTTACAACTTTATAAACTGGTATATATCAATATATATATATTTGCTTAATTCGAATTACATAAAGATTTTTTGTGACTCGAACTTTCTGTCTCTACCTTTATTTCCTTTATTGTTATGTCATTCCTTATGTCAAATGACACTAATCAAAACCCACAGATTCAGCTTGTTATTGTCTTCTTCTTCTTTTTTGCTTTTCAAAAGAAGGAATGCACTTGACTTTGTTCTAATTGATCAAGTGCCATCATCATCACCAAGTGTGATATCAACCTTTTTGGGTTAATGTCTTTGTGAAATCATATACTAAAAGTCATAGACATGATTTATCTTTGAAATTATATGGTGATGAAGAGATACTATTACGATGCTGACTATCTTCTTAAGTTTGTCGATGAAAACTTACAAATATGTCGGGTTTAGAATAATAACACTAACGAAATCACTCTATCATCTTTTGTTTGAGAACATAACTTTTGTGATTATTAGAAATTAAGGAGATATTAGTGATGTCGATAGTTCTTACATATATCAAGTTGTTTGCGCATTAAGAGCTCCTAAATAAAAAAAAGGTATAGAAGAAAGTAGGCATTAAAATGAGGATTGAGAATTTACTTTTCCGAACAAAACGTTCTTTGAATTTATATAACAGTTAAATCACGTTACAATACTAATACTAAATAATAATTATAATTAAGTCAGATACAATGATTAACGTCTCTTAACCATGATTCATGACAATTTTCGATCAATAGAATTTTTTTAAAATTCTCTCAAAGTAAATACGAAAATATCTATACTGATAATATGAATCATGTAATCACAAATGATGACGTAACTCTCACGGCACTAAGAGTAAATATCCAAAATGATCTCTTTGGACCAAATTAAAATCACTCTCTCGTGCAAGAATAATGTCAAAAGACAGAACTACAAAAAAAAAGCCAATCCCCCTTTTAACACACGCCTACTTTAAGCTAGTCACCATGTTCAAATTATCATCCTTCACCTAATGCTGTAATAGATTTCAAGTCTACATGATACAATCATACAACGTTTTGAGACCGTAAAGTAGTAGTTCATAGGAACACACCTAATCATAGAACTGGGATAATGACGTTAATGTTTTTGCCAATTGCTAAGACTATAGCTTAGACATCACCTCTCCCTAGCCACAAATAGGGGCCCATAAAATTGCAGTTTCCAAAAGGATTACTGCATAAGTGCGTTCACACTTTACATCAAAGAAAAAATACAAGTTTTTGGTTCACACTTGACACTCTTGCTTGGACTTTTCTTTCCTTCATAATTGGGCTATTCGTCCCCATGTTTTCCGTGATGGATAATATGTTTGAGAATTATATTTAATATTAATTTTTTTTCTTAAAGTTTAATATATATAAAAATTATATCTAACTTTTTTTTTTTATTGAGATAAAAACTCATATTTATATATGATATTAGAATTAGGTTTAATTTCTGATTGAACTAATTTTTATATATTTTCTATGCTATTTAAATAAATAAAATAATTACGCGTAATTTTAAAATAAAATTATATGTTAAGAGACGTTTTGATAATATATTTCACATTTAAAAAGAAATTATTATGAACCTCGAGAGTAAAACGACCCTCGAGAGTAATCAACTTATTCTTTGGAGATCTCTCATACAAGCAAAAGACAACTAGAGATCATGTAAAACTCTGTCAGGTGTGTGAACAAGACCATTACAAGCTCTCTAAAATATCCCTTTTTTATTTATTTATAATTTCTGACATCTATTCATATAATAAACCCTTTTTTTTTTGTTTCCATCATGTCGGCTTTAAGCATTGATTGGTATACTACTCTTCGTATACTCGACAATGTGCATGTGAACACACATTCAACTATGATCCACTCACCACCACGTCTGTCTTCAATTGAAACTACATGTTTTGAAGTTGCGAGGTCCTAACATGTTCATGACATTATATAATAAGGTCTATATAAAGGCAGACGATTCTCAAGAAATGTGAACATACCCAGATTCATTGTTCATCAAGAAAGAATCCAATTTTTTTTCCCCTTTTTTTTTTTCCGAAAAGACATGCCAATTTCAGACAAATTACCTCAAATCTTCCATGAATCCAATTGTTTTCCTCCCATAAGCAATCACTCCACCATAGAATCAAGTTTTCCTACTCATGGTTCGACCTCTACTCTTACTTTCTCGCCGAGCCAAAGCCCGGATTCACAGACAGAAGGATATTCCCTCCACCACAAGATAAGAGAACTTGAATCTGCCATGCTCGGACCGGAATATTCCGACATGCTCGAACTGGAGTGCAACACAACAGAAGCCGAAAAGTGGTCCTACATGAAGGAACTCCTATGTGCTTGTGCAAAGGCCGTAGAAGAAAAAGACATGTTGACATCTGAGTGGTTGATCTCGGAGTTACGATCGACAGTCTCAGTTTCTGGAAACCCGATCCAACGCCTAGGAGCTTACATGCTAGAAGGGCTAATAGCAAGGCTAGCCTCTTCAGGTATCTCTCTCTGCAAGGCTCTAAGATGCAAAGAACCGACTAGTTCCGAACTTCTATCATACATGTTTAAATTCTATGAGATCTGCCCATACTTCAAGTTTGGTTACATGTCAGCAAACGGGGCAATAGCCGAAGCGGTGAAAGATGAAAAGAAAATCCACATAATTGATTTTCAAATCGCTCAAGGCGGGCAATGGGTTTCAAATAACTGGAATAGATGACCCGAATTCGGCTTATGCACGAGGAGTCGGGCTTGAAATCGTTAAAAAACGAATATCAAACCTTGCCAAGTCATGTTTAGTACCCTTTGAATTCCATGCTATTGAAATCCCGGGTTCCGAAATTCAACTTGAAGACCTAGAAGTCAGACCTGATGAGGGCGTTGTTGTGAATTTCGCCTTCATGTTACACCATGTTCCTGATGAAAGCGTCGAAAATAGCCAAAACCACCGCGATAGGTTATTGAGGCTAGTCAAGAGCTTATCTCCAAAAATTATGACTGTAGTCGAACAGGAGTGTAACACCAACACATCATTTCTACCTCGTTTTATCGAAACATTGAGATATTACACGTCGATTTTTGAGTCGATAGACGTGACATTGTCGAGGCAGGACAAGGAGAGGATCAATGTAGAACAAAATTGTCTGGCTCGAGATATTGTGAACATTATAGCATGTGAGGGGAAGGAGAGAATCGAACGGCACGAACTTCTCAAGAAATGGAGGACTCGGGTTGTTAAGGCCGGGTTTAGACCGTACCCATTAAGCTCATTTGTTAATTCTACGATCGAGGGTTTGTTGAAGAATTATAGTGAGAAGTATACTCTTGAGGAAAGAGATGGTGCTTTATATCTTGGATGGGAGAATCAGCCTTTGGTTGTTTCTTGTGCTTGGAGTTGAAGATGCTTAATCAATTGCACTACGAGCTTTAATTAATTATGTAATCACCAAATAATACCGATTTTCGGCCGGAATCTCCCGTTTTAAACTTCTTGCAAGACATGGAAATCAAATGTGCTTGTTGATTAAGATGTTAAGCAAAGCAAAGCTGAATATAATATGTTGTTTTTGCTTGTAAATATTTGATATTCTATGCTTCTTAAATATAGTACTATATATATATATATATATATAGTATTTCTAAACAAATAATGCATCTTACTTTAAGCTAAAGACTATCTATAGTCACAAATAATTTCACATATATTTACTTTCAAAAAGCCTAAATGAATCTAAGTAATTTCAAAAATCACTTTCCATTTCTATTTTCGTTTGTCATCGATAGAATGGAAAGAAAATAGATTTGTGTAAATAAAAAAAAAAGTCTTATTTCCAAAACGTCATTCTTTCTCTATATTGGTTAAATGACATTTTAATGTGTTTAATTATTATTGATATTTAGCTAATTATTAATCTTATCTGATATTTCAGTTAAAAGTAGATGATTAGTCTTCTTTTTTTTTTTTGGCCAAAAAAAATAGATGATTAATGGACAACATGGCCTAAGGTTCAATGTTCTTCTCAAAATAATTACTATTTAAGAAATAAAATATTTAAAATAGTCATAATATTCATTTAAGCCAAAGAAAAATATTTACCAATTTATAAGAACTTGAATAAGATCAAAAGAAAATAATTAATCATGAAATAAAAATTTTACAAGCTTATGAAAAAGACAAGCCAAATGACACAACATTCAGATCCAACACTACAACTCAACTAGGTTTCTCTCTCCTCATACTCTCTCTCTCTCTCTGTGTGTCTCTTCTCTCTGTTTTTTTTTTTTTCCTGACAAAAACATTTTTGCCCAAAAACACACACAAACTAAATCTAGAGGACCATGATTCTCTGGAGTTACTACAGAACTTGAACAAGACATACGTGCAATTACCATTCTACCCCTTCCAGTTTTCCCTCTCTATTTAATATTCTTCTTCTTTCCCTCCTCTTCTTTTTCCCTCCATTAATAGAGTCTTCTACCTATCTTTCCATGGCACCAAGCGAGCCGACTCGCGCCGAGTTTCCCGCTGGCTCGGTAGCCGCAGGCTCCACCGGCGCTAGGTACAAGATGATGTCTCCGGCAATGCTTCCAATCTCTAGGTCGAGTTGTATAACAATTCCGCCTGGTCTCTGCCCGACGTCGTATTTGGAATCTCCTGTCTTGCTATCCAACATGAAGGTCTGTTCTGCTTTTCCTTTTTTTTTTTTCAAATTGTTTGCTTTTTATGATTTTGAGATAGTGGCAATGTTGTAAGACCGTAAGGGTAGCTTTTTAGCTCTCTGTTTGGTAGCTGAGAAAAGCTAAGAAAGAAAAAGAAATTCGAGTAAACAAAATCTCATTTTTATTAGATAGATAAAAAGGACTGAGTTTGAAGCTTAATTATCTTTTCTTCTTGATTCCAATTTTTTAGCAACCAAATTTACATTTAAATTGGTTTTTTTTTTTTTTTAATTTTTACAATTTTTAAAATTTTCTTCTTATACTAGCAATTCCTTGGCAACCAAACAGGGGGTATAAGTTTCAGCATTTGGTTTCTGCTTTCTTGTATATGCTTTAATTGGAGAAATTCTGGAACTTGATTATGAACTGATTTAACACAACTAATAATATGCCTAAAGATTCCTATTCTTACATTCCTGGTCTGCAATTTGTGTTTTAATTAATCTGTCACAATCTCATAGCTGTTATTCTTATTGAGTTATTGTTATCATCAAAGATTTTTTTTTTTCGGTCGGGTGCTCAAGATGGGTCATTTAGATTCCGATGCCTGATGTTATACAATTCGGGAAGAAACGGGTGGCTTCTTTATGCCCGTATGATTGTTCCTATGGAATTCTATACGGAGGAATAGATGTCTGCTTTCTCATATAAATTATTACATTACTACTTTTGCCAGTGTCAGTGTTGTTTTTTCACATGGGGGAATTTCTTCCGTCTCTTCTTGTTATGCTCAAACTCTCTGTTTTCGGCTTTTCGTTTTTTTTAACGGTGTTGTCTTGAGATGTATCGGAGAAGATTTTGTCTACATGTTTGTAGAATAAGGAATCCATGCATACATCATTTTTGAGTAGTGGATTTTATTAATTAATTTATTTTTGTTTGGTTAATTGTTCCATGATGACATCAAAATAGAGGAATTCTAAAGTGATTTTAGGCTAAAGGTAGTAATAAAACAAGGTCTTGATTAGCTTGTCGAGTAAGGGGGCTGTGGTTGTAAACTATACGAAACTCTATATACGATTCTTCTAGCCATGTGTTTCTTGTGTTAATAATATATTCTTATGGACCCTACAACATCATTAATAACTGATGTTGTTTACAAGGGGGCCCATGATCATCCTAAACCTCAATCAAGTAGTAGTGCCCTTGTGTCCATCCAAGAAGAAGGTTTGGATAAGCCCTCGTCTTTTTTTTTTTAATTACATTCTTTTAATACTTGTTTGAACAGGACCAATACTTTTGTCTGTTCCGGTCTCTTTTTATTTTTCAGACGGTATGACTGAGGATTCTCGTGTTCAGGCAAATGATGATAGGAACCTAGATGAGGTTGATAATGATGATCCATTTTCAAAGCGGAGGTATGATATAATTTGTTAGTGATTTTAGTTTTTCTTCGAGTAATGCTGATATTGGGTTAAGGAAACTCAAATTTTTTTTTATCTTGGGGGATAAATTTTCAGGAAAATGGAAATTAGCGGGTTTGATGGCTCAACGATGGTTAAGCCAATCAGAGAACCACGAGTTGTTGTTCAAACGTTGAGCGAAGTTGATATACTTGATGACGGGTACCGTTGGAGAAAATATGGGCAGAAAGTAGTGAGAGGAAATCCTAATCCAAGGTACCTATAGTTCTATATATCATCATCAAACTATATTTACTATACACCCTTGTCCAAAAGAACATGTTTTTCTAAGAGAGAAGTGACTATTGAGAATGAAGTAAATGCATAAAATAATACATGGTTAGACTTATTAAACTGAGATTTAACGAAACTGATATATAAAATAATATATATTAGTTATATTTTGTGTGCCTAAACTAGATAGTGTGGGCCCAAACTTGACTTAGGACCTAATCCGGATAAACCTTGAGTTTGTTCAGGCTCACAATATCCAGTTTAGGCCACAAAATACAACTAGAAGATACAATTCTAATGTTTGTTTAATAAGTTTAGTCAGATGCAGCTTACGTGCTATTAAGTATAAAGGCATTCATGTATTTTTCCATTGGCATCACTTGGGACTTATGTAATAATATAGGAGTTATTACAAGTGCACAAATGTTGGATGTTCTGTTAGAAAACACGTGGAGAGGGCGTCACACGACCTGAAAGCCGTTATAACCACTTATGAAGGGAAACACAATCATGATGTTCCCATTGCAAAAACTAGTAGCCATGATATTGCGGCGGGCCCGTCAAGGTTCCGATCATAAGAAAGAGCCTTAATCTTTGGGTTGGAATTCACACTGCCGCTCAAAATAGATCCAACGATTATAAGCAATCCCTGAACTATGTAGTTTCCTAAAGAGAAACTCGAAAAACCGGCTTTGGCTTCAAGGTAACTCAAACAAACCCGGTCTCAACTTATGCTAATGTTGTAAACAGAGGAATGAATTATAGAGAAGGCCATGGAATTGAAATTACTCCTTTGAGCCATTCCTCTTACCCGTATCCGCTAAACATGGGCAGAATAATAACAGGTCCCTAAGCTTATTAAAATATATGAAGCTTGACAAAAATAAGATCACCATATGTATTCTTTATGGTACAATCTATCTCAAAGTTGCTTATATATATATATATATATATATATAGTCCATTTGCCATTTGTATATCAATAACCTCTTCACGACTACTTTTTGTAGAAATTTGAGATGAGATTTCAAAGAAAAGGGGGAAAAGGTGCCTATGAGATTGTCTTAAAATTGGATTATGGATCCAATTATACGGACTTATATTCCTTATGTGAGATAGGGTAGTTGGTTTGATACGTGAATCCCACTTCACCCTTTTTCACGTTGGGTTATAAGTCCGTTTCTCCGGATGTGGCTTACTCACAATCAGGCGTATAGACTATTAAAATAATTTGGTGTATCTTTTAACTGAGCAAAAACAGAGAAAGTAGCACGTAAGCGGATACGTGGTGGCGGGTGAGCAAAATAATATATGCATTGTTACCATCACGGTGTATCTATAAAATAATTTGGTGCTTTGAACTTGGAAGAAAGTAGAGAAAGAAAAGATGAATGTCTCATAATGACAAGTGGTGGTGGGTGAGACAAATTCATTGCTTTCCCTTCTAAACTTCCTTTAAGGCTTCTGCAATGCCCCAATTGGAGATTTGATTAAGATTAAACAGAAAAGTAGTTTATGTCTTGATTTTTTCTGTATCAAGACAATATCTGGATTTATATAGTTTTATTAAACTCACGTTTAGCAAAAATAATATTTAAAACTTTTCGAGAGAGATTATGAAAAATGCAAGTGTTCTCATATGATACTTACAATTGCAAGTTCGAGAATAATCATTGTTCATAATTAATACACGATTTTGTTTTGAGAGAGAGATTATCCCGAAAGACGATGTATCTTTGAAGAACAAAATGTATTTTATGTGACAAAACTCGAACAACAATTTCAGTTTGAAATGTCATGTTCTATTAATCAAGGTATTTTGAGTTTTCGTTTGGATGCAAAGTAAATTGATTCACACATTCATATTCATTAATAGCAATGAAGAACAACATGTATTTCATGTGACGAAACTCGAACAATTTCAGTTTGAAATGTCTTGCTCAGAATCAATGTATTTCGAGTTTTCATTTGGATGCAAAGTAAATTGATTCACATTCATATTTATTAACAGCAATGAATGATTTCAAATGCTTCAACTATGAAGAATCACATGTCTCCTTCATGTGACAATTCAAAGAAAAAAAAAAAAAAAAAAAAAAGGAACCAAAATTCACAAGAGAATTCCAGCCTATAATATAGAGGTAGTAGATAGCTAGCTTTTGCCTATACCTCTATATTCTCAGAACCCAGTTATGCATTTAACTTAATTAACAAATTTAGATTCTTCATAAGTAAATTGCTTATCCTTTTCTTTTCTATAATCAAAAATTATTCCACCTATTTCTTCATTATGATTTGAATCAGTGACCTATTTGATTAATCTTAGGTGAAGGTGCTGCCACTGAACTACTAATTCATTATCATTAACCAATTATATATATATATATATATATATATATATTAACTTTCTATACGACGACATATATCCACTAAAGCTAGTTTAAAATTAATGTCAAAATTGTCAATCATGTTAAGCATGTCAACGGTGTGTAAGGTAGATTTTCCTGCAAGCCAAAACACTATCCAACATGTCACACCCTAGATTCAAAAGCGGCCCAAGTTGTTATTAGTTTTTAGCAAAAAAAAAAACAAAAACAAAAAAAAAATAAAAAGAAAAGAAAGAAAAGGAGATAGTGAATCGATCTTTAAAATACAATAAAATCCCTGAAAATTTGCTGAAACCAATTTTTCCTAAGAGGGTATCCTCTTAGAGAATTCTACTCTGAAAAAAAGAAAAAAAAAATCTTGATATTTATCAACAAAAATCTTCAAGCTTGCTTAGCCTAATCTTTAATTAATCGACTTAATCTCTTACTTAACCTAAACCAATTCTTCTCCTGTATATATGTAGCTTTCTCCAAATTCTTCCTGCTTTTCCATTCTTATTTCATGTTCTGGGTTTTTTGTTGCTTTGCTTTGTTCTTCAAGCTCAAGAACATCTTATCAGTTTAATGGTACGTAATTTCTTGCTCGAAACTTCATAATCTTCAAGCTTCTTTTTGTTTTTGTTTTTTGCTTTCTCCTCATTTGTTTTTCTCCCTTATATGATTGTATGTTACTGCTCCCCCGGGTTTGTATCCCATTGCTATAAGCGTGTGGTGGAGTTCCCTTTTTATCGGGGAATCATAAAAAGAGTGAACACTGTTTTTTGTTGTTCCTACAATCTCATTAAAGCAACTATTTTATTTTAGTCTGATAATCAAATATCCCACAAAATTTTAGTTTGTCATAAGTTAACTACTATGAATTTTACACAAATTTCAGACGCCTAGTGTAGAACCCAATCCAATGGATATGGACGAGGAACACTTTATCGAAACCAATCCAACGGGCCGATACGGCCGCTACAATGAGTTACTAGGTTGCGGCGCAGTGAAAAAGGTTTACCGAGCCTTTGATCGAGAAGAAGGGATAGAGGTTGCATGGAACCAAGTAAAACTAAGGCATTTTAGCTACGATCCAACCATGATTGATAGGCTCTATTCAGAAGTAAGGTTGCTAAGAACCTTAAAGAACAAGAACATCATATCTTTGTACAGCGTGTGGAGGGATAAGGAACACGACACTTTGAATTTCATTACAGAAGTTTGTGCAAGTGGGAATTTGAGAGAGTATAGGAAGAAACATAAGAATGTTTCAATCAAGGCATTGAAGAACTGGTCTAAGCAAATACTCAAAGGGTTGGATTACCTGCATACCCATGAGCCTTGTGTTATTCATAGAGACCTCAATTGCAGCAATTTGTTTGTTAATGGAAACATTGGCCAGGTAATCATGCGTAATCGCTTATTCATTACTTTGGTCCGATTAAAATTTAACGGGTAGTGCCTCGTAATCAAGATCCGAATTTGAAATTTCTCGCAATGAGATGTTTGAATATAGTCAGGGAGTGTTTTACCACAAAAAGTAATATTAAGGCACGTCAACATTATTATGGTTGTTCAAGTGGAATAATCGAAACCAGTTTGTCTAATTTTTTTTTTTTTCAATTTTAATTTGTTTATTTATTTGTAATTTTTTGATCAGGTGAAGATTGGTGATTTGGGGTTAGCAGCAATAGTAGGGAAAAGTCATTCAGCACATTCGGTATTAGGGACACCGGAATATATGGCACCAGAGCTATACGAAGAAGATTATACCGAAATGGTTGACATCTATTCATTTGGAATGTGCTTACTTGAATTAGTCACACTTGAAATTCCATATAGGGAATGTGATAATGTTGCTAAGATCTATAAGAAAGTTTCTTCTGGGGTGAGACCTCAAGCTCTTGAGAAGGTAACTGATTATGAAGTTAAGAGTTTTATCGAGAAATGCCTTGCTCAGCCTAGGGCCCGCCCTTCTGCGGCACAACTACTTAGGGATCCGTTTTTCAATGAAATCGATGATTTCGAAAGTGATGACTCTATGTCTTCTTGATGATCATAATTATCAGTTTATAAGATATGTCATCATGTCTTGTTATCTGTTTTTGGTAATTTTCAACAAGATGAGTATAGAAGGAGAATTCAGTTGTTTAGTATTTTGATTTAGATTAGAGTTTTTACTTTTTTCATGTCACCTTCAATGCTTGTAAGTTTTTTTTTTTTAATAAACAAATAATTAATGAAAAATGGGTTTAGAGTTTAGAGTTCGGAAAAATTAATATAATTATAATTCAAGAAAAAGTTTAATTAATCCTGGCTAACCAATCGAATGGACAATCTGAATATCTTAAATCTAAACAGAAACAACCCAATCCCTGCATAGTAGGAGTAATCAAAGTTGATGATGATGCATAGAATCCCTCATTTGTAACATTCTTTGATCAACAAAAAACACAATAAGATCAACCGAGAACTACACATGAAGTTCAATTTGACGATATGAAAATTATTTTACAAAACAGGGCGGAAGCCTTGTCTGAGAAATGCTCGAACAGAGACCAAGAAAAAATAGATCTTCTATGTTAAATTCAAAGACTAAACAGAACTTCTTGAACAGATCAAGAAAAAGTATTCTGATTTCTTTCATCTCATAATACTTTTAGCTAATTACTTAACATTATAAAGTATTCTGATTCAGAAAGAAAACATAAGCAATGTAGGAGACTTGTCATCTTTCTTCACATGCAATCTTTTGATCTCAACTTACTCTCTTATCAGCTCCAGCTAGCAGACATGAAAGATTATTAGGATGCCTCATCACCACTTAAATCATTAATATCATCAAGAAATCCTTCAAATATTTCCAAGTTTTCCTGCTTCATTAAATCCTTTGCTTTCACTATTTGATCAATGAAGAGGCTTTGAAGACATGGGAGTTTAGGTAGAAAACCAGAAGGAAAAGTCTTCCTCTCTGCAAACCTTAGATTGAGGTACTTTAGGTTTCTTAAATTTTCAGGGCCTTCAGGAATTTCTGTTATAAATATTCCCGAAAGGTTTAGCATCTTTAAATTCTCGAGTTTTGCCAACGATGGCACTTTACGTATCTCTCTGGCAATGTTTGAGTAATAAAGCAATAAGACACTGCAAGTTAGACATTGAATCCGGAAGCATCTCAATAGCAGTATAAGATAAATCAATAACTTTTAGTCCATGTAGATGAAGGAAAAAGGAATCTGGAATGCTCTCTAACCCAGTACCACAAAGCAGTCGAGTTGTAATATTAGGACACCTAGGTGATAAATTAGCAGGTAAACATGATTTCTCATGAAAGATACCTTCACTAAATCCTCTGCCCATTTTTCTTTCTCTGGGGATATTGTCGAGCAATCCATAGGTTGCACCATGAATCGAGGAGATAAACTAAGAACCATGTCTCTCACTAAATCATGCATCTTCACCTATTCAAATGTTAAAATGGAATGTCTTGCCCTTTAACTCCATTTTCTCTCCACCACTTGAATTCAGTTGACTTTTTGCAGGATTGATTGAAGTTCGTTGACTTCATTCTATCAAGTTTCAGCTCAAAATTTGTGACTTGTGGGCATTGTTTCACCTCAATCGGATCTGAGTACTGCAAGTTATGATCTGATTTGTTTTTTCTGTTTTGGTGGTGCTGTTGCTTCTGCGACAAGGCACAGGAGTGCTTCTGTTATGTTCAATATTACTTGCTCGTGGTTAATCAACATTCATGAGCTTGTTTGATAGATTTTTGGTCAAGTTTAATGGTGAATACTCAGCTTTGGTCCAATGGACCTTAATCAAGCTAAGAGCTGCAAAACAGAATGGGTGTTTTGTCAAGAACACTTGAATTTTTGCTGCTCGATTTGTTGCAAAGCAATGTTTTGTTGGAGAGTGAGAACATGAAATGCCTTTGACATAGAAACTCAAATGACACGGTCAAAGCTCTCATTTCCTTCATCCAAAAGGTAATTATGGACATGTTTCATAACAGTTGTTTTACCGATCCCTCCCATGCCACAAACTCCAATCTTATTAACATCTTCATTTATCTGACAATCCAAATTTCTTCTATGTTTCTTTTGGCAGTAGCTTCTCTAGCTAAATTTGCAGCTGGTCTTATGCGACCTTTCTCATATACGTCAAGTGTGATTCCTTTTGCAAAACTACCTTGTTGGACAAGCTCTTTCACTTCTCGAGTCAGCGTCTTCAAGCGTTTTTTCAAACTACGAACTTTGTCAGATCAAACTCTTCTGTTGCCTGATTATCCTATCCCGTATCTTTTGATGATTCTCTTGGGCAAAGAAGAGAAGCCTATGAAGAGGGCGAAGAGCAAAAAAGTCGAAAACAGTGTCTTTCATTTGTCAAACGTTGAACGTTAGCCTATTTTAATTTTTATGGGTAAAAAAAGTGATCAATGGATCCTTATGCTTATGTTTTGCTTCCATGGATCATCACTTGAATGATCCAAAACATATTCTTAGCTAAAGATTGTTGAGCATTCACTCATGGTTCATTATAAAAAATTTTAAATTAATTTAATTTTATCTAATATATATATATATATATATTAAAAATTTTAATTAATAACTTTTCGGATAATTAAGCAAAATTTTCACGTAAAAATTAAAATGGGCCAGTTAAGACAAATAAATAAAATATTAAAAAAAATTAATACAGATAAAAGACACTCCAAACCTACCACGTTTGACAAATCAAAGACACGGTTTTAGACTTTTTGGTCTTCGCCCTCTCACGGGCATCTCTTCTTTGCTCAACTTTTTTCTCTGGATCGGAAATTAGTGTTACTGTTTGAATCTTAATTAAGGTTTGTCTCTAATTAATTTGTGTTAATTTCTTTTTCCTAGTAAAATAGTTTTTGTTGAGAATTTGTGAAGATCTGTAAGATACCGTCATACAAAGTAGTTACCATATATACTACTTTTGTTTTTCTTAGTTGTTTATATGATCTAGTACTCGTATCCTTTGTGTGTGTACGAGTCTGTGAAAATCTACATATATATAGTATTGGTCGATGCAGATGAATAGAAGTTGTAGGTCATCTTTCAAGACGTAATTTGAGCACCTTAGGATCTATATACATATCTATACAAACAAATTTTTGTCTGATGCGGACTTTTAGTGTTCCTGCGATCAATTTCAGTTTTTTTTTTGTTTGTTTTGAAGATGATATGTAGCTGAATTATCTATTTTCTGTGATTAGGAATGGAGGGCACCGAGAATGTACTAATTCAAACTCTAGAGAGGTTAAGGAAATGCAGTAGCAAAGGTAAGGTGCGGAAACTCAGAAGAAAATTTGAAGATAATGAGGTTGGAGAATCATCTTTGAAGAAACAAAAAAGAGAAGCTGAAGATTTATCGAGAGATACTGGAAGAGATAATGAGGAAATGAAAGAGTTTAATCTATCTGAGGTTCGTAGGTTGAAAAGACGCTTGAAGACGTTGACTCGAGAAGTGAAAGAGCTTGTCCAACAGGGTAGTTTTGCAGAAGGAATCACGCTCGAGGTACCTGAGAAAGGCAATATACTACCAGTTGCAAATTTAGCTGGAGAAGCTACTGCCAAAAGAAAGATGAAAGAAATATGGGATTGTCTGATGAATAAAGATGTTAGAAAGTTTGGGGTTTGTGGCATGGGAGGGATTGGTAAAACAACGGTTATGAAACATGTCCATAATTATCTTTTGGATGAAAGAAATGATAGCTTTGACCGTGTGATTTGGGTTACTGTTTCAAAGGCATATGATGTTCTTACTCTCCAACAATCCATTGCTTTGAAATTGAGTCTAGATCTTTCTAGATTCGAAGATGCAACAAGTCGGGCAGCAAAAATTTATGCAAAACTGAAATTTATGGGAAGGTTCTTCCTGATTCTTGACGATTTGTGGGAAGGAGTTTGTCTTGAAGATGTAGGAATCCCTAACCCTACGTCTGAAAATGGATGCAAACTAGTTTTGACCACTCGATTGGTTGATGTTTGTCACTATATGGGTTGCAAGGTCATTCAAATGGTGCTCCTTGAAAAGGATGAGGCACGTAATTTGTTCTTAGATCATGTTGGGCCTGGGGTTCTATGTGAAGAAAATTTGAAACCAATCATGGAAGAGGTTATTAAAGAATGTGCATGTTTGCCTTTAGCAATTGTTATTGTGGCTAGAAGTATGAGATGTGAAATGGAAGAAAGCGAATGGAGGATTGCACTTAGACAATTGAGAGCATATTCTAAGGAGCCTAACGATAAGGGAGCGAAAGTAATTGAGCAGTTGAAATTTAGTTATGATCGCTTACGACAATCAAAGCTTCAACATTGTCTACGATACTGTGCATTGTATCCCGAAGACGAAGAGATTAAGATAAAGCAACTAATGTCCCGATTGGTTGATGAGGGGATAATAGGACACATGCAGACAATACAAGAACAATTTGATGAAGGACGTGTTCTATTGAACGCTCTTGCAAAGACATGCTTGCTAGAACGTGGAACAACAAATTATGGACTAGAATTCGTGAAGATGCATGATTTAGTGAGAGATATGACACTTAGTTTAACTCCTCAATTCATGGTGAAAGCTAGTGGTTGCTCAACGATGTTCCCAAAAAAAGAAAAATGGGCAGAGGATTTAGTGAAGGTGTCTTTCATGAGAAATCGTGTTTCTAAAATACCTTCTAATTTATCACCTAGATGTCCTAATATTACGACCCTACTGTTTTCTGGTACTCGATTAGATAGCATCCCAGATTCTTTTTTCCTTAATCTACAGGGACTAAAAGTTCTTGATTTATCTTCTACTCATATTGAGATACTTCCAGATTCAATATCTAACTTGCAGAGTCTCGTTGCTTTGTTACTCAATGATTGTTCCAGATTATGGAAAGTGCCATCACTGGAAAAACTCAAGAATTTAGAGAAGCTCGACCTCTCGGAAACAGCGATTACTAAAATTCCTGCAGGCCTTGAAAATTTGAGCAACCTAAGATACCTCAATTTAAGGTTCACATTGATGAGGACTTTTCCTTCTGGGCTTCTACCAAAACTCCCATGTCTTCAAAGCCTCTTCATTGATCAAATAGTGAAAGCAACGGATTTAATAAAGTTGGAAATATTGGAAATATTTGAAGGGTTTCTTGATGATATTAATGATTTAAGTGCATACTCTAAGCATATGGACTCACATGGAAGACTCACAAATTACAACATCAAAGTGGGAGAACACATCGAACATTTTAAAGTAAGAGATCCGTACTACAAATTTGGTGCACAGAAACTTCTGTTTATAACAAGCCGCAATATCAATAAGAGCAAAGACATAAAAGATTCTTGCTTGGTTTTGAAAGATCTAGAATTTCTAAAAATTGAAGAATGTCATGATGCAACAAGTGTATGCGATGTCGTGTCGTTTGACAAGACAACAAGGTTGGAGTTTTGTTACATTTCAAACTGCAATGGGATGACACATCTTTTCACTGCTTCTTCTTCACTTGCTTTGCAGAGCCTTTCAAGCATACAGGTGGTGAAAATGGAGAACTTCAGGGACCTGATCAATAGAGAAATTGTTTCATCATCCCCACTTCCACCGCTCACCTTTTCGCATCTTAAAAACTTCTGTCTAATTGGCTGTCCAAAAATAGAGAAGTTGTTTTCAGTTGAGATTTTATACAACTTCCAAAATCTGGAGTCGCTTTGGATTACAGGTTGTGGAAAACTGAGAGAAATTGCAACAAACTCATCCAATGTGGATGCAAAGGATGTGGTTGAAGAAGAGAACATGGACACCTTCACCTTCACTCTCCCAAAGTTGAGTCAGTTGATTTTAGCTAATCTACCGGAATTGAAGAGCATCTGCCCTAGCTATGGAGTCTTGGTTTTGGAGTCTTTGAAGGAGATGAGGGTAGTCGATTGCCCAGAACTGGAGAGAATGCCTTTCCCTCTTGACTGCCATGGTCTACCATCTCTTCCTCCTTCTATTAGACAAATCGAAATGAGTAGACAAGCTTGGGACTCGCCGCAGTGGAACCATCGCACCAAAAGAGGGAAATTGGAACCATATTCTAGATATGGAGGACTAACCTACAAATTTGATGATCACAGGTTAGCTAATCTTTTAATCCAACAACATTTCTCTACCATCTGTTCATTATAATACTCTTCGTTCTTCTATCAATCTTTTCACATATAATATATTCCAAATCCCTTTTGACAACTTTAATGCAAACTGTGACAATTCTTATTAATTTTTGATAATGTGATTAGCTGGTTTTGTTAACTATTAGACCTGTAATGAAAACAATTACCGATTCATTAATCTTCCTGCAGCTCCTCTTCTGAAGAGTCTGACAAAAGTGAGTCAGATGAAGAGTAGTGAGGCATCCTAATATTCTTTCATGTCTGCTATCTGGAGCTGACGGAGAGCAAGTTGACGTCAAAAGATTGCATGGATTCTATGCATCATCATAAACTTCGATTACTCCTACTATGCAGGAATTGGCTTCTGTCTGTTTAAATTTAAGATATTCATATTCATTGACATTCTCTTTAGATGATGTATCAAATTTGGTCTCGAATATTGGATTGTTGTTCATACATCGTTGTTAAATTCTTTTTAGAAGTTTGCTTTCTAGAGTAAATATTCAATGCAATTTAGGTCGGTGCAATTTCATGCACCGATTTCTCTGTGTACTGAATATTTTCTTTTACTAGAAGTTTACTGTGTGACGGATTGCTCTGTTTTGTGGGTTTTACTGAAGGGGAAACAGAGTATTCTATTTTTACGACAGATTACTCTGTTTTTTTTTTTTTTTTCCTTCTTTTCTTTTTTTCAGTATATTAATTTTAGATCGACCATTTGATTGGTTGTTCATGATTATTCAATTTTTTATAGGTTTTAAATATATTGATTTATAATTTCTATTTAGTTTTTTCATTAACTCTCTCAACATTTTTCATTGATAATTCGTTTACAATTATCTTTAAAAAAAAAAAAAAATTATTACAAGCACTGAAGGTGACATGAAAAAAGTAACAACTCTAATCTAAATCAAATGACAAAAGATCCAAATTCTCCTACAATATCATCTAGTTCGAAATTTACCGAAAACAACTACACATGACATTCACTTTGGTCGTCATGGATTTCATCGAAGAATGGATCCCTAAGCCCTTCTACGGCTGAAGGGCAGGCCCTAAGCACTTCTTGACAAAGCTCTTAACTTCAGCATCAGTGTTGGAACTTTAAAGTTTGTCAGCACTTCACATAAGTATCATCAAAAGCAGTCTGCAAAAACTGTCTACAAAAGTATGGGTTAAATATTCTTATGTTGTATTGAACAAGCAACCAAGTATGGTTCTTGTAGTTATAAGGCTTCTCACCAAGTGTGTAGAGAGCATATAAGGCTTCTCACCAAATGTGTAGAAAGCATATAAGGCTTCTCACCAAATGAGTGTAAATAAGTACTTTTGACTTGTATTCATTAAACAAGTACTTCTAAATTGTACTCGAATGACTCATTTCTAACTTGCATCTATATATTATCAAATTCCAACAATCGGTACCTTCACAAGGGCATGAGGTCTCACACCAGAAGAAGTCTTTCTTATAGATCTTAGCAACATTATCACGTTCTCTAATAATATAAATACAAATGAGTGGACCATTGTACCAAGCTTTAAAGATTCAATGGAAGCACATGAGGCAAGAATATTAGTAAGAGTGAATTGTGTTGGTAAAACTCTATCGGAAATCATCTCGGAAAATATTGAAATCGTGTCATGGAAAAGTCTCTCTTGATTGTAACCTGCTTTTATTGAGGACCAAGAAACAGGGTCAGAATCGGGCATTTGGGAAAGGATTTGGCGAGTAAGGTCGCAACTGCCCTGATTAGCATAGGCAGAGATAATGGAGAAAACTAGCATGAGATTGTTCATGAAGTACACGCCGAGATGAAGACCGAGCTTGATTATCCAAGTGATGAATTTTTATCTGTTCTCATTTTGAAGCAAGAGATATTATGAGATGAAAATGGTGGGACGATTAAGGGGGGTATGCTAACCGAGCTGCTCGAGAGCTATAAAAATGCTGGGCTCGAGTTCAACTATTATTAGAGAGATTTTGATGCATCCGGCGATAAAGAATATGAAGCTGACAGTACAATAACAGTAGTTTATAATTCAGATTTGGGCTTAGACTCATTGGGCTAAAAGTAATTATAAGTTTATATTTAGCTTAAAATAACTGATCCAAATAAATTATTAGCCTCTTCTATTTCCTTTCACGCTCAACTTAGCTTGAGCACAAGCAATTTCCATGGCTGCCAAAGCAAGCCAGCGGCGTGTTAGAATTTTGAAGTTGAGAGCAAAACAAAACAGAACACTTGAGTTTATAAATTTTGCTTACTTACCAAAAATACAAGTTTTTCATTTCATTAATACTTAACGAGATTATTACAAATCATAACAATTACTAAAGTTAAAGTAAACTAAGACATCTCTAATCAACTAAGATTAGAAATTACAATACTAGATTAGACATTACAAAATTACTAAGTCCAATCAAGCACATAAAAACAACAAAAAAACTGTTTCTGTAAAAATAGCAAAAGGCAAAAAGCTGTTACTGTAAAAACAGCTTTTGGCTTTGTGCTAAAATGCCAAAAGTGAGATGATGAACTTTGGCATGCTTGATCTCGAAACTTTAAGTCCAACCAACTCAAACAAACTTGCTTGAGGTCAGAGCAGCTCCATTTGAGGTCAAAAATGCACTAAAACAGAAAACTTCACAATGCCAAAATCAATAAAACAGTAAAAGCAAAATTAGGCCTCAAGTTGAGTTTTAAGGATCTGATCACCTTCAAACCAATAGCAACAAGTCATAAATGATGAGAGGAAGCTAATGGAATTGGAGTCAATGCATTTGGATTAGGGAGTCAAAAGTCAACATTTTTTGCTAATTTCCAATTGTGAAGTCACTAACCAAACAAACAATCTTCAAACACTCCTCCTTGAATGTTTTGTGAGTGCCTCCCAACTTACATTTGAAGTAATCAAACTTGAACCCGAAGAGAGGCTTGGTAAAGATGAGCATTCTGATTTTCAGAATTGTAATATTCCAACCTTATTTCTCTATTTTTGATAAACTCCCTAATCACATGAAACTTGATCAAAATGTCCTTTGTCTTTCCAAACTGAATTAGATTGTCAGATATGGCAATGGCATATTGACTATCACAGTAGATAGTTGTAGGATCCAATTGAATGAAACCAACATCTTTCATCATTTTCCTTATCCAAGTTGCTTAATTGGCTGATGAGGCTGCTGCAATATACTCAGCTTCAGCCGTTGATTGAGCAACTACTTGTTGTTTCTTGGAGCTCCAATAGAAGACCCCTGCGCCAAGTGAGAAGCAAGAGCCACTTGTGCTTTTCATATCATCAATTGATCCGGCCCAATCACTGTCTACACAGCCATGTAAATTCAATTCTCCCTTTTCATACCAAATTCCATTAGATGAGGTGCCACTTAGATATAATATTCTTTTGGCAGCCCCATTATGCATTTGAGTTGGCTCATGCATGAATCTAGGGAGTAAGCAAGTAGCTTGCATAAGATCAGGCCTTGTTTCTGTTAGGTATATAAGACCTCTTATGAGACCCCTAAAGCTTGTTGAATCCACCTTTTCTGAACCATTAAATTTGGACAACTTTTCACCAGCAACTAGGGGAGTAGAAACAGGTTTAGAGCATTCCATCTTAAACCTTTTCAAAAGATCATTAGCATACTTAGCTTGAGATATGAAGATCCCATTATATAGTTGGAGAATCTTCATTCCAAGAAAGTATCTCATGCTTCCAAGATCAGTCATCTCAAATTCTATTTTCATATCAGATTTGAATTTTTCCACTAAGCTAGACTCACATCCGATCACCAATGAGTCAGTAACATATAAAGAGACAATTATAGTTGAGATACCTTGTTTGATGATGTAGAGGGTTTGATCAATCTCACTCCTCAGAAAGCCTTTGCTGATGAGATAATCATTGATTCTTGCATACCAAGCTCTTAGAGCTTGTTTCAGTCCATATAGAGCTTTGTGCAGTTTATACACTTAATCTTTCTTTCCCATTGTGATGAATCCCTCAAGTTGAGCCACATAGATCTCCTCCTCTAGGTAGCCATTAAGGAAGGCTAACTTAAACTACAATAGCTATTAACAGTATAATTGTATCCAATCTAGCAACTGAAGCAAATGTGTCCCCATAATCAACTCCATATTGTTGTGAATATCCCTTGACAACAAGTCTTACTTTGTGCCTCTTGGTGGTTCCATCCGGATTGACTTTAACCTTGTAAATCCACTTCACCCTAATGGTTTTCTTGCCTTCTAGTTTCTTGGTCAGTTTCAAAGTCTCATTCTTGTTGATTGTGGAAATCTCCTCATTCATTACTTGTTCCCAATTTGGATCACATTTGGCCTCTTCATAACAACTAGGTTCTGAGATGGCCAAGTTGCATCTTTGATACACATCATCAATGCTTCTGAACCTTGGATTTTCAAGTTCATCTTTTCATCAAACAAAGGTTCAGATTGCACAGCTTGCTCATTCATCAATAATTCTGAGCTTTCTTCATCTTCATTGTCCCATTTGAGACTTGCTAACTCATCAAAGGTTACATCCCTACTGACCATAACCTTATTGGACTTTGGGTTGAAAACTCTATATTCCTTGCTTTCAGCACTATAACCAACCAGCACACACTTTTCTGATTTTTCAAAGAGTTTATCCCTCTTGGCATCAGGGACATGGATGAAGCAAATTGAAACGAATACTTTGAGATGAGAGGCAGAAGGTTTGAGGTTGAACCATGCCTCATATGGAGTTTTTCCCTCCATGGCTTTGGTAGGAAGTTTGTTCAATAGATGCACAGAGGTGAAGGCTGCCTCAGCCCAAAACCTTTTGGGGATCTTATTCTCAAACAACATGCTTCTAGACATCTCCATTATGGTTCGGTTTCTTCTTTCAGCAACCTCATTTTGCTGAGGTGAATAAGACACTGTAAATTGGTGGACAATGCCTTGAGGTTCACAAAAATGTTTGAACTCAGTTGAGTTGTATTCCCCTCCATTATCAGTCCTTAAGACTTTAATTTTCTTTTCTAACTGAGCTTCAACCAAGGCTTTGAACTTCTTAAACGGCCCGAACTTCTTATTTGTTCTTGAGAAAGTAAATCCAACCATACCTTGTTTGATCATCTATAAACAGTAGGAAGAATTTGAAGTTGTTCAATGGGGGAACCTTCATAGGTCCACATACATCGGAGTGAACAAGCTGAAGCTTCTCAGATGCCCTATTACCTTGGTTGATAAGAAAAGGCTTCCTCTTTATTTTTCCAAGTTGACAGCATTCAAAAATTTAAGTTTGAACTTGCAACTTTGGAATGTCTTTAACCAGCCCTTTTGAGCTTAGAATGCTAAGTTTCCTTAGATCATAGTGGTCATATCTTTTATGCCAAAGCCACGATTCATCAGCGTTGCTCATCATAGCCTTATGATCACCATTTTCCCAATTTAGAGAGAAGTTATTGTTGTTGATCTTGGCCTGAGCAATCAGCTTCATGTTAGAATCTAGGATTCTGCAGTATTATTCTTGGAAGGTAAGACAACAGCCACTCTTCATGATTTACCCCACACTGAGAAGATTCTGATCTATATTAGGAACATAAAGAATATCTTTGATTGTCCTTGCTCCATTACTTGTCTTGACAGAAACAGTCTCTCTTCCTTCTGCCTTTAGAGTTTCACTATTGCCTACAATGACATTTGTCTTGCTTGACATGTTTAGGATGAGAAACAAGTCTTTGTTGAAGGTTATGTGACTTATGCATCCACTGTCAATCAACCATTCATGCCTTTGTCTTGGTCTTTTGGCTTATGTGACCATGAAAGCATTTTCTTCATCTTCAACATGATTTGCTTGCTGAGATTTGTGATTTTTTGTTTCATACTTCCTTTTCCTACACTCCTTCTCCATATGACCGAATCTTTTGTAATAGGAACATTGAGGTTTGCCCTTGTTCCAACAAGTCTTTTCAAAGTGCCCCTTTCTCTTGCAAATGGTGCAAGTGTGTTCCTTCTTCTTGCTTGTAGGATTGAAGGTTTGGAGCTGCTGCCTTGGTTGTCCCTTTTCCAAGGTTTTTTCTAATTTTCAAAGAAAGCATCTTCTGTAGTTGCATCTATCCTATTTGAATGTCTCTTTTCATTTGCTTAAAGTGAGCCTACGAGTTCATTCATGGTTAGTTTGGACAGATCTTTGCTTTCCTCTATAACATCCACTTTTGAGTCAAATTTGGAAGGCAAACTCACCAACACTTTGTTCACAATGGAGCTTTCAATAATGTCACTTCCTAGCATTCTCATTTGACTCACAATCTCATTTAGCTTATCCACATAAGCCTTGATAGGTTCATCATTTTTCATTCTTAGAGCTTCAAAGTCTCTTCTTGCAGTGAGCAAGTTGACAGCTCTAACCCTTTTGGTTCCATGGAATTCTGCTTGAAGAGTATCCCACACTGATTTGGCATTTTTTAGGCCAAGAATTCGTGTGTGAATCTCATTCGAAATGGCATATTGGATGACTGTAAGGGCTCTATAGTTCTTCAATCTCTTTTCCTTATCTGCCTTCAGTTGGTTGACTGTGAAGTGCTCATCTTTAGCAGGAGGTTCATAGCCTTCTTCCACTGCTTCCCATAGATTAAATGCAATAAGGTAGTTTTACATCTCGTCATTCCATATGTGATAGTCTTTTCCACTGAAAATAGGTGAAGAGGGAAGAGATTCACATTGTTGGAAGACATTTCTGATTTTCTGGTTTTTTGAGTAGGTAAGAATCTGTTTTTTTTTTTATTGATTGAAGTTGGAAAGAAAGAATTGATGATGATCAGGCCCCTTAAGAATCAAGCTCTGATACCATATTAGAATTTTTAAGTTGAGAGCAAAACAAAACAGAATACTTGAGTTTGTAAATTTTGCTTACTTGCCAAAAATGCAAGTTTTTCATTTCATTAATACTTAGCAAGGAGATGATTACAAATCAGAACAACTACTAAAGTTAAAGTAAACTAAGACACCTCTAATCAACTAGGATTAGAAGTTATAATACTAGATTAGACATTACAAAAGTGCTAAATACAATCAAGCACACAAAAACAGCAAAAAAGCTGTTTATGTAAAAATAGCAAAGGGCAAAAAGCTGTTACTGTAAAAACAGCTTTTGGCTTTGGGCTAAAACACCAAAAGTGAGATAATGCACTTTGGCATGCTTGATCTCGAAATTTGAGATCCAACCAACTTAAACAAACTTGTTTGAGGTAATAGCAGCTCCATTTGAGGTCAAAAATGCATTAAAACAGAAAACTTCACAAAGCCAAAATCAATAAAATAGTAAAAGCAAGATTATGTCTCAAGTTGAGTTTTAATGATCCGATCACCTTCAAACCAATTGTAACAAGTCATAAATTATGAGAGGAAGCTAATGGAATTAGAGTCAATGCATTTGGATTAGGGAGTCAAAAAGTCAATATTTTAGGCTAATTTCCAATTATGAAATCACTAACCAAACAAGCAATCTTCACACACGGCGGACCGAAAATTTTTTATTTTTATTTCTTCCCCGGAACCAGCTGGCTTGCGCCGATCTGGTTCCGCCACTGGACTCAGACTGAAGGGACCTGCATCAAGATTAATGAATCAGTAATTGTATCATTACACGTCTAATAGTTAACAACACCAGCTAATCACATTAGCAAATATTAATAAGAATCCTCACTGCTTACATAAAGGATATCTCAATTGTCAAAAGGGGTTTGGAATTATAAGTGAAAAGATTGATAAAAGAAGAAAGAGTATAAACTCATTGCTTTCTTAAGGAATTTCTTAAAAGCAAATATCACAATGAACAGATGGTAGAGAAAGGTTGTTGGATTAAAAGACGAGCTAACCTGTTATCATCAAATTTGTAGGTTACTTCTTCTTCGTCCCTAGAATATGACAATTTCCCTCTTTTGGTGTGATGGTTCCACTGCTGCGAGTCCCAAACTTTTCTTCTCATGCAGATAAACGTAACAGAAGGAGGCAGAGAAGTTAGACCATGGCTGTCAAGAGGGAAAGGTATTCTCTCTAGTTTTGGGCATTTGACTAAAGTCATCTTCTCCAAAGACTCCAAAACCAAAACTCCATATCTTGGGCAGATGCTCTTCAATTCTGGTAGATAAGACAAATGAAATTTTCTCAACTTTGGGAGAGTGAAGGTGAAGGTGTCCATGTTCTCCTCCTCAACCACATCTTTTGCATCCACATTGGATGAGTTTGTTGCAATTTCTGTCAGTTTTTCACAATAGTTAATGGTAAGTGACTCCAGATTTAGAAAGTTGCATAAAATCTCAACCGAAAAGAGCTTCTCTATTTTTGGACAGCGATCTAGAATAAATTCTTTAAGATGCGAAAAGGTGAATGGTGGGAGTGGTGATAGTGAAGCACTTTCTCTCTTGATCAGGTCTCTGAAGTTCTCCATTCTCATCACCCGTAGGATTGAAAGGCTCTGGAAAGCAAGTGAAGAAGAAGCAGTAAAGAGATGTGTCATCCCCTTGCATTTTGAAATTGAACAAAGCTCAAACCTCGTTGTCATATCAAATGACATGACATCGCATAGACTTGCTGCATCACCACAATTTTCAATGCTTAGAAGTTGTAGGTCTTTCAAAACCACACAAGAGTCTTTTATGTCTCTGCTCATATTAATATTGATGTTTGCTATATATAGAAGTCTTTTATAGTCTCCGGCAAAATGGTCTTTTTGACTTGGTTTACGAGATTGTATGTGTTCTCCCACTTTGATGTTGTAATTGGTGAATCGCCCATGTGAGTCCATTTGCTGAGAGAATATACTTAAATCATTAATATCACCAAGATGCCCTTCAAATATCCTCAATTTTTCTAACGTCATTAAATCCTTTGCATTCACTATTTGATCAATGAAGAGGCTTTCAAGACATTGGAATTTAGGTAGAAGACCAGGGGGAAATGCCTTCCTGCGTCCGAACCTTAGATCAAGGTATCTTAGATTGCTCAGATTTTTAAGACCTTCCGGAATTTCCCTTAATGATGTTCCCGAGAGGTTGAGCTTCTTTAAATTCTCAAGTTTCGCTAACGATGGCACTTTCCATAATCTATAGCAATCTTCGAGTAATAGAGCAATAAGACTTTGCAAGTTAGATATTGAATCCGGGAGTATCTCAATATCAGTAGAAGATAAATCAAGAACTTTTAGTCCCGGTAGATTAAGGAAAAAAGAATCTGGGATGCTCTCTAACCCAGTATCACAAAGCAGTAGAGTTGTAATATTAGGACACTTGGGTGATAAATTAGAAGGTATTTCAGAAACACGATTTCTCATGAAAGACACCTTTGCCAAATCCTCTGTCCATTTTTCTTTCTCAGGGAATATTGTCGAGCAACACCTAGTTTGCACCATGAATAGAGGAGATAAACTAAGTGTCATGTCTCTCACTAAATCATGCATCTTCACGTATTCTAGTCCATAATTTGTTGTTCCACGTTCTAGCAAGCATGTCTTTGCAAGAGCATTCAATAGAACACTTCCTTCATCAAGTTGTTCTTGTATTGGCTGCATGTGTCCTATTATCCCCTCATCAACCAATCGGGATATTAGTCCCTCTATGCTTATCTCTTCGTCTTCGGGATACAATGCACAGTTTCGTAGACAATCCTGAAGCCTTGAGTGTCGTAAGCGATCATAACTAAATTTCAGCTGCTCAATCACTTTCGCTCCCTTATCGTTAGGCTCCCTAGAATATGCTTTCATTTGTCGAAGTGCAATCCTCCATTCGCTTTCTTCTATTTCACATCTCATACTCCTGGCCACAGTAACAATTGCTAAAGGCAAGCATGCACATTCTTTAATAACCTCTTCCATGAATGGTTTCAGTTTTTCTACGCATAGAACCTCAGGTCCAACATGATCAAAGAACAAATTACATGCCTCGTCGTTTTCAAGGAGAACCATATGAATGAGCTTGCAACCCATATAATGACAAACATCAAGCAATCGAGTTGTCAAAATTAATTTGCATCCATTTTCAGACGAAGGGTTAGGGATACCTACATCCTCAAGACTAAATCCTTCCCACAAATCGTCAAGAACCAGAACATACCTTCCCACCAATTTCAGGGCTGCATGAATTTTTGATGCTCGATTTGTTGCATCTTTAAATCTAGAAAGATCTAGATCCAAATTCGAAGCAATGTTATTTTGTAGAGTGAGAACATCAAAAGCCTTTGACACAGTGACCCAAATTACACGGTCAAATGTATCATCTCCTTCATCCAAAAGATAATTATGGACATGTTTCAAAACAGTGGTTTTACCAATCCCTCCCATGCCACAAACTCCAATCTTCGTGACATCTTTATTCATGAGAGAATCCCAGATTTCTTTCATCATTCTTTTGGCAGTAGCTTCTCCAGCTAAATTTGCAACTGGTAGCACGTTACCTTTCTCATATACGTCAAGCATGATTCCTTCTGCGAAATTCCCTTGCTGGATAAGGTCCTTCACTTCTTGAGTCAACGTCTTCAAGCTTTTTTTCAACCTACGAACCTTAGACGGATCATACTCTTCCATTGCCTGCTTACCCCATCCGACATCTCTTGATAAATCTTCAGCTTCGCCTTTGGTACTGCATTTCTTCAACTTCTCCAAAGTTTGAATCAATACATTCTCAGTGCCTTCCATCGCTAATCACAGAAAATAGATTAATTTAGTAACATCATCTTCAACACAGAAAAACTGAAATCGATCACATGTACACTACAAGTTCGCATGTATAATCATCATGAGGTAATTGAGCATCTGACAGGTTTCCAAAAATTCTCAAAACGAAATTAAGACATAAATTAAAGGGAGGAGATACCTTATAAATTAATCTCAGGTACAAAGTAATGGAACAGCTCGAGTCCAAATCCCTTCGAACAAGATCTAATCAGAGTATTCAGATGCAGAGAGAAAAGTTGAGCAGAGAAGAGAAGATGCCTATGAACAGAAGCCAAGAGTCACCAAAAGAAGTCTAAAACAGTGTCTTTGATTTGTCAAACTTGGAAGGAGGAAGGTTAGATATGCTTTTATTTATTTATAGGCCTAGAATTTATTTCTTTGCATTAACTGGTCCCATTTCTCATGTTGAATCATTTTAATTTTTTAGTGAAAACAAAGTAATCAATGGATCATTTTGTTCATATTTTGCTTCCATGGGTCAATTTATATGATCCAAATTAAAACATGTTCCTAGTTAAAAGGAATAAGTTCAGAGATAAAAGAGAAACAAAAACAAAAACAAAAACCAACAAACAAACAAACAACAAACAAAAAATTCAAAGATATGTATAGTTAAAGATTGTTGTCTTAATTTAATAGACTACTTATAATTTAATAAGCTAACCCGATACATTAACGATATTTCAGATTAGTTTAGATATATATTTAACCCTAAATAAAACTGCACAACAATTAGATTCTCCTTGTAAAATCAGAAACATTACCAAACAACAGCATATGTATTTTGATGTAAGGAGAGAGCTTCCATTTGGGCTTTTGTTTCCATTGTTGTAGTGGATTTGGAAGTGTCCAAAACTTAAAAGATTAGTAGTACTTACCAACTCCATTTTAATTATCAATATTGATATTTTTACTATATATATATATATATATATATATATATTAGTTTTTATTATTTTTAAAAGCATTTAATTTATTATTATATTAGGTGATACTCAACTGCCATGAGGTGAACTTCTGACCAAAAACATAAGTTTCTAACAGTCATGGATTGGAATTTAAACTTCTTTTACAACCAATCCACATGTTTATGTCTGAATTAGACAATGAGATCTTTTCCAAATGTTCATATAATACAAAAATATATATGATTTCAAGAAGAAAAGAAAATGATGACTTTATTTGTGACCGTGATTAATCAAATCAATTTATGATAAACTGAATCTACCGAAATATTTTTTTGTTCTTCGACGAACCTCATATAAGTTAAACAAACTCTTGAATAGCATCCAGTTACTTAGGATCCGATTAATAACGTATTTTAAAATTTAGTTTCTTAAAAATATTTTACGTAATAATTATAAAAAAATTATTTTTATTATGATTAACGATCGAAAAAATTGATTTTTATATTTAAAAATTTGTCGGCTTTATACGGTTAAATGGAAAATTGGTACAAAGTGACATCTAACCTCATAATATCTAATTTTAAATATACCAACTTTAATCTAATATACACATAATCAATATAATTAACTATAATTAGAGCTCACTAAATCTTATGTAAATCTCTCGACTTCAACTGCATTTTTGTTAATGAAAATATCAAAGTCTTAATTAACAACGTAAGCTGAGATTCATATATATACCATTTTTAGTATTATAAGGAATATTTTAAATTAATTTGAATATTTAAGAAAATTAATAATAATAAAAATTACTTTTTTTTTCTTTTTCTTAAATATGTTAAATCATAAAATTGTCAATGTAATAAATATATATGAAAATATCAGCTCCTAACATTTCTCTTCCTCCAAATATTCTTACACCAGTAGATTTTCCAGCCCCCATATCTCTCTCTCTCTCTCTCTCTCTCCTCTGTCTTTATTTTTTAAATGTCTTCCTTCCCATTTCATCTACGAATTATATTCTTTTGATTAAATTAAGAGAAGTGGAATAACCAAAGAAAAAAGAAAGGCAAAAAAAACAAAAGGGAGAGAGAGAGAGAGAGAGGATGAGCCCATCCTCTGTTTCCTTAGAAGTATATTACTAGTCCTCTTCATCTCTATCTTCCTCTTTAGATCTTAGTTTTTCCTTCTTCTTCCTCTCATTTTTCTCATCTGGGCCCTCCTCAAAATGGTGAATTTTTTCTTGGATTCTCCTCCTCCTTCACGATCTCTCTGTCTACTTTTTCTGGGCCTTTTCTGATCCACTACAATCCAGTGCTCAATTTTCCATTTGCTCGAGTTTCTAAGGATTTCTGGGCCTGCTCTGATTGGTCCACGTAGAATCCGTACTGTTAGATTGAAAGTTGTTGTTTTGTTGATTGTACTTTGATTAGAGCATCATCAATTGAGTTCTATCTGAATTCTCAGATTAAGGTATGTCTATTCTCATTCTGATAATTATTGGATTTATTTGGTTTTCTGAATCTTCTGATGCTGGACTTTGATTCAAAAATTAAAGCTAGTTGAATAGGGCAATTGGAATGATGATGTTTCAGTTAAACGCTCGAGCTTTTATCAGAGCTTTTCTGAACTTTGATCAGAGCTTTTCGTGTTGAAATCTGGCATTTTTTTATCATTTCCCTTTCTGAATATGGCAAATCCGATGTACAAATAGGCTAATTTAGTAAATCTAGTGTATATAGTAATAAGCTAATTGGTTTCCTACTTTTGGGATGATTGATTGTAGAGAAGATGGAATCAGAAGTTGGTAAGCTCTTCATTGGTGGGATTTCATGGGATACGGACGAAGATCGTCTTAGAGACTACTTTACAAATTATGGAGAGGTAATTGAGGCCGTGATCATGAGAGATCGAACCACAGGGCGGGCCCGCGGATTTGGTTTCATTGTTTTTGCCGATCCTTCTGTTGCAGAAAGAGTCATCTTAGAGAAGCACATGATAGATGGCCGCAATGTAAGTATCATAATGATTTCAGAAAGCTACCCACATTGTCTCTTGAAATGAGTTCCTTGAATATTTTGTTACTTTTCGATTTTTAGGTAGAAGCAAAGAAGGCGGTTCCTAAGGATGATCATCAAATTTTAGGTAGAAACACAGGTAGCATTCATGGTTCTCCTGGCCCCACTGGACGGACCAAAAAGATTTTCGTAGGAGGTCTAGCATCAAATGTTACGGAAGGTGAGTTTAAGACTTACTTTGATCAATTCGGAACAATAAATGATGTTGTTGTGATGTATGATCATAACACTCAAAGGCCAAGAGGTTTTGGGTTTATAACATTCGATTCTGAAGAGGCAGTTGATCAGGTTTTGCATAAAACTTTTCACAAACTTAATGGTAAGATGGTTGAGGTAAAGCGGGCCATCCCAAAAGAGCTATCCCCAAGCCCTGCTAGGAGTCCTTTAGTAGGATTTAATTATGGTTTGAGCGGTAGGGCTAGTAGCTTGCTTAATATGAGTCCATTTGGTGGTAGGTTGAGTCCAATTGGTAACAGTCGAAGTGGGGTTTCCCCGTTTGGTTCGGGTAGTTATGGGATGGGCCCAAATTTGGATCCGGGATTGAGTCCAAGCTATAGTAGGAATCCCAACTTTGGCAATAGCCAAGGGTATGCTCAATTGTTGAGTCCTAATTACTATAGTGGTAATTTCAATTCTAACCGGTTTAATACTAGTATGATCCCTACCGGCTATAATGATGAGAGCGGAAGAATTGAGTCTCTATTGGGTTCAACTAATCGGAATGTATGGGAAAATGGAGCCTTTAATGGGCCCACAAATACTTCCATTCCAGGTTCTTTCCTAGGCACAAGCGGAGTGACATTCGGAAACAATGGAGCAAACTCAGGTTATGGCGGTGAAGATAGCAGGTTTGGGTTGGCTCAGGGAGGTTACAGAAGGAATGTGGGCCCGGGTGAATTAAGAGCATCCACATTTGCTTCAAATATTACTGGTTTTGATGGTTCCTATGAAGATTTGTACCGTAGTGGTGGTTCGGTTTATGGTGATTCAATTACTTGGAGGTCTACCACTCCAGAATTAGATGGTTCTCGCTCGTTTGATTATGGCATTGGTAACCTAGCTTCAAATAGCACGTTTAGAAGTTCCGAGGATTATATTGGAAGTTACAATGTTGCAAATAGACAATCAAATGGAGGTAATTTTTCTTCTTTGTTGGCTCTAACTTGAGTACCATTTAGGCTATGATGGCTATAACACAATGTTGTTTATTATTTGTTGTACTCCTGACTGATAGTTTAGGAATTGCTGCATAGGGAATTTGTTGTGATCAAGAAGATGAAGAATTTATGAAATGCTTATCCGAGTTTCTTACCTAAAAGATATTCAGGTTTGAGTTGGGAAAACTGGTGTTATTAGTTCTGACATGGTTCACTGATTTGATATGTTCATCTTCAAGAAGTGGAGATACGTCGATTTTTACGTAAGCTTTTGGATTTCCTCCCAACTTTTTTTTTCTTTTTCTAATCGAAACTTAGATTCATTTCTCAGCATGTAGATGAGTTCTTCTTCTTTTCAATCATGTTGTACCACCTAGAAAATTTGTCGGTTATTTTTCCGTAATATTTCTTCTGGGATTTGTTTTTTATCCTGGATTGTATTTGAGGTCCGGTTTGATTTACTAGTTTGAAACACTAGAGGGAGGGATCATCCCCATGAAAGAACTACTACAATGTCTTGATTCATTTCTTCTTGTTCTTCTAATGGACAGATTATCAGACAAGTTCATACTTATCAATGATGTAATGAGATGAATGTTTTCTATTCTATTCTTCCTTATTTTTCCAATCTCCGGCCCAAATGTCAACTTGATTGGATATTGTACGTTTTGTCGTTGCTTCTTCTTATCTGTTAATAAATTCTATGTTTCTCATCTTGTTGGTCTTTATTTTTCTGTGTGGTCATACTGATTCTCAGACTTTTTGCTTGTAGATTAGGATATGCTTCTTTTTTCTTCTTTTTTGGGTTTTTGCTTCTCCTTCAATATACCCTTCTGCCACAATTCAAGAGATCTAATGCTTGTGAGTCCTATCTATCTTACATTTCTACATGATATGTACATTTCAATCATTTTCACAACATTTTCAATCTCTTTTTCTCGAATCGATTCTGCCTATGGTAGACTAATCTATTACACTGAAAATGTCAGTTTTATATAGATCATATCGGCTATCATTGGATCTATACACAATTGTAATTGATTTGTCTACTTTAGATTGAAGTTGCCGAGGTTACCATAAATTTATCCAACTTTAACCTAAAACATTGTCCAAAAGATCTCATATCATTTGATGTGATTAATATTGACATGGCTTAGAGTACAAATTGGGAAAATAGTCTTTTTTATCCAGAAGGCAGTACAATGGCCCACTAGAGAAGAAGAGGCAACATGTATAGCCAACTCTCAGTCAAATTGTGACATGAAAAAGAATGGTAGACATGTCCTCCCAACCTCCTCTTTGTTTAATTATGATAACGACTCAAAAATTATGGGACCAATTGATTCTCTCCCAACTCTCTGTTTTGATTGTGATTTCCTTCTCTTATCCATTTCTTCGTTCTCACAAAAATAGGATATTAAGGACCGGGTCTACCTAGGAATTATAGATCGATCACGTATGATTTCTAAGAACAGTAAATCGAGTCTATCTAAAAATTTCTCTGTATATATATATTATACAAATTATGGTATGCTTACTACAGTTAGTTGGTAGAATAAACTTATAAGGTGATTGACAAGTCCGGCAAGGTTTTGGATGTGAGTTTAAATCCCGATTGTAATTGATATTATGCATGATATTATTTTAGATGAACTGCTAAATTAATGTGTTTTTTGATAAAAACAAAGCACCAAGTATTTAGATTGAATCACATGTGAACAGGCTGGATCCATCAAATTGAGGGGAAGAAGGGAAGGATAAGATCTTTTTGCTGATTATGAATCTAATCAATGCTTAAGTAGATGAAAGCAAACAATGAATATATGCTTTTGCCCAACAAACTTATTGGCTTTTTTTGCCTCTAATATCACACCACGTGAAATGTGGACCCAACAAAACACTCGTATGATTGATTCACTTACATTATTAGCCTCTTGTTTACAATGAATATGATTTCACAATAATTGAGATCATTTTTTAGCCTAACTTTTGAACAAAGTAGCATCCAAACGGGAGTTTAGGTCAACCACAGTTCCCTTAAACTGGAGTTTGATATGTTCGTGAGATAACAAACAACGGGTTTTGGCGTTTTGAAACCCCAACCGAAATTTCCGATCTTAATGGAGTTTTAGCAGGTGACAAATTCAGTTGATCGGATGGATAATATGATATAGTTTTGAAACGTCAATTTATAGAAAATGCCACCTCGAAACGTAGACTAAACGAAAGCTTGTAAACTGTAAATGCATACTAGTTATGATCACTTTCTGTCAATCAAAAAAACATCTCAACATACAAAAGGAAGATAAACAAAACAAACTAACAAGACATTGTTATTATTATTACATCCCACTTCTACCATTCTAAGTTCTAATGTCACTTTTTTTTTCTTCGGATTTTGGAACGACGACTCAGAAGAAAGCCCTGCTCCCGTAAAACACGCGAGGTCCACTACTCTTCGATCCCTGATCCGAGCTCGAATCTCCCGAACTTGTGGGCCCGCTGCCATCAACGTCCAAGGGAAGCTTCATCTTAGCCAAAGACTCAGTGAATTGTTGCATACTTTTCATATACATGTCCACAATGTCTTGTTGGACCATCTGTTGCTCTGGCTCGATGTTCACACTAACTAATGGCTTCGACACATTGTTCGGTGCACCATTCGACGAATCACTCTCACCCTCTTTACCCTCCTCCGGACTCTTCGGTTTTTCAACTGAAACATCCTCTTCCTTGGTCAGGAATTCTGAAGAAACCCCATTGGTTGAAACGCTACTAGGTGGAGAATCAAGCTTTGGAAGTTGAACAGACTCTGTCCCGTGGGATCCAATATCTGATGAACACAAGCTCTCCGAGCTTTCAGAAGCCAAACTCGAACAAGACATTCCGAAATACTCAGAAACCATGATCTGATCCTCATTAGCGATTTTCGGGTCTGGGAATTCAATCTTATCCAAATCACTACTAGGAAGTGATTCCATGATCTTTTCGGAATCTAGGGATATTTTAGGAATAGTCATGACATCCGGAGAAGCTCCATGGTAAGAGAGAGACAACTGAACAAACCCAGCCGGGGAATGGAACAAATCGGTCGAAGAAAGAGAAAACTCTTTCTCCAACTTCCCACCGGTTGTTACAACAACTTCAGATAAAGGGACTAAAGCAAAACCAAGCAACTGATCTTGAAGATAATTTTGAACCCTGCTTAACATCCATATCTCACATTTCAATGAAGTCTCTATCGTCTGAACATCAAGCTGGAGATTTTCATTGAAAACCGGGTTTCTCCCTCCTCCATTGATAATTTTAGTGGAAACGGAATTTTCAGAATTATCCGTGAAACAGAGCTTCGCATAAACATCTTGCTTGTGGTAAATGCAGATATTGTGCACATCTCTAGCTTGATGAATGTAAACTTCTAGAACTCCAATGAAGTCTTCTGGGTTGTGGATAGTAGCTGCTGCTGGTGCTTGCTTGCCGTTGGATGTAGGACCCGAGCTATGAGTGAAGGGATTGGATTTCGGGTTTTTGGGTTCAGTGGCAGGTGAGTTCTTGAATGGCGAAACAACTGATTGAGGGGATTCCATGATAGCAAAACTTGAACCAGAACCTGTTAGAGCAAGAAAAAAAGAAAGATACAAAATCATCATTAAGTTCCATAATTTTTCCTCAGTGCTCCAAACTCAAAGAACATATACAAAAAAAAAAAAGAGTAAAGACAAGTTCCAGATTAAACAAACGCTGAATCTAACGAAAATCTCGAGCCTTTATGTGAAGCTGAAAAATACAAAAGCGAACTTTTTGAAGCAGATCTCGAGCTCAAATTATGAAGTAGAAAAAATCATATTAACTAATCTAAAGAACTTCTGCAAAACCCAAAAGCCAACTACTCAAAGAATCCAAACCCTAGTTAAAGATGAACATCAACTAAAAATTTCAAAACTTTGCAGCACCCGCTTACAAAATTAAGCAAAGCCCAGAAAATAAAAAGATGATCAAGCCCATAACACAGACCTAGACAGGTTGAGAGAATCTCAGTGAGTTACTCCAGAATCCAGACCTCCAAGCTTAAAAACAAGTAAAACCCCCCTCAAAAGGAAAAAGTTAGGCAACAAATTTAAACACATACCGATAAAGCAACAAACTTTTTTTTTTTCTCTATACAAACAGTGAAACCGGAATCCAAGGGATTGGAAAACAGAGAAAAGAAGAGCAAACACAGTAACCCAGATCATTTCACAGAATCCTAAAAACTAACCCAATTAAATCTACCTTCTTAGATATCCTTCTAAAGCACACAACAATGCAACAGTAACATCAAAGAAAGGGAGAAAGGGAGAAAGTGAAGAGAGATGATAATGATAATAATAATACTAATAATAATACCAAAAGTAAGCAAGAAAGAAAGAGAGGAGGAGACAAACAAACAGAGGCTCCTCTGTTCCTATCTTGCCTTTTAGCCTCTAATTAAAGATCCTAGCCCGACCCAATTCGTAAAACCAAGATGTTTTTGCTGAAGTCAAGTGAAGTTTGTCGAGATAAATCCTCTGTTTTATGTTTTTGTCGAGATATTTATGGATATGGGATTTTCTCCTCCTTCTCTTTTTTTTTTTTTTTTTCCTTGTGTTTTTTTAATGATCCAGAGAGAGTGGTATGGAAATGAAAAAGGGTTAGACCGCCCCACGCGGTAGGGATGATGAGCTTCACCAATCAGAGGGCGTTTGAGTGCGTTTTGCTGGTGGGGTCTATGACAACAATATGACTTTTTCTTTCTCGTTTTTTATTATATATGTATTATACCTACACTTCAAGAAGTACAGAGTCTTACTCTGTTCTTACTCTGCTGTATTTTGTATGACTCTGTTCACACTACTTTTTTCTTTCTTATTAAAAGAAAAAGAAAAACTAAACAATAATTTTGGTTTTTTTTTATTTCCTTTTTGTAAGAAAAATCTCTGAATTATACTAATAATATCTTCCTCTGTCCAATTGTTCATGAGTCATGAGTGATCATAATTGTTTTCTTACTGTAAGTTCATATGACAACCTCATACTCTGTTCTTTAGAGGACAGAGGGAGGAAAAAATTGGTTCTAACAACAACTGTGCTCTGTTTTTTTTAGTGAAAATGTTTGGAATTGGAAGTCTAACATCAACTGTGCTCCATTCAACAGTCATATATTTTTTCTTTAAATTAAAAAATAATTAGGAAAAATGTAAATTATACTTAATCCCCCTATACTTTAATTTTATTAAACTTAGATCCCTTCAATTCATAAATTTAGACATAAGTTTCTTTTAACTTTTATAACTAGATTTAGGTCCTAATTTAAAGATTGTTTATATCCTAATTCTTGGCCAATTCACTTATGTAATTAATTATTTTTAATCAAATTTGATTTTTTTATCTGATTTCAGCCGATCTTTAAACGAATTAGACTTTTAAAATGGAATAGATTCCGAGCAAGTACATACCATGTAATTGAAACTATTAGTTTTTTTTTTTTTAAAAAAACATAATTTAAAAATTAGAGACCTATATCTAATTAACGAAAGATAGATTGACATAAATCTAATTATTATATATAAATTTAAAGGCTCTAAATCTAATAAATGAAAATTTAAAAGAGATTAACTCTAATTTACTTATGAGAAAATTAGAAAAAGAATCCATTTCAACAAGAAAATGATATAACACAACATGGTACGTTTTCTCACTATAGCCATGAGACATGTTATTTACTACAATTGCAATTCCCTTCATTTTAATCTACTTCATTTCAAAGTTATACTTTTGTACACCACACCACCCAACCAAACAAAGTAGTTCTCGAATGTGAAGAAGAAAAGTACTTTTTTTTTTTTTGGGTGGGCCCTCCCTTGTCATGTCCTTTTCCAAAATCAATGGCTATTTATGGGTGGGGGTCCCTTTGCTTTTGTTAATTCAAAATCCACCTTGATACTCACTAATTCATGAATGATCCTTAACCCTCTTCACTTTGAAATAACCACAATCCATCCAAAATAGACATTCCCCCCCCCCCCCCTTTCTTCAATGAATCTCTCTCTTTGATGGAGATTGAAATGTCTTCCTCTCCTCTCTTTGCCTCCTCTTTTCTTTCCTTTCCTTTCCTTTCCTTTCCTTTCCTTTCCTTTCCTTTCCTTTCCTTTCCTTTACTCTTTTAATACTTTTACTATTTCTAAGGTGATATTGATAATGATATAGATGAGAGAAACAACTTAAATTCTTAATTGGATATTTTTCATGAAAATTACAAAACTAATTCTACTCACAAGAATCACTTGTATTGTATCTCACGAATCTTAAAAAAAAAAAATTAATAAATTCAATTAATCATAAATTGATTGATCCTAATTATAAATCTGAACTTCATATATAATATTAATTGAAGTACTTATAAGAAGTATAAATTAAGTTAATCCATATCAAATAGGAGAATAATAGTGATTTAAATTCGAAATCTAAACTTTAATAATAAATTAAATTACCGATAATATTAAAAATTTGAATTATTAAAAAACGAGCTCCTCAGATACTAAACATGAATAAACCTTAATTTGACCAGACCAACATGAGCCTCATAGCCCAATAATTTATACATTTATCTAGAATGATTAACTATACTTTTCTTGATAAGACCCTTATTACATTAAATTGGAAACTTGGGACCAAAAAAAAGGTTAAGAAAAGTTTATTGGATTCTTATTTCTTTCAAAGTGTCGAAAAAAATTGTCAGCAAATCTTGACTGTTCTTGAAACCTAATCGAGAACATGGAAAGGTAAGTTGAAAATGGTTGCATTGCCCTTTTCTCTTTTATTATTGTATATGTTAATTAATTATATGGTGTTGTCTAATTATTTTATTTTATTTTTGTTTTTTTGACTTATTAATTAATTAATTAATTAATTAATTAATTAATACTCACCTAATCCCACATTCTATTTGTATAATAATACAAAACATATAACATTATTGCTTCACCTTTAGAACATTCATGTTATGTTATGTTATGTTATGTTTTTTCTTTGTCATTCTGTATCCGGGCAACGAGAGTGTATCAATGATAGTAATTTTATTGGAGTCAAAGTTGTAAGACTCTTAAGAACGGTGATGAGAAGCTCATAGAGAAGTGTTGAGAGAGAAGAAAGATCTGTAATTTTTCATTTACGGCGTATGAGAATTTACAAATGTATTTGTAAAGAGAATCTAACTAAGAGTTAGTTATCTATAATTACACTATTACATTCTCGATTCAACAAGCTTCTTTTATCTATAATCGGATTGGATGATTTGTAATTTTGTGTTAACGGCACCGTCGACACGTAATCCGGTAACCCTTTTCTTTAAAGCTTATATCAAAATATTCTTTACTATTAATACCCGATTAGAATCCGATTACTAATATTTACTAATATTCTTTGCAAATTTCAAGTAGGTTACGTTAGATAAGTTTTTCTCTTGGGTTTGTCTTCTTCTCTGTTGCAGATGAATTTTTACTTTTGCCTCTTTCGGTTTGTGTGCTGTGGCCTGGTTATCGTTTAGGTGGTTGTGGGGGCCAGCTCTTGGTTGATTTGGGCCAGGAGCTTCTCCTTGGGGTGGGCTTGTTTTTCTGAGTTGGGCTTTTTTGCTATTTATTTTGTTTATTGTTTTTTTTCTTTTCCAATTTTCATAAAATATTCTTCAAAATTTGTAGAAGAAAACTTATCTATACAATTTTAAATATTTTGTCTTGCTTAAAGTTTTCTGCCTCCCATCTCTTCATCTCCGAGTTTCACTTCTAAAACACATAGTCATATAAATAAGAAGGTTTACACAAAATTTATCTTCTTAGTCTCAGTATCCGAGACCGTCTCGATCAACTCCTAATCAATAGACTCAAATAATATGAGTCAAAATTTTGATTCCTTTGGTAGATTGAAATCTAGTCCCTATAAACCATCAACTTTTGCACCGTTCGAAAATCATCACAACATTTTTGGTCCCCACAAAAGTAATAGTGACAGCTATCTGCCCAATGTCCGATAATTTTGTTATACATTCATTGATTAATTTTAACTCCAACGGCTACCTTATTTCAAATAAGCAAAATGACAGTTTTATCCTCACCTCCCACTGAAAGGAAAACGTCGAAGGGACGAAAATGAAGAGATACAAAGGGCATTTACGTCAATTAACAAAGACTCAAACACGATCTGAGAAGCGAGAAAGCACTCGTTATATCACACTTCGTTCATTTCTCAACGGTCATCAATCTTCTTTTTCTTCCTCTCTTCCAAATTTGAATTCCAAATCTCTCCTCTCTCTCTCTATCTGTCTCTCTCTCTTCCAGATAGCTCCTAGCAAAATGAAGCAGAGCAGCAAAGAGACTTCTGAGACTCGGTTCTTAGGAAGCATTTCTGCTTCGTCGATTCGAAATCTGCTTCCCAGATCAATCTCGTCTAAGAAGAAACTCAATGAAAACCTTAAATTTTCCATATTCAACTCTGAGAACACACCGCCTGTAGATCCAAATGTTCGGATTAACAGTGACGAGATCTCTGTCTCTATTGTGAAACAGTCACAGACTGAAATGTTGAATTCTCAGCAGGATACTGCCGGAAGAGATGATCTGCATGAAGTATCTTCAGATCCGAATCCATCTTTGAAGGTATATGAACTATATTACTTCAAATTTCTGCTTGAAATTCGGTTTTCTTCATTTATTAATTTGGTGGAAATCTCGAAACTTTTAGGGAGGATTAACGCAATTGGATCCTCAGCATGAAGTACCTTTGCCTTGTGGCCCACCGGTCAAGGTATAGTAAAACTTTGATTTTCAGAAACATGAAATTATAGTATTATAGCTAAATTTTTGGCTGATAGTGATTTAAGGGGATTTTTTTGGGTATAAAACTAGGTTGTTGTGAGAATTAGACCGGCGAACGGAAATGAAAGGGATAGTGAACGATCAGTGAAGAAGGTCTCTTCAGATACCTTATCTGTAGGGGATCGGCAATTTACATTTGATTCAGTTTTTGACTCAAATTCGAAACAGGTACGGTCCTTGCTCTTTACATATTATGATTACAAGAATGCTTTATATTGAATTTCCTGTTACAATTAGGTTAGTTTCTATTTGATTAAGAGAAATCTATGGGAAAACTCTGGTTGTATTGAGTAAAAGAATTGAGGACATCGAAATGAGGTGTGGAAATAGTTGAACTCCAGTATCATTTTATGTCGTATCTTTCTTGATTATTCAAATTGTGACTAAAGCTGTTTTGATTCATAAGCTATCGTTTTGTTTCATGTCAGGAAGATATCTTTCACTCAGTTGGTGTTCCAATGGTTAAAAATGCATTAGCAGGTTACAACACTTCGATATTGTCATACGGCCAGGTATTCATGGATTATGATCTAAACATGGAATACATTTTGGAAGCGTTTGCGACTAGTGGCTCTGTTTAATCTATTATTTGAGTCCTAACTTTCTTATATTCTTACTAGACTGGAAGTGGTAAGACATACACAATGTGGGGTCCGCCGAGTGCCATGTTTGAGAGTGTCTCGGTCGACAGTAACCTAGGCATTGTTCCTCGCATCTTCCAAAAGCTATTCTCTGAGATTCAGAAAGTAGGTCTTTCTCATATCTTAATTGAACTGAAAGTGATCCAATATATGAAAATTTGCTTCATCAATCTGATCTTTGAACTGTTCAATATAGGAGCAAGAGAACTCTGATGGAAAACAGATTAACTATCAGTGCCGTTGTTCTTTTCTGGAGGTACCCAGCTTAAACATTTTAACTCATGGTTTTGACCTCTTCTAATGCTCTGCGAATGACAACTTGTTTAATTGGTTTTCTATTGCAGATATACAATGAGCAAATAGGGGATTTGCTTGATACTACTCAGAGGAATCTTCAGGTGGAGATTCTTAATCTGATTGTGTTCTTGTCATTCTCTTAACTTTCGCCTCCTAGTATTTTTTCTTTTCTCATTTTCGAGATGGAACGTAATGGATTTATATCGTTCCAGATAAAAGAGGATCCCAAAAATGGAGTGTACTTTGAGAATTTAACTGAGGAGTATGTCACGAGTCATGAGGATGTAACACAAATTTTGATCAAGGTATGGAATAGTATTAGTACTGAGATTATGTGGGCAGTAGCCTTATAAATTATTTGGTTTCATGCTGTACAAGTTGGTAAAACTTATCCTCTCTAAAAATCATGCAGGGGCTTTCAAGCAGAAAGGTAGGAGCAACCTCGATAAATTCTAAGAGCTCTAGGTCCCATATCGTGTTCACTTTCACAATTGAATCATGGTGCAAGGTATAACCTGACGTCTATTATATTCAGCTGGGAAACATTCTTATTGAGAATAAGCAGTTTTAAGTAGTACTCATCTCTAACTTATGCTGCAGGGAACTACATCCAAGTGTTTTGGAAGTTCAAAAACAAGCAGAATCAGCCTTATTGATCTTGCCGGACTGGATAGTAATATAGGTGATGATGCTGGTAGACAATGTACAAGAGAAGGCAAAAATGTGAAGAAGTCATTATCCCGGCTTGGGTATGATGAGGCCATGCCCTTGTTAGCCAGAAATATTGTTTCTGTACCCCTTAGCGAAAGATATGAATAACTTGCTGTTTTCTGTTACTCTTAATAATTCAATGCTGCCTTTTGTTGGTATAGGCACTTGGTGAAAACACTTGGGAAAGGAAGTCAATCAGAAAATTTGTATCGAAGCTCATGTTTGACGCACTTACTAAGAGAATCACTTGGTGGCAATGCCATGCTCACTGTTATCTGTGCCATCTCCTCTGATAACAGGTATTTGACCTTGTACCTAAACTTTATTAGTCTTGAGAAATAATGGCAGAAATTTTCTGATGATATCATGCTTGTTAAAATGCAGCTATAGTGGTGAAACGCTAAGAACACTTAGATTTGGACAAAGACTGAAATCCATAAAAAACGAGCCAGTGATAAATGAAATTACAGAGGATGATGTTGATGATCTGAGTGATCGAATTCGTCAGCTAAAGGAAGAGCTTATTAGAGCAAAGTCTAGTAATGAATGCAATTCACTTGGTAGTAACCACGGATACTTTCAAGGCAGGAATGTACGTGAAAGCTTGAATCAACTGAGAGTTAGTCTTAATCGGTCTTTAATTCTACCCCATATTGATAATGGTGATTCTGATGAAGAACTGAAATTTGATGAAGAAGAAGATATCAGGGAACTGCATCAGCATTTAGAGAAGTTGCACGGGGAAGAAGAGAACTCAGAAAACTCATCTGTTAAAAGAGATTCCCTCCAATTCTCTTCTGTAGCTGAAAGTTTCCACACTGACCTTTCAAGCGATGATGATGATGATGAAGCAATTTCTCCAGAAGAAATCATAGTTGAAGAAATAAGTCTCGAAAATCCTAAGAAGGACACCTCAAGGGCTAGCATTTCAGTCAGCTCAATTGGGCGGTCCTCTATTCTTGAAGATCCACCATTGTCTGAATCTCCAAAAATCAGAAACTCTCCAAGGAGGAGCATGGCTTTTGTATCGGAAAGCTCTAAGCTTAAGGAAGATAATATACTGAGGCAGTCGCTAAATCAGAGCCAGCCGCCGATTAGATCTTCATTTCAATCAAGTAGAGTATTTATGGGCCCCACTGAGTCTCTGGCAGCTAGTCTTCAAAGAGGGTTGAAGATCATTGACAATCATCAGAGAAACTCAGGATCAAACAAATCTTCAGTGGTCGCCTTCTCATTTGAGCATCTAGCATTGAAACCATCTCCTGAAGTAGATAAAGCCAACTATACTTCTTCAGAGGGAGGACCTACCTCTTACCTTTGTACATCTTGCAGAAGAAGAATTTACGAAAATGACACTGATGATGTCCAGGATAGCTTGAAGACATGGATTGTAGCTGCTGATGAACCTGGAGATACCAACAAACTTGCCAATGAAATGTCCAAGGTAAATACCTAGACTTCTCCTAATTTCCATGAAATGATGTGATAGTTGTTTTTTCCCTCTATTCTCGTATTCATAGTTGCATCTAATATTTTGTCATACAGATGGAGCAAAACAAGCATGAGAATGAGATTGTACCATTCGAGGGATCCAAAGGCGACAAGGTCTTTTTATTTTATTTCTCTTTTATGTTTTTTCTTCTCATTTTAATTCAAACATTGGGAACTCCTTCTCTAATAATATGTATGTTCATTGCGATATGTGCAGCATTTTGAGGACAATCACAATGGAAAGGACAAATGTGAAATAAAGGAAGTCCAGGGAGGGATAAAAAATTGTGAGCATGGTAATGGATTCTCTGATGCCAATGAGAAGGAAGAACTTCTCAAGGAAATCGAAATTCTAAGAAATAAGTTGCAGACATTTTCCGATGTGTCTGCTAACAAATCTACTGACAAGCTAAGATCCTCATTATTGTCACGATCCATGCAGCTTCGGAAAAGCAATCTGGGTTTTCCAGGTAATAATAATAGTGAGGAAGAACTTGAGAAGGAAAGAGAGAGATGGACAGAAATGGAGAGCGAATGGATTTCCTTAACAGATGATCTCAAAATGGACCTTGAATCAAATCGGAGAAGAGCAGAGAAGGTAGAGAATGAATTGAGGAAGGAGAAGAAATGCACGGAAGAGTTAGATGATGCACTTCATAGAGCAGTTATAGGACATTCTAGATTTATTGAGCACTATACTGAATTACAAGAGAAATACAATGACTTAGCCGCAAGGTATAGAGCCATTATGGAAGGAATAGCAGAGGTGAAAAGGGCAGCAACAAAAGCCGGAGCTAAAGGTCATGGGTCACGCTTTGCCAAATCCCTTGCTGCAGAGCTTTCTGCATTGAGGGTGGAAAGAGAGAGGGAGAAGGATTTATTGAAGAAGGAAAATAAAAGCCTTAGAATTCAACTAAGAGATACTGCAGAAGCTGTTCATGCCGCTGGAGAATTACTTGTTCGGCTTAGGGAAGCTGAGCAATCAGCATCATCCGCAGAGGTAAATGTCAAACTTCACTTTTGGTTTTGGACAAGCTCATTTTATTTGTATTAACTCTTTTTTTTTTTTCGGGAACCAGGATAATTTTTCAAGGGTGCAGCAAGAGAATGAGAATTTGAAGAAGCAAATGGAGAAGATGAAAAGAAAGCACAAGATGGAGATGGTTACTATGAAGCAGTACCTTGCAGATAGCAGATTGCCAGCATCAGCATTGCAACCGCTGTATCGGGAGGATTCTGACACGACGCTCGATAAAAACGGGCCCACTTTTGATGATGATCAAGCATGGAGAGCAGAATTTGGAGCCATTTATCAAGAGCATTACTAGAACCTAAAATATTTATTATGACCCTACTCGGGTTCAAATTCTCTTACCGATCGATCGTTTGCGGAAATTGTTCTATTCAGCTCCAAATTCATTGTTTGTTGTTATTCTACAAAATTTGTTTTGTTTGTTGTATGGTTCTGGAATGTCTGTTTCTCATACTGTATGTAGTGCTGATATAATATTTTCAACTATTCTATTGTGCTTTAATCAAATGCTTGTGAGTGAATCTATATACATATATATATATATATATATATTGCTGTAATCAAAATAACTGGGATAAAAATTGGACATGATGCGATGTCTCCATTATTACACACCCCTACACACTATTATTAGGCACACTATTATTAGGTACAAGGGATTCATACTTCTTGTTCGAAACAGCATCAAACTATTAATAAAAGTGTCTCGGATCATGCTTCCTCACACGCTTGTAGTATATGCAGTATACACTTGTACGAAGAGGAGGAGACAGAAATGTCCTCCCCGGTATAAGTCCGGAACACACCTTCTTTCTGTCCGACCACTTCCGCATCATCATTTGGGACAGGACAGTCACCGCCTTTGAGACAATCTGGAAAATAATCAAAAGTGGTGTTTTGTTTTCAAAATAAAGGAAGGAAGGAAAGAAAAGGAGCATAATACCGACCCTCGTCGAATGTGGACTTCTCCAAGGAGTCATTAGTGAGTGTTAAGAGGGGCAGGAGTTGGAAGTAGAGCATTTGAATAACGCCTGACAATCTCTGAAAATGGTCTAATGGGGAACAACCCCGTGGGAATGCCGATAAACGGAATGACCGGATGACCATAGCTGCTACAGATAGCAAGTGACTTGTGAGAGAGAGCGAGGTAGAAGAAACTAGAGCAGAACGCGAGCTATAAAATACGGCGAGTGCGGGGTTAATCCATGGTCACTCTTATGAGCAAATATTCAGTGTAATTTGGTTTTTACTGACATGACATAGGCTGTATCGTTTGTATCTGTAAGACTAATTCTTTTTACTTGCGGGATAAGATTCTAACCAGAAATTATATGAAATTATATCGAGAAAGAATTGCACCGAATACTTACTCGTGTAACCGGTTACCAAATTTCCAACATTTATGGAAAATTTTGAGATTATTAGAATCCGAGATCACATCTAAATATCTTCAAACATTTGAAATGAGAGACCGTTGAAAAAGAAGGAATGATTAATGCGATTCCTCTAAAAGGAAATTATGAGTAAATGAATAATTATTAGCAGTTAATTTCCCATACTCTGAAAATTTGAAAAGTATCAAACAATTTCTAGAGTCAAAAGCAAATTTCTCTATCTCTCTATATATTATCTAAACAACGATACAAGTATAATTTCATTTTCTACCTAAACAAGCTTAGAACTTCTATTTCGTTTCTCTACTTCTTGGCCACACCACACCGCCACTTTTTTTTCGAGCCGTAGGAATTCGATTCGATGGAGAATCCAAGCCCAGAAGAAGCACAAACTGTATTACTATCACTCCATATTAATCTTGTTACTATTGCACTTCACTTTTCCTTCTTGATTTTCTATGTTTCTCTTCTTGTAGGCTTTTGTTTTGAAAATCGATACACAAAGTGCAGGATGGCACAAGGCCATGACTGCTGTATTGAAAAGTGTCAAAGGTTGTTCTTTTTCTTTCTTCTCTTTCCTTCTATCTCCAACCATGTCATATTCATTATCATTCTTGTTTTGTAATGATTTTTTGTAGGGTTAGAATATTATATATATGCACCTGAAGGCTTGGCATACGTTAAGGGAAACATAGAACCAGCAGTTTTGCTCAAATTACTTGGAAAAGTCGGGAAGCTTGCCACGCTTTATGAAATCGGATCCGGTTATGGTCATAGCAAGGCACAGAATAATGCAAATGTCGATGACAATTTCAATGTTATCACTTATGGGCAATATTATGATCCATACAGAAATAACTATTACGGACAAGAATATAATCTTAACAATGTTATGCGTGGAGCTTACGGCAAAGGTTATGGTCATGATAATCGGTATGTAAATCCGTTTTATGGCTATAACAATATCGATCCTAGCTTGTATGGGAATGGTTATGGTCCTTATGGAAGAAGTCATTATGGGAATGGTTATTATGGAAGTCGTTACGAGTACTCTAGAGATGACCCATATAGAAGAAGTACGTATAATCAACGTTATGGGGATTATTTGCATGATTATAGTCCGGCCGCTATTCATCCTTATCGAGAAAGGCCATTGCCATCGATGACATATGATGTTTATCCTAGTGAAGAATCTCAAATTTGTAGCATCATGTGAGTTAGTAGGTAGTTTTTTAAAATTGTGGTTTTTGTTTGTCATCTTGTCTTGAGAGTTTTATGAATTCCCTAGTCTTTTTAAGAGGGAGAAATTTGGTATGTTAACAAGGATCAACTGTAATGAATAAAAGATGTGGTCGGAATACTTAAAACCGGCAGCAAAAACGTTTCATTATTATGCCTGATGAGAAGAAATTAAAAGTAGATCCGCTCCACTCAAATTAAGATATATAGATGCAGAAGATGAAGAAGGAAAGCTGACATAATATGTACTCCTCATTCACAAAGAATGAGAAAAAGCAGACACATTATCCATGACTATTACAAAAAGCACAAAGATTCACACAAAAGCAAAATCCAAAACAAATCAAACAATACAAACTTTAGGAACATGAGAAATCTTACACCAATCATCGCCAACTCCATTCTCGCATCTTCTGCTTAGTTCCGAGCAATCAACAATATGCAATTCTCTTAAGGATGTTAAGCGATCCATTCCTTCTGGCAAAGAGGTCAATCCCGGACAATATACCAAGCTAAGCTTCTCAAGAGACTTGAAATTTCCAAGCCCAAATGTCAATTCTTTAAGATTCGGGCACTCTCTAATTTGAATGAATTGAAAAGTTTGGGCAGATCGGTCAAGCCATTTTGGTAAGGTTTCCAACTCGGGCAAGCAATCTAGAGTCAAATACCTAAGCCTCATTGTTTTATTGTCTTGATTATCTTCTTCTTCCCCCATCGATTTGAGCTTTTCACAGCGGACAATTTTCAGAGTCTCTAAGGAAGTCAAACATCTCATCCCAATTGGTAATGATATCAGACTCTTACAACCCGAAATTACTAGCTTTCTAAGGGAGATGAGATGTTTTATATCTTTACATATACTCTCAAGATTTTCACAATCATAAATGCCTAGAGTTTGAAGAGAAATCAAGCACCCAACTCCATGCTTAGGCAAATACCTCTGCTTTGTAGTGAACACGAAAAATCTCAGGCTGATCAAATTCCTCAACTTTTTGGGTAGTTCTTCAAGCTCGAAACAATCTAAAAGTATTAATGTTTGCAAGCTGTGCATCTTACAAATAGATTTAGGAAGTTTCTTGATTTTTCGATTGAATCCCAGATTGAGATATCTCAAATGCTTGAGCCTTCCAAGACATTTTGGAAGCTCCTCAATAGATGAAAACCTTAAATCCAAATGCCTCAAGTACTTGAATTTCAAGACACACATATGAAGAAAGAATTTTATAGTAGCCCCATCTTCTTCTTCTTCCCTTCTTTGACATAAAGACCTTAAACAAATGATAGATCGTAGAGCCGTACCTTTCAAGTACTTGTGTAGAAATGGAAGGGCTTGCTTGTAATCGCTAGAAAACGATATTTGTCGAATGTTTTCAGGGACATTTTTGGAATTGGAATTTAGAATCAAGCACTCTCGTTTTGCAATGCAGAGGGCAAGATCGTGGATAAGATCATGGATTTTGAAGCAATAGATATTTTGATGCTCCACAACATCTTGAAAGAAAGATCTAGACAAAAGCTCCATGAAATATTGCACACCGATATCTTCTAACTCTTGATTGTCATTATGGAAATTCACAAATATTCCTTGTGACATCGAAGATTGAATCAAATCGGACGAGCAAAATTCATGACCTTTTGGAAAGAGTGAAAAGTAAAGAAGACATGACTTCAGGTAAGATGGCATTAGATTATAACTCAATCTCAAAACGGCTAAAATCCCACCACCCTCTATCTCTTCCGTTTCCCAAATCTCACTATCTCTAATCCTCTCCCATTCGCAAAGACTAGCTTTATGATAAAGTACGCTCCCTAAGATCTTAATAGCCAAAGGAACTCCGCTGCATCTCTTAAGAAGAACCTCTTTTCCGATACTCTTTAGTAAAGGGAATTGATCGTCTTCTTCTTCTCTACCTCTGAAAGCATATTTTTCAAATAAGGCCCAAGAATCTTCATCAGAAAGCCCTTTCAAATCATATGGCCTACTAGTACTTGTCATTTTACCCACTAACGAGTCATGAGTGGTCACCACAACCTTGCTTCCGAAAGAACCAACCTTTAAAATCTCCCTCAATTCCCACCATTTATCAACAACATCCTCATGTGAAACATCATCCAAAACAAGTAAAAACTTCTTATGATCCAATCTCTCTCGAAGCCGAATTTCCAACTGATCTTCTGCTAAGCATTCAATACCCACATTGAAAACACAGTTGAGAAGATCCTTAGTTAAATTTTGGACGTTGAAATTGCCCGAAACTCGGACCCACATTCTTATTTGAAATTCCCTAACTATCCTTCTGTCATTGTACACTTCTCTAGCCAATGTGGTCTTTCCCATTCCTCGAAAACCAACTATGGAGATCACACAAACATTTTCACTAACACTTGGCCTGCATAAAAGCTTAACAACTTTACTCTTATCTCTCTCTCTACCAATAAAATTAGCACCATTAACTAAACAATAAGCCATCTCCCTCCTTCTATAACCTCCCATAATCCTACCTTCTTTCTCAATGAGACCAAGATTATAACTATCAGCAACAATGACGTCTAACCTCTTCCTTATTTCCTTAACTCTACACGCCATCTTTAAACAAGACATAGCTCGATCAGTGCATGAAAAGAAGCGGCACACCTTTTCGCTAATGGCTCCATGTTTGAACACCACCTTGTTACGTAAAGCTTCACATGACATTTCGTCGAACAGGTTGTCTGCATCGTATAACACGTCCTTGAGCTGCTCCAACCAGAGCTTCAGCTCTACCTCGTGTTCATGCTTCTCTTCTACATCCAAAAGGACAGTTCTGAGCTTCCCAATGGCGGCATTCAGCTTCTTTCGATCGCTATGGACACAGCAAGAGATGCAGATTTCTGGGCGTGCATTTGCGGACAGATTTTGAGAGAGATTTTTGAGAAGAGTTGAGACGATTTCAGCCATTTTTCATGAAGAGAAAGAAGAGAGAGCGAAAGTTGAAGTGGGATGACAGGATTTGACTGTGGATACCGACAGGATATATGTACAGAAGATTATTGGATATGCTTCTCTTCTTCATGATTCCTTGCATTCTGATGAAGCAAAGCTTAAACAACTTCTTTAATTTAGCGGGCTTGATAGTTAATCAAGTCAAAGTTTTGTTTTTCGTAAATATTCTTGCTCTTTGCACTTTAACTCAGTACACCTTTTTGACCAGAAATAGAGAAAGAAAATTTTGAAATTACAGACAGACCCCTAAAGATTCAAAAAGTTAATAAAATAATTAAAATCAACCAAAATCAAGAAAATCATTTTCTAATCCAAAATTTCATCCACCATGGACCGCGCGGTGGTGGCAGTGGCACCACCACCCACGCAAGTTGAAACTGCTGTCATGGCAGTTGTGTTGTTGCTTGTAGCTCATGGCAGCGGCACTACCCACCTATAATGAGAAGTGTATTATTTTACATAAGAATATAATTTATATAATTAATATTATATTATTTAATTCTTTCATATAATAAATATTCTGATTCATTTTAAGATATGATTTATTATTAATTAATTAATAAGAATTTAATTTATCAATTTATTAAATTATCAAATATAATCGATTATATAATTGTGTTCGATAAATTTTTACTTTTCAATTAATTGATAAAAATTTAATTTATTAAATTATCAAATTAACTTTTAATCTTTAAAATTAATTTTACCCTCAACAAATCCCGATAATATAATATTTAACTTTAGTTTTTTTTTTTAATAACAGTTAAACTATATCATATATTATACAGTTAAATTTCATACTTACATAGTAGTATTAAGGATTCAAATCCATATTCAAAATCTTAATACATGCTGTCAATTATCCTGAAAGTTCTTTATTAGGAACAAGGAATATTTTTCTCTCCCTATTTAAGCAACTATTTAGCAAGATGAAAGAGATTCTAGTGTACAAAAAGGAAAGTCATTGAAAGATGAAGAGTATAATGTACAAAAGGAAAGAATAAAGTTAGTCACTTCAATCAACGTCGGTGAGGGGGTAATTGAAATTTTTATAACAATTAGCTGGTCCATATATGATATCTTTTAAAAATTGGGGTCGATCTATAATTTATCCAAAGAATGAGAAGTTTTCGTTTGGAATTTGGTCCTAAAGACTCTTGGATTTCAATGGGCTGAATATAGCCTGGACTAGGCTGACTACTTTTGGGCCTGTCCAATATCAGCTGTTGGGCTGGAGAAGAACGCAATCTGACGTTCCAGATTTTATGAGAATCTGACCCGTTTGCCCTCAGAAAGCCCCCTAAAAAATGAGGACATTAAAGTAATTTAACAAAACTAGGGTGTTTTGAGTGAGAAGCTAGCTTGCCTCCATACATTATTCGACTGAAGAGTCTGAAAATCCAGGAGTCTGCGCGAGATTTTGCGATTCATCGGGACAGAAGAAACCCTAGAAATCTCGATTCGCAATCATGGGTATTTACTTAGATCTTGTTTAATCTGACCCAAATTCCTTCTGGATTTACGATTTTAGTATTTGTTGCTGTGATAATGATGACTGCAAATTGTGCTATTGATAGGTATTTCTCGAGATTCCATGCACAAGAGACGTGCGACTGGAGGAAAGAAGAAGGCTTGGAGGAAGAAGAGGAAGTAATGTTTCTGAAATCACATTCCTTTCGATTTAGTTTGATTAACTTTTCGTGCTCTGTTCTTTTGTTTATTTTTTTTTCCTGTTTGGTTTCTGAGAAATTACTTAGAGGAGAGACATGATAACTAATACCTTTTTTTTTTTGGTTCTGGATTTTGTGGTTTCTTAGGTCATGATTTAGGAAAAGTAGAAGCTTTGTTTGATAGGAAAATCGATTTGTTGGCTTTTTTTTCCCCTACAATGTATTCACTTTTTATCATTTTGTGTATATGATTATTGGACATCTCATACTAAATTATGCAGAATAGGTATCATATTGATATTGAGGCTGTTTTTCCAATAATTGCTTCCATGAAAACCAGTAAAAATGTGAAAAATATAATGTTAGTTTAGTTCTTTTTCCCTCGTATGCATTCTTAAAATCAATTCCTTTTTGTTTTGTGAAGGTATGAGCTTGGAAGGCAGCCAGCAAACACAAAGCTATCCAGCAACAAGACAGTAAGGAGAATCAGGGTCCGAGGTGGAAACGTGAAGTGGAGAGCTTTGAGACTTGATACTGGAAACTTCTCATGGGGTAGTGAGGCTGTGACCCGAAAGACCCGTCTTCTTGATGTGGTTTACAATGCATCTAACAATGAGCTTGTCCGCACTCAAACTTTGGTCAAGAGTGCTATCATTCAAGTCGATGCTGCTCCTTTCAAGCAGTGGTATCTCCAGCACTATGGAGTTGAAATTGGACGCAAGAAGAAAACCCCAGCAGCTTCTGCTAAGAAAGAAGGAGAGGTAAGAAGTCATGAAATATTATATATATCACTTTACTTTTTCTATTTTGTTTGTACAATATCTGAAATTCGAGTTCCTGAAATATTAGGTAATATGAATTTTCTGGCATTTTTAGTAATTTGAATTTAACTTGAGTTGTGAATCTAAACAGACTCTTACATTGCAAATGTAATTCAGTTATAGATTATGTTGCCTTAAACTGGATTTTGTGGCCTAGATCTTAGGCCTTTCATATGCCTACCCTAATTCATTGATTAGTATTATGGTTTAGGGTTTTGAGACTTGTTGATATTTGTTAGAGTTAATTGTTTGAATTTGATTTATTTATAGGAGAAGGAGGGTGAGACTGCCACAGAGGTGGTGAAGAAGAGTAACCATGTTGTGAGAAAGCTGGAGAAGCGTCAACAGGAACGCAAGCTTGATGCTCATATTGAAGAGCAATTTGGAGGTGGTAGATTGCTGGCTTGTATCTCTTCAAGGCCTGGTCAATGCGGCCGTGCTGATGGGTATATGTTCCTGTATCACCCTTCTAGCAGTTCCATTACACCTATTCATAGTTTAGTACTTGCATGTTCTAATTTTGGTATGTCGAAAATAGGTACATTTTGGAGGGCAAAGAGCTGGAGTTTTACATGAAGAAGATTCAGAGGAAGAAGGGAAAAGGAGCTGCAGCTTAGAAAATTGCCTCATGAGCTCTTTATCATCTTTCTGCTTGAATTTTCTTTACTGTCTTGCTTATTCCTTTTGTTAAAGATATCAAACCATATGTTAGTCGAGATGAAGCAATCAATTTGGAACTTACTATTTGGATTGTAACTGTTGCTGAATGTTTTAGCTACTCTACTGTTCAGTACTTGTTTTAATCAAACAGTTTTGTTTCATCAATCTTTAGCTGTTCTTTTCTGTTCTGTCATATTTAACTATGCTTTAGCTGCCTGTTGCTTCAAACGTGAGTTCATTAAGTAATTAAAAAATTGGCCTATTTGTATGATACAACGCGGTTTGCATTGTTGCGGAGAAATATGATAACGATGTGGACTGGTATAGCGTTCTGGATTTTGCACCCGAAACTTCAGTTTAGACTTTTGAGTTATTATGGTGCTCTACTCTGCCGTTACCAATATCAAAACATTGATTTTGATTTCGGAACAAAATTTTGAGGTTTCGATCGATTACGGAACAAACTTTTGAGGTTTCGCTTGATTCGGATACAAAGGGCCAGCTCTGAATGATTTAGGTGCATTGCTTGTCAGTGAAATTGTATTTAAATAATATGAATCGTTCTTATATGTATTGAAAGTTCAATGATCATGACATCGTGTGAATCTAAATCTTGTACATCGTGTGAATCTAAATCTTATACAAGTTGGTCCAAATCTATTCAAAACGTAATCCTTATACATAATCAAAGCTAACGTCATTTCAAGACTTATAGCAACATCATCTTGATTCGTTCCAGTTCTCAATCAAATGATCAGTACAAGAATCCCACAAAGGAAAACAACCTTAAACAATGTTTCGATACCAAGAAAGATGCCATATGTTTCCCTCAATTACCATATTTGGCTCTCAATCGTTCCTTGACAAAGTCATTCCGAGCCTTAGTCCGAGCTTGTTGAGGAGCAACATTGGCGTAAGAGAGATGCACACCCGTAGCAAAAAGCGCAACACTCGTAAGGAACAAACCTACTGTCATTGCCAACTTCTTAGGTGTATTTGGATAGCAAACCACCATTTTTCTGGTTTTAGTTCTGAATAAACAAAATCGGGGTCAGCAAAAACACACTAAGGAAATTGCAATAAACACTCCTAATCTAACACCTTTGTATAGTGAACTATACAAAGCTCTTACTACTTGAATCAATCGACACTTCAAAAAAGAATGCTATCGTCTTGATAACAAAAACTGTGCAACTATGACATACCCACGCGGAATCATGTAATGGAATATAATGATGCTTCAGTAAAGAAAAAAAAAAAAAAAAGAAACTGTAAGCGGCATTTCATCAAACAGGTAGAGGGCATCTTCCTTTTTCTACATGGATTAACAATTTTTTGACCAGAAAATTGGAACGACAAATGAACTTACAGCAAAGATATTTACAGGAGCGGGGCAAAAAATAAAAGAGAGAAAAGACAGTGCGGATCGTGAAATTACTGGTGAGTGTCTCTGTGATTTTCTGGCGTAACGGCGACGTTTGAAGGTCGTTTATACCTCAGAATCAGAGGGCAATGCTTTTGAGCTGGAAACAGATGATGGGTTTGATTCTTCCAGAGACCATCAAAAGATTGGGGAAACGAATTGGTCCGTTTCCTTCTATTACAAGTTTTACTTAACAGTTTTTTTCTCTTTTTTTTTCTGTGTTGTCGTTTTATATTTGAAGACGACGTGTCGTCATTCCTAAAACTTTGTACATGGTCAGAACAAAAACATGACAATGAAAGAGAGAAGTTGTTTTCAAAGTTGTATACAAGAAACCTTCTTGTTCCTTTTTTACATTCTCTAATGTAATTACTTTCACAGATTGATTACATTTTGTTAATAGACAAGGTCATTTCTAAAGTTGTAGCTGAGCTATTTGTCGAACCACCTCAGCCTTATCATCCTCAAACTGCTCATCATCTTCTGCATCAAGAAAACAGAAACTTCAGAACTTCAAAACACACCCGGGGGACCGTCATATTCGATTCTACAACCTGAGTAATACCCGAAAACCGAGCATGTAATAAAAAATCAATAACATGTTTCATGACTTCATCATTCTTTACCGTCTAAGTCATTTTTGAACCCGGCAAAGAATCGTATGAGCTTGATTTGATTAGCAGCAAGTATGCTAGTTATCTTTTCAGGCTTACTTTCATTCCCTATGAACAGCTGCAACACAAATAGTATAAAGTTCAAAAACAAATCGGATTATCGATCCATTCGTCATAGTACTTGTAAGAATAAGAGAGACAAGACCTTGAATATATGGAATGCATTGATTCGGATTGTCTTACTTGAATCCTGTAATATAAATCAGAAGAACTTGAAATGTAATAATGATATCAGGGAATTTATTTATTTATTTTTTATAGGAAAAAGTAGAAAAGACATACTCTTAGAAGATTCATTAGAATTATCAAGTGATCTTTAGAGCTCACGTATCGTATCATCACGGCCGAATTCGAAGGATGAAGTAAAATCTCTCTCAATAACTAAACACATAAACAAAATCATATCGGAATAAAAACCGGGTGACTAAATTTAAGAAATTGCCTTAACCATATTTACAGATTCATTACCTGTACAGCAGTTCTTTTAGTGAAGTAACTGTCAGATTCTAACAGCTTTGAATTGTAGTCCTGAAAAAACTGTTCAATTTTGTGCCAGGTTAAAATTTCGCTTAAAAGATTAAGTAAAATATTTACTGAACTGCAACAAAGTTTTACCCATTCATAATTCCGAGAAAGGAATCTGGAAACTGTCGATTTGTGCCGGGTTAAGAGAACCTATGCAAATATATATACACAACAGAATGAAAGAGATTGATCAAGAAAAATGATTATGAAAATTTTGTATCCTAACTGAAAATATAGGCTTAGCTATTGCAACCTTGAAAGTTTCTGTAGCATCTGCGGCTATATCAAAACTCGGAAGCTGAATATAATCGAAAAATTTCCGAACATGGTTAGGTGCTAAGACATGTCTGCAAAATCAAACCGAATAACTAACCAACTAACCATGTTATAGTTTAATCAGAAAATCTGTTTTCGGATTTTATTTATTTTACCTTGTGACATTTTGATGTCTTATACATTCTCTTAACATACTACCACAATGCAGACCTAAATCCGGGTCTTCGGACCTGAAACAAGACTTGAACTAACTTACTTGATCATCGAAGTTTACATGGATATCAAGTAAACTTAATTTGATAATAGAAAAGCTTACTTGGATATTAAGTAATCAACAAGATCAAGATTTGTTTCCAAGTAAATTGAAGCAATGAGATGTGAACCAACTTGTTGCCTCTGCAAATTCGCCACCACTTGAGTCGCATCTTTTCGGCTCTAGAAGAACAAAAAATCTATCAACTAATTAATCAGTAATTAAGATCTAACTTCAAATTAGTTCATGATTTTTTCCCTCCCCTTTTCACCTCTAAGCCTAATCTTGGAAGACACATAATGAGAAGGCGTAGAGTGTTGTCCTTGAAGAATTCTCGTGTCAAATTTTCGCATTCTTCAGCCACTGCTTCAGATTCATTTGTCCCATAAAGTATTGACTTTATCTCCCGGATGAGCTTACTCAATTCAGTTTCTATCTAAAAACGAAAAACAATCAAAAGTATAAAACACATATGTACTTCAATCCGCACTAAGGAAAAATAACAAAATTCAAACCTTGATTCCGAGCTTGGTGCCTTGATTAGTATCATTACTTAGCCAAATGAGATGGTTCCGGGTTTCCCAGACTGTTTCAACAGATGATAGTTTCTTCAATTTTTTGGAGGTCCTCATGGATTTGATATTCAGGCAGGTTGATGATCTCCAAACCCCTAATCTCCCCAGAAAGTTTGTTCTAATCTTTCCAGTACGTACTAAACTCATTCATACAAAATCTCAGACGCAAATGGTATATCTTTGAAGTATGGTCGATGAAGATCATTTTGCAATAAAACTTTACCAAAAGTGGAGCATTATTTACTCTAATCCGGCACGAGATGGATTTTTCTCGGGAAAATGAAGGAAAAATATATCACCCTTGTACCTTAAACATTGTACTTAGATATTAACTACCCCAAATAAATCCAAATCAACAGTTGAAATGATATGAAACATGACAAGGTCTCATATTTGAGACCAATCATTCTTAAAGAAAACGAAAATGTGAACCAGTAAGAGCTTTGTTCTTGGTAAAAATGCAGACAAATCTTTGTAATATTTTCGAGGTGGAGAAAGAGCAAGAGGTTGATCAAGTTCGATTAAAACTAGGAAGATTTTGCCAACTTGATATATTAAAGTACGTTAAATTTGAGGAGAATAGAGAAAATAATAAATAATATTAATAGTATAGGCATATAGCTCGACCCATTGGTCTCTAAAGGGTTAAGAACGAACGTATTCTCTTCATACCTTCTTTTTTTGTTTTTTTGTTTTTTTTTCACTTTTATCTTCATCCACCTCACCGGTATACCTGGGAAAACCACTTTAGCGGCAGGGAGTAGAGGTGGCTGCCATCATGATAGGCGGCAATAGAAGACCTATTTCATGGTTTATGACATGTTAATGAACAACACAATTTGCCAAGGTAGGGTTCTGTCTAATGTCTTTCTTTTAGTATTTTCATTTACAGTGGGTTTCACATGAAAAATATCAAACTATCTTGGTCTTTGATTCATAAAGTATCGAAGGTAGAAAACTCGAGACCACAATAAATCCATCCCGAAAGAAAAATGATGCCGATCGGAAACATTATATTGATTTTATTGTACTAGAGAGCAAGTTTGTTAGTAATCAAAGAATATTTCTCAAATATACAAGGCAAAGGAAAAAAAGAGGCTCAAACCTCTTACTCCCTCTGAAGAAACAGAAATAATCGATGAAAAACCCAGTCCCGGAATCAAATATACTATCCTTCCGAGTCTTTCCGAGCCCCATCAAATACCTTTTTCAGAATCACTAGAACCTCAAATATTGTTTTAGCCCTTGTAGGATCCTGTATGATTGAATCAAACCTATAAAATGAGCTTCCTGGTCTCTATTGCTAAATAAGATGATTATAGAAACCTTGTAAATACCGGGCAAAAGATCCAAAGAGTTGATCTGTATTTTTTAACTTGAGTAAATTTTTCAGCATCCAAGGGTTTTCATTATGCTGCTAAGATGGCTAATCACAGTTTCAGGATTTGCATAAGACCCCTCAAGATTTATGGAATGATATTCCAAACCTTTCCACTGAGCAATCAATGCAAAATGTGGTCTTCTAAATAGACTGCTAATGATTTCCAAAATTATGGTTTTGGGCATCACAGATATGATATGGGTCAGACCCGCGCCATGTGCTCCGATAATGACAGAGGCATCTTGAATAGCCCGGACTTGCTCTTTCATGGGCATGTGTGCAAATAAACCATTGACAAGGTTTAAATTGCAATTATTGTGATTAGCAACCCATTTCTGCAAGGAATCAAACACTTCTTGTTCGTTACTAAGCCTTGATTCGACTTTTCCACCATGACGTGGGTGGGCTAGATAATCTTCTCTTCGAACAAAGAGGATGTTGTGGCTTGAGACTGGCTTTTGGACATGTTTGTTTACTTGAAAGCCAAAAGCCGATCTGATCATTTCTCCGAATTCGGATAATCGGGCAGTTTTTTGGTTGTCCGGGTTTTTCCAGAGATCTTGGGCAGATGATCCATGACAATCTATTTCTTCGGTCAGACCCTTAAATAGGGCAGTCTCGTATCCTAAAGGTGAGAAGATGGCATGACGGAAACAGACTGAGCCATTAAAGTTCTTAGCGTATCTTATGCTTGAAAATAATGCTTTCCATGTCTCTTCTAAAGGTGCCTGAAAATTTCCATCAAGAAAAATCAAGACAGATAAGAAGATACTTTGTTCAAGAATTTTGTTTCTTCGTCCCAAAAACTCCCTTTTATATGTCAACCTTTCAAGTTCTGAATCAGGTCAAATAGTGGTTGGGAGATAAATTATCTCACACATTAAACAAAAAAAGGAAAAAAGAAAGATTTATTGAAGCACATATCATAGAAATTCAGAAATTGCAGGCATCAACAGAGATATTTGCTCTAGATGACAAGGCGAAGAAAGATGAATTAGACGTGAGAATAATATGAGGTTACTAGAATGAGGCGGAAAACTTTTATCCACACCAGTGCAAAGCTTTGCAAGAAAATAACTGACCATAAAAATTATGTAAACTTCATGAATCTTCTTATCACGCATAAGCTAGTGGTCAATGATATAAAATTCTCTTTTACAAAGCAAGAAATAATTCATCCTTGAACACGTGTTTTATCCGGACAATGTAAAATTGATCTACCACTTAAGTCTTAACTATAGGATGCTGTAAAAGAGATAAATCAACATCCATTTATAGACAATATATAGCGTGTAAGCCCCCTACAAACCTACAGATAGCCCTTTAAAGAGAGTGAGAGAGAGAGAGAGAGAGAGAGAGAGAGAGAGAGGGATGAAAGGCAGGAGGGATTTCCACTTCAGTATCAAATTCTCGCAAAAAATAGAATTACCACCATCTATGATCGAGAATCTTGTTCCTAGTTTCTTGCTTACTTGACTCCACAATGCTAATGTTAGTACACAATGATCCCCAACATCTCTTGAGCTCAAACCAACAAATTATAGCTAACAGTCCACCAAGAAGGAAAAATAGTAAAAGGAAATTATCTGAATATATGCATAATTTTTGGCCAAAGAAATGTATGAATTGACATACCTTGCAGTGACCATCAACAAAGACCAAATGAGGCAGATTAGGCAAGCCGGTAACTCGTGAAGCTACATATGCACTATACCAATCCGTAACTGTATGAAAAAGATTTGCATACTCAAAGCGTGTAACTAGAAGTGTTGGATCCCCAACCCACTACAAGTTAAAGCCTTCGATCAGTACACAGAAATATGAAAACAAAACCAAAACTTGAAAAAATAAAAAATAAAAAAATGAAGAAAGAAAGAGAGAGATTATAGATATAACTTCACCTCAGCATAATCATACTTTGAAGATAAAAAACTAATCAGTACACTAATCATTCCTCTTTGTTTAGAAAAAAATCACAATCTCCAGATTCTCTTTGCATATATTAATAATCTTCCCTAGTTTTTGGTAATAACCTTATATTGAATTCACAATTTTGCATTAAATTAACTTCCTAATAATAAGGACTAGCTAAATCCCATTCAACAAATTTTACACTCACAATTCACCAAATCCTATCAAAATCTTTCACAGTTCTCACCATCATCATTTTCTATTTTCAAACTAAGAAGAAAAAATAAAATTTACTATCAAGAGTCAAGACCATGAAAACTAGAACTAAAACTAGAACTCGGGATCAATCAAAGTGAATATGCAATTAAGAAGCTTAACCTCGTCGCACTCAAAGTTTTTCTCTTTGACAATTCGAGCAGCTCCGAACAAGCTGCGCATTGTATGCCTCTGAATCTCGCCTCGAGGCAGATATTGATCTAAAAACGTTTGAGTAGCTAACGGCTTCTCACCGGTAATTCTATCACCTCCATCAACTTCAAAAGCTCCGTCTTGAAACTCTGGCAACTCCTCCTCCTCCTTCCTCCCAATCACCTCCTCCAACACCTCACCTCCTCTCGACATCGAAATCTTCTCTGGCCACATCCTAACTCTGCTTCCTTCGCAAATCGAGCTTCGTAAAGTCTCACTATACAAGCACCTAAACCATCCCCCTACCTTTCCGCCATATCTAACAGCTCGAATTGTAGGTTTCAGTAGATCGGCACGGACAGTGAAGCCATTTCCGAAGTAAGCCTCGCAAGAGCGTAATGGTGCGGTAGTGTTCGACCAAGGAAGGTAAGAAGGTAAAATTGGCCATGGCTTCAAGTATCGGTGGCTCTGTAAGGTGTTTTCCGTCAATGGTAGACGGTTTCCTGTCAAAGCGTGGTGACGATCTGGTTTCGAAGGAAGCGCTCTGGATTGAGTAGTGAAGTATACGTATAGACAAAACGTGTTGAAAACAACTAAGAAGACCAAGATCTTCACCAGAAAAGCTTGCCTCTTGTTCATGGCGGTTGCTCTAGATTCCTTGCTGCCTGCCTTTTTCTTTTTCCTGCTAAATTCCTGCCTGACTTCAGTCTTTGATTTTTCTTCTCTCTCTCTCTCTCTCAGCGGGGAAGGTGAAGACTGAAGAGCTTTTTGCATTCATTATTCCATGACTTAGAGAGAGAGAGAGAGAGAGAGAGAGAGAGAGAGAGAGAGAGAGAGAGAGAGAGAGAGAGAGAGAGAGAGGACGAATAAGATGATGACAAGTGGATACTCCTACGTGGCGTTCTCTCTTCTAAATGCTACAAATTGTGACAGTTTAATATATAACCTGCACAGTAATTCTATGTTGTTAAATCGGATTTATAAGTGATAATGTGATATATTAGTGGAACGAAACAGTCTATTACAAAAATGCCCTTAGTGATATAAAGAACATTGACATGCAATATTATGCAAGCAGTATACTTATGGAGTGTAAGAAAGATAACATACTGACTGCTTCTGATGGTGTTACTGGGAAATCAGACGGTACACCATCTACAGAAAAGTCTCCATTATCAATATAAGAAAGGTATTCTGATAAGAGGATCGTAACTGTAGTTGTATCTCAATGGAATGTCATTATAGAACTCAGATGCAAAAACTTCTAACCCTTCTTTATGAGCATCTGATACCACTGAGGTATGAGGGTTCTACATAACCCTCAACATCCACTGGCCATATGTAATACTTTGGAACAAGAATTCCAGAGGCAAATGTGTTGATAAATGTGAGATTTTTCAGCAGAGAATCATAACTCTGGTTGGTTGTGGGCTACAATTGATCTTGTTCTAAGAACGGAAATATCAGCTTTGTTCTACTTGGCTTTAAATCTTGCAGTAATACTTCTTAGGAAGGCCACTTCTGGTGATGATATTGTAGTTAATAATAGCAGTTCTGGACATAGAAAAAAGTACAAAGCTTCTCATACTCAAGTTGTGCTGTGAGAAGAATGCATCATGCTGCAATTAGTTACCTGAACATTCAGCCATAATCCAGATGGCTTCAGTCCAGCAACATCTTGATCAGTATGAATTTTGAAATAACTGCCATCAAACTTACTGGTTCGAGAAAATACACCTTGAGAAACTGTGGCGTAATCAATACAATGTCAGAAACGACTATATTCGCACTGCTGCCGCACGATTAAGGAATGGAAAAGAAGGTTTGAGTTTCGAAATCTATAAATTAACCTCCTAACCTTTCAAAGTATTATTCTTTAGTCCTTTGACCTTTCAACCATCCTTTTTTTTTTTTTTTTTTTTCTGGGTTCTCACCAACAAATAGTGTTCGCCCATGTTTGACAAACGAAGACACTAGACATTGTTTGTGTTATTCTTCGCCCTCTTCTTCATAGGCACGTCTAGATCTCTCTCTGCTAAACTTTTTTCTCTCCCTCTGGATCTGAAATTAAGGTTACTGTTTGAATCTTGATTTGGGCTGTTCAAGTACTTCATACTTTAGATCAAATATTAAGGTATGTCTTAATTTCTTCTCGACTATGGTTTTTATCGGCGGTTTTGATGTAGTAAAGAAAAATTTCTTCATATTGATCACATGATCTCTGTATATGTATGTAAGTTGGGATCTATGCAGATGAATATATATAAAAAGTTGTAGATCATCTTATAAAACGTACTTGATGCTCCATCAATTAACTTATGATCAATCTCAGCTCTTGTTTTGTCTTGAAGAGGATTTACTAAATTTAACTTATTTTCTGTGAATAGGAATGGAAGGCAGTGAGAATGAATTAATTCGAATTTTGAAGATGATGAGGAACTGCAGTAGCAAAGACGAACTGCCGAAACTCAAAACAGATTTTAAAAATAGTTATGGGGTTGGAAAACCATCTTTGAAGAAACAAAAGAAAGAAGTTGAAGATTTATCAAGAGATGCTGGACGAGATAATCAGGAGGGAAGGGAAGAGTGTGATCCGCCTAAGGTTCGTAGGTTGACGAAACGCTTGAAGACGTTGACGCAAGAAGTGAGAGACCTTGTCCAGCAAGGTAGTTTTGCAGAAGGAATCACGCTAGACGTACTCGAGAAAGGTTGCATTCTACCAGTTGCAAAACTAGCTGGAGAAGCTACTGCCAGAAGAAAGATGAAAGAAATTTGGGATTGTCTGATGGATAAAAAAGATGTCACGAAGATTGGAGTTTGTGGTATGGGAGGGATTGGTAAAACAACTGTTATGAAACATATCCATAATCGTCTTTTGGATGAAAGAATTGAGAGCTTTGATCGTGTCATTTGGGTCACTGTGTCAAAGGCTTTTGATGTTCTAACTCTCCAACACAACATTGCTTTGAATTTGGGTCTAGATCTTTCTAGAATTGAAGATGCGACAAACCGAGCAGCAAAAATTCACGAAGCCCTGAAAAATACGGGAAGATACTTACTGGTTCTTGACGATTTGTGGGAAAGATTTCGTCTCGAGGATGTAGGAATCCCTGACCCTACGTCTGCAAATGGATGCAAATTAATTTTGACAACTCGATCTGTTAGCGTTTGCAACTCTATGGGTTTTGAGGTCATTCAAATGGTTCTCCTTGGAAAAGATGAGGCACGTAATTTGTTCTTTGATCATGTTGGACCTGAGGTTCGATATGTAGAAAATTTGAAACCTATCATGGAAAAAGTTATTGAAGAATGTGCCCGTTTGCCTCTAGCAATTGTTACTGTTGCTAGTAGTATGAGACGTGAAACGGAGGCAAGTGAGTGGAGGTCCGCACTTCGAAAACTAAACGAAAATTTTAAGGAGGCTGATGATAAGGGAGCAAAAGTAATTGAGGTGCTGAAGTTGAGTTATGATCGCTTACAACAACCAGAACTTAAAGACTGTTTACGATTTTGTGCACTGTATCCAGAAGATGCAGAGATTTACGAAAGGGATGTAATACCAAGATTGGTGGATGAGGAGATAATAGGCCGCATGCAGACAATACAAGAAGAGCTTGATGAAGGCAATGTCATATTGAATGCTCTTGCAAGGGCGTGTTTTTGCTGGAACGTGGAACAAATTATTATAATAAAAGGGAATTCGTGAAGATGCATGATTTAGTGCGAGACATGGCACTTAGTTTAACTCCTCCATTCATGGTGCAAGCTGGTCGGTGCTCGACGATATTTCCAGAGAAAGAAAAATGGGCAGTGGATTTAATGAAGGTGTCTTTCATGGAAAATTTTGATTGTGAAATACCTGCTAATTTATCACCTAGGTGTCCTAATATTACAACCCTGCTGCTTTGTCATACTTGGTTGAAGAGCATCCCAGATTCTTTTTTCCTTCATCTACATGGACTAAGAATTCTGGATTTATCTGGTACCCTTATCCAGATACTTCCGGATTCAATATCTAACTTGCAGAGTCTTACTGCTTTGTTACTCCAAAACTGTGAGAGTTTATGGAAAGTGCCATCATTGGCGAAACTCAAGAATTTAGAGAAGCTTGTCCTCTCGAAAACAAGGATAACAGAAATTCCTGAAGACTTTGAAAATTTGAGCAACTTAAAATACCTCGATCTAAGGAACACGTGGATGGAGAAGGAGAACGCTTTTCCTTCTGGTCTTCTACCTAAACTCCCATGTCTTCAGAGCCTCTTCATTGATCAAATAGTGAAAGCAAAGGATTTAATGAAGTTGGATAAATTGAAAAGATTTTGGGGGTGTCTTGATGATATGAATGATTTAAGTGCATACTCTAAGCATACGGACTCACATGAGCGGCGCATCAAATACAACATCCAACTGGGACTGGGAGAACGATTCGGAGCCTTTGAGCCATACAGAGACTTTACTTGGGACCCTGAGAGTACTGAATGTGATAATCGTGTATATATAGTAAACCGCAGTGTTAACATGAGCAGAGACGTAAAAGACTCTTGTGTGGTTTTGAAAGACCTACAAAGTCTAATCATTACTGAATGTCACGATGCGGCAAGTGTATGCGACGTCGTGTCGTTTGACCAGACATCAAGGGTGGATGTTTTAGATATTTCAGACTGCGATGGGATGACACATCTTTTCACTGCTTCTTCTCTACTCACTTTCCAGAGCCTTCCAGAACTATACGTGTCAGGAATGATGAACTTAAGTGACTTGATCAGGAGAGAAAGTGCTTCATCATCACCACTCCCACCGTTCACCTTTTCGCATCTTAAAACACTTTTGTCTACATGGCTGTCGAAAAATAGAGAAGTTGTTTTCAGTTGAGATTTTATGCAACTTTCAAAATCTGGAGTGGTTTTCCATAAAATATTGTGATGAACTGAGAGAAATTGCAACAGACTCATCGGATGTGGATGCAAAAGATGTGGTTGAGGAAGAGAACATGGACACCTTCACCTTCACTCTCCCAAAGTTGAAGAAACTTGATTTGTGTGATCTACCGGAATTGAAGAGCATCTGCCCTAGCTATGGAGTCTTTGAAGAAGATGAGTATATCCAGATGCGCAGGGCTGGAGAGAATACCTTTCCCTCTTGACAGCCATGGTATAACATCTCTTCCTCCTTCAATAAAAAAAATCAAAATGAGGAGAGAAGTTTGGGACTCGCCGCAGTGGAACCATCACACCAAAAGAGGGAAATGTAGCTCATCTCCTATATACGGAGAAGTAACCTACAAATTTGATGATATGAGGTTAGCTCATCTTTGAATCCAACAACCTTTCTCTACCATCTATTCGTTGTGATATTTGCTTTTAAGAAAGCAATGTGAATGTGTTTATACTCTTTCTTCTCTTTATCAATCTTTTCACTTATAATTCCAAACCCCTTTTGACAATCGAAATATATTTTCACTTATAATGAGGATTATTATTATTATTATTATTGGTAATAATTATAGAGTCATTAATCTTCCTGCAGTTCCTTTTCTGGAGAAGAGTCTGACAAGAGTCTGCTAGCTTGGAGCTGACAGAGAGTAAGTTGAGATCAAAAGATAGCATGTGAAGAAAGATGACAAGTCTCGTACATTGTTTATGTTTTCTGTTTCAGATTGACATTCTCTTGAGATTGCTCTGTTTTTTACTTTTGGTATATTAATGGTAAGGATTGAAATGTATATTAAGATGAAACTATATCATGTCTCTATAACAATCAATGTTTTATAATGACAAACTAGATCAAGCAACCAATTAGACTCCAATCTTTGTAGGTTCAGGAATACCTATTTCTTCAAGAAGAAATCCTCATAATCTTACTGATGTGATTAATTAGTTTGTTCGTTTCGTGACTTATCTGACGATACCCCTTGCTCACCCGTGTGTCCGCTCCTCGTGGAGCTGATAGATAGAGAGCAAGTTGAGACCAAAAGATTGCATGTGAAGAAAGATGACAAGTCTCTCACATTGTCTACACAATTTATTCCAGACTCTGTCTAGTACTACTAGCAATATGTATTACAAGTGTTCTCAACTACAGTTCTTGAGTCAAGAATGAATGTACCTAGTTACACTTACACAGACTGATTAAGGACAAATAACTAACTAACCACTGCTCGGTAAGAGAATTACTTGCCGTAAAAGTCACTTTTCTCCGGCACCTCTAAAGCTTCTTTTTTCGGGGTTCCAATAGCAATGAGATCACTGAGATATGAAATGCTTGAGAAACCAAAAGAGATCATGAATGATTGTTGCAATCATTTCAAACTAGAAAAAGAACGGAACCGAGCATTGCCAGATTGACTAGAAAGGAGAATGAAGCTATCTCCGGCTGCCCACTTGGCGGCGGTGCTATTGGAGCTATTGTTGCACTGCCGCCCGTGGTGGGAGGAGGGGCATTCTCTGATACAGGCGGCAGTGGCGGCAGTGGCGGCTCTATCACATCAGTGTTATTTAGGATAGGAAGTGGAGCTTCAGCTGGTGGCAGGTATTCACTAGTAATGAGCTGGACAAGATCCCCGGGTTGAACAGGCTTCATGTACATGGGTGTCTTAACACCCAATTTTAAACATTTGTTTTCTGCATTAGGTATTTTGTTTCTTTATAAGTAATCAAATACAAGGAAATTAAGAGCGCGATATCAAAATGAAAGTAATGCAAATTCAATTTATACATTAATCGTCCGAGATTTCGATCCTATTGTACTAGCCCTAATAACAAAACATAGTACAAAGATCCATGTACAAAGTATAAACAGTAAATTGACTTGGGGCCTATTTGTCTAAAGAGTTTCAAAAACCCCATTTGAATCTAATTAATACATTTCTAAACTCTTTAAATCAATATATAACATCAGTTTAAATCTAATCTTATACAAAGAATCAAGTTTTTCATAAATCCACTTCTAAGACTCCTAAGGTAAACTGACCCTTAGTATTACATTAATCAATCTACATAAGATCACTTATAAATCACTTCGGGTTTTCAGAACCATGAAAGAATTTGTTAACTAGATACTAGAAAATATTTTTTTTCCGAAACCAAAACCCGATAAATATTTCCTATAAGAACTAACTAACAAAGATTCTAGTCTGTCAAGAAAACTCACACCACTACACAGAAAATAACTGAAAACAGATGGTACTTACTTTTATATCTAGCCGCCACTTTCGGGAAATCTGTGATGACACCATTAATATTGGCTCCCATGACAAACGAGTTGATTTCCACAGTTGCATCCGAGTAGAAGTCCCATGCTTGAGACACAAACTCATTGCTGAAGAGTTCCACATAAACAGGAAGATTAAAGGATTGAAATTTTGGTACAACCTCTGTGGTTCCAGTGAGGAACAAGGAATTTGTTGTAAAGACGGAAGATTTGCGAATAATGACAGCATGGGCGAAATTCTTGATTTCAGTAACAGTAGAGTTACTTGCATCCTCGATTTTTTCATCTATCTTGTATACAAGCTTGTAATTGGTTTTAGCCTTGAGTTTTGTTAGGACAGAACTATTTGAGGATTGAATCATAACTTCTAGAGGAGCAGTCTTGTTCTCATAACCAGCTTTGCTTAAGGCATCAAGGACTGCATCTATTACATTTAAACCCTGCTCAGCTAGATAGGCTGCATGCTGAAAGGAAGAAGAAGATTGAATAAAAAGGCATCGGTTAAGAATTACTGAAAGAATGCTAATGACAAACTCAGATTGAAAAGAAAACTATTTCTTCTACTTTCTGTTCCAAATTAAACAAAAATCTACTTTCTGAAACACCTCTTCTTGTCTTTTTTATTAACATCATTTCAGTTCATCAAACATGCAAACACAAACCCAGTGTATACATATCAAGCCAATATAAACAACAAAAACCTACTCAATTTCCTTTCATCAGTCAAAATATCCAGAATATGATAGCTGATAATAATGCAGGGGAAAAGGTCTTACAAGTAAAATATTACACTTGAGAAACAAGAGAGGTAACTAATATACGTCATTAGCACATTGTGGAAGCTCACCTCTATGCTGATCAAGATACCAGAAAGACTGCTGGAGTTCCTTGTCAAGGACAAAAAATCAGACAATGTTAATAATCTTCCTCCATTTCTATACTTGGGATTTCGTTGCAATGTGTACTGCGAAAAGCGATCTAAAATCACCGCTGCAGTTGACAGAATTATAAAGATTAGCGTGCGATTTTCAAAATTGTTCGAGAAGCCATCGTCAGTATTTTTTTTTCTAGGCAACGGAAGAATATCAAAAGCTGAATTTGAAAGTGCAAGAGAATAAAAAATTATTGGATCAACATTTTAAGGATATGGCCATAATTCCACTTACGAGTCAAGCTCTTTATCTGAGGCCATGAAAGATCAAAGGTAAATATCCCCATGCCAGAATTAATTGATCGAATTGATCTTGTGAGGGTGCTGAAATTTGTTTGAGCAACATTTGTACTATCTATAAGATTTATAGAGCTTAAGCAAACAGGTGTTCCATCTTTAGCCATTTGAACGGGGCAGTCGAGCACATCTACACCATCTTTAATGGCATTCTCATAGGCCAAGTCAGTGCAACCAGGATAGTCTCCACTTGCTCCATATCTAGAGATAACCAAAGGATTTTCTATAGACATGAAGAAACAAGGAAGTGGAATTGATCTAAGACTTGTCATTCAGCTTAAGAAGGTTAGAAAGCAATAAAATAAGCAACGAACAAGAAGGATAGAACTTTTCAGGTATGCACTACTGCTTGCCGACATACCTTGGCCTTTATCACTTTTTCCTAGATGAGAAAAACAATCTGCAGCACAATAAGAAAAAATTCAGCGTCTTGGTCTAACATTTTCGAAAAAAGTCAACCTACGTTGAAAACAATTTTGAATGAAGCAAATGATTGATAGGAAATGTAGTACAAGGGGAAGAAAACAAAAAAGTTTCCATTCTCATAATCATAGATGTTTTAGAAATTTCACAAATTGAAATTGGAATTCTATTTCATTAGGTAGAGATAGCATAGAGAACAGTGACATGCAATATTACGCAATCAGTAGACTTGTGTCTTGTGAGGTGGAAGAAAGACAACTTACTGACTGCTTCTGATGGTGTTATTGGGAAATCAGACAGTACGCCATCCACAGAAAAGTCTCCATTATCAATATAAGAAAGGTATTCTGAGACAGGATCGAAACTGTAGTTGTAGCTCAATGGAACGTCATTATAGAACTCTGATGCAAAAATTTCTAACCCTTCTTTATGAGCATCTGACACCAGTGAGCTATGAGGTTCTAAATAACCCTCCACATCCACTGGCCATATGTAATACTTTGGAACGAGAATTCCAGAGGCAAATGTCTTGATAAATGTGAGATTTTTCAGGAAAGAACCATAACTCCGGTTGGTTGTGGGCTCTAACTGATCTTGTTCTAAGAACCGAAATATCAGCTTCGTTCTACTTGGCTTAAATCTTGCAGTAATACTTCTTAGGAAGGCCACTTCTGGTGATGATATATAATTAATAATAGCGGTTCTGGATATAGACAGTACAAAGATTCTCATACTCAAGTTGTGTTGTGAGAAGAATGCATCATGCTGCAATATAGAGAGAATAAAATTATGTTCAAATTGATAACCATAGAATATCCTCAGCATATGAGTTTAAGATAGTACAAACATATATACCCGTATATATATATATAAGTAAATAAAATGCATCAGAAAACAGTTAATTATCACTACATACATAGCTACCGAGGACTGATCGAATAAAAAGATAACAATCTTAACAAAAATTACATTTTACTTGTACGCATATTAGTTACCTGAATATTCAGCCATAGTCCAGATGGCTTAAGCCCGGCAACATCTAGAGGAGTAAGAATTTGGAAATTATTGCCATCAAACTTATTGGTTCTAGAATATACACCCTGAGCAACTGGCATAACCAATACAATATCAGAAACGACTACAAATGAAGTATTTACGATTGAAATCTAGTATGTTCGGGCGATCAAGCTTAAGATGATCATCTAAAATGAAGAGAAAGATAACAATGATAAATCATGGAGTTGCTTTTAGAAGAGGTAAAAACACAAGTACTTACGGGGAACGGATGATAATTCATCGGCCGTAAAATCAACAGAAAAAAATCCACTGATCGAGACTCCATTAACGAGATAGACATTTCTCCTTTCAAGAAAATAGATCGCTATGTAAGTAGAATTTTCCAGCTTCAGATCTGGAGCGCAGATTCCAACTCCATCCTTGGTTAATTGCACGTCGCACCATAAAATTACATCAGGCTCACTAACTAGCATAGCCAAATTGTACGAATACAAACTCGAATCTGGAAAAATTCCAGAAAATCCACCTCTTGCCACAACTAAAGGAGCAGCTCCTGCATTAATTCATTTTTTGTTTCCATACTTCAATTAGCATTTCTATAAACTGAAAAAAAAAAAATACTGATTAAGAAGTAGATTTCATCGTCTTACTTCTGAGAAATTCATTTTCCACAGAAAAAATAACAAGAACAAAGCAAAACAATTCAGGCGAAATAAAATTGTTCATGTTTCCGAAACCAGTATGTGGCTGAATGTCAGCGACTGTTTGCATGAGAGAGAGAAACGCACCGCTTAAAGTTTGCCAGCCACCGGTAAGATTAGTTCCTTCAGCAGAGACGAAAAGCAGTAAAGATTGAAAAACCAGAGCAAGCATAAGTACCACAACGAGTGAGCAACACTCCGCCGGAACATCACGCCGGTAAACCATTGCTTCCGAATCGTCCGGCAATATCCGCCGTGGAATTCACCAGAGAGTGAGAAGAGAGAAGCTGATTTCGAGCTTCAAACTAAGAGCTTCAATACTGGCTACTTTTCTTCTTTCTGGATCCTCGTTTATAAGCGACTACTGGCTGAGAGTCTGGGAAACGCGTTAAAACGGTTTCATTTTGGCGGGACATAAGCTGGGTCCCGCCAATTTGTAATAATATGCTAATACAAAGTAGTCGTTACAAATTACAAAAAAAAAAAATATTATTATTCAAATAATCATTCTCTTAATTTATTTCCAATATTTTTAGTATCCGTTAAAATAAATATTAATTTTTTAAAATTTACAATTTTTTTCATACATTTTCACTTAATTTAATATTTAAAATATTTAAATTTTTAACAATTTATCTTTTCACTTCCTTGTCAATTTAGATTTTATATACTTTATATTTATATTTATTTATAATTTTTATATGATTGTGAAATATTTGGAAACATTTTCCATGACTTTTGTGAGTCAATGGCGCGACGTGCAATTTGAGAGGCCAAAATATTTTTACAATTTTAGAAAAGAGGAAAAAAAAAAAAGATTTATTATTTATTTATTAAGAAAGTTGACGAAGACTTCTTACTAAGAAATTTCAAATTATAATTAAGAAAAGAGTAAAAAATTTAAAAAAAAAAAAATTGATTCTCTACTATTCTTCTTCCTTCTCCAACTTTAAGAAAAATCACTTTTTGTTGAATAAGAGCCCTTAAAAAAATCATAGGAAAGATTTGGGGCCAAAATATAAATAAGAAAATGAAGGGGGGGAAAAAAACTAAAGTTTCAAATATTTCAATCCACTTCATAATGTATTATGTTTAGTCATTCAAAGTTTTTCAAATTTTTATTTATTTATAATTATTTCAATATTTTCTCACCACATATTTAGGGGATATTTATTAGAAAGAAAATGAAATTTTGATTTTTGATTTTTGATTATTTATTTAGTTATATAAAAAATTTATAATAATGAATGATTTTAAATCATGAAAAAATAAGTTTCTCTATGAAAAATATTATATGTAAGAAAAATAGTTATTTTATTTCATTTTAAAGACATTTATTTAGAAAAAAATATTTTATTCTCTATTTTAGTTCTATAATGAATAAAAACGATTTTCTAATTTTGATAGCACGAATGAAGCATAAAAAATACTATTTATTTTATTATTCCTTTTCAAAAAATCGAAAGTATATATATATATATCCCCTTAATTATACTTATCATTCTCTTTGAAGAATCATTGTAGCAGAGCTAAATATAAAGTTAAATTTAAATAATCGGATGCATGATATTTTTTTATGATTTTTTGCTCAAAATTTTCTAAGATTATAGCTGATTAGGATTTTAGAGAACCGGATGCTAATGCTTTTATAAACATTAAGCTACTTATTTATTAGAAAAATTTGGAGATACTATCCTCTAGGTCAAAACTTTTTGAAGCACCATGAAGTGATATCAATTAGCGAGATTTGGGATGATATAATAAAAACTACTTAAGACTAGTTTTTTTTTTTTTTTTTTTTTTTTTTAAATGACAAAAGTATCTTTAAACTAAAGGAAAAAATAATGCTGAAAACAAACTCCATAAATTTTATTTTTGAAATTTCAACGCTGGAGGTTGAAGGCCAAGCACCATGCGGACTTGTACGGGAATCGGCCAGGTCAAGTTGCAGGGATCGACCTGCCACTAGTGGTGGGAGGAGGGGCATTCTCTGATACAGGCGGCAGTGGCGGCTCTATCACATCAGTGTTATTTAGGATCGGTAGTGGAGCTTCGGCTGGTGGCAGGTATTCAGTAGTAATGAACCGGACAAGATCCATGGGTTGAACAGGCTTCATGTAAATGGGAGTCTTAACACCCAATTTTAAACATTTGTTTTCTGCATTTAGGTTGAAATTTCCTTATGAGCAATCAAAGACAAGGAAATGCAAATTCAAATATTGCATTAATCGTGCTAACTTAGATCCTATTGTATTTGCTGTAATGATAACACATAGTACAAAGATCCATGTACAAAGTATAAACAGTAAATTGACTTGGGGCCTATTTGCCTAAAGAGTTTCAAAAACCCCATTTGAATCTCTAATTAATACAGTTCTAAACTCTTTAAATCAATATATAACATCAGTTTAAATCTAATCTTATACTAAGAATCAAGTTTTTCATAAATCCACTTCTAAAACCGATAAGATAAACTGAGCCTTAGTATTAAGCAATCTACCTGAGAACACTTATGAATCATTTTCGGTTTTTCAGAACCATGAAAGAATTTGTTTACTAGATGCTAGAAAGTATCTTTTTCTGAAAACAAAACCCGATAAATCTTTCCTACAAGAACTAACTAACAAAGATTCTAGTCTGTGAAAAAACTCACATCACTACACAGAAAATAACTGAAAACAGATGTACTTACTTTTATATCTAGCCGCCACTTTCGGGAAATCTGTGATGACACCATCAATATTGGCTCCCATGACAAACGAGTTGATTTCCACAGTTGCATCCGAGTAGAAGTCCCATGCTTGAGACACAAACTCATTGCTGAAGAGTTCCACATAAACAGGAAGATTAAAGGATTGAAATTTTGGTACAACCTCTGTGGTTCCAGTGAGGAACAAGGAATTTGTAGTAAAGACAGAAGATTTGCGAATAATGACAGCATGGGCGAAATTCTTGATTTCAGTAACAGTAGAGTTACTTGCATCCTCGATTTTTTCATCTATCTTGTATACAAGCTTGTAATTGGTTTTAGCCTTGAGTTTTGTTAGGACAGAACTATTTGAGGATTGAATCATAACTTCTAGAGGAGCAGTCTTGTTCTCATAACCAGCTTTGCTTAAGGCATCAAGGACTGCATCTATTACATTTAAACCCTGCTCAGCTAGATAGGCTGCATGCTGAAAGGAAGAAGAAGATTGAATAAAAAGGCATCGGTTAAGAATTACTGAAAGAATGCTAATGACAAACTCAGATTGAAAAGAAAACTATTTCTTCTACTTTCTGTTCCAAATTAAACAAAAATCTACTTTCTGAAACACCTCTTCTTGTCTTTTTTATTAACATCATTTCAGTTCATCAAACATGCAAACACAAACCCAGTGTATACAGATCAAGCCAATATAAACAACAAAAACCTACTCAATTTCCTTTCATCAGTCAAAATATCCAGAATATGATAGCTGATAATAATGCAGGGGAAAAGGTCTTACAAGTAAAATATTACACTTGAGAAACAAGAGAGGTAACTAATATACGTCATTAGCACATTGTGGAAGCTCACCTCTATGCTGATCAAGATACCAGAAAGACTGCTGGAGTTCTTTGTCAAGGACAAAAAATCAGACAATGTTAATAATCTTCCTTCATTTCTATACTTGGGATTTCGTTGCAATGTATAGTCTGAAAAGCGATCTAAAATCACCGCTGCAGTTGACAGATTATAAAGATTAGCCTGGGATTTTCAAAATTGTTCGAGAAGCCATCGTCAGTAATTTTTTTTTTTTCTAGGCAACGTAAGCATATCAAAGGCAGTAATTTGAAAGTGCAAGAGAATAAAAAAATTATTGGATCGACATTTTAAGGATATGGCCATAATTCCACTTACGAGTCAAGTTCTTTATCTGAGGCCATGAAAGGTCGAAGGTAAATATCCCCATGCCAGAATTAATTGCTGGAATTGATCTTGTGAGGGTGCTGAAATTTGTTTGAGCAACATTTGTACTATCTATAAGATTTATAGAGCTTAAGCAAACAGGTGTTCCATCTTTAGCCATTTGAACGGGACAGTCGAGCACATCTACACCATCTTTAATGGCATTCTCATAGGCTAAGTCAGTACAACCAGGATAGTCTCCACTTGCTCCATATCTAGAGATAACCAAAGGATTTTCTATAGACATGAAGAAACAAGGAAATGGAATTGATCTAAGACTTGTCATTCAGCTTAAGAAGGTTAGAAAGCAATAAAATAAGCAACGAACAAGAAGGATAGAACTTTTCAGGTATGCACTACTGCTTGCCGACATACCTTGGCCTTTATCACTTTTTCCTAGATGAGAAAAACAATCTGCAGTACAATAAGAAAAAATTCAGCGTCTTGGTCTAACATTTTCGAAACAAGTCAACCTACATTGAATACAATTTTGAATGAAGCAAATGATTGATAGGAAATGTAGTACAAGGGGAAGAAAACAAAAAAGTTTCCATTCTCATAATCATAGATGTTTTAGAAATTTCACAAATAGAGATTGGAATTCTATTTCATTAGGTAGAGATAGCATAGAGAACAGCGACATGCAATATTACGCAATCAGTAGACTTGTGTCTTGTGAGGTGGAAGAAAGACAACTTACTGACTCCTTCTGATGGTGTTATTGGGAAATCAGACAGTACGCCATCCACAGAAAAGTCTCCATTATCAATATAAGAAAGGTATTCTGAGAGAGGATCGAAACTGTAGTTGTAGCTCAATGAAACGTCATTATATAACTCTGATGCAAAAATTTCTAACCCTTCTTTATGAGCATCTGACACCAGTGAGGTATGAGGTTCTAAATAACCCTCCACATCCACTGGCCATATGTAATACTTTGGAACGAGAATTCCAGAGGCAAATGTCTTGACAAATGTGAGATTTTTCAGGAGAGAATCATAACTCCGTTTGGTTGTGGGCTCCAATTGATCTTGTTCTAAGAACCGAAATATCAGCTTTGTTCTACTTGTCTTAAATCTTGGATTAATACTTCTTAGGAAGGCCACTTCTGGTGATGATATATAATTAATAATAGCGGTTCTGGACATAGAAAGTACAAAGCTTCTCATACTCAAGTTGTGTTGTGAGAAGAATGCATCATGCTGCAATATAGAGAGAATAAAATTATGTTCAAATTGATAACCCTAGGTCATCCTCAGCATATGAGTTTAAGATAGTACAAACATGTTAAGATGTATATAAGAAAGTACAAGTTGATACATTCTGCGAATAAATGGATTCATTTAATTGAATTAATGAATTCTGTAAAACCAGTTATTGTCTCCATCTAGTATCCATATCTATATGGGCCTATCGCACAGGGAATAGGGTGGGGCTCCACCCCAAGGCCCAAGTAAATTGACCTCCGTAATTGATTATCTTACTTTTGTTTGCTTGATTTCCAAAGATGATGTTGATATCTAACCACAACGATGGCAAGTTAACCACAATTTCGGAACACAATTAATTTAGGTTGTTGGGTTCAAATTGCATGTCAAATAAAATCATGACTCAGGTTAGAGTGCCTAATTTGGGGAGTTGCTTCGGCCAGGTGTGCCACTTCTCCCGAATCTAAGAAATCGAGTAACCTCACTGTTCAGTGTAACTACTTCCTCTATATAAACAATGTGTAGTGTGTAATCAGAAACTTCAGTTTAAAAAATGTTCTTGTTCTTTCTTTTTCTATTACATGTGAGAAAGATTGGAAAGGAAGTTAAGGAGCCGAGTAGTTGGTTGGTCAGCAAGTTATAACTTCGACATTTATTGGCGGGAGTGCACATCAATGGCAACAATCTGAAGAAAAATTACATTTTACTTGTCCGCATATTAGTTACCTGAATATTCAGCCATAGTCCAGATGGCTTAAGCCCAGCAACATCTAGAGGAGTAAGAATTTTTAAATTATTGCCATCAAACTTATTGGTTCGCATATATAGACCCTGAGAAACTGTGGCATAACCAATACAATATCAGAAACGACTACAAATGAAGTATTTACGATTGAAATCTAGTATGTTCGGGCGATCAAGCTTAAGATGATCATCTAAAATGAAGAGAAAGATAACAATGATAAATCATGGAGTTGCTTTTAGAAGAGGTAAAAACACAAGTACTTACGGGGAACGGATGATAATTCATCGGCCGTAAAATCAACAGAAAAAAATCCACTGATCGAGACTCCATTAACGAGATAAACATTGTTCCTTTCAGGAAAAGAGATCGCTATGGCAGTAGAATTTTCCAGCTTCAGATCTGGAGCGCAGATTCCAACTCCATCCTTGGTTAATTGCACGTCGCACCATAAAATTACATCAGGCTCACTAACTAGCATAGCCAAATTGTACGAATACAAACTCGAATCTGGAAAAATTCCAGAAAATCCACCTCTTGCCACAACTAAAGGAGCAGCTCCTGCATTAATTCATTTTTTGTTTCCATACTTCAATTAGCATTTCTATAAACTGAAAAAAAAAAAATACTGATTAAGAAGTAGATTTCATCGTCTTACTTCTGAGAAATTCATTTTCCACAGAAAAAATAACAAGAACAAAGCAAAACAATTCAGGCGAAATAAAATTGTTCATGTTTCGGAAACCAGTATGTTGCTGAATGCCAGCGACTGTTTGCATGAGAGAGAGAAACGCACCGCTTAAAGTTTTCCAGCGACCGGTAAGATTAGTTCCTTCAGCAGAGACGAAAACCAGTAAAGATTGAAAAACCAGAGCAAGCATAAGTACGACAAAGAGTGAGCAACACTCCGCCGGAACATCACGCCGGTAAGCCATTGCTTCCGAATCGTCCGGCAATATCGGCCGTGGAATTCACCAGAGAGTGAGAAGAGAGAAGCTGATTTCGAGCTTCAAACTAAGAGCTTCAATACTGGCTACTTTTCTTCTTTCTGGATCCTCGTTTATAAGCGACTACTGGCTGAGAGTCTGGGCAACGCGTTAAAACGGTTTCATTTTGGCGGGACATAAGCTGGGTCCCGCCAATTTGTAATATTATGCAAAGTAGTCGTTACAAATTACAAAAATAAAATATAATTATTTAAATAATTAACTTGTAAATTTATTTCTAAATTTTATTTTGCATTTCTTAAAAATATATATTAATTTTCTAAATTTTAAAGATCTTTTGATATATTTTTATTTAATTTAAGATTTAAAATATTTTTATTAAAATTTTTAACTATCTATATCTTTTATCTACCTGTAAATTTAAATTATATATATTTATATTTATATTTATTTATAATTTTATATATTTTGAAATGTTTGGAAACAATTTACATGACTTTTGTGAGTCAATGGCTCGACGTGCAATTTGAGACCAAATTATTGTATAATGAAAGTGGAAAAAGAAAAATGATTTATTATTTATTTATATTTATAAGATGATGATGATTATGAGGGTGAAATTAGTTGGAAAAGTTTTCACTGACTTCTATTGACGAGAAGACTCTTCTTCCAAAGAAATTTCAAAGTTTCATCAAGAAAAGAGTAAAGAACACTTGGAAAAATCATTATTCCTTCTCTACTGTCAAGTTTGGTTCCATTCTAATAAAATAAAAATATAATATGTAATTTTTTTAATATTTATTTAATTGTATATATAATTAAAAAAGAGAAAATAAAATTATAATATTTTTATATTAAAAAAATTATGAAAATTATTTTAATATTATAATAAAATTTTAAAAAATTATGAAAGTTATTGGATCGAAACATTAGCAAATCATTAGTTTTTTAATGTTTCCTCCCCGAATCTTTGTATGTTCTTGTAGTTAGGGTTAACTGAATATACACGTCAATCTTGTATGTCCGTGTCTTTTTTGATAAGTTTTTGTATCATGCTTACTGATTACTTCTAAAACACTCTTTTTAGGCCCATTACCACTCCTATAGGTCCAGATAACATATGACAAGTCCGATCATCTTATGGCCCATTACACCACCTACGTCAGGCTATCAGTTGGCCCGTTGGACTGAGTTTCCGACTCAAAGGTCCTTGAAGTCTGTTCTCTGCTTCTCTTCTTCCTCCTCCTACCTTCCAAGAAGCAACTTTGCCGACGTCGTGATTTTTAGCTACCGTCGCCGGTGTTCGCCACTCAAACTACTAGTTCTACCTCCTTTAGATCTCCATACTGATTTTCAGGTACTGTTTCTCTTCTTCTTAGTGCTTTTGTGAGAAGCTTGATTGTAGTATTAATCATCAATAATGAGCGGTTTCATGGCCGTCGATGAGTGAGTATTAGGTTTTTACGTTTTCTATTCTGAATTTGAGATTTTAAGTTAGATGAGGTTCAAAAAGCAAAAGCGTCATAGGAAGATAGTGAGGTTCTACACGGCGTGTTTTGGATTCCGGCAGCCGTTCAAGGTCTTGTGCGATGGAACTTTCGTGCATCACCTTCTTGCTAATCGTATAATGCCCGCTGACAAGGCTCTCTTAAACACTCTCGGTGCTCCTGTCAAGCTCTTCACTACCAGGTCTGTTCTCTTCTATAGTTTCATACTTATTTTCTCTGGCTTCAATCACTTTTTTTTTACTTTTTTTCCCCCCAATTATCTGATTCTCCTTATTTATGTCTTGTTCTTGCTGCTGGTTATTCTACATTCTTTTCACCCTATAGATGTATTCTTGCTGAGTTGAAGACTCTTGTAAATTCCCATTCTGAAGCTCTTCAAGCAGCTAACAAGCTAGTGATTGCAAGGTTATATACAGCCCAAAAATAGATGTAATCTCTGAAATGGTTTTTTTTTTTTGTTTTTTAATTAATTAATCATCTTTATGATGATCTAGTATATGAACTGTTCATGCCCTTGAGGAAGCTTGGACCAAACTTAGGTATTGGCCTTTATGGAGTAACCTTGCCTTCTCGTACCCAGCTCAGTCGGGATAGCGTTAGTCTTATCTAGAAGTCCGCTTGTTTTTACTTAATTTTGTATTATTTCTTAGATGTGAACACGAGAAGAGAACCACTGCTGAGGCTTGCATCCGTGAGGTCATTGCAGAAAAGAATACTGAGCATTTCTTTGTTGCTACCCAGGATGTTGAACTGAGAAATAAGCTGCAGGAGGTAGATTTATATATTTATTTATTTATCAGAAGCTGCATGTAAATGATCACTACTTTATTTCATTATTTGATTGTAGACATATTTATCTCTTAATGCAAACCTCCATTTGTCTACTTGTTTTGTAGATATCTGGCGTTCCACTCATTTATGGTCTGAGAAATGCTCTTTTAATGGAGCAACCATCAGCAAGTCAACGCCAATTTGTCAAATCTTCCGAAGAAGAGCGCATGCATATGACTGAGTCAGAATATATTTTGTTAAAGAAGAGAGTTAAGAAGAGGGTGACTACTGAGAAAACAAATGATTCTTCTGATGAGAATGAAGATTTGGAGAACCAGAACTTAGAGATGAAGGCCTTGGGAAAGCCTTACCCTTCAAGAAAGGGGAATGAGATGAAGGATAAAGTTCAGTTCAAAAGAAATCGAGCAAAGGTCTTAGTCTTATCTATCCCTTCTTTTAATACTTGTTTGACACTGAGGTGGCTATTATTGGCCCACGAGTCCTTCAATTGGATAGTTGTTTCTCTTAGAAAAACATATTTTAATTTTCTTTTCACATTTCTCTCTCTACCCACAAACTCTGCAGGGCCCAAACCCACTTTCGTGTAAGAAGAAGAAGAACCATGACAATCCAAATCCTCTCACTAAGAAGGTAAGATTTGACTAATCCTATTTTCCCAATGCTTCTTGACTAGTCAATCCAGCTGAAGATGACTGAGATCTAAATGGGTAGATCTCAATGCTGTAATGATTTCCGTCAACCTTTCTTGCCCAAACCTCTCCCACATAATATTTCATGCTTTACCTATAATGATGGACTCTTCCCGCTTAGTCAAAATGATGTGATTTGGTTCTAAATAGCTTGTGTTGCTAAATGTATCCTTAAGGTACAAAAGAATGAAGGTGAAGATACTGCAAGAAGCAGGGGTAGAAAACGGAAGAGGACACGCAAGACTAAAAAGCCTGCAGAAACTGATGGGTCATAGTTCTTGTGCGAGTTGTAGCTGTTCAAAAGTTTTGCTGATTTATAGGTACACAGTTGATTGCTTTAGTTCATAATGTTTAATTTATGGAAGGTAGAGTTACAGAGGGGTATCTGTGCCTGGCGGGTGTCAGGATAGGTCTAAGGCCCAAATTTTGCAGGCATTGAGAAAAACTTAAGATGTTGAAACAACAATTGGTGTTTAAATCTAGGATTGAAAAAATCTTAAATGGAAATTTTTTTAGTTGTGTATAGTAAGCCCTCTTCAAATGCTTGAATTTTAGGTATGATTGAGTGAAGTCTTGCAGAAAATTGCATTGAGCTTATTGCTTTCCATATGTCATGGTCTGCTCGGAAACAGCTTGAAGATAGTTACACGAAGTTGAAAATGAAATAGTAAATACCATATCAATAAGAATTTCATACATAAGCTAAAGGTTCATGATTTAGTGCTGGAAGAAAATAACCGTTACTCTTTTAATTCTGATCCCTAGAGTACAAATTTTGTCAGAATACTAGTAAGAACTGAGTCTTGAAAGATCCCATGTCAATGGATGCGAGCCAAGGAGCTCAAGATACTGGAAATAAATGGACAGAAATTGTTAGGATCATGCAATCATGCTTTATACTTCCAATTAACAATTAATGAAGTCATTCAAGTGCTGCTGCTAATCCTTGATAACCCGTATAAGCATGTGTTAGCATTTTCTTTGACTGTTTGATATACGTTGAAACACATCCTCTTGTTTCAAACCTTAATCATGCTCAATCTACTAGAAGCAATGAAAATTAAGGTTAACATTTCTCTAGGTTCCAAAATATGTGTAGTTTTTTTAATATGACTAGATTTCACAAGCCTGGTATTTTTCGAACATATCAGAGCGTAAAGACGCTTACTTACTCTGGCACTCAGATGGTGTTTCTAGGCCACATTTCCCCGGCAAGGCCATTGCATCTGCCGGATTAATCCCAAATGCCGGAAGTATGACCTTGAAGTTGCAAATACAAGGTAAATTGGCTTGCCGGACAAGGTTGCAGCATTGCTCACTTGGTGGTGGCGGGTAGGGCCCATTTACAGCTTGAAAGCATTCATTCATACTTTCTGAATTTATGTTACATATTGGCACTGCCCGGCTGCCACCCACCACTGCCATGAGCAGCAATGCCACCACCAACTCCGCCTGTTGCAATAAAACTTTTCTACCACCCATTTTTCTCTTGTCCTTTTCTTCTTATTACATGCACTCTCTGTGTTTGTTTTTATATGGGTTTGATATTTCCTGTTGAGAAAAGGTAATGGGTTTATAGGTGGGTTTTAGAGAGTAGTTTTTAGATAGTGGATTGTTATTTTTAGAGTTTGTGGTTATGGATTTAGGTGCGTTGTAGAAAGAGACGCGAGGAAATTAGTGTTTTTAATTAAATTTGGATGCTCTTATTTTTCCCCACGGCGTTGGCAAGAAATTAAGAAATAAATTATAATTATAATTTTTGAAAGTTTAGGAGTGTATTTAATAATTATTAAAAAATAAAAATTTAACATAATTTGATATATTTATCTTTTTTTAAAATTGTAATACATTATTAAAATACATTTTAAAATTAAAAAAAAAAAAAAACATATTTCAAAATACTCTAGCTGATCAACTTCCTTCCCTTTCACATGAGAGGACTGTCTATACTCTTACGAGAGGGCCATACATTCCACCTCGGTGTGTATAAAGCATGAGATGCCCTTTTGGTTAAAGGGGCTAATTTGTCTTAAGATCAGGTATATAGGGTATGTCAAGAGAATTTGTCCTGATGTATTATTTTTATAGTGTATGATCAATGACATTGTCACGTAGCAGAGTCTAAGTACCGGATAAATTCTGATAAATAAAATTGTCGATGATACGGTTTTATTTATTATATTATAAAAATAATACACGAGTATAATTCATATAAAAAAAATTAGATTATATAGGGCTCATTGCATGCATTGGCCATTTAGCTGCAAGAGTTCATTTGTCTGAACACACCCGTGACTCCTAGTAAATACTAGGCCAACAATAATAGCAACAAATCTCTCTTGAAATTATTGCATGTCATGAGAAGAGAAAAATGCCTTTTTTTTTTTTTTTTATTTATAAAATATAAATTTTCTCTTCTCTTATTAAATTTCCTTCAATTAATTAATTGGAAAAAAAAATAATAAATGGAGAATTAAAAGATAGTTAAAAGGAGGGGCAGTTGGCCGGTGCCGGTGGGTGATATGTAGTTAAAGTGGATGAATGGTGAGATCAACTACACATTACCCAATCATTCTGAAAAAGTTGAATCTAGCAATCAATTTTGTAGGATTTTTTTTTATTTTTATTTTTAATATATGTAATTAATTAATTAATTAATTATATATATTATTGTAACTTTATATAATAATGAATCGGTTTATTTTAAATATAATTTATTTAAAAAAAATTTCTTAATTTTGCACCTTAATGAAATGATAAAGATAATTAAATTGTTATATATTTATTTATTTATTTATTTTCATTATTATTATACATATATATATTGAATTAAATGACAATTTATGCATACTTTACTTGGGACCCTGAGAGTACTGAATGTGATAATCGTGTATATATAGTAAACCGCAGTGTTAACATGAGCAGAGACGTAAAAGACTCTTGTGTGGTTTTGAAAGACCTACAAAGTCTAATCATTACAGAATGTCACGATGCGGCAAGTGTATGCGACGTCGTGTCGTTTGACCAGACATCAAGGGTGGATGTTTTAGATATTTCAGACTGCGATGGGATGACACATCTTTTCACTGCTTCTTCTCTACTCACTTTCCAGAGCCTTCCAGAACTATACGTGTCAGGAATGATGAACTTAAGTGACTTGATCAGGAGAGAAAGTGCTTCATCATCACCACTCCCACCGTTCACCTTTTCGCATCTTAAACACTTTTGTCTGCATGGCTGTCGAAAAATAGAGAAGTTGTTTTCAGTTGAGATTTTATGCAACTTTCAAAATCTGGAGTGGTTTTCCATAAAATATTGTGATGAACTGAGAGAAATTGCAACAGACTCATCGGATGTGGATGCAAAAGCTGTGGTTGAGGATGAGAACATGGACACCTTCACCATCACTCTCCCAAAGTTGAAGAAACTTGATTTGTGTGATCTACCGGAATTGAAGAGCATCTGCCCTAGCTATGGAGTCTTGGTTTTGGAGTCTTTGAAGAAGATGAGTATATCCAGATGCGCAGGGCTGGAGAGAATACCTTTCCCTCTTGACAGCCATGGTATAACATCTCTTCCTCCTTCAATAAAAAAAATCAAAATGAGGAGAGAAGTTTGGGACTCGCCGCAGTGGAACCATCACACCAAAAGAGGGAAATGTAGCTCATCTCCTATATACGGAGAAGTAACCTACAAATTTGATGATATGAGGTTAGCTCATCTTTGAATCCAACAACCTTTCTCTACCATCTGTTCGTTGTGATATTTGCTTTTAAGAAAGCAATGTGAATGTGTTTATAGAGTCATTAATCTTCCTGCAGTTCCTTTTCTGGAGAAGAGTCTGACAAGAGTCTGCTAGCTTGGAGCTGACAGAGAGTAAGTTGAGATCAAAAGATAGCATGTGAAGAAAGATGACAAGTCTCGTACATTGTTTATGTTTTCTGTTTCAGATTGACATTCTCTTGAGATTGCTCTGTTTTTTACTTTTGGTATATTAATGGTAAGGATTGAAATGTATATTAAGATGAAACTATATCATGTCTCTATAACAATCAATGTTTTATAATGACAAACTAGATCAAGCAACCAATTAGACTCCAATCTTTGTAGGTTCAGGAATACCTATTTCTTCAAGAAGAAATCCTCATAATCTTACTGATGTGATTAATTAGTTTGTTCGTTTCGTGACTTATCTGACGATACCCCTTGCTCACCCGTGTGTCCGCTCCTCGTGGAGCTGATAGATAGAGAGCAAGTTGAGACCAAAAGATTGCATGTGAAGAAAGATGACAAGTCTCTCACATTGTCTACACAATTTATTCCAGACTCTCTGTCTAGTACTACTAGCAATATGTATTACAAGTGTTCTCAACTACAGTTCTTGAGTCAAGAATGAATGTACCTAGTTACACTTACACAGACTGATTAAGGACAAATAACTAACTAACCACTGCTCGGTAAGAGAATTACTTGCCGTAAAAGTCACTTTTCTCCGGCACCTCTAAAGCTTCTTTTTTCGGGGTTCCAATAGCAATGAGATCACTGAGATATGAATGCTTGAGAAACCAAAAGAGATCATGAATGATTGTTGCAATCATTTCAAACTAGAAAAAGAACGGAACCGAGCATTGCCAGATTGACTAGAAAGGAGAATGAAGCTATCTCCGGCTGCCCACTTGGGGGCGGTGCTATTGGAGCTACTGTTGCACTGCCGCCCGTGGTGGGAGGAGGGGCATTCTCTGATACAGGCGGCAGTGGCGGCTCTATCACATCAGTGTTATTTAGGATAGGAAGTGGAGCTTCGGCTGGTGGCAGGTATTCACTAGTAATGAGCTGGACAAGATCCCCGGGTTGAACAGGCTTCATGTACATGGGTGTCTTAACACCCAAATTTAAACATTTGTTTCCTGCATTAGGTATTTTGTTTCTTTATAAGTAATCAAATACAAGGAAATTAAGAGCGCGATATCAAAATGAAAGTAATGCAAATTCAATTTCTACATTAATCGTCCGAGATTTCGATCCTATTGTACTAGCCCTAATGACAAAACATAGTACAAAGATCCATGCATAAAGTACAGACAATCGATTGACTTGGGGCCAATTTGCCTAAGAGTCCAAAACACCCCATTTGAATGTAATAAAATAAGTTTCCGAACTCTTAAATGAATATATAACATCAGTTTAAATTTAATCTTATACAAAGAATCAAGTTTTTCATAAATCCACTTCTAAGACTCCTAAGGTAAACTGACCCTTAGTATTACATTAATCAATCTACATAAGATTACTTATAAATCACTTCGGGTTTTCAGAACCACGAAAGAATTTGTTAACTAGATACTAGAAAATATTTTTTTTCCCAAACCAAAACCCGATAAATCTTTCCTACAAGAACTAACTAACAAAGATTCTAGTCTGTCAAGAAAACTCACACCACTACACAGAAAATAACTGAAAACAGATGGTACTTACTTTTATATCTAGCCGCCACTTTCGGGAAATCTGTGATGACACCATTAATATTGGCTCCCATGACAAACGAGTTGATTTCCACAGTTGCATCCGAGTAGAAGTCCCATGCTTGAGACACAAACTCATTGCTGAAGAGTTCCACATAAACAGGAAGATTAAAGGATTGAAATTTTGGTACAACCTCTGTGGTTCCAGTGAGGAACAAGGGATTTGTAGTAAAGACGGAAGATTTGCTAATAATGACAGCATGGGCGAAATTCTTGATTTCAGTAACAGTAGAGTTACTTGCATCCTCGATTTTTTCATCTATCTTGTATACAAGCTTGTAATTGGTTTTATCCTTGAGTTTGTATAGAACAGAACTATTTGAGGATTGAAACATAACTTCTAGAGGAGCAGTCTTGTTCTCATAACCAGCTTTGCTTAAGGCATCAAGGACTGCGTCTATTACATTTAAACCCTGCTCAGCTAGATAGGCTGCATCCTGAAAGGAAGAAGTTGGAATAAAAAGGCATCGGCTAAGAATTACTGTAAGAATGCTAATGACAAACTCAGATTGATAAAAAAAACAATTTCTTCTACTTTCTATGCCAAATTAAACTAAAATCTACTTTCTGAAACACCTCTTCTTGTCTTTTTTATTAACATCATTTCAGTTCATCAAACATGCAAACACAAACCCAGTGTATACATATCAAGCCAATATAAACAACAAAAACCTACTCAATTTCCTTTCATCAGTCAAAATATCCAGAATATGATAGCTGATAATAATGCAGGGGAAAAGGTCTTACAAGTAAAATATTACACTTGAGAAACAAGAGAGGTAACTAATATACGTCATTAGCACATTGTGGAAGCTCACCTCTATGCTGATCAAGATACCAGAAAGACTGCTGGAGTTCTTTGTCAAGGACAAAAAATCAGACAATGTTAATAAACTTCCTTCATTTCTATACTTGGGATTTCGTTGCAATGTGTACTGCGAAAAGCGATCTAAAATCACCGCTGCAGTTGACAGAATTATAAAGATTAGCGTGCGATTTTCAAAATTGTTCGAGAAGCCATCGTCAGTATTTTTTTTTCTAGGCAACGGAAGCGTATCAAAGGCAGTAATTTGAAAGTGCAAGAGAATAAAAAAATTATTGGATCGACATTTTAAGGATATGGCCATAATTCCACTTACGAGTCAAGCTCTTTATCTGAGGCCATGAAAGGTCGAAGGTAAATATCCCCATGCCAGAATTAATTGCTGGAATTGATCTTGTGAGGGTGCTGAAATTTGTTTGAGCAACATTTGTACTATCTATAAGATTTATAGAGCTTAAGCAAACAGGTGTTCCATCTTTAGCCATTTGAACGGGACAGTCGAGCACATCTACACCATCTTTAATAGCATTCTCATAGGCTAAGTCAGTACAACCAGGATAGTCTCCACTTGCTCCATATCTAGAGATAACCAAAGGATTTTCTATAGACATGAAGAAACAAGGAAATGGAATTGATCTAAGACTTGTCATTCAGCTTAAGAAGGTTAGAAAGCAATAAAATAAGCAACGAACAAGAAGGATAGAACTTTTCAGGTATGCACTACTGCTTGCCGACATACCTTGGCCTTTATCACTTTTTCCTAGATGAGAAAAACAATCTGCAGCACAATAAGAAAAAATTCAGCGTCTTGGTCTAACATTTTCGAAACAAGTCAACCTACATTGAATACAATTTTGAATGAAGCAAATGATTGATAGGAAATGTAGTACAAGGGGAAGAAAACAAAAAAGTTTCCATTCTCATAATCATAGATGTTTTAGAAATTTCACAAATTGAAATTGGAATTCTATTTCATTAGGTAGAGATAGCATAGAGAACAGTGACATGCAATATTACGCAATCAGTAGACTTGTGTCTTGTGAGGTGGAAGAAAGACAACTTACTGACTGCTTCTGATGGTGTTATTGGGAAATCAGACAGTACGCCATCCACAGAAAAGTCTCCATTATCAATATAAGAAAGGTATTCTGAGACAGGATCGAAACTGTAGTTGTAGCTCAATGGAACGTCATTATAGAACTCTGATGCAAAAATTTCTATCCCTTCTTTATGAGCATCTGACACCAGTGAGGTATGAGGTTCTAAATAACCCTCCACATCCACTGGCCATATGTAATACTTTGGAACGAGAATTCCAGAGGCAAATGTCTTGACAAATGTGAGATTTTTCAGGAAAGAACCATAACTCCGTTTGGTTGTGGGCTCTAACTGATCTTTTTCTAAGAACCGAAATATCAGCTTCGTTCTACTTGGCTTAAATCTTGCAGTAATACTTCTTAGGAAGGCCACTTCTGGTGATGATATATAATTAATAATAGCGGTTCTGGATATAGACAGTACAAAGATTCTCATACTCAAGTTGTGTTGTGAGAAGAATGCATCATGCTGCAATATAGAGAGAATAAAATTATGTTCAAATTGATAACCATAGAATATCCTCAGCATATGAGTTTAAGATAGTACAAACATGTTAAGATGTATATAAGAAAGTACAAGTTGATACATTCTGCGAATAAATGGATTCATTTAATTGAATTAATGAATTCTGTAAAACCAGTTATTGTCTCCATCTAGTATCCATATCTATATGGGCCTATCGCACAGGGAATAGGGTGGGGCTCCACCCCAAGGCCCAAGTAAATTGACCTCCGTAATTGATTATCTTACTTTTGTTTGCTTGATTTCCAAAGATGATGTTGATATCTAACCACAACGATGGCAAGTTAACCACAATTTCGGAACACAATTAATTTAGGTTGTTGGGTTCAAATTGCATGTCAAATAAAATCATGACTCAGGTTAGAGTGCCTAATTTGGGGAGTTGCTTCGGCCAGGTGTGCCACTTCTCCCGAATCTAAGAAATCGAGTAACCTCACTGTTCAGTGTAACTACTTCCTCTATATAAACAATGTGTAGTGTGTAATCAGAAACTTCAGTTTAAAAAATGTTCTTGTTCTTTCTTTTTCTATTACATGTGAGAAAGATTGGAAAGGAAGTTAAGGAGCCGAGTAGTTGGTTGGTCAGCAAGTTATAACTTCGACATTTATTGGCGGGAGTGCACATCAATGGCAACAATCTGAAGAAAAATTACATTTTACTTGTCCGCATATTAGTTACCTGAATATTCAGCCATAGTCCAGATGGCTTAAGCCCAGCAACATCTAGAGGAGTAAGAATTTTTAAATTATTGCCATCAAACTTATTGGTTCGCATATATAGACCCTGAGAAACTGTGGCATAACCAATACAATATCAGAAACGACTACAAATGAAGTATTTACGATTGAAATCTAGTATGTTCGGGCGATCAAGCTTAAGATGATCATCTAAAATGAAGAGAAAGATAACAATGATAAATCATGGAGTTGCTTTTAGAAGAGGTAAAAACACAAGTACTTACGGGGAACGGATGATAATTCATCGGCCGTAAAATCAACAGAAAAAAATCCACTGATCGAGACTCCATTAACGAGATAAACATTGTTCCTTTCAGGAAAAGAGATCGCTATGGCAGTAGAATTTTCCAGCTTCAGATCTGGAGCGCAGATTCCAACTCCATCCTTGGTTAATTGCACGTCGCACCATAAAATTACATCAGGCTCACTAACTAGCATAGCCAAATTGTACGAATACAAACTCGAATCTGGAAAAATTCCAGAAAATCCACCTCTTGCCACAACTAAAGGAGCAGCTCCTGCATTAATTCATTTTTTGTTTCCATACTTCAATTAGCATTTCTATAAACTGAAAAAAAAAAAATACTGATTAAGAAGTAGATTTCATCGTCTTACTTCTGAGAAATTCATTTTCCACAGAAAAAATAACAAGAACAAAGCAAAACAATTCAGGCGAAATAAAATTGTTCATGTTTCGGAAACCAGTATGTTGCTGAATGCCAGCGACTGTTTGCATGAGAGAGAGAAACGCACCGCTTAAAGTTTTCCAGCGACCGGTAAGATTAGTTCCTTCAGCAGAGACGAAAACCAGTAAAGATTGAAAAACCAGAGCAAGCATAAGTACGACAAAGAGTGAGCAACACTCCGCCGGAACATCACGCCGGTAAGCCATTGCTTCCGAATCGTCCGGCAATATCGGCCGTGGAATTCACCAGAGAGTGAGAAGAGAGAAGCTGATTTCGAGCTTCAAACTAAGAGCTTCAATACTGGCTACTTTTCTTCTTTCTGGATCCTCGTTTATAAGCGACTACTGGCTGAGAATCTGGGCAATGAGTTAAAACGGTTTCATTTTGGCGGGACATAAGCTGGGTCCCGCCAATTTGTAATAATACGCTAATACAAAGTAGTCGTTACAAATTACAAAAATAAAATATTATTATTCAAATAATCATTCTCTTAATTTATTTCCAATATTTTTAGTATCCGTTAAAATAAATATTAATTTTTTAAAATTTACAATTTTTTTCATACATTTTCACTTAATTTAATATTTAAAATATTTAAATTTTTAACAATTTATCTTTTCACTTCCTTGTCAATTTAGATTTTATATACTTTATATTTATATTTATTTATAATTTTTATATGATTGTGAAATATTTGGAAACATTTTCCATGACTTTTGTGAGTCAATGGCGCGACGTGCAATTTGAGAGGCCAAAATATTTTTACAATTTTAGAAAAGAGGAAAAAAAAAAAAAGATTTATTATTTATTTATTAAGAAAGTTGACGAAGACTTCTTACTAAGAAATTTCAAATTATAATTAAGAAAAGAGTAAAAAATTTAAAAAAAAATAAAAAAAAATTGATTCTCTACTATTCTTCTTCCTTCTCCAACTTTAAGAAAAATCACTTTTTGTTGAAAAAGAGCCCTTAAAAAAATCATAGGAAAGATTTGGGGCCAAAATATAAATAAGAAAATGAAGGGGGGGAAAAAAACTAAAGTTTCAAATATTTCAATCCACTTCATAATGTATTATGTTTAGTCATTCAAAGTTTTTCAAATTTTTATTTATTTATAATTATTTCAATATTTTCTCACCACATATTTAGGGGATATTTATTAGAAAGAAAATGAAAATTTGATTTTTTATTTTATTTTTATTTATTTAGTTATATAAAAAATTTATAATAATGAATGATTTTAAATTATGAAAAAATAAGTTTCTCTATGAAAAATATTATATGTAAGAAAAATAGTTATTTTATTTCATTTTAAAGACATTTATTTAGAAAAAAAATATTTTATTCCCTATTTTAGTTCTATAATGAATAAAAACGATTCTCTAATTTTGATAGCACGAATGAAGCATAAAAAATACTATTTATTTTATTATTCCTTTTCAAAAAATCGAAAGTATATATATATATATCCCCTTAATTATACTTATCATTCTCTTTGAAGAATCATTGTAGCAAAGCTAAATATAAAGTTAAATTTAAATAATCGGATGCATGATATTTTTTTATGATTTTTTGCTCAAAATTTTCTAAGATTATAGCTTATTAGGATTTTAGAGAACCGGATGCTAATGCTTTTATAAACATTAAGCTACTTATTTATTAGAAAAATTTGGAGATACTATCCTCTAGGTCAAAACTTTTTGAAGCACCGTGAAGATCAATTAGCGAGATTTGGGATGATATAATAAAAACTACTTATGACTAGTTTTTTTTCTTTTTTTTTTTATTTTTAATGACAAAAGTATCTTTAAACTAAAGGAAAAAAAAAATGCTGAAAACAAACTCCATAAATTTTATTTTTGAAATTTCAACGCTGGAGGTTGAAGGCCAAGCACCATGCGGACTTGTACGGGAATCGGCCAGGTCAAGTTGCAGGGATCGACCAGCCACTAGTGGTGGGAGGAGGGGCATTCTCTGATACAGGCGGCAGTGGCGGCTCTATCACATCAGTGTTATTTAGGATCGGTAGTGGAGCTTCGGCTGGTGGCAGGTATTCAGTAGTAATGAACCGGACAAGATCCATGGGTTGAACAGGCTTCATGTAAATGGGAGTCTTAACACCCAATTTTAAACATTTGTTTTCTGCATTTAGGTTGAAATTTCCTTATGAGCAATCAAAGACAAGGAAATGCAAATTCAAATATTGCATTAATCGTGCTAACTTAGATCCTATTGTATTTGCTGTAATGATAACACATAGTACAAAGATCCATGTACAAAGTATAAACAGTAAATTGACTTGGGGCCTATTTGCCTAAAGAGTTTCAAAAACCCCATTTGAATCTCTAATTAATACAGTTCTAAACTCTTTAAATCAATATATAACATCAGTTTAAATCTAATCTTATACTAAGAATCAAGTTTTTCATAAATCCACTTCTAAAACCGATAAGATAAACTGAGCCTTAGTATTAAGCAATCTACCTGAGAACACTTATGAATCATTTTCGGTTTTTCAGAACCATGAAAGAATTTGTTTACTAGATGCTAGAAAGTATCTTTTTCTGAAAACAAAACCCGATAAATCTTTCCTACAAGAACTAACTAACAAAGATTCTAGTCTGTGAAAAAACTCACATCACTACACAGAAAATAACTGAAAACAGATGTACTTACTTTTATATCTAGCCGCCACTTTCGGGAAATCTGTGATGACACCATCAATATTGGCTCCCATGACAAACGAGTTGATTTCCACAGTTGCATCCGAGTAGAAGTCCCATGCTTGAGACACAAACTCATTGCTGAAGAGTTCCACATAAACAGGAAGATTAAAGGATTGAAATTTTGGTACAACCTCTGTGGTTCCAGTGAGGAACAAGGAATTTGTAGTAAAGACAGAAGATTTGCGAATAATGACAGCATGGGCGAAATTCTTGATTTCAGTAACAGTAGAGTTACTTGCATCCTCGATTTTTTCATCTATCTTGTATACAAGCTTGTAATTGGTTTTAGCCTTGAGTTTTGTTAGGACAGAACTATTTGAGGATTGAATCATAACTTCTAGAGGAGCAGTCTTGTTCTCATAACCAGCTTTGCTTAAGGCATCAAGGACTGCATCTATTACATTTAAACCCTGCTCAGCTAGATAGGCTGCATGCTGAAAGGAAGAAGAAGATTGAATAAAAAGGCATCGGTTAAGAATTACTGAAAGAATGCTAATGACAAACTCAGATTGAAAAGAAAACTATTTCTTCTACTTTCTGTTCCAAATTAAACAAAAATCTACTTTCTGAAACACCTCTTCTTGTCTTTTTTATTAACATCATTTCAGTTCATCAAACATGCAAACACAAACCCAGTGTATACATATCAAGCCAATATAAACAACAAAAACCTACTCAATTTCCTTTCATCAGTCAAAATATCCAGAATATGATAGCTGATAATAATGCAGGGGAAAAGGTCTTACAAGTAAAATATTACACTTGAGAAACAAGAGAGGTAACTAATATACGTCATTAGCACATTGTGGAAGCTCACCTCTATGCTGATCAAGATACCAGAAAGACTGCTGGAGTTCTTTGTCAAGGACAAAAAATCAGACAATGTTAATAATCTTCCTTCATTTCTATACTTGGGATTTCGTTGCAATGTATAGTCTGAAAAGCGATCTAAAATCACCGCTGCAGTTGACAGATTATAAAGATTAGCCTGGGATTTTCAAAATTGTTCGAGAAGCCATCGTCAGTAATTTTTTTTTTTTCTAGGCAACGTAAGCATATCAAAGGCAGTAATTTGAAAGTGCAAGAGAATAAAAAAATTATTGGATCGACATTTTAAGGATATGGCCATAATTCCACTTACGAGTCAAGTTCTTTATCTGAGGCCATGAAAGGTCGAAGGTAAATATCCCCATGCCAGAATTAATTGCTGGAATTGATCTTGTGAGGGTGCTGAAATTTGTTTGAGCAACATTTGTACTATCTATAAGATTTATAGAGCTTAAGCAAACAGGTGTTCCATCTTTAGCCATTTGAACGGGACAGTCGAGCACATCTACACCATCTTTAATGGCATTCTCATAGGCTAAGTCAGTACAACCAGGATAGTCTCCACTTGCTCCATATCTAGAGATAACCAAAGGATTTTCTATAGACATGAAGAAACAAGGAAATGGAATTGATCTAAGACTTGTCATTCAGCTTAAGAAGGTTAGAAAGCAATAAAATAAGCAACGAACAAGAAGGATAGAACTTTTCAGGTATGCACTACTGCTTGCCGACATACCTTGGCCTTTATCACTTTTTCCTAGATGAGAAAAACAATCTGCAGTACAATAAGAAAAAATTCAGCGTCTTGGTCTAACATTTTCGAAACAAGTCAACCTACATTGAATACAATTTTGAATGAAGCAAATGATTGATAGGAAATGTAGTACAAGGGGAAGAAAACAAAAAAGTTTCCATTCTCATAATCATAGATGTTTTAGAAATTTCACAAATAGAGATTGGAATTCTATTTCATTAGGTAGAGATAGCATAGAGAACAGCGACATGCAATATTACGCAATCAGTAGACTTGTGTCTTGTGAAGTGGAAGAAAGACAACTTACTGACTGCTTCTGATGGTGTTATTGGGAAATCAGACAGTACACCATCCACAGAAAAGTCTCCATTATCAATATAAGAAAGGTATTCTGAGAGAGGATCGAAACTGTAGTTGTAGCTCAATGAAACGTCATTATATAACTCTGATGCAAAAATTTCTAACCCTTCTTTATGAGCATCTGACACCAGTGAGGTATGAGGTTCTAAATAACCCTCCACATCCACTGGCCATATGTAATACTTTGGAACGAGAATTCCAGAGGCAAATGTCTTCATAAATGTGAGATTTTTCAGGAGAGAATCATAACTCCGTTTGGTTGTGGGCTCCAATTGATCTTGTTCTAAGAACCGAAATATCAGCTTTGTTCTACTTGTCTTAAATCTTGGATTAATACTTCTTAGGAAGGCCACTTCTGGTGATGATATATAATTAATAATAGCGGTTCTGGACATAGAAAGTACAAAGCTTCTCATACTCAAGTTGTGTTGTGAGAAGAATGCATCATGCTGCAATATAGAGAGAATAAAATTATGTTCAAATTGATAACCCTAGGTCATCCTCAGCATATGAGTTTAAGATAGTACAAACATGTTAAGATGTATATAAGAAAGTACAAGTTGATACATTCTGCGAATAAATGGATTCATTTAATTGAATTAATGAATTCTGTAAAACCAGTTATTGTCTCCATCTAGTATCCATATCTATATGGGCCTATCGCACAGGGAATAGGGTGGGGCTCCACCCCAAGGCCCAAGTAAATTGACCTCCGTAATTGATTATCTTACTTTTGTTTGCTTGATTTCCAAAGATGATGTTGATATCTAACCACAACGATGGCAAGTTAACCACAATTTCGGAACACAATTAATTTAGGTTGTTGGGTTCAAATTGCATGTCAAATAAAATCATGACTCAGGTTAGAGTGCCTAATTTGGGGAGTTGCTTCGGCCAGGTGTGCCACTTCTCCCGAATCTAAGAAATCGAGTAACCTCACTGTTCAGTGTAACTACTTCCTCTATATAAACAATGTGTAGTGTGTAATCAGAAACTTCAGTTTAAAAAATGTTCTTGTTCTTTCTTTTTCTATTACATGTGAGAAAGATTGGAAAGGAAGTTAAGGAGCCGAGTAGTTGGTTGGTCAGCAAGTTATAACTTCGACATTTATTGGCGGGAGTGCACATCAATGGCAACAATCTGAAGAAAAATTACATTTTACTTGTCCGCATATTAGTTACCTGAATATTCAGCCATAGTCCAGATGGCTTAAGCCCAGCAACATCTAGAGGAGTAAGAATTTTTAAATTATTGCCATCAAACTTATTGGTTCGCATATATAGACCCTGAGAAACTGTGGCATAACCAATACAATATCAGAAACGACTACAAATGAAGTATTTACGATTGAAATCTAGTATGTTCGGGCGATCAAGCTTAAGATGATCATCTAAAATGATGAGAAAGGTAACAATGATAAATCATGGAGTTGCTTTTAGAAGAGGTAAAAACACAAGTACTTACGGGGAACGGATGATAATTCATCGGCCGTAAAATCAACAGAAAAAAATCCACTGATCGAGACTCCATTAACGAGATAAACATTGTTCCTTTCAGGAAAAGAGATCGCTATGGCAGTAGAATTTTCCAGCTTCAGATCTGGAGCGCAGATTCCAACTCCATCCTTGGTTAATTGCACGTCGCACCATAAAATTACATCAGGCTCACTAACTAGCATAGCCAAAGCGTACGAATACGAACTCGAATCTGGAAAAATTCCAGAAAATCCACCTCTTGCCACAACTAAAGGAGCACCACCTGCATTAATTCATTTTTTGTTTCCATACTTCAATTAGCATTTCTATAAACTGAAAAAAAAATACTAATTAAGAAGTAGATTTCATCGTCTTACTTCTGAGAAATTCATTTTCCACAGAAAAATTAACAAGAACAAAGCAAAACAATTCAGGCGAAATAAAATTGTTCATGTTTCCGAAACCAGTATGTGGCTGAATGTCAGCGACTGTTTGCATGAGAGAGAGAAACGCACCGCTTAAAGTTTTCCAGCGACCGGTAAGATTAGTTCCTTCAGCAGAGACGAAAACCAGTAAAGATTGAAAAACCAGAGCAAGCAGAAGTACGACAACGAGTGAGCAACACTCCGCCGGAACATCACGCCGGTAAGCCATTGCTTCCGAATCGTCCGGCAATATCGGCCGTGGAATTCACCAGAGAGTGAGAAGAGAGAAGCTGATTTCGAGCTTCAAACTAAGAGCTTCAATACTGGCTACTTTTCTTCTTTCTGGATCCTCGTTTATAAGCGACTACTGGCTGAGAGTCTGGGCAACGCGTTAAAACGGTTTCATTTTGGCGGGACATAAGCTGGGTCCCGCCAATTTGTAATATTATGCAAAGTAGTCGTTACAAATTACAAAAATAAAATATAATTATTTAAATAATTAACTTGTAAATTTATTTCTAAATTTTATTTTGCATTTCTTAAAAATATATATTAATTTTCTAAATTTTAAAGATCTTTTGATATATTTTTATTTAATTTAAGATTTAAAATATTTTTATTAAAATTTTTAACTATCTATATCTTTTATCTACCTGTAAATTTAAATTATATATATTTATATTTATATTTATTTATAATTTTATATATTTTGAAATGTTTGGAAACAATTTACATGACTTTTGTGAGTCAATGGCTCGACGTGCAATTTGAGACCAAATTATTGTTTTAATGAAAGTGGAAAAAGAAAAATGATTTATTATTTATTTATATTTATAAGATGACGATGATGAAGAAGGTGAAATTAGTTGGAAAAGTTTTCACTGACTTCTATTGACGAGAAGACTCTTCTTCCAAAGAAATTTCAAAGTTTCATCAAGAAAAGAGTAAAGAACACTTGGAAAAATCATTATTCCTTCTCTACTGTCAAGTTTGGTTCCATTCTAATAAAATAAAAATATAATATGTAATTTTTTTAATATTTATTTAATTGTATATATAATTAAAAAAGAGAAATATAAATATAATATTTTTATATTAAAAAAATTATGAAAATTATTTTAATATTATAATAAAATCTAAAAAAATTATGAAAGTTATTGGATCGAAACATTAGCAAGTTTTTTAATGTTTCCTCCCCGAATCTTTGTATGTTCGTGTAGTTAGGGTTAACTGAGTATACACGTCAATCTTGTATGTCCGTGTCTTTTTTGATAAGTTTTTGTATCATGCTTACTGATTACTTCTAAAACACTCTTTTTAGGCCCATTACCACTCCTATAGGTCCAGATAACATATGACAAGTCCGATCATCTTATGGCCCATTACACCACCTACGTCAGGCTATCAGTTGGCCCGTTGGACTGAGTTTCCGACCCAAAGGTCCTTGAAGTCTGTTCTCTGCTTCTCTTCTTCTTCCTCCTCCTACCTTCCAAGAAGCAACTTTGCCGACGTCGTGATTTTTAGCTATCGTCGCCGGTGTTCGCCACTCAAACTACTATTTCTACCTCTTTTAGATCTCCATACTGATTTTCAGGTACTGTTTCTCTTCTTCGTAGTGCTTTTGTGAGAAGCTTGATTGTAGTATTAATCATCAATAATGAGCGGTTTCATGGCCGTCGATGAGTGAGTATTAGGTTTTTACGTTTTCTATTCTGAATTTGAGATTTTAAGTTAGATGAGGTTCAAAAAGCAAAAGCGTCATCGGAAGATAGTGAGGTTCTACACGGCGTGTTTTGGATTCCGGCAGCCGTTCAAGGTCTTGTGCGATGGAACTTTCGTGCATCACCTTCTTGCTAATCGTATAATGCCCGCTGACAAGGCTCTTTTAAACACTCTCGGTGCTCCTGTCAAGCTCTTCACTACCAGGTCTGTTCTCTTCTATAGTTTCATACTTATTTTCTCTGGCTTCAATCACTTTTTTTTTTTACTTTTTTTTCCCCCAATTATCTGATTCTCCTTATTTATGTCTTGTTCTTGCTGCTGGTTATTCTACATTCTTTTCACCCTATAGATGTATTCTTGCTGAGTTGAAGACTCTTGGAAATTCCCATTCTGAAGCTCTTCAAGCAGCTAACAAGCTAGTGATTGCAAGGTTATATACAGCCCAAAAATAGATGTAATCTCTGAAATGTTTTTTGTTTTTTAATTAATTAATCATCTTTATGATGATCTAGTATATGAACTGTTCATGCCCTTGAGGAAGCTTGGACCAAACTTAGGTATTGGTCTTTATGAAGTAACCTTGCCTTCTCGTACCCAGCTCATTTGGGATAGCGTTAGTCTTATCTAGAAATCCGCTTGTTTTTACTTAATTTTGTATTATTTCTTAGATGTGAACACGAGAAGAGAACCACTGCTGAGGCTTGCATCCGTGAAGTCATTGCAGAAAAGAATACTGAGCATTTCTTTGTTGCTACCCAGGATGTTGAACTGAGAAATAAGCTGCAGGAGGTAGATTTATATATTTATTTATTTATCAGAAGCTGCATGTAAATGATCACTACTTTATTTCATTATTTGATTGTAGACACATTTTATCTCTTAATGCAAACCTTCATTTGTCTACTTGTTTTGTAGATACCTGGCGTTCCACTCATTTATGGTCTGAGAAATGCTCTTTTAATGGAGCAACCATCAGCAAGTCAACGCCAATTTGTCAAATCTTCCGAAGAAGAGCGCATGCATATGACTGAGTCAGAATATATTTTGTTAAAGAAGAGAGTTAAGAAGAGGGTGACTACTGAGGAAACAAATGATTCTTCTGATGAGAATGAAGATTTGGAGAACCAGAACTTAGAGATGAAGGCCTTGGGAAAGCCTTACCCTTCAAGAAAGGGGAATGAGATGAAGGATAAAGTTCAGTTCAAAAGAAATCGAGCAAAGGTCTTAGTCTTATCTATCCCTTCTTTTAATACTTGTTTGACACTGAGCTGGCTATATATTGGCCCACGAGTCCTTCAATTGGATAGTTGTTTCTCTTAGAAAAACATATTTTAATTTTCTTTTCACATTTCTCTCTCTACCCACAAACTCTGCAGGGCCCAAACCCACTTTCGTGTAAGAAGAAGAAGAACCATGACAATCCAAATCCTCTCACTAAGAAGGTAAGATTTGACTAATCCTATTTTCCCAATGCTTCTTGACTAGTCAATCCAGCTGAAGATGACTGAGATCTAAATGAGTAGATCTCAATGCTGTAATGATTTCCGTCAACCTTTCTTGCCCAAACCTCTCACACATAATATTTCATGCTTTACCTATAATGATGGACTCTTCCCGCTTAGTCAAAATGATGTGATTTGGTTCTAAATAGCTTGTGTTGCTAAATGTATCCTTAAGGTACAAAAGAATGAAGGTGAAGATGCTGCAAGAAGCAGGGGTAGAAAGCGGAAGAGGACATGCAAGACTAAAAAGCCTGCAGAAACTGATGGGTCATAGTTCTTGTGCGAGTTGTAGCTGTTCAAAAGTTTTGCTGATTTATAGGTACACAGTTGATTGCTTTAGTTCATAATGTCTAATTTATGGAAGGTAGGGTTACAGAGGGGTATCTGTGCCTGGCGGGTGTCAGGATAGGGCTAGGGCCCAAATTTTGCAGGCATTGAGAAAAACTTAAGATGTTGAAACAACAATTGGTGTTTAAATCTAGGATTGAGAAAATCTTAAATGGAAATTTTTTTAGTTGTGTATAGTAAGCCCTCTTCAAATGCTTGAATTTTAGGTATGATTGAGTGAAGTCTTGCAGAAAATTGCATTGAGCTTATTGCTTTCCATATGTCATGGTCTGCTCGGAAACAGCTTGAAGATAGTTACACGAAGTTGAAAATGAAATAGTAAATACCATATCAATAAGAATTTCATACATAAGCTAAAGGTTCATGATTTAGTGCTGGAAGAAAATAACCGTTACTCTTTTAATTCTGATCTCTAGAGTACAAATATTGTCAGAATACTAGTAAGAACTGAGTCTTGAAAGATCCCATGTCAATGGATGCGAGCCAAGGAGCTCAAGATACTGGAAATAAATGGACAGAAATTGTTAGGATCATGCAATCATGCTTTATACTTCCAATTAACAATTAATGAAGTCATTCAAGTGCTGCTGCTAATCCTTGATAACCCGTATAAGCATGAGTTAGCATTTTCTTTGACTGTTTGATATACGTTGAAACTCATCCTCTTGTTTCAAACCTTAATCATGCTCAATCTACTAGAAGCAATGAAAATTAAGGTTAACATTTCTCTAGGTTCCAAAATATGTGTAGTTTTTTTAATATGACTAGATTTCACAAGCCTGGTATTTTTCGAACATATCAGAGCCTAAAGACGCTTACTTACTCTGGCACTCAGATGGTGTTTCTAGGCCACATTTCTCCGGCAAGGCCATTGCATCTGCCGGATTAATCCCAAATGCCGGAAGTATGACCTTGAAGTTGCAAATACAAGGTAAATTGGCTTGCCGGACAAGGTTGCAGCATTGCTCACTTGGTGGTGGCGGGTAGGGCCCATTTACAGCTTGAAAGCATTCATTCATACTTTCTGAATTTATGTTACATATTGGCACTGCCCGGCTGCCTCCCACCACTGCCATGAGCAGCAGTGCCGCCACCAACTCCGCCTGTTGCCATAAAACTTTTCTACCACCCATTTTTCTCTTGTCCTTTTCTTCTTATTAATAACATGCACTCTCTGTGTTTGTTTTTATATGGGTTTGATATTTCCTGTTGAGAAAAGGTAATGGGTTTATAGGTGGGTTTTAGAGAGTAGTTTTTAGATAGTGGGTTGTTATTTTTAGAGTTTGTGGTTATGGATTTAGGTGCGTTGTAGAAATAGACGCGAGGAAATTAGTGTTTTTAATTAAATTTGGATGCTCTTATTTTTCCCCACGGCGTTGGCAAGAAATTAAGAAATAAATTATAATTATAATTTTTGAAAAGTTTAGGAGTGTATTTTATAATTATTAAAAAATAATTAAAAAATAAAAATTTGACATAATTTGATATATTTATCTTTTTTTTAAATTGTAATACATTATTAAAATACATTTTAAAATAAAAAAAAAAATCAAATTTTAAAATACTCTAGCTGATCAACTTCCTTCCCTTTTACATGAGAGGGCTGTCTATACTCTCTTACGAGAGGGCCATACATTCCACCACGGTGTGTATATAGCATGAGATGCCCTTTCTGTTGTCAGAGAATTTGTTGTATGAATATGATTGATGTATTATTTTTATAGTATGATCAATGACATTGTCACTTAGTAGAGTCTTAAGTACCGGAGAAATTCTGATAAATAAAATCACTTCACTCGGTTAAATGATATGATTTTATTTATTATATTACAAAAATAATACACGAGTATATTTCATATAAAAAAATGTTCCAAGTATACATGGGTACAATATGATTTATCAAATTAGCATAATAATTTATGAATCATATTTATATATGAATTTTTTGGATATACATCTTTTTTTTCATTTCTATGAGGAAAATCAATGAAGAATATATACTTAGGTTTCTCCATGGGCCAATTTAATGTAAATTTAACTTCAGTGACGTGGTAAATATGTTATTAAAAAAGAAATAATAAAAAAAAAAAAAAAAAAAAAAACACACAAATTAGATCATATAGGGTTCATTGCATGCATTGGCCATTTAGCTGCAAGAGTTCATTTGTCTGAACACACCCGTGACTCCTAGTAAATACTAGGCCAACAATAATAGCAACAAATCTCTCTTGAAATTATTGCATGTGATGTGTGAAGAGAAAAATGCCCTTTTTTTTTTCTTTTTTTTTTATTATAAAATATAAATTTTCTCTTTTCTTATTAAATTTCCTTCAATTAATTAATTGGAAAAAAAATAAATAAATGGAGAATTAAAAGAAAGTTAAAAGGAGGGGGGCCGTTGGCCGGTGCCGGTGGGTGATATGTAGTTAAAGTGGATGAATGGTGAGATCAACTACTACAACATTACCCAATCATTCTGAAAAAGTTGAATCTAGCAATCAATTTTGTAGGATTTTTATTTTTATTTTTAATATATGTAATTAATTAATTAATTAATTATATTATTGTAACTTTATATAATAATGAATCGGTTTATTTTAAATATAATTTATTTTAAAAAATTTCTTAATTTTGCACCTTAATGAAATGATAAAGATAATTAAATTGTTATATATATATATATACATATTTATTTTTTTAATTATGATTATACATATATATATTGAATTAAATGACAATTTATGCATATTTCAAAAATGAATAAAAAATTAGAGCTAATTTACTATTTTTGTTATTGTATCATGTAACGACGTGGCATAAATAATTCTATTGACTAGATCTTAAGTGTTATATAGACTTATATTATTAGGAGCAACACATTTTTTTTTTTCATAAATAATAATAATAATAATAATATATTAAAAAAATGGGCTTTAAAAAGGGAATTAAATAAAAATGAATATGATTATTTATAGAAGGGAAAGTATCACTAATGGGATCCATGTCGTTTAATGTACAAAAAAAGTATTACATGCCATCATCTTCCGAAGAGATGGGGGTAATGACACCGACCAAATTAAATTATTTTTTATTACCAATTTAAATATTTAAGTTAATCACAAAATTAATATATATATATTACCATAAAGTAAAAAACTTACATAAAACTAGAAGCATACTCAATTACTGTTTGGCCCCACTTTGCTTCCATTGCTCGAGAAGTTATGGTGGTATAATTAAAAGAAGTAATTTATATTTTCAATCATAAGCTCCAATTTCAATTATTTAGTTAAAAAGAAGTAATTACATATCGTAAGTTTTTTTTTTTTTTTTTTTTTTTTTTTTTTTTAAGAAAATTGATAGATCGATAACACAAATTTATAATTATCGATTCGAGTCGTTTAGTTGAGAAATAGAAAGTTGTCCATTTATTTGAATTAAATATATTGAGGCCATGAAACAAATAAGGTGATAGAAAATTAATTAATTAATTAATATGATTATTAATAAATACTTTTATGATTGTAAATTATTAATAATAATATTATTATTATTATTGAAAAACAGTTTTAGTTCATCAAAATTAAGTTTTACTCACTCGCATACTACGAGAGAGATAGAGTATGAAAAACAAAAAAAATATGTTGAAGTAAGAACTCCTGACAGACAGGTGTAACACCCACGCGAACTTAGATGAGTTGTAAGGCAAACAGAAGCGAGCTCACAGTATATGTTCTACCTTTGAGCGTAGGAAATTCAGCCCCCGGAAAGATTTTGTGTCTGTTAAAGACAGTAGCCTCTTGGTTGTCTCACCGAGTTCGAAGGCCACACACCTTCTCCCTCCATCTCTCTCCTCTCCATCTTCCACACCACTTTGCTCTCTCACGAAGAAAAACCGATCCCTTCTCTCTCTCTCCCTGTGGAAAATCAGTCAACTGTTTCATCTTCTCTTTGAAGGTAGAAGAACTCTAATCTGACATCTTTCAACGCGCGAAATTTCTGGCCTTTTTCTGTGTTTACAGTTACGAATCAACTTCTGTTTTCATTAACTGGAATTTGATTATTTTCTTTTTTCTCTCTCTTTTTTTCCTCTTCTAATGCAATTCTGATCTACTTAACCAAGATTCGCTATTATTGGGTTATCACTAGAAACTGAACATGCATCTCAACACATCTTGTTCTTTTCCTTCCTTTTTGCTGGTTTGAAGTTCATTCTTCTGGGTCTGTTTGATTCAGTTTCCATTGGATTTTGATTTCTTGAAGTTTGGGATCCTTTTTGTTTTTTTTTTTTTGTGTCCAATATCTTGGATTTTGAATCCATTTACTATTTATTGGTTTTCTTTTTTAAGTTTTTTAGTCAATGGGGTTCTTTGTATGAGTGCTGATTCAATTTTATGTGAACTGGACGAACTTTTTATGAACAGGGTGAAAAGTTTTAGGAGAAGATGTCAAGATTTGAAGGAGTGTTTGTATCTGATCAATCGCTTCAAAGTCAATTTACTCAAGTCGAGCTTCGGAGCCTTAAATCCAAAGTAAGTATGAATTCTCTTTCACATATGTTTTCAGATCGCGAAACTGTAGTTTTGGGGTTTCGAATCATGTCCCAAATGCAAGCTTCAAGTATTTGCTCCATTTCGAGTATTATGCAATGCTAGTATTAAGCGTTATGAAATCTTATCTAAATTCTCATTCACTCGAATTTTAGTTTCTACCGCATACTAAAGTGAAGTAATGCATGTCTGATTTACAAAATAAATAAAATGGGACTTTGAAGGCCTGAACCGGAGTTTCAAATCATTTTCCAAATGCAAGCCTAAGGATCCCTGCTCTATCTGAGTATATGTTTAGATCTCAGTGTGAGACCAAAACCCAGTTCAGGCCTATAGAATCTGATCTTTGTTTTTCTTTTTTTTCTGGGTAGTTCACTTCAGTGAAAAATCAGAATGGTAAAGTGACAGTTGGTGATTTACCACATATACTGGTGAAACTGAAAGCATTCAAGGAAATGTACAAAGAGAATGAAATCAAATCGATTCTAGAAGAGGCAGAACAAGACTTGAGCGATGAGATCGGTTTCGAATCCTTCCTCAAGGTAAATTAATCCTTAAGAATCTCAAATACTAATAATTGTCCAAAGTTGGATCCATTCTTAATCTTTTTGGACCTAATGTTAATTATATGCAGGTATATTTGAATTTACATGGCCGAGCCGATACAAAAATTGGCGGTTCGAAAAGCTCATCATCTTTTCTTAAAGCTAGCACAACAACTCTTCTTCACACAATCAATGAATCCGAGAAGTCGTCTTATGTTGCTCATATAAACAGTTATCTTAGAGACGATCCCTTTCTTCAGCAATTCCTCCCTATAGACCCGGCTTCTAACGACCTATTTGACCTTGTGAAAGACGGAGTTCTCCTCTGGTACATTAAGCCCATCCCCCCCCCCCCCCCCCCCTTTTTTTTTTTAATTATGTATATTTGATCTGTTACTTATTATTATTTTTTTCTTTTTTCTTTTTTGGTATACAGTAAACTTATCAATGTTGCTGTTCCTGGGACTATTGATGAAAGAGCTATAAATACAAAAAGGGTGTTAAATCCATGGGAGAGGAATGAAAATCATACTCTTTGTCTTAACTCTGCCAAGGCTATTGGCTGCACTGTGGTTAATATCGGTGCTCAAGACTTAGTAGAAGGAAGAGTAAGTTTAAAACTCCAGTTTGAGTTGAAAAAAATCAGTTTGGTTCAATCTCTGAATTTGGGTTCTTTTCTTCCTTACTTTCTTTGCAGCCTCATCTGTTACTAGGTTTGATATCACAAATCATAAAGGTACATCTCTCTTTATTGGTTATCAAAGAAAAAAAAAAGTCTATATCTTCATACCCTTGGTAATAATTTTTCAAGTAGTTTCTTGTTTGGAGTTAATCTTAGCCGTTTATTTTTCAGATTCAATTACTAGCAGATCTCAACTTGAGGAAGACACCTCAACTCGTTGAATTGGTCGAGGACAGCAACGTATGGAACATAAAACTTTTATCTTGTTTTATTTTTAATATATTATTTTAATCCCTTATGAAAATAATGTTGTCTTATATTGTAGGATATTGAAGAGCTACTGAGTCTACCACCGGAGAAAGTCCTTCTAAAATGGATGAACTTTCATCTCTCAAAAGCCGGATACAAAAAACCTGTCACAAATTTTTCTTCTGATCTCAAGGTTTACTTGCATACATAGCCCCATATGTCATTGTTAACTGAATAAATTTGGATATTAGCGACTTTTAGTGATTACTGATTTTATTGAATTGTGTTTAATGTGAAGGATGGAGAAGCTTATGCTTATCTACTTAATGTTCTTGCTCCAGAGCATTGTAGTACGGCCACACTGGATACTAAGGACCCTACTGATAGGGCTAAACTTGTTCTAGATCATGCCGAGAAAATGGACTGCAAAAGATACTTAAACCCTGAAGACATTGTTGAAGGCTCGCCGAATTTGAATCTTGCTTTTGTAGCCCAAATATTTCATCAAAGGTATTGTATTATCTAATGTTGGTTTCCTACTTCATTCACCCTTTCCCCCCCCTATTTTTCTCATATCCGTTGGGGGGCCTTTTGGTTAATTGAAATCTTTCGTTGCAATTACATAATTTTATATTTCATTATTAGTAGTTGATTAGTGCTTTATTTATTTATTCTTAATTCAGGAGCGGCCTATCAACAGATACTAAAAAGGTATCTTTTGCTGAGATGATGACAGATGATGTGTTAACTTCTCGTGAAGAGAGATGCTTCCGTCTTTGGATCAATAGCCTTGGAATTACTGCATATGTCAATAACGTCTTTGAAGATGTCAGAAATGGGTAAATGATTTTGTTATCCATTTTCTAAAGAAATCTGTGGATTTTCCTTGAATCTTATGCATGAGGGTTCTTTTTCTGTAGATGGGTACTTCTAGAAGTTCTCGACAAAATATCTCCGGGATCGGTTATTTGGAAACAGGCTTCAAAACCTCCAATTAAGATGCCATTTAGAAAAGTCGAGAATTGCAATCAAGTTGTAAGAATCGGGAAGCAACTCAAATTTTCTCTAGTAAATGTAGCTGGGAATGATATCGTACAAGGAAATAAGAAGCTCATACTCGGTACAAAATTCCGCCATATATCAAAGAAAGCTAGTATGATGATGATGTGGAGTAACTTATGGATCTTTGTGTTTATTTGTTTTGCAGCTTTCTTATGGCAGTTAATGCGGTTTAACATTCTCCAACTGCTAAAGAATCTAAGATCCTATTCGCACGGGAAGGAGATGACAGATGCGGATATTCTAAATTGGGCCAACAACAAAGTGAAGAGCACAGGAAGAGTTTCTCAAATGGAGAGCTTTAGGGTATCAATTATAGAACTACAATGAGATACCTTCATGATTTCGGTTTTAATTTTTTTATTCTGAAAGTCCATCTTTTCTATTTTAGGATAAGAGTTTGTCAAGTGGAATATTCTTCCTCGAGCTTCTAAGTGCTGTAGAGCCTCGGGTAGTCAACTGGAACCTCGTCACCAAGGGCGAAAGCGGTATTCTCATCCTCTCTTCTTCTTGCAAGCTTTTGTTCATCATTTGGGACCCCATCATGTGAAACCAACCCACGACCTCTCTCACTCGACATATAAAAAGTAAACTTACACATATTTCAACTTTTGAACTAACAGATGATGAAAAGAGGCTAAATGCTACATACATCATCAGTGTTGCAAGAAAGCTCGGTTGTTCCATCTTCTTGTTGCCCGAAGATATCATGGAGGTAAAACGATCTTCGACATCTTTAGCATTTTTCTCTTCGTCACCTCGACGAAAGATGGTCCTTTTGCCGTAACGGGTTTAGAACTAGATTTTAACTCAGCAGTCTGTCTATCTTCTCTAATGCTTCTTTTTTAACTCGGGCAGGTGAATCAGAAAATGATATTGACATTAACTGCCAGTGTTATGTACTGGAGCCTCCAACAAGCTGTGGAAGAGTCGGAAACTACACAATCTCCTGCAGGGACCGCCACGAGCACGGTCACTGATGCATCCTCACCAACATCTTCAGTCAACGATGATGATGACATCTCTTCATTGGGCGGTGAGATTTCAAACTTGAGCATAGATGATGCCGCCTCAGAGGAGTCTGCTATCACTTCAAATGTCGAGAACAAGACAAAAGTCTTCGAAGTAGACGGTTGAGATAGATTTCTAGTTTTTTTTTTTTTTTTTTTTTTTCCCTTCCTTTCCTAAACTGCGAGATTGGAAAAAAAATGAAAGTTGTATATGATTGTGTACTCAAGTGAGGTTGATAGTTTTATCTAAGTACACAAAAATTGTGCTCACAGGAAGAAGAAAAACATAAAGAGCAACTTTTCTTTTACCTAGGAAAATTTAGTGACCCTATCTATACCAAGAAAATAAAAGACAAAAAGAAAAAAAAAAAAAAAAAAGAAGAGGGAGAACATTTGTGATCTTATGGGTTTATATATCTTTATTTTTTTAAACATATGTTGTTCTTTTATTGTAGATATATTCTTTTGACTATGATATGGAGGGAACATAATAGAGCTTTCGGTGTCTCTTGTATCTGTAAGTGTTAACTTGACGGTCCGTATTAAGATATTGTGTTGTTCGGTTTTTGTTCGGTTTTTGTTCGGTTTTATTTTTTGGGTGAGAATGAAATGAATATATAATTTATTTTATTGTTTGGTTCTGGATGAAGAAAATAAAAAAGTTGTCCCTATTTTTTCTTAAATATAAGTCTTTTATGTATTAATTAAATTTTATTAGACTCGAATAATTTTTGAAATTTAAATATAATTGAACCATGATTTGTATAAGAATGGAATTAGAATCAATCATTTTTCTCTTTTCTATTTTTATTTTACTTAAAGAATTAAATTAAACGTAACGTAATAAATTTATATGATACTCGACGGTTCGGATCTTAAGAATATTGGATTTGAAACCGTATTATTAACTTGAGTATCGGATTCGAATCTCCACTGCCGTGCAAATGTATGAACCATATAATTTGAGTTTAGATTGCTCATATAAGACATAAAGTCTAGTCTATTCCTTAATCCTATCCAACTCAATTTGTGTGAACTATGGTTTGTATAGAAAATTACTTCATTTTTAATTATTAACTTATAATTTCCATCATGTCTCTTTCACCGTTTCACACCATTCGGCTTTTTCCTCTATGCGACAGGGACAACTCCTAAAAAATAATCTGAGCCGTCGATTCTAGAAAACAAATTTTGCTCGGTCTGATCAGGTCGGCCCACTGCGTTACCAGGCCCAAGCCCGTTCTTCAAGGACAATACGAGAAAAGGAAAGGCCCAGCCCATTTATCGTCAGTTGTCGCTCCCCCGCCAAAATTGGAACCCGTTTTCTCGCGTATTGTAATTGGAGTCATTGGCGCTAGCGGTCCTTAATCTTAATTTCGCAATTTAGGGCCTGGAGACAATTTCTTCAGGCGGTTTAGAAATGTTTTTCCCCTTTTTTCTTGCTTGAGAAAGAAATCAATGGCGTCTTCTGACGATGAATCAGAGGAATTGCTGCAATCGGTTTCGAATTATTACTTTGAGGACGAAAATTACGAGCCGATCTCGTTCTCCTTTCTTCCGATCCAGTGGTGTGAGGTGGAAAAACCGGTAGGAGAGCAGAAAGATGTGTCTCTCCGTGGTAGCGCCGATAAAGGGCTTCAGAAAGTGTTCAAGCAAGTCGTAGCCTGGAAATATGATATATCCGGAAAGAATCCTGAGGTTTACGTGCTTTCCAAGGAAAACGTTTGGATCAAGCTTCAGAAACCGAAGAAAAGCTTCGAGGAAACGATCAGGAGTGTGTTGGTCACGGTGCAGTGTCTTCATTTTGTGAAGAAAAACCCTGAAATGGCTGGAAAATCCGTGTGGGATCACTTGTCTAAAGTATTCAGGTAATTCGCGAACAACATCATTGTTATCTTTCTGACTTAATCCTTCACTGCTATTTGGGGCTGGTATGTGAATTATGTTGGTCTTTTTGTTTTCTTGCAGCTGGTATGAGGTCCTACCTAACGAGAATGATCTGATGGATCAGATAACCTTAATTCGGGAAGCTGTCAAAAGCAATACTGACTTGGAGAAGTCCAAGGTTTGTTAGTGTATTTTCTATTTTTGGGAATTCTTGCATATAATGAGCCTGAGAACTGCCATAGTATGGCAGGTATTAGATTGACTATGGCAGTTCCTATCATAACTAGATTTTAATTAATCCCATGAGTCTGCTATGGATCTCAAGCTGTATTTGATCATAATTATCTTACGTGAAAACCTGCGTTTTCGAGTTTACATTGTAAGTGGAAGTGTTCTTATGGACTGTAACTTGCTTCCGTGTAACATTTAATGAAGGAAGAGCTAGAGCTTATTGCTGTCTTGTGTACATTTTGGTTACATGTCTTGTATGCTTACCTGAACGTAGGAAATCTTAAGCTACTAAGTACCTGTATAACTAACGTGTAACAAACTACACGCATGAAGTTTACGTATGTGTCTTCGTCTTAACCCTTAACTAAGGTAGTAGCTTCCTTTTCACATGTAGTCAATTCAACGGTGGCTATAGTTTTGGTTTTTAGTTTATGTGGTTTCCTATTTGTTCATTGATTCAGTTAGCTTCATTTATGTTCGGGTGTATTTTCCAGAATTAAATCAATTTCCATGGATCATATGTAAAACTACTATTTGATTATTACTTCACCGTGATCATTTGTGATTTAAACAGTTTTTACTTACATTGCTTGAGGAGAAGCCTGGAAAGCGGAAATCATATGGAGAGGTAATCATCACTATTCATTTCCTTACATTAATCGTTTATCACATTTTCTCTTTTCCTTCCATACTTCAATTTCCTTATATTGAATCAATTGTGATTTCTAGGATGCGCAACCGACAAAGAAGACTAGATTTATGGTTGACGACGACGACGACGACGATATGTACGGGGATGAAATTGCAGAAGGGGATGATAGCGACGATATATTTGATTCTGTTTGTGCCATTTGTGATAATGGTGGGGAACTTGTGTGGTATGCTTTTGTTTTTCTATCTTTGATCAGTAACTTGTTCACTTTGTTTTCAGCATAGTTTGAGTCGTTAATATTGTCGTCTTCTTGTTTACTATTCTATGTGTTCTCATGCTGTTTTGTTCTATCATAATATGGCATCTCGATATCATCCTTAATGATTGGTTTGGCGGAATAATTTTTTTTTCGAGGAATGGCTAAAATCTCTCTTCAATGCAGTTTTTTTTTTTTCATTTTATTTGTCCTTGAAGTTTTTTTTTTTTTTGGGTCTGTGGAATCAACGTTCTTGGATGCTTTTCACCAATTATTGCATAAGTATTCTAAACTTTGGAGCAATCACAACTTAAGAAAAGTGTAAGGTGTTTTAAAACACGATAAGGGAAATTATGTAAATCCATGAGAAGATTTTCTTTCATAAAGACGGACAGTTTTCTCATTCTCTATTGAATTAATGTTCAGATGGCACAAATAGGAAAATAGGGAGTTTTCTTTTAATGTAATTTTCAATAAATGAAAAAAATACTAGTATTTTTCTTGGTCATAAAGTGTGATCTATTATCTTTCGTTTCTCAGTTTAGAATGCATTTTTCTGACTCCAATTGAATTTTAACAGTTCTCCACTAGGATTTTCCATTGTATAAAATTTTATACATGATTTAACTGTTTATTCATTTTTCTTACTCTTTGTCCCTCATGCATTTTTTTTTCCTTTTCTTTTTCTAACTATTGCTATCTCTACTTGAGCTCATATAATTCTTATCGACACATAATATGTTTAAAATTTGGACGAGCCCTATGGTTCACATATCTAAATATGTAGGGATGGAATCTGACTTGTTCATTTCATGCAGTTGTGAAGGGATCTGCTTGAGGTCATTCCATGCAACTGTAGAAGCTGGTTCTGAATCTCTCTGCGATTCTCTTGGTTTTAGTAAAAGAGAAATAGACGTATGGTACTCTTTTCTAGTCATTATCAACATCTTGGTCCTCTGTTCTTTTATTTATTTTTGTGTATGATATATGTTTTTCTTCTCTTGGCAGGCAATTGATTTTAAATGTGAGAATTGTCTGTATCAACAGCACCAATGCTTTGTTTGTGGGAAGTTAGGCTCGTCTAAAGAGTCTGATGCTGAAGTATGGCCAATATAAGTTTGCTATAAAATATTAAATTTTAATATATGAGTTTCCGATAATTCATTTTTGTTTCTAATTTTGTTGTGTCGCTGCAAATCCAAGTGCATTTCCTTCAAGCTGATTTAGAATATTTGTTTTAGCATGTGCTTTATTAACTGATCATGCTGCCAATTGTCTTTTAGGTTTCAAAATGTCTTAATGCCACATGTGGGTTTTTCTATCACCCCCACTGTGTTTCAAAGTTAATTCACCAGAATGATAAAGCTGCTGCAGAAGAACTTGAGAAAAGGATGGCTCAAGGGGACAGGGTTACCTGCCCAATTCACAAGTGCTGTGTTTGTGGACAAGGGGAAAACAGGGAGGTTCTCGAACTGCAGTTTGCTGTGTGCAGGCGCTGTCCAAGATCGTACCACAGAAAATGCCTGCCTAAGAATATTGCATTTGAAGATGATGAGGACAACGGTATCATAACCAGGGCCTGGGATGATCTACTACCAAGTCGCATATTGATATATTGTTTAGACCATAAGATAGAGAAAGAGATTGGAACTCCAATAAGATCCCACATTGTATTCCCTAGTTCAAAGAAGACTGATATTAAGAAAAAGAAGGTTTTTGTTGAAGCGAAGAAAATAAAGCAAACGACTCCATCTCCTAGAAATGCAGAGAAAGTTGCATCAAAAAAGATAAATATTATCCCAAGAGACTCCACAGAGGGAACTATTGCTGTTAAACGACCTAGACTAAATGACCGGTCAGCTTCTGCAATGAAATTGAGTAGTAACAAACACATTGAGAAAAAAACATTACCTGGATCAGATGTCCCTAGGAAAGTGAAAGCAGACAATTCATCTAGAAAACCATTGAATGACAATGCAAAGTTCATCCCAGTGGAGGCAGATAAAGATGCCTTGGGAAACAAGCTGTTTGAATTTATGCAGAAGTCTGAGCTAGTTAAGCCTGGGAAGGTGGATACGCATGCTGGTGAACCTAGTAAACTGGCAACAGTTGAAGCTGAGACCAAGGAATTGAGCAGTGCGTTGCCTCCATTGGATGTTGAGTCGCGGAGGAGGTGATTATAATTTTTTCTATGGAAGAATATGATTTATTATTATTATTTTTTCCTTATCAACATTCTAATAGGAAAAGGGAAGTGGAGGAATTTATTTTTTATTTTAATTTTATTTCTTAAACTATCTGGTTTTCCTTGTAATGTAGAATACTTAGTTTGATGAAAGATGCTGCATCTTCAATCTCATTGGAGGATGTCAAGAAAGAGTATGACGTTCCATCTACTCATGCACACTCCTCAATAGTGGACAAGTTCATGACAGAGGGGAAAGTGCAGGGTGCAGTTGAGGTACAAATTGTCTGAGAGTGCTTGATGGTGTATATGGTTACATTTTTATTGCTTCCACTTATTTTCTTTTCATGGTATTTATATTTATCTTCTATTTTATCTAGGCTGCTCGAACTGCTTTAAAGAAGCTAGAGGAAGGATGCAGCATGGAGGATGCTGCAGCTGTTTGTAATAAACATGTCCTTAAGCAGCTTTTTAAGTGGAGGGTATATTGTCCCACTATCTTTAAATATTTCTTTGATATTTTAGTTTGTTCAGTCATTTCAAGCTTGTGTCCAACAAGCCACAACTTTCTTGTTTTGATATTTGCATACTATGTTCTTAGATGTGATCCATTTCTTATAGATATTACATCTTTTGATATTTGATGGTTCACATTAGATTTATAATCTTTCTGCAGAACCAGCTAAGAGGATATCTTGCACCTTTTCAGTATGGGATGCGCTACACATCCTTTGGTCGTCATTTTACACAACTGGATAAACTTCAAAAGGTAATCCGATTCTTGGTTTCTATTTTCTTCTGGCTTATGGGATTCTTTCAATGTTTTTTTCTTTTTGATTGTGGAGTGACTTTGGGCCAAAAGGAACTGTGGAAATATCCATTTCTTCTATTGTGAAAGAAAAAAATGAAGGAAAATCATGAAAGAGAATGGAGGAAAGTGTGATGAAATTTGTTATCATTGTGAATACATCAAGTATGAAATTTGACACAACTTATATTAATTCCTATCAGCTTTAGCAATTTATCGGGTAAATATCTCTTATAAGTTAGGTCTCTCATTTTACTATATTTCTTGGTGAACTCTCAAGAATGCTAAAAAATGATGTCTCTTTGCAGATTGTTGATAAGCTCCATTGGTATGTTAAGGATGGTGATATGGTAAGAAGTGGGGTGCTTATTTTGTTCGCAATTTATGCCCTTGTACTGTTATTTAGTTCGTTTCCGGCTCTTTATATTGAAGGTTTTAGCCTTTTGGCATTGACACCACCTGAATATTGATTCTTTCTATAAAACAGATAGTGGACTTCTGTTGCGGTGCCAATGATTTCAGTATCTTAATGAAGAAAAAACTTGAAGAAACCGGGAAGAAGTGCTCTTACAAAAATTATGATATTATGCCACCAAAGGTGATATCTTGTAAGATGTTTTAACAGAACTCCATGATATGTGGGGTGTTCTTATTTATGGTTCTTTTTTTCTTTTTGGACATTCCTTTTGGCAGAATGACTTCTGTTATGAAAAGAGAGATTGGATGACTGTAGAACCAAAGGAGCTGCCTTCAGGTTCTCAATTGGTAAGAATCAAATGCTTCTTCTTATAATCTGAAGACTCGATCCTCTTAATCTATATAGTAAATAATATACATATATATTATTTATATAATTTTACATCTTGAGCAGATCATGGGGCTGAATCCTCCTTTTGGAATCCAAGCTCAATTGGCAAACAAGTTCATTAACAAGGCTCTTGAATTTAAGCCAAAACTCCTCATTCTCATTGCCCCTCCTGAAACAGAGAAGTATCTGCTTCTCTTCACACACTCTCTCTCTCTGTGTCTCTCTCCAAACAGAAACATCTTATGATCTTTCTCTCTCTGTCCAGATTGGATGAAAAGAATACACCTTATGATCTAGTTTGGGAAGATTATCAAGTTTTGTCAGGAAAGGTAAAAGCAACAAGATCATTTCATTTTCCTGTTGACTGTTAACCGTTCATCTTCGTTCATATTCATAGTTTATATTCCCTTTCTTTTATAACCCCTTTTCAGTCCTTTTATCTACCCGGATCCGTGGACGTAAATGACAAACAAATGGAGCAGTGGAATGTGACCCCACCTCTACTGTGTCTCTGGAGTCGCCCTGATTGGTCTTCCAAACACTTGGAAATTGCAGAAAAACATGGTCAAAATTCCGTCCAACCTGAAAACTCCGATTTTAGAAAAAATAGTTCCGGAACGTTTTGCCCGGACCATCCATTGGACGATCAAGAACAAAATGTCGTCATTCCCTCTCTATCCAAAAATAATCTTCCCATTCAAGCCAATGAGCCAGAAGGGTCTGCAATTGAGACAGCTGTCAGGGAAGGATCTTCTTCTGCTCGAAGTGGGACATCATTGGGGAGTAGTCGAGAAAAGGAAGGAAGAGGAAATATACTTGAAGAGGAGAAGGAGGATATAACAAACAATGAGAGATCTTCTGTAAGTTTAGAAGTGGTTCAGAATTCAAAGCTGGGTGGGATGCGTAATTATCAGCCATTGAGGGTTGAGACTCCTTATGGTGGAACTCTGGGAAGCTTGCCAGATGAACCTGGCAGAGTGTACAGATCATGGCCAAGTGAGCTCAACCCGGGCTGGAATATCAATCAGGAATTTGTGGGGTCCAGGAGAGGGAATCTTGCTGATGAATACAGATGGTCCTCCTACATGATAGAACAAGAAGAGAAGAACAGGAGAGAATTCGAACTTCGGGATCGTTTACGTCTCTATGGGCAGCAGCAAGATTCCGGGTATGGTCAGATGGGACAATTTGCTTCTTCTTATGGTCATCATCAATATGGTCCAGTGGCCGAACCGGTGTATAGAATGTCGAGCACAGCCCTGGGCCCCACATCCTCAGTGCCTACAATGAGGAGATATGAACCGAAATTGGACGAGTTGAATCATACAAGGGTGAATGGTTTAGGACCTCCAGGCCCTGGTTTCAGAGGTATACCAGGCCCATACCCAATGAATTTCGCTTCCGGCCCTCATCCAGCATCCTATCCACACCACGAATCCTCCAGTTGGCTTAATGAATAGAGGTCTCATATCACATTATCTATCGTTGTAGTCTCTCCTTTTGTGTTGCATTTTCACTCAAAGATCCTTAGTTGGTATTAAGGTTTATTTAACATATATGTTGGTGATGTACATCGATTATGGATTAGTGAACAAATTCTTACTATGTTATCTACCATATCTTAGTTTTAGTATTTAGTTTCCATAAGGAGAGAAATCTGCACAGGATTTGTTTTTTTCATAATCGATATGGTGGTCCAATGTGTGAACCGAATGCGTGAACCGATGTATAGACTATAGAGGATAATCAGTGCACCGTGTCTGACATCAACGTGCCCACAATGAAGAGGTATGAAGTTGTGAACGTTAACTGGACGAGTTGAATCTGTTTAGGAGGAGGATCTATTACTCAAACGAACCCGAACATAATGCCTGATCCCATTACCAAAGGGTTGCAAGGCTAGGGTTTCAGAGGCGGCCGAGGTCCGATGTGTCTCGCTCCAGCCCTCATCTACCCTCTCTCCGCACTGCCGCAGTTCGCAAGTTGGCTTTATGCATAGATATCATATACATTGTTCATCTTTCCAATCTAAGTCTTGAATATATTATTTTTCAATGATAATATCTTAAAATTTTACTTATTATTGTTAAGAAGAGATGATACATACTTGGGCGGTGGTCGGAACTAAATTTAATATATAATCTTTTCGTTTATTTTAAATAAAGTGATATATTTTAATTAGAAAATTATGCTTAATTCAAATTACTTGCATTAAAGTTTAAATAGAAAATAATTAATTAATTATTTATATTATTTTTCTTCATTATAAAATGTCATAATTTTTTTAATCAAAATTATTATTATTATTATTAATTTGTTTTAGTAAAATTCTTTCCTTTTTAGTCTTTATGGAGATAAAAATTACTTAATTAATAAGTAAAAATAGAAATAAATTAATTATTTCTTATTCGTTGGCTTTGAAAAAGAATGAAAGAAATAATAAATAAATAAAAATAAAAATATTTTATTTATTTATTTGCAAGATTCTCCTCTTTCCTTCCCCTACTTATCTTCTCTATATAAAAATTAAAATAAACAAATTTGTCCTTTACTCCCATCCGGCCACCAGTCTCCGCCAAACTCCGACTCAATCTCTCTCCATCTCTCTCTCTCACTTCTGCATAAGCTGATTTCCGCACCGTAGTTATAACCGGAGCTCCGGCGTCGACCGCCTCCCTGGACCGCCTTAACCTAGGTAGTTTCTCTCTCTTCTTTCGTTGTTGGAAATTTAGGGGTATTTAGGTTATTAAAGCTGAAATGATTAGGTAGATTTCAGGCGAAGCTTAGTTGATGTATTCTGTGATAGTACAAAACCCCTAATTCCGATTCATTGGAGCTTCTGTTAAATCTTTTGCCTCGTGAATGGCCCTTTTTTGTGATGAACAGAAGCGGTGCTTGGAATTTGTTCCGTCTTCATAGAAATGATAGATTTTTACGTATTAGACTCGTAGATTCGTGGGACATGTAATCTATATTCGTCACTTGTTTTTTTCTTGGTAGGGCTGAGCTACTTCATGGAAGCTTGGTCTGGTTTTCTATTTTGTAAAATGTATAGCTTTGCTGCAGGCTCTTTTCAGTGTTAGCCTTGAGAAAAGTCATACTCTAGTAGTCTGATTCAAGGTTGTGTACAAAGAATTGATTAGGTCAATAATAAGAAATTCTCCTGATTAATTCGCTTATTTTCTACCTTTTTCCCAGAAGGTTGATGCCATACGTTTGCTAGCTGCAAACATAGAGATACCACTATGGCTGTTCAGGTTTATGGTAAATCAAATATATGTAATGAGACGGATGATGACGAGGATGCTCCCATTACTTTCAAAAGGAGTAGTGCAACAAAGCAAAATCAATTAAACTCTGAAACAAAGAAGACAACATCATCATCATCGCAAAGGTGTGATAAGCCATCTGGAAGGCAGGTTTCTGATTCACATACAGGAAATGGTCAAAGCTCCAGCGTTCAGAGAGGTAAGATGTTTCCTTCATCTACATCATCACAAATGAAATCTTCAATAGGAAGTCCAAAGGCATCAACATCTTCTATCAGGGGATCGCCTATGAAATCACCAGAAGTAACTTCAAAAGCATTGGCTTCATCTCAATCTTCCAAACTGGCTGCATCTGCTGCTGTTAAGGAAAATGATTTGATGAAGCAAAAAACTGGAACAAATATCGATTCTGAAGATTCTGAAGACGAAAAACCATTGAGCTTGAGACTCAAAGAGAACTGTAACCATTCCAGTGTAGGAAAAAGTGTATCAAATATCAATGTAAAAAAATCCACTGATTCAGATGATGATGTTCCTTTATCATCAAGGTTCTCCGTGAACTCTGAGGTGGGTATGACTGGTGGTAATAAGCCTTATGAGTCTAATGAAAAGAAACCCTTGGTTTCAAAACTCCAGCAAAATGGTTCTGCTAATAGAGATAAATTGTTAATACCCTCTACAATATCCGTTAAGAGACCTCTAGCTAATGCTGATTCTGGTTCTCAATCTAATATTAAAAAACCAAAGCTTTCAGAGCCGTCTAGTCCGGTGAAAAATAAGCAAGTTTCACTGAAAGTAGAGCCAAAGGCAGAAGAAGATGAAGACGACATTCCAATCTCGCAGAGAATGAAGAAGGCGACCATATCTGAAAGTAAATCCCCGGTTATAAAGCAAAAATTAACTAAAGTTGTTCCATCTACTTCATTCAAGAAAATGGACAAGAAATTCAAAAAGCCAGACAAGAAATCTAAGTATGTCAAATCAACAAAATTGCTTCCAAGCTCTGGTGATGGCCAGAAAAAATGGACTACTTTGGTCCATAATGGTGTAATTTTCCCACCTGCATATGAGCCTCACAGGGTGAAGATGCTCTATAAAGGGAAGCCTGTTGCTTTGACTCCTAATGAAGAAGAGGTCTCTATCTGTCGCTCACTCTCTCAGTCTCTCTCTACTGTGCATGTTTCTCAATTTTGGTTTCAATTCTTTTCTTCAAACTTCTCATTTAGAATTTATTCTGGTTATTTGTTTGACTGAGGAAATATTTTTGTTTCTAGGTTGCAACAATGTTTGCCGTGATGAAGGATACTGAGTATATGTTAAAACCAAAATTTAAAGAGAATTTCTGGAATGATTGGCGTAAGATACTTGGGAGAAACCATGTAATTCAAAATTTGGACGACTGCGATTTCACTCCAATATATGATTGGGCACAGAAGGAGAAGGAAAAGAAGAAGCAAATGAGTTCAGAAGTAAGTTTGTGGTCAGATTTTCTGAGTCGACAGCCAGAAATGAAAATTCAAATCAGACTTTGATTGAATCACCCCAGCTTCATGATTTAATAATATTTGATTTTGTTCAAGTAGGAGAAGAAGGCTTTGAAGGAAGAGAAAATGAAAGTAGAGGACAAGTATATGTGGGCTATTCTTGACGGTGTGAAAGAGAAGGTTTCCCATAGATTTTCTCTTTGTTTCTGATTTCTGATTTTTGTTGTTTTATTTTGTTTATTTCTTCCCTGTGGAAAATCATGGTTTTGAAAATTTCTTTGCAATCACATGAGTCTGTCGTCTTCTGTCCTTGAACCATTTGTGATTTCATGATACTTTACTTATTTTGAATTGAATTTTCCACTCTCCTACAAGGATTTAGGAAGTATTATTTTTCTTCATTCAGTCGAGTTTTATCATATAATTTTCAATTTTATCAGGTTGGAAACTTCAGAGTTGAACCACCTGGACTGTTCCGAGGCCGTGGAGAACATCCAAAGGTAATCTTTTCAGCCTACACATGCATATTTTTATCTGCCAAAGTGTGATGTATTCAGTTGTCACAATGTATTAACTAGACTAGGATACTTATAAAACATGGTTAGATGATTTGGATGTTAATTGATGGCGTATATCTTGTCAGATGGGAAAACTGAAAAGACGCATTTGTCCAAGTGATATCACAATTAATATTGGGAAGGATGTGCCGATTCCGGACTGTCCTATACCTGGTGAAAGGTTCTATTCTTTGTTAGCTTTTTTAGGAAGAAAGAAATCATATTTTCTTAGGTATCTTGAAGAGGGAAAAATTTTATACACAATTACCCTGAATCTTTTTGAGGACTGAATTAATGCGCTTAACAATTCTTTGTAAGTATTCTGACGTCCTGAACATGATCTTTGGCAGCTGGAAAGAAGTGAGACATGACAATACTGTTACGTGGTTGGCTTTCTGGAATGATCCAATAAATCCGAAAGAATTCAAGTACGTGTTTCTGGCTGCTAGTAGTACACTAAAGGGACTAAGTGACAAGGAGAAATACGAGAAAGCAAGAATGCTAAAGGTAGCTTAGGGCTTTAACTAGAATGGTTAGCTTGGGTTAATGTAGTCAGAAAACCATTGTCTTGCTTATCTTTCTATGTTTTGACTGCAGAAATTCATAAAAAACATCAGGGCTGCATATACAAAAGATTTTACTAGTAAAGACGTTACAAAAAGGCAAATTGCAGTTGCTACTTATCTTATTGATAAACTTGCTCTCAGGGCTGGAAATGAGAAGGTATACTGAGGCTATTTATGTTTTCTCTAATCAACTCAATAATTGTGTTCTTTGTTGTAGATTTATTATTTGATGTTAATCATGTCCTGCTTTAGGATGATGATGAAGCTGATACAGTTGGCTGCTGCACTTTGAAAGTGGAGAATGTGACAGCAATACCCCCAAAGACTCTAAAGGTAAATGTCTTGATTTTTTTATGTTCAATACCTGTATTATCTATCATAAGATATATAACCTTTTTGTCTTTGTTTTTAATATATCAGTTTAACTTCCTCGGTAAAGATTCGATAAGATACGAAAATGAAGTTGAAGTTGAGCCCCCTGTGTTCAAAGCAATTACACAGTTCCAAACTGGTGAGTCACCATCGTTCTTCGTATGAAGATGATTTCTTTTCCTTTTGCTTTCCCTCACTCTCCTCCATTGACCATTATGGCTACAATGTTTATACTTGCTCAGGGAAAAAGGGCAGTGCTGATCTTTTTGATATGCTGGATACGAGTAAATTGAATACTCATCTTAAGGAACTCATGCCTGGGCTTACAGCAAAAGTCTTCCGTACATATAATGCATCAATTACACTAGATGACATGGTAAAATACCGTTTGTTTTTCAAAACTCATCTTGATTTTCAGAGATCCTTAGAAGCAAATTCTGAAAGACTATAACATGAGTTTTCTTATATGGTATTTAAAGTACAGCTTTTGCTCCATATCCTTTTTATATTTCTTATTTGTTGTTTATCTCGTTGTCTGGCATTATATATGACAGTTGAAAGGAACTAGAAATGGAGATGTTGCAGAGAAGATTGTCACATATCAACATGCAAACAAGGAGGTAAAAGAGGGGGGGGGGGAGTACATACATACACATACACATACACATACACATACACATACACATACACATACACATACACATACACATACACATACACATACACATACACATACACATACACATACACATACACATACACATACACATACACATACACATACACATACACATACACATACACATACACATACACATACACATACACATACACATACACATACACATACACATACACATACACATACACATACACATACACATACACATACATACACACACACACACATACACACACACACACACACACACACACACACACACACATTCATGACATATTCATGACTAATGCGCTAATAATGTCTAGATATGTTATAAGATTGCTTTCTGGTATTACCAAATCGAAATCTTGCATTACAGGTTGCCATTATATGTAATCATCAAAGGGCCGTTTCGAAAAGTCACACCACACAAATGTCAAGGTTGAACGAAAAAATTACGGAGCTCAAGGTAACCGCCTTGTTTCTTAGATTTTCTTGTCACACATTATAGAAGTTATGAAAGACGACTTATATGAAGAACATTTTTTTATTTTTCGCTGACCATCATTTTGAGCTAAACATCAACAACTCCTCTATTTTCAGGATGCTTTGAAAGAGCTAAAAACAGATTTAGACAGGGCAAGGAAAGGGAAGCCCCCATTAAAGGATGCAGATGGGAAACAAAAGAGGAACCTAAGCCCAGAAGCGTAAGATTTACATAATATACATATATTCACTTTCTTAGGCATGTTTAGACCTTAGTTCCCAATGTTTTCAAGTTTTGTACAAATTTCATATTGATGCACAGGATTGAGAAGAAGATAACCCAAACAAATGCAAAGATTGAGAAGATGGAAAGGGATATGAAGACTAAAGAGGATTTGAAAACCGTTGCATTAGGAACGTCCAAAATCAACTATCTCGACCCTCGAATCACAGTTGCTTGGTGCAAACGCCATGAAGTTCCAATTGAGAAGGTAGGATTTAAGATGCTGCTTCTATTGTTTTCTTCTTTCCTATGGTTTAAAATCATTGCTGGAGAATTTATTGCCTTGAATATGTGTTACTAATAGTTGCTCTAAATCGAGATTAAGGATCTTATAGGACACTTAACCTAGAAACAAAATGCTATTGTTTAAAAAGCTCTTAATCTTTTTCACAGATGTTCAACAAGTCTCTTCTTGCAAAATTCGCTTGGGCGATGGACGTGGAACCCGACTTCAGATTCTGATACTGGCATTTAGATTCTTTGCCTCCAACTCCAGGAACAAAAAAACCGAAGAGAACAGCAAAAAGAACAAATTGTCTGTCTTCCTTCTTTCTTCTTTCTTCTTTTTTTTTTTTTTTAATCTAAATTTTATTGTTACATTTATATTCATAATTTTTTTTTTCCTCTTTAAATCGAGCGGGGAAGTTAGTAAAATATGTTATCATTGTATGTTCATCTAATCTAATCATGAGAGGGAGCGTCTCTTCTGACCTTTGTTCTTTTCCTTTAGTTATTATCAAATTCATCAAACTGGTTGTTTGTCAGGATCTGAAAATCCCTTCATAAACGGCATCGTTTATAGTGTATATTGGTATACTACTGCTCTTATCAATCATCTCGTAAGATACACTAATTCAAAGAAATGGAACTTTTATTGTTCATCATCATTTTGTTGTGTCAATTTCACTTTGCTTAGTAATTTTCTTGTACAAACTTCACCCTTTGTTAGGATGGTTAGGATTGTGATATTTTTTAATGTAAGTAAAGGTCTGAAAGAGTAAATTACATATAAGCTCCTTAAACTTTTATTTTATTAGACTTAGCTCCTTTAATTTATAAAAAATTAAATTTTTATTTTACTAGATTTGGATTCTTCCAACTTATGAAAATATTAACATATTTTGGTTGTGTGTCATATATTTGGACTGCTATTTACGCTTCTAAAATTTTGATCTGTTTAGATATTGGTTTGTGTTAAAAATGAGCTATTTATAAAAGTAGATCCTACCCAAAAGGTTAGGATCAATCCGATCCGATCCGTTTATCGGATGATGATCATGTATCGGATGAAAATTAGAGGGATATAAATCTAATTTTATAATTTGGGATTTCTAGTAAAATAAATATTTAGGGGATTAAATCTAGTTTTTGCTTGATCAATTGCTCTGAAATATACCCGAAGACTTCTCTCTATTTTGGCCAAAAGCAAAAACTTTTTTTTTTTCCTTAAATTTCCGGAGCATCTATTATGGTTCAGTTTAAACTAAGACCAACTTAGCTAATAACTAGGGGTTTGTAGTCAATTAAAGTTTGTTTAAACTATATATTATATGAACTATGAGGTAAATTAAATTAAATTAATAAATTAGATAGATCTCAAGGAGAAAAGAAAAAAGAAAGCGAAACACCCTTTTAACCAAATCAACAATAGAACACACGGATATGTATTACAGTAGAAACAAAGTACACAAGACAAGTTCAAATTTGAGGAAAACAGGACAGGAAAGTTGATACAATGGTTGAGAGAGCATGGCATCAGCCTAAACTTATTTGCTAGCTTACTCTCAACCCACTCACCACAAAGCTTACTTCTTCTTTATTTATTTTAACAGTAGCCTTATGGTTGCACCTTCTCTTTTTCCAAGAGGACTCTTACTAGCTATCTAGGGACATATTAATTTTCATCAGTCTCTTCAGCAGCTCCGTATCCGGCTGGCTTTGGAGGATTGTAGCGGCCATGGCCCTTTCCTTTGTAATATGGCTTTCCTTTTCCGGGTAGTGCGGGTTTCCTAGGGTCACGGGTATGACCAGTACGAGTTCCATCTAAATTCTTAGCTGTTACAGTCTCTTTTGCAGACATAATTAAACACGAAAAGTTATGACAATTACTTGACCTTAATATTAAGTTATAATGTATTTAAAAAAAATGTGTAGTTACTTTTAAGGGAAAAATAAAAAATAAACAAAATTTTAAGTAGATATTATATATGATTAAGAAACTCACGGGATTGCTCGGCGAGATCCCGAGCCGAGGCCTCGGAGGAAAGGAAGATAACAACGGCAAAGAGAAGGCCGAGAAGAAGGAAAGTCTTCAAGTTTGCCATTTGTTTTTGTTGATGGTGTAGTGAGTGGGTAGGCTTGGTACCTATTTATAGAACTTTCTTAGAGAGAGAGATGTGGATTTTGATAAGGGGAAATTAGGATGAACTTTCTCATACAGTGATTTTTTTATTTTTTTTTATTTTTATTTTCCCTAAAAGAAGGTTTCATTAAGTAAAGAACAATACAAACTAACAAAAAACTCCCACCTAAAATGGGAAAAAATAAATAAAAAATAAGGCCAACAAGGAAGTTAAACTAAAACAAACCCAAATAAATCAAACAAGATTAATACAAGAAACAAATCCCATTAGCGTCATTTTTTCGAGAGAGAGTACCTTTCAAGAGATCCTACAATTATAAATTAGACATCCAATCAAGGGACAAATAATATTTGAAACTTATAAGAAGCATGACCCATAAACAAATGGAAGAGAGATGGGGGTAAGGATATCTATCCAGATCTTGGACACATCTCTCGATTTATACTGCAGTCACCCAGCCAGCTACCCAAATTGAAGAGAGATGGGGGTAAGGATATCTATCCAGATCTTGGACACATCTCTCGATTTATACTGCAGTCACCCAGCCAGCTACCCAAATTGACGAGAGATGGGGGTAAGGATATATTATGCTTTTCATCATTCTTTGCGTTGTTCATTTAGTTTCAGGGTTGAAGTATATAGTCTCTTTTATGGAGTTCAACAAGCATTATCTCATGCCAACATCTCGCTGCTAGTTGAAAGTGGTAACAAGGTTTTGGTTGTTGCTATCTAAAATGATTGTTCAGCTTGGCAGTTGAATACTATTTGGAACACTTGCAATTAGAAATGGAAAAAATTATAATATTCCTCTCTATATTGATATCTGTTTACTGGACATACTATATATATAAGACTAGGGATTTGTCATATAAGGAAAACAATCAGTGAGCATTGTTGGTTGAGGAGTGATTTTGGGGTTGTCCTTTACACTTGCAATTCTGGTTTAGTTCTTTCAAGATTAGGCTTGTTCATATGATGAGAGATATAAACTTCATCATTGATTCTTTAGCTAATGTTACTAGTTCAGATTCTTTCATTGTTGATAGTGAGCATTCTCTTCCCTCTTCCTTCTAAGGTTTGTTTACAGAATGATGAGAGTAGAATTTCTCATATTAGGCTATAACTTTTGTTCCTTCAATAAACTTCTTTTTATATATTTTAAAACTATTTTCTTTACTGATGATTTTGTTGAAGATTGAGGAATGAACCTCATGTTGCTTTAAAAAAGGAAGACTTTTTTTTTTTTGGCAAAAGTAAAACCCTCATGTTTCACAAATATTGACTATAACATTATTGCCTTTCCTCGCACTTGGTTCTCCAAATACAAAGTGGGCCACAAATTTTGGTTTTGATAACAACAATACAATGTCTTTTGTTTTTTGCTTTTCAACATTTTATTTTTTCACTAGTTTTATTTTATCGAAAAACTTGTAAGAAAGACGACACGATTCTAGTTCTCTATAGTTAGGTATATTTATTACAATACCATTATTTTTGCTAATATTTAGGTTAACATTAATTTAATTTTATAAAAATGAATTTATTTAATATGATTGGGTTTGAGATAGGCTTAAAAGTTCAATATGGTTATATGATTAAATAGGATTTGTGGGCTTTAACATATCTCGATTTTATTAAATATGATGAACGGTTATGTATGTTCGAATTAAGTGATAATCCGTAATAAGAAGACTAATTTAGAAGAAGAATGGATTGAAATTGAGGGTGGTGCAACACAACAAGGGTCCTTCACGTTTGAAGAAGAAAAAGGGGAGAGAAGGAAAAAAAAAAGGAGATAAAGAAAAGAGGGTAGGTCGATTAACAGGTCGTCAATCGGGTAAGAACCATAATATCGTAGTCTACGTAACAACTGCTATATGGACGATTTTGTTTTGAAAGATTAAGAGGATCAATTACGGGTTATTATAATTTATCCTTAAAAGTATGATGTGAATTTTTGGATAGACTCGATTTACCTTATACCGATTTATTAAAACCGTAAATGTTTGTAATCATTTGATTATGATCAAATTCATTAAACCGTTTGTTTTGTTTAGAATCTGAAAAACTTCCAACTGCATCGTTTTGTAGTGTATACTACTGCATGCTCTTATCTTTTAAGATACACTAATCAAAAAAGAAAAGGGAGGTCCAAACACCCTAAACCGAATCGACACTAAAACACATGGATATCTATTACAATATTAGAAACATAGTACATAAGACAAGTTCAAATTTAAGGGAAACAGGACAGGAAAGTTGATACAATGGTTGAGAGAGCATGCATTAGCATAAACTTATTAGGTAGCTTACTCTCAACCCCACTACAAAGCTCACTTTTTCCTTATTTATCTACACCAGCCTTATAATTGCCCCCTTTTTTTGCTTCAAGAGGACCAATTACTAGCGATCTTCGGAACATGTTAATTTTTATCAGTTTCATTCTCTTCAGCGGCTCCGTGTCCCGGTTTTCCATAGCCACGGCCCTTTCCACCGTCATATGGTTTGCCCTTTCCCGGGATGTTCGTATATCCAGGTCCGTGTTTGGATCCAGTGTCACCGGTATGAGGACGAGTTGCATCAGTGGCCCCCTCCAGATTCTTAGCTGTCATAGTCTCTTTTGCTGACATATTTATAAACACGAAAAGTTATGACATTACTTAACATTGATATTAAGTTATAATGAATTTCAAAAAATGATATTAAACAAATTTGCTAGTAAATATTATGATTAAGAAACTCACAGGATTGCTCAGCGAGCTCCCGAGCCGAGGCCTCCGAGGAAAGGATGAGAACAACGGCAACGATGAGGCCGAGACGAAGGAAAGTCTGTGAGTATGCCATTTCTTTTGTTAATAAAAGATGTTGGCGAAGAAAAAAGGTGGTATAGGAGTAGAGCTTAGATTAGGATTTTGCTGATGGTGTAGTGAGTGAGTACACCAGCTGGTACCGATTTATAGAACTTTCTTAGAGAGAACTGAGAAGGGGTACTTGTGGGCTTTTTTTTTTTTTTTTTTTTTTTTTTTTTTTTAATTTTGGTAAGGAAAAATTAGGCTGAGGAGCCCCCCCTCCTACACTGATTAAAATTTAAAGAAGACCTTAATTTTTTTTTTTTTTTTTGGGTAAAAAATGAATATTCTATTTTTTAAGTCTTAATTATAATAAAAATTCCCAATTCTCTTAGTTTAGGAGACTAGTTCTCATATTTATAAATACGAAAAATAATTTTATAAACACAAAAAATTGTTGCAAAAATTCATATTAAAACTTAATTTTGTCAAAATTATAACGATTCATTCCGTCAGTAACGGTAAAAAGTTAATATTTTTTTATTTAAAAAATAATAAAATAGGTGGAAAAAATATAATTAGAATATTTTGGGGATAAAATAAAAAATAAAAATAAATTTGGGGTCAATTTTAAAATTCAAATATTTTTTAAGAATATTTTAATAATCACGTCAACAATTCAATTAACCTAATAGAATTATGCAATTTATTATAATTATAATTTAAAATAGGATATCTACTACCACATGATATTACTCTAAAAATTAAAAAAAAAATGGGGTACTTATTACAATTTAATGAATGTTTGGGGTTCATCATAGTTTCCCGTTTAAATAATTTGTGTGTCCAGTAACTAAAACCGTACGAAAGTAGGTGGATTTAATTATTTAATATTATCTTGAATCCAACAAATTAAGTCTTGATTTAGTGGGAAATGGGATTGCAAAGTTTTACAATAATTGTTTTCAAATTTGGCAAAAAGAGAATGACTTTCCAGCATTTAGGTTAGGCCTTGTTTGGTTACCTTTTAATAAAAACAAAATTTTTTTACCCTTAATATATGTATTAAATTTACAAGTAAAACTATATAAATTACTTATATTAAACTTAAAAAATCCACTAATAAATAGAAACATTTTAATTTTTTTTAAGGGTATATATGTAATTTTTTTAATTGAGTAGGAGGCTGATTTATATTTTAAAATATATGAATAATTATCAAGAAAAAATATTTAAAAAATAATAATTATCAAATAAATATTTTTATCTTTATACTTAATATTGTCTTCGATCTAGTAAAAATCTCATTTTTCTTACGCATGTCTAGTTAATATATAGCTTAATTTGCTGACCTCATAGTTGCTTACATCATTTTATCTTTAAACAAAAGGAGATGAAGATACGTAATAATTTGGAAAACCTCAAGAAAAAGGGACTGAGACTTGGCATGAAGAATTCTTCCATCACCTTTTCCTTTATGAACCTAGTCGGTCCCACCGATGATGATGATGCGGATGAATTTCTTAAATTATTATTATGGAGAAATTATGATCATAAGTTGATAATGAATCCTTTTTTTATAAAAGTAATATTTAATTAATATAAAAAATAGAAATTTATTTAGCTAATGCTCTAAATAATAAAATGTTTCTAATGCTTTCGTGATTTGGCATGCATAATTCTTGATCACCCACCTTTTCCTTCGATGATTTGAGGCAGATAATGTAAGAATTTAAAGTATTGATTTAGTGGGAAGTAAGATTGATTCAACTTTGGCAAAAGAAAATGACTTTCCAGCATTTAGATTAGGGCTCGTTTGGTTACTTTTATTTTGTGTTTCCAACCGAACCCATAGTGAGAAGTTCATATTCTAGCTCTAGTTTTACTGACATTCATTATTTTCAACTCTGTCATAATTTGGTTTATAGGCCATAACTCCCATTTTCTCTTTTGTGTTTCTCTTGATGCATGTGTGATTTTTCGTGATCAGCATATTGTCGGAGTACTATATGTGTAAGTGGGTTCGTATCAGCATACTGTCTAGTCCTGTCAACATTAACCAAACAAGATTCTTAAGTCGAGAATAAAGTATGTAAATTTGTGTGGAAAGTAAAAGGAAGACTTAGAAGGAGGATGTTTCACACTTGGTATTATTGTATAATAGCTAGACGTTATAATTGTCCTGCACCGATTCTAGAATAATTAGCCAAATTGTGATAGAGGAAAAGATGTTTAGTAGATTCCAAGCTTTTTAGAACAACAGTCAACAGAAAGAAGCCATTTGTGCGTATATCATGGTGCATGGAAAGTGAAAGGAAAGACTTATAAAGGATATGATGTTTCACACTTGTATAATATTGTATAGCTAGACATTATTGCCTTTCCTCTCACGTGGTTCTCAAAGTTAAACACAAAGTGACCCACAAACAGTACTGGTTTTGATTATAACAATCGGTGTCTTTTCGTAGAAAATATAAGATCATTCTAGATCTCTATAGTTTTGGTAGCTTTATTATACGACAATTCCTTTGGGTAAGATTCATGTAATGATTATTATGTTTATAATTATTTTTAATAGGGTTTAATATTGATTTGATAATTTGGGTTTATGAAAACAGGCTAGTTTAATATGATCAATTTTGAGATAAGCTTGAAAGTCAATATGATTATCTAATCCAATAGGATTCATATATTTTGGTACATCTTAGATTTTACTTATGTCAATAAATCAATGGTTGGAAGGGTTCTATCCCACTCCTCGGTCCCACTTAATTGACACGTCGGACATGTAGGATGTAGATACCGACATGTCGTGTTTTGAATTCTGTATATTGGGTGAGTTAAGTTATATTGGGTTTGATCAGCTCAAATTCAAAGGGCCCAAGCGCTAGATTTCATGTTCGTAATTGTTTTTTCCCTCTTTAAATCAAGCTGGAAGGTAGTAATATATGTTAACTTCGAATGTTCATCTAATCTAATAATGAGGTAGAAGCGTCTCTTCTGACCTTTGTTCTTTTCCTATAGAATAAGAATAAGAATGAATAAGAAATATATTAAAGAAAAGTAATCAAATTAGGGAAAGAAGTTTATATATTATCTTCACTTCTATTAGATTAAGATCAGCCACAGCTCCGTCGTCTGCAGCAGACGACAATTACTAGCTAGCAAGGAACATATTATAAACTTGACGCCTAAATTTCACAATTTTCGGTCTCTTCAGCACCTCCGTGTCCGCCAAGCCCACCGTGTCCGTGGTCATCATGACCATGGCTCTTTCCATACCCATATGTGTTCATGTCCGCTGTGTCCGTGGCCATGAGGATCTGTCCAGTCTTTCACATCCTCAATTGTCATGTACGGTCACTTCTGTATGTTAAACAAACATAATCAAACAATTTGAGTCAAATAAAGTAGGAATTTGGAGTCCCAAAAAGTTTTGATTTAATAGCAATTGCTTCAACTTTGGCAAGAGAAAATCACTCTCTCGCATTTAGCCTGTAGTGGATTTCAACTTTGAAAAAATTTGTCTCGACTCGATCATGAGTTTTCTTTAAAAGAAATTCAATATGTCAAGAATATTTTACCACGTCCGCAATATGAGTTTTCAGATAACAATCGGCAAACACAATGTAAACACTTTTCCAATCAATAATTCAAGAAATTTAGTTATGGAAGGAGAGTTATACCCACCATTTTATCTTTCTTTTTTTTTTTTTCTTTTTTTTCTGTCTCATTTAGGTTAGGGGTGGACAAAAATCATGCTGAAACCGAGTGATACTGGTCCCAGTTCTAACTTTCACAGTACCGGTACCGATACCGGGATTGAAAAAACTAGTAACGATTTAAACCAGTACCGTATATATATGACCAAACATACTAAACCAAATTGACACACAAACATGGATATCTATTACATTAAAAACAAAGGTACATGGACAAGTTTGAAGTAAAAACACAGGACTGTAGACACAAATTGTTGAGAGAGTGTGATCAACCTATGCTTAGCTTACTCTCAACCCATGGCACTACAAAGCTTACTTTATTTATTTATTTTCACTAACTTTATAATTGCCCCCTTTTTTTCTTTGAGAGGACAATTACTAGCTAGCCAACAACATATTATATTAACTTGACGTCTAATTTTCATTATTTTCAGTCTCATCAGCAGTTCCATGTCCGCCGTGTCCGTGTCCGTGTCCGTGTCCGTGTCCGTGTCCATGTCCGTGTCCATGTCCGTGTCCGTGTCCGTGATGACCAAATATTCCATCCAACTCTTTCACATCCTCAGTTGTCGCGGTCTCTTCTGCATGTTAACAACCATAATTAAACACAAAAAGTTATTGCCATTACTTAATATCAATATATTAATATTTCAAAAAATGTTGATTTATTTTTAGGAGAAGAAATAAAGAAAATTTGTAAATAGGTAATAAATATTATGATTAAGAGACTAACGGAATTGCTTGCCGTGTCCACCATGTCCGCCGTGTCCGCCGTGTCCGCCGTGTCCACCATGTCCGTAGCCATCCAACTCTTTCACATCCTCCTGGGACGAGGCCTCAGAGGAGAGGATGAGAAGAACAGCAAAGACGAGGCCGAGAAGAAGGAAAGTCTTGGAGTATTCCATTTCTTTTGTTATTAAAAAAATGTTGGCGAAGAAACAAGGTAGTAGTAGATTAGATTAGTTCTTTGCTGTGTAGTGAGTGAGTGAGTGAGGATGCATGATACCTATTTATAGAACTTTCTTAGAGATATGGAGAGAGAGAGAGAGGTGGTGGGTTTTGATAATATATGTCTAGCTAATAGAAAGGTCTAAAGATTGGGTGGATTAAAGTATGTAATGGATTATTTTATTGGCTTTTGACAGCAATTTGAGTCCAATAATGTAAGAATTTGGAGTCCACAAAAGTCTTGATTTGATAGCAATTGTTTCGACGTCGGCAAAAGAAAACGACTCCTCATTTAAAAGCTTGTACTGGGTTTCAACTTTAATAAAATGTGTCACGACTCGATCACGAGTTTCCTAAAGAAAATAATAAATAATAAATAATAAATAATAAATAATAATAATCAATTGTCAAGAATATTAATATACTATGTCGGCAATATGATTTTTGAGAAATGTTTACTTCATTTATTACTTCATTCGGCTATTTTGGTCCATGGAAAGTAAAATGGCGACAATCGGGTTGGTGAAAAAAGAAGACTTGAGGTGAGGATGATTCGCACTTGTAGATATAAGACATCATTGCCTTTCCACTCACGTGGGTTTTTACATTATTGAGAATTGTTTTCGGAAAATTATTAGACCACGTTTTTCACTATTTATGTTTTTAGTTGTTAAAATATTAACTAACGAAATTTTGAAGTATTTTGAAAAATATGGTCAAACACAAACGAAATGCACTGTAAGTATTTTGAAGGCTAAATTACGATTTCAAAAATACTAATCCAAACTATTTTTCCAAATTAAAAACAGTTCCTCTAACCCCATTTATCGTCATTAATTTAAAAAAAAAAAAAAAGAAAAAAAAAAAAAAGTTTGAAATGCAAACTATTTCTTAGGGAGTTGTTGTTCGATTGGTTAGTAGAGAAAGTAGTGTTCTTTATTCTGTCTTTCTTTTCTCCTCTTTTGACAGACATTTTCTTTATCTTCTTTCAAAAAAAGTTCTCTCTTTTTTTTTTTTTTTTTTTTTTTTTTTAATTTCAATATTTTTGCTGCAATTTTAGGTCTTAAAATAATGATATTTCGTATTTTCTTTATCCAAACTATTTAATCTTTTTAAAAGTATTCCTAATCAAATTTGAGTCTTTTATTATTACAATCTACCCCTCCACAACAACAAATGCACATCGTTTTCAATATATACCTTAATTTGCTGACATCATTGCTTACGTCATTTTATCTATAAAACCAGATCGATATGAAGAAAAAAAAAAAGTAGTAAAGTGTCTCTAGTACTTATTGATTTTGCATGAAGAGTTCTTCATGATCCTTGTCCTTTATTGAGTCAGCTCGTTTTTCATTCACAATTCATAAAACAAGATCACATCTAACTTTTTTATTTTTTATTTTTTATTTTTTGTATTTATTAATTAATCTAAGATTTTCCTCGAGTTATAAGAGTTTGGAGAGCTATATTAATATCTCATTAAGTAAGTCAAATAATATGATATAAAGAGATTTAGAGTAGTTTTAGACTAAATTCAATTTATTATTAATTGATAGATTAATGAAGTTTAATTCCATACTCGAGAGTTTATGCCATGCTATCGCTAGGGAAAAGACTATTACTACTACCATCTAAATTATTTCTTGGAGGTTCTCTCTAAAAGTGGGCAAAAGTCTTGTCAAGATCGAGACATAGTGATATATTGGTATCAATATTGAGACTCGATTATAGTAGGTAAAGACTTTTACTAATCGAGTTTTGATAGTATTTTGTGAAAATATAAGTTCGCATGCATCTAGACGCACATGCTTGCATGTGTGTATTTGAATCCAAGGCCGGTTCTGGGGCAAAGCCACTAATGCCCATGCATCAGAACTGAAATTACTAGTCTCAATTTCTTTTTTTTATTTTATTATTATTTTTTTCATTTTAGTCTCGACTTAATACTAATATTATAAATATATATTCTTAATACCAGTACTATATATATATATATATATATGATCAAACACACTAAACCAAATTGACACTAAAAACCACGGATTTCTGTTACATTAAGAACAGAGGTACTACATAGACAAGGTTCAAGTTAAAAACACAGGACAGTAGATACAAATGGTTGAGAGAGTATCAATCTATGCTTACCTTACTCTCAACCCCAGTACCCCACTATAAAGCTTACCTTTTTCATTTATTTATTTACACTAGCCTTACAATTGCCCCCTTTTTTTCTTCGAAAGGACAATTTCTAGCTACCTAGCAACATATTATATAAACTTGACGCCTAATTTTCAGTCTCTTCAGCACCTCCGTGTCCTCCATGTCCTCCGTGTCCGTGTCCGTGTCCGTGTCCATGGCTATTATGATGGCCATATCCATTCAACTCTTTCACATCCTCGGTTGTCACGGTCTCTTCTGCATGTTAACAGTCATAATTAAACACGAAGAGTTATTGCCATTACTTAACATCAATATATTAAGTTATTATGTATTTCAAAAAATGTTTAAAAAGTTATTTTAGAAGAAGAAGTAAATAAATATATAAGTAGATAATAGATATTATGATTAAGAGACTCACGGGATTGCTCGCCGTGTCCACCATGTCCGCCGTGTCCGTGTCCGCCGTACCCGTGGCCATCATGATGACCGTATCCATCCAACTCTTTCACATTCTCAGTTGTCACAGTCTCTTCTGTATGTTAACAACCATAATTAAACACGAAGAGTTATTGCCATTACTTAACATCAATATATTAAGTTATTATGTATTTCAAAAAATGTTCAAAAAGTTATTTTAGGAGAACAAATAAACAAATATGTAAGTAGATAATAGATATTATGATTAAGAGACTCACGTGATTGCTCGCCATGTCCACCATGTCCGCCGTGTCCATGTCCACCGTACCCGTGACCATATCCATCCAACTCTTTCACATTCTCAGTTGTCAATGTCTCTTCTATATGTCAAACAAACATAATTAAACAGGAAAAGTTATATACATTACTTAATATCAATATATTAACTTATAATTTATTTCAAAAAATGTTTAGTTACTTTAGGAGGAGAAATAAACAAATTTGTAAATAGATAATATTAATAGATATTATGATTAAGAGATTCACGGGATTGCTCGCCGTGTCCACCATGTCCGCCGTGATCGCCGTAACCACCGTGTCCACCATGTCCGCCGTGATCGCCGTAACTGCCGTGTCCACCATGTCCGCTGTGATCGCCGTAACCACCGTGATCGCCGTAACCGCCGTGTCCATATGCATCCAACCCTTTCACATCCTCAGTAGTGACGGTCTCTTCCGTATATTAAACAAACATAATCAAACAAGAAAAGTTATTGCCATTACTTAACATCAATATATTAACTTATAGTGTATTTGAAAAAATGTTTAGTTGTTTTAAGAGAAGAAATAAATAAATTTGTAAATAGATAACATTAGATGTTATGATTAGGAGACTCACCGGATTGCTCGGTGAGCTTCCGGGCCGAGGCCTCGGAGGAGAGGATGAGAACAACAGAAAAGATGAGGCCGAGAAGAAGGAAAGTTTTTGAGTATGCCATTTCTTTTGTTAATAGAAAATGTTGGCCAAGAAACAAGGTTATGAGTAGATTAGATTGGTTTTGCTGATGGTGTAGTGAGTGAGTATGCATGGTACCATATTTATACAGATTTCAGAGAGAGAGAGAGAGAGACGTTTAGAATGTTTCTAGAGAATATAAAAGTCCATGAGTGGGTGGGTGTGTAATAGAATTTTGATTGGGTTTAGATAGTAATTTGAGTCAAATAAAGTAAGAATTTGGAGTCCAAAATAGTCTTCATTTAATACCAATTAGGGATTTGCACGTACAATTATTGTTTCAACTTTGGCAAAAGAAAGTGAGTTTCTCTCGCATATGGCCTAGTGTCGGTTTCAACTTATTTGTTTATATGATCCGAAGGATTTGGACGGAATGTTAGTTTTTATCGGAATAGGAGGATTTTTTTAAAAAAATTATAGAGGATTTAATCCATGATCGGTTTCTATAATTATTATCATAATATTATATGAATGATACATATTTATTTTATTTATATATCATGATCGATCGATATATATATATATATAAAAGTGGGTTGTTTATTTTTATCCTAACTTTAAGATATTTAGATGATTAAATATCTGTTAAAATTGTTGTAACTTGGTATATTCTTCGAATCATATCAACATTAATTAAATGATGTTTTTAAATCAAGAAGAAAGTATGTAAAGGATATCATATTGGTGCATGGAAAGTAAAAATGGCGACAAACCGGTAGGTGCAAAAGAAGACTTGAGGACGATTTTTGGTCTCAAGTGGTTTTCCACCCCTCTTGATCTTAAGTATCTGCCACCTCTTTCTTGTTTATATTACCAATTGAATAATGTTTAGGAAAGTTATAATGACAATCGACCACTCTACATGTATACAACGTTGCTCATTCTTTTAATAAAAACTTAATTTGATGACTTCATTGCTTACATCAGTTCCTCTAGAAACGGATAGAGATGAAGAAAATAAGTACTAAAAAGTTCTCTTAAGGATTTTACTTTATTGATTTTGCATGAAGAATTCATCATGACCCTTTTCCTTTATGATCCCCCCTCGGCCCCCCGTAATCCTAATGCTTAATTTTACTCTCTATGGATTTGGCTCTTATTTCATTCCCCATTCATAGATCAAGATCACATATGCACCTTAATTTGATCCTATGTGCGAGAAAAATATTTTATATAATTTGGGATTGGTATAATTTTATGTAGTTTATAATATTTATGAATTTTTTATATTAAAAAAAAATTTCGATTTTATTAAATATATTAATATAGTATTGATTAATTTAAAATGTGATTAATTTTTTATAATATAATAAATTATAACCGACTGAAAATGATTTTAGAACAATGGAATTCAATCGAATTTGATGAGAAAAATCGATCGAGATGGAGCTAAAAGGAAATAACTTTTCCTTGAAACAACTTAAAAAGATTAAGTCAAACCTCATTTTCGACCATCAGCATTAATTGGCCAGAAAGGTAGGGATTTATTGAGCTAAAAAGCTAATGAGGGTGCAAAATTTGGCTAACTCGAGTAAGGAGGTAAGTGGTGGGACTCATTTTCCCCAAAACTAGCCTCACATCGACCATTTTAGTAAAAAAATTCGGCCAAGCGAAGGGAGTGATCAAATTTTCAGCATAGTGGAGAGAATATGTAGTTGAAATTGGGTTAAAACAAGAAGAAAAAGTCAGCAATATATTTGGATGAATCCGATCAAAAATATGACCGTTAAATGTTGTTTTTATCTCCAAAAAAATGAGGAGCGTGACCCACCAAAAATGTGACTGTTTGTTAGCGTGGGAAGTAAGTAATTTATTTTATTAAGCGATCTTTTTTTTCGATGTCATTTCAAAAATTTATTTTTATAATTATTTTCATTTACTTTATTAATATGTCAAAAAGAATTTTATCTATATTTTCATTGAAATTAGATTACTTTTTTTTAAATATTTTTAATAATATATTTAATTATTTTTATAGTATTTTATCTACTCCAAATTTTTGTCATACTTATATCATAAATTTTTGTTGGTAAATTTTCTCAAAATTCATATTAAAATTAAAAATATAGTTCAAGTCATTAAACGGTGGTATTTGATCAAATAGCAATCACACGTCTTAAAATATAAGAGATCTCAAAATTAAATTATAGGATAAATTCTATACTGCTAAATATTCACGATGACATATCTGAGCAAACAAAAAACAAAACAGTAAGTGCATGTGATTTGGTTGGAAACTTTAGAAGTGATGTTCTTTTTCTTGCTTACGTCCCTACTTACGTCATCACTATTTTGTTTTCCATCTGCCCTTCCTGTTGTTCGAATTAAGAATATGATCATTCTTGCTTTTGCAAACTCGTGACTCAAATGTTGTGTTTTACTGGCTTTGTTGATCAAATACTATATTGGATTCCAAAATCTATTACATACTTTAATCCACCCACTCTTTAGACTTTTCTAATTACTACACACATTATCAAAACCCACCACCTATCTCTCTCGATAACTCTAAGAAAGTTGTATAAATAGGTACCTTGCATAGTCACTCACTGCACTCAGAAAACAACTAATCTAATATACTGCTCCTTTGTTTCTTCGCCAACATTTTTATATTGACAAAAGAAATGGCACACTCAAAGACTTTCCTTCTTCTCGGTCTCGTCTTTGCCGTTGTTCTCATCCTCTCCTTAGAGGCCTCGGCCCGGGAGCTCGGCGAGCAATCCAGTGAGTCTCTTAATCATAACATCTAATGTTATCTATTTACAAACTTGTTTAAAGACATTATAACTTAATACTATTGATGTTAATTAATGGAAATAACCTTTCATGTCTAACATATAGAAGAGACTGTGGCAACTGAGGATGTGAAAGAGTTAGATGGACATAGTCATGATGGCCACGGATACGGACACAGAGGTCATGGACACGGATATGGGTATGGAAAGAGCCATGGTCATGATGGTCACGGACACGGACACGGATACGGACACGGACACGGACACGGACACGGACACGGCGGACATGGAGTTGGTGAAGAGACTGAAAAGAATGAAAATTAGACGTCAAGTTTGTATAACATATATATGTTGCTAGCTAGATAGTAATTGCCCTCTCGAACAAAAAAAAAAAAGGGGCTATTATATGGCTAGTGAACATAAAAAGTAAGGTTTGGGGGTTGAGAGTAAGCTAACCTTAGGTTGATGCTCTCTCAAATATTTTATTTTCTTTGGTAATTGGAATGAAAATAAGAATCGAATGAATGAATTTTATGGTATTTATTTAATTATATAAAAAAAAAATGAGAATATGAATAAAATACAAAGAAATATATAATATTTTAAAAATTATTACAAAATAAAAAATAAAAAAATATTAAAAATGCATTATGTTCTCTATTTTTATATCAATCACTTTATTTTATTTTATTTTATTTCTTTCATTTATCACAAAAATTATATTATTGGACCGAAATGAAAATAATTCTCAATAAATAAAAGCTATTCGCCGAACCATTCACTCACTCTTTGAAATAAAACCATATTATAGAGAATAAGCATTAACTAGTCAAATCATTTAGCTTATCCAACCACATACATCATTGACCAAAAAAATATCTCCTTATAACATTGTAAAGGATTAACATGCATATCACTAATCAAACACTTAATACATTTTATTTTCATTAAAAAATTATGCTAAATTGGAAGTTTTTCTTTGAATAAATTCGATCTATCATAAGTAAATTAGTATTTATAAATGTAATTGAATCTATTTAATGTAAATCAAATTTATCTAAAATTTTATCAATAAATGATGATTTTTTGAATCGGTTTATCCTAAATCGATATATTTATGACTATCATAAATAAATAAATTCGTTTGAATTTTTTTTAAAATAAATTTAATTTATAAATTAATATTTATAATTATAATTAAATTATTCGAAGTTATTTAAAAACTTATTGATATTTAATTACTTTTTGGATCTATTTATCATAGGTCCGATATTTATGAGTGTCATTGACTGGTTTATTATAGTTCAAGTTTCTCTAAAAGCTTTGCCATTAGGTACTACTAACCTAATTTACCTACTACCCTACGAGCACTTTGAGTTTTAGCCATTAAGTTTATAGAACGACACGTCGTTTATGTTTCTTTTGCCAAAGACGGTGCCGTGAGGAATAGCGACGCAGAGAAAACGACAGTAAATTAAGAATATATAAAAATAAATAAATAAATAAAAGAGCGCGACGTGCACGTTGCGGCAAAAACGAAGCAAAGGATAGAAAACGGTTCGTTGCCGCCAAGACGTGCGAGGAAGAAAAGGAGAAGAGGCAGAAGTAAACGACGTCGTAGTGGGTGTATACCTTTTCAGAAGAAGGAGCCGGTTGTTCTAGAAGTTGACCGGGCCGTCGATACATTTCCGGGAAAGCGGTGGCGTCGCCTGTTTCTTCCAATTTGAGTTTCCCTTAATCCCTAACGGTCGAGCATACGACGAATTTTAGGTCACCGATTGAATTCGCGTTCTCTGAACTGGATTTTTGATTGACGAATTGGATTAACTTTTGCTATGCATTTTTTGTTTTTCATAGTAGCAATTCGAATAATTCTTCTGTTTAGCGAGCGATCGTTTAATTCTTAGCTCTTTGCGTATTTGCTAGGTATTCATCTTCGATTAAATTTTGTGCAATTTGTTGAGCTTTTTCAGAGCTTTTTGATCGAAGTTTCTTATCAATCTATCTATTTTCCTGTCAATGTAACATGTTTCTGACGAATTTTGCAAAATTCGGTTGTGAATTGAGATTTTTCGTGAATTCAATCAATCTTTTTTGGCAGCTTCTCATTCTTAATTAGGCTGAAGAAATATTTTTATTTTTATTTGAATTCAATTATTCTTCTTGATATTGAAATGGGGGAAATTATGGTTTGATTGATTAATCCACTGTTTGATATTATCTTTTTCATGAAACTTTCAGGAAAATGGCCTCTTACGCAGATTCATGGATAAAGGAGTACAATGAAGCCCAAAAGCTTGCTGATGATATCAATGGCACGATAACTGAGCGGAGTTCCCTTTCTGTATCTGGACCTGACGCCCAGCGCAGTGCGTCTGCTATAAGGCGGAAGATTACGATATTGGGCACTAGGATTGATACCTTACAGTCCCTTCTATCAAAGCTTCCTGGAAAGCAGCCCATGTATGTACTCTTCACTTTATTTGCATTTGCAGAAATAACTTAATATACATGCCATTACTTAGAGCTGAACATGTGCAAGACTTGGCCACCTTGTATAGTTGCATGCTTGTCTAAGATTCTTGTAAGACTTGGCCAATACATACCATTCGTTGTGTGTCCTATTTCTTGTTCTTTATTTCCAATCTTAACTTTTCCTTTATCTCTGTCTCCATATGGAAGGATTTTGTCACTAGATTTTCAGTTTTTGATTTGTAGGTATTTTGTGCAATCATCTTTCCTTAGAAGTTTATTATATCACTATTTACTGAAAAGATGACGACTGTATATTTATTTTTAGTGATTCTTCTTACTGGGTGGATTGTTTGTATTTTCAGTGAAGGATTTTGTCAATATGTTCTCAGTTTTTGATTTGTAGGTATTTTTTGCAACTATATTTCCTCCGAAGTTTATAAAATCACTAGAGACTGAAAAAGATGGAGATTATATATTCCTTTTTAATGATTCCCTTTCATAGAAATGAGAAACACATGAATTGAAAGGTCCAAACGATCAAATTTTCAGTTAATAGTTGGAGTCCATGAGTTTATGAAGGTTATTGTTGCTCTGTGCTGTGATTGCAGGACAGAGAAAGAGTTGAATCGGCGAAAAGAAATGCTTACAAATTTGAGAACAAAAGTTACAGAGATGTCAACAACATTGAACACGTCAAACTCTGCTAATCGTGAAAGCTTGTTCGATCCAGACACAAAGGCAGAAGATTCCATGAACAGGAAGATGCTAGGACTGGATAACAAAGGCCTTCTTGGTCTCCAACAACAAATTATTAAAGGCAAGTTTCAATAATTTTGATTTTTTTTTTCTTTCCCACCTTTTGTTATGGATCCTTATCTGATGCGTCTTTTTAAAGCAGAGCAAGATGAAGGCCTTGAAAAGCTGCAAGAGACTGTTATAAGTACAAAACATATTGCATTGGCAGTAAATGAAGAACTTGACCTTCACACTAGACTAATTGTATGATTCTTGTTTGATTTTGAGTTATTTCTCTCCTCCTTTCCTCTTTAACTCTTACATAAGAAATAACTAATAAAAACTCATCAAATTTTGTATTGCAGGATCAGTTGGACCAACATGTGGATGTTACCGATTCCCGGTTAATGGTAAATATTCTGCCACTAAATGTGATTTTGTGTACTCAAGTTTCCGATATTTAAACTAAACATTATAAGCCATTAAGTATCCTTGAGAACATTATGTTCATAGCCGAAATTCTTGATATGACCTCTTGTCTTAAAAATACATATCATCTTTTGTCTCTAAAACAGCAAGTGCAGAAGAAATTGGCGATCTTGAACAAGCGAACTAAGGGCTGTGGCTCCTGCGTGTCGATGCTTTTATCCACTTGCGGGATCGTGGGTCTGGTTGTTGTCATATTGCTTCTCATCAAATACTTGTAGTTACACCACCAAGTCTTTGTAAAATTCTCATGCTGAGATACATGCAACATTATATTCAGCATCTTTTTCTTTTTTTCTTTTTTTTTCTTTTTTTTTTTCTCGTTGAAAGACCATGTTGAAGTTGAAATGTGTGAAAAGAATTACCCCCCCCCCCCAAGGAAGTCCATGAATATTCGACATGTAGGTTGTAGGTACGATATGTGTTTTAAGATTTATGTAAAGAGTTTGGTCAGCCCAAAGGGCCTAAAATTCAAATGGGCAACCCCAAGCCGAAAGAAAAAGCCCAGTAAAGTCTTCTTCTTCACTCTCTTTTTTTTGGTTTTGGGCCGAAGTTTCTGTTCTTCTCTTGACTGATGCACATTGTTCAGGAAAACTAAGATTGACAGTAAATTAGTTCAAAGCTCAAACGGATTCGGACAGATTTTTGGGGGGGTTTTCCCTTGCCCTAATTGCGTTCTGATTTTGATTGATCTCTTACAATTATCCGCACAGTTTCCTAAGTGAGGGAAGAGATTTTATGAGTAAAGAAGAAGAAGAAATTGTTGAATTATAAATATATTTATATTCGAAAACAATGAGCTTTGTGCCGAAGGAGACGATTGAAGTTATAGCTCAAAGCATTGGAGTTTCCGATTTGTCTAGTGATGTTGCAATGGCGCTCGCTCCTGATGTTGAGTACAGAGTTCGTGAAATCATGCAGGTATTGTGGCACTTATGCTCAATTTTTCCTTTCTTTTTTTTTTTTTTGGGTACGAGTTTGATTGTAATAATGAACAATGCATGAAGTAGTTGACATAATTTGATTTCTGAGCTGAAATTTTTTTAATGTATTTGTCCAGTAGAAGTGAAAAGTAGATAAGTTCATGATGTTTGGACGAACAATTAGTGACTGAGGGTATTGTTTTGGCAATTTCGCGATTTTTCAGGAGGCGATTAAATGTATGCGGCATTCGAAGAGGACTACCTTAACCACAAATGATGTTGATAATGCACTTAAATTACAAAACATGGAGGTTAGTTCTATATATTTTGTCCGGATGCATTTTTCTTGGTTATTTTCAGACTTCTATGTTCGATTGTTCATCTTATTTGAAGTAAGATTTCACCGAAGATTATGGATTTCCAATTGGTTTTGTCTCGGCTATTAGTTTTATATATATTCAAGTGCCAGACTAACACTATCAAATTGGTTAGGTTTTTCTTCATTTTGTTTATTCTCGTCTTTCTGCCTTTCTCAGCCATTATATGGTTTTGCCTCTGGAGATCAACTGCGGTTCAAAAGAGCTGCTGGACACAAGGATCTATATTACATTGATGACAAGGATGTAGAATTTAAAAATGTAAGAATTTTATTTGAGGATGCTAAAGTGCTAAATTATCAAACTTCATATTTTTACCACATCTTTGCAGATCATCGAGGCACCTTTACCAAAAACACCGCTTGATAGTTCAGTTTCTTTTCATTGGCTTGCAATTGAAGGCGTTCAACCTGCCGTTCCAGAAAATGCACCTATTGGAGGTGTCTCATTCTATTCATTGATGCAAATGAGGGGCTAGGGCTTTAGCAATTGGGTTTTTATTTGACATTTTGACCATATAATATTGGTTGTATTGGCTTTGATTTCAGCAGTCTCTAATGGCAAGAAATCCGAAATGAAGGAGGATGAATTTTCTGTTGACATTAAATTCCCTGTTAGGCATGTAGTATCAAGGGAACTTCAGGTACACTTCGTAGCTTTGTCTAGTATTAAGCATATGTTCATTTTTTGTTTTTTGGGTCATTTTTATACCTCAAAATTTTCTCTCTCTGCAGCTTTATTTTGAGAAAATCACAGAGCTGGCTCTGAATAAGTTTGGTTCCGTTCTCTTTAAACAAGCATTAGTCAGCTTGGCAACAGACTCAGGCCTCCACCCTTTACTTCCTTATTTCACAGACTTCATTGCTGATGAGGTTGGCTTGAAGATCATAGCTTTGCCATTTTGTATTCTTGACACGCGCACACATGTAGCTTCATTCTATTTTCTTTTCTCTAGTCTGATATTGAGCTGAAAATTTTCACAAGCATTGCAGGTCACAAGAAATTTGGGTAATAATTTCCATATCCTGTTTTCTCTCATGCGTGTTGTTAGGAGTCTTCTTCAGAACCCACACATACATATAGAACCTTATGTGAGTTTAGTGTAAATTTATTTGCTTAAACTTCTTAGTGCTCATTTCAGTGTCAAGATTTGAGTCATGAATTGTTCATTAGATCAGAAACTATAAATATGTCTCTTATTAGAATCCCATGTCAGTCTATTACATGGTAATATTCAACTAATGTTTCTTAAGTTCGGTTAAACAGTTGTCCTTTTTGACAATCTTATCTATCTTATTTTTTCCATCAGCTGCACCAATTGATGCCATCTGTCATTACATGCCTTGTTGCAAAACGATTTGGTAACAGATTTTCTGACAATCACTGGGAGGTCAGAAACTTCACAGCTAGTCTTCTTGCTTCAATATTGAAAAGGTTATTTCTTTTTTATCTTATGCCATGGTAAAATTTTGAGTCTTCCTCATTTAATTGTTTTCCTTTTTCCCCTTTTTCTCTGGGTGCAGATTTGGACATGTTTATCACAATCTTCAGCCACGTTTAACAAAGACTCTTCGTTTTCTTTTTTTCCTATTATCTCTGGGTGCAGATTTGGACATGTTTATCACAATCTTCAGCCACGTTTAACAAAGACTCTTCTCCACACATTCTTGGATCCATCCAAAGCACTGCCTCAACATTATGGTGCAATTCAAGGGCTAGCTTCCCTTGGACCCAGTGTGGTATATATCATCTTTTTCTTAATGTTTTCATAAATACAGTGCGAAATTACATGTCTTTTACAACCAGATTTCTGTGATATTCTTATAGGTTCGCCTTCTTATACTTCCAAACCTTGAGCTATATTTACAACTTCTAGAGCCAGAAATGCTACTAGAAAACCAAAAGAATGAGATGAAAAGACGTGAAGCTTGGCATGTTTATGGGGCCTTGCTGGTTAGTACATTTTTCAGTTTGATGCTACAATTACATCCATGATTTTTGCCATTACCATTCACATCTTCACACAAAGAAAAATAACAAAGCTCTTAAAATTTTTCAGTGTGCTGCTGGCCAATGTCTTCATGATCGGATGAAGCTGTTCCCTGGGTTTCTATCTCCACTAAGTCGGAACATTCTGAAGAGTAATGGAAAATTTTTTATTTTTTATTTTTTATTTTTTATTTTTTCAAGTTTATGCATAATGATATTTATTTCTCCTTCTCCTCTTCTTTCTCCATTTTTTCTGTTCTATCAAAGATAAACGCAAAGCAAGCACGGACAACTTGTTACAGCAACCAGCATTAAAGAAAATGGCAGTAGAAGGGATGATGAGTTCGATCCCAATGAATTCCATGGTAGCTGATATGCAAAGGGCTGCAAGTGGATTTCCGACCACCTCCGTGGGGCCCATTGCTAATATGTCTTCTTCAACGTCGCGGAAGTTTCCAAATGTTAGTGATAGTCGAGGTGTAAAGTCGTCGTCTAATGTTCTAGCTCAAGCATGGAAAGAGGATATTGATGCTGGCAAATTGTTATCTGCCCTGTTCGACTTTTTCGGGGAAAGCATTCTCACCTTCGCTCCCACCCCTGAGCTATCCCTCTTCCTATGAAATGTGATTAATTAGGTTGTGTTTTCATCAAGTTTATACAAAATGATTGTAAAGAAATAGGTTTACTCATATGGATAAATTATGCTGGAAGGAAAATAGAAATTTGCTGATCTAAGTCCTATTTAGAATTGTAAAATCTCTAGAATTGCAATATATTTCTTGGTCAAAAGTAATTGAGTAAAAATACAATCATTCTCATCTCTTATTTCATAAACTTACATGATAAATGAAAAGCAAATTGTCACAAAGAAAGCTAATCAAATTGACAAATAGAATCCAATAAGACTTCCTCAATTACATACATATTCATACTATGAAAACATACTGAGATCCATTAGCCTATAAAATCAATCCCTCCACAGTAATCAGCAATGCTTGATGTTGATTCAGCAAAAGACGGCTACATCTGTTGCTTGCTACCACGACAAACTCTACTCTGCTTCACTCAGAATCGGGACTATGAGCGGTTTCATTTGAGCAACATATACAATGGCCCACCTGAGGAATCAATTGGGAAAGTATGATATTATATGAATGTTCTTGCAAAAGTGACAAAAGTTCAATTGCAATCAACATATAAAATGAGATGTAATCTAGCAGTGAGGAACAGAGTATTTTAACAAGCATTATATCTTGAACAAAATGTTATTTTCAAGAAAAAATGTTTGAGTAAACATAAACTTACAACATCCAGCAGCAAACAGTTGCAGTTAGTACCAGTGTCAAGTGCAACCTGAAATGTAGTAATATATTAGCCATTAGCTAGAAGAGATTCAATTACTGAGCACCATCGCTGCTTAAGTTGTTGAAGTGACCACATGTAAAAGCTCGATTTATCAAATTGGAGTGATTGGATCAACCTCAATTATTCGGACATACAAGATCAAACGCATTACGGTTTTGGAATTGCTGCTGAAGTGGAAAAAGAAAAAAAAAAGAGGTTTTTCTAATTTTTTTTGTGTGATGAGAAAGCTTACAAATTAGTAGCAGGTCCTCTGTTGCAGCAAATTCTAGTGCAGAGACAAGAACTGATTCCAATCACTATGAAGATTAAGGTTGTGACTACGAACCCCATTCCCAATTCCTACCCCAGACGCTGCACGATCTGACAGTATCAAACTCTGCAACCAAAATCAAAATCCAAATCTGAGATCACACGATTGAAACTGATAAACCGAACAAAACAGCGAGAAAATTGGAGTAATTTGAATGCAAAAGAAGGAAAAAAAAAAAACCTAAGAATCTGTTTGGTTACCGAGAAACTGCAGGAAAACAAGAACAAAATAATTGATCGTCGAATTCCACGCACAAATCTAAAATCTGAAAATAAAACAAAGACAATTCTTGATTTTCTGAGCTCTAATCTGAAACAGATCCCAAGATAATGGGTCAAATGGCTTTAGGCCCAGTTATACTCCAATCGTGGGCTACGAAAACTGGCCGTCGGGCCCAATCTAATTAGGCTTAAGAACCCACCCTTAAGCAGCCCATTTAATCTAAAACCGAACCGGTTGCCGGGTTCATTAGCAAGAAAAAGTGAAGAGGTTCTTCTTTAGAAATCGCTCTGATCAACAAAACCCCCCCTTTCCTCTCAATTCTCTCCTTCCCTTTCTCTCTCTCTTCTCTTCCACTTACCCGCCAAAAGGCACGAAATTAACGTACCAAAAATTTCTTATTTTTCAAAAAACCTCCGTCTTTCCTTCTTGCTAGGGCCATCTCTTTCTCTCTCTCTATCCTCCTGCTTCGTCACATGCGGCAAGAGCGAGTCGGTGATGGAGCCAGTGGCGAATCTTGAAGCTAGGGAGTCGAGCGAGCCTCAATTAGGCGAGAAGAGGCATGCTAAGAATGGAGGAGGGGATGATGAATTTGTTGAGAAAGCGTCGAGCAAGAAGGCTAGGTTCAGCGCTGGAGCCGGTCGTGATCTGAAGAGAGTTGCGGAGATCGTGTTGGTGTTGTCGACGATGGCTAATATGCGCGGAGGGAAGAAGCCGACGGATGTTGAGGTTGAATTGATGGCGGAGGCGAGGGATAAGCTGGTGGAGATGTGTGAAGGATTAGCTCCGAAGGAGATTGTGGGAAGAGATGGGATTGGAGCTGTGATTGAGGATTTGGGGCTTAATGGTAAGGTTAAGGATCAGAGGTTAGGGTTTCGAGGTCCCATGTTGACTATAGCGGAGAAGTTGTCTCTGTCAAAGAGGAAGGTATGTGTGTGCTTATATATATTGTAATTCTTTATAGATATGAGATTCGGACGTGGTTTTAGGTTAGTTCCTTGAAGAATTTCATTGGATATGTGCTCAGTTTAAGCTGTTAACAAGTTCGATTTTTAAATAACTTGATAGGATTTTCTTGAGATATATGTTGTATCATGAACAATCGTGTTCAGTTGCTGAGAATATCTGAGAAAAGTAACAGAATCATTTTCCGCATTTCCTACCAAGTCATTCTATGGAAAATTGGGATGATGTTACTCATACGTCTTGTTATATTTTCATCGATTGAGGGGTCAAAAATTCATGCAACTAAAGTTGATTATAGTTCTCTGTGCGTTAATATAATTAAATCAATTCTTCTCTAGATGGAAGAATCCAAGAAGTTTGTCGCACCACCTCCAGCAGCTTACAATCCCCATCCATTGCACCCAAACTCAAGTGCTGTATCTGAAAACCGTAGTCCAGCAGCACCTTTGGCTCGTATGTTTACGTCATCAGAGAAACTTGGTCATTTGCAGGGTCTTTCTTTGCCTCAAGATACAACTTCTACCTCTGTACAACTTCATCTTCCAGCCAGTGAAGTAAGGGCACCACACGTAGCTTCTGGTGGGTTTACTGTGAATCATTACGGAAGGGAGTCTACCTCTGCATTTCCAAAAGCTGAAAGAGCTCCCAATGGGATTTATCCACCTCAAATGCTAGGTAAAATTAGCTCTGCCAAATTTTCTTTCTTAAAATTCATTAGGAGTACCTCTACCACGTTTCTTTTCTATGATTTCTGTGCTGGCTTAAGTTCTTACCTTCTCGTTGTTAATTTCATTTGTTAACTAACTAATTTAATTTATTGGGAAGACTGTTTCTTATATATATTCTACCTGTAGGAAATTCTTCTGCAAATCACCCACTGGTCAATGCTCCTGCTTGGTCCATACAAAATCAATCTTCTTCGTTAGGTAAAACCTCTGTCAATGCTCAAGGAACAATAGATACGAGCATACCAAGAGTGACTCCTCAAGCAGCAACAGATCAGAGTTTTACGCCAGGTATCACTCAAACAGTGACCGGAATTATACCTGGTTCGCATCAGCCTTTGCAGAACATGAGCTTCGCTCAAGCTCCTTCACTTCCTCCTGGTAACCATATTGAAATTGCAAGAGTTGTTCAGAAATTGCTTCAGCCACAGCTTCCTGATCATCCCACCTGGACTCCTCCATCAAGGGATTACATGAATAAGGCAGTGACTTGCCAAAGTTGTCAGTTTACTGTTAATGAGGTTGATACTGTCCTTATTTGTGATGCTTGTGAGAAGGGATTTCACTTGAAATGTGTTCAGTCACCTAACCAGAGAGCAATCCCTAGAGGTGAGTGGCACTGTTCAAGGTGTTTGGCTTTAAGCAATGGGAAGCCTTTGCCCCCTAAATATGGCCGGGTCATGAGGAGTAATCCACCATTGAAAGTACCTTCTAACCCTACTGGAGTTCAGCTATCATCCGAGAAGAAAGTTGAAACAATGGAGTCAAAGGCCAGTCAACAGCAAACAACACCTAATGGGGGCTCTGATTTGCAAAGTCCTGTTCAAACTCAGACTGGAAGTTTTGGAAGCAATTATGCTGCGTCAGTGTTGGATTCTGAGACTTCAAATGTAAAACAAATGCATGGTAATAGTTTGTCTGCAAAACATGAAAATGTGGATTATGCTTCCCTGAGTACCCAAACCAAATCCTTGCCATCACCAGCTTCTGGTTATACTTGTGTTGGCTTATCAAATGACAGATCTGCTCAGGAAATTACAAATTCTGAATTACCTACTAAGAAAGGGAACCTTCCTGAACTTAATCCAGAGGCTTCTTCTAAATCAGTTGACATGATCAATAGTAAGCCTGACATGCTTAGCCAACCAGGTGGGCCCCAGATTGTTGATAGGCCAGGGCTGCCTAACATTTCAGAAAGTCCATCAGAGAAATGTAATGACAGCGACCTTACAGTTCAAGATGCAGAGAAAGCTCATCTAGAAGGTTGTTCTTACAGAGCTGTAGGACATGAGATTAAGCAAGCTGACCGAGAAGTTGCACAGATGAATGTTGACAAGGGTCTTGATGAGAAACCACGTTGTTCTGACAGAACTTTGGAACGTGAACATGATATTAAGCAAGATGGCCAGGAAGTCACACAGATAAGTGTTTATCAGGGTCTTGAAGAGAAATCCGATCAAGAAGGTTATCCTGACAGAAATTTGCGACATGATAATAAGCAAGATGGCCAAGAAATGTCACAATTAAATGTTGATCAGAGTCTTCAGGAGAAACTGTGTCAAGAAGTCTGTCCTGACAAAGCCTTGGGACATGATCTCAAGAAAGATGACCAAGAAATATCGCAGATGAATGTTGATCAGAGTCTTGAAGAGAGACCCCATCTAGAAGGTTCTTCTGATAGAACTATGGAATATGATATTAACCAAGATGACCAAGAAATCACAGAGGTGAATGTTGATCAGAATCTTGAAGAGAAATTGCATCTAGAAGGCTGTTCTGACAGAAAGTTGGGTCATGAAAATAAGCAAGATGACCAAGAATTAACTCAGAAGAATGTCAATCAGAGTATTGAAGAGAAATCCCATCTGGAAGCTTATTCTAACAGAGATTTGGAACATGATAATAATCAAGATGACCAAGAAGATGCAAATGTTTATCTGAGTGTAGTAAAGAAATCACATCCAGAAGGTTCTTCTGACAGAGCTTTGGGACCTGATAATAAGCAAGATGACCAAGAACTCACACAGTTGAATGTTGATCAGAGTCTTGAAGAGAAACCACATCAAGAGGGCCGTTCTGACAGAACTTTGGGACATGATAATAAACAAGATGACCAAGAAATGTCACAATTGAATGTTGATTGGAGTCTTGAAGAGAACCTGTGTCAAGAAGACTATCCTGACAGAACTTTGGGACATGATCTCAAGAAAGATGACCAAGAAATGTCGCACATGAATGCTTATCAGAGTGCTGAAGAGAGACCCCATCTAGAAGGTTCTCCTGATAGAACTATGGAACATGATATTAAGCAAGACGACCAAGAAATCACACAGATGAATGTTGATCAGAGCCTTGAAGATAATTCCCAAGAAGGCTGTTCTGACAGAAATGTGGAACATGATGTTAAGCAAGATGACCGAGAAATTGTGGATGTGGATGTTGATCAGAGCCTTGAAACTAGTTCTTCAGATGGCTTGCATGATGTTGAATGGGTTGGCAGAGTTATTCAAGTTGACGAGGGGAAATCATTTTATCAGTCATGTTGTGTTGATGGAGTAACTTATAGACTTCAGGATCATGCTCTTTTTTATTCAAATCATGGGAAATTGACACCTTCAAAGCTTCAGGTAAGCACAAAATCAAGCGATATCTTATCCTTCTGGCAGTAAAACTTGTAGAAGAAAATGCAGTTGCTAATATTGTGAGTTTTCTTTTCTAATTGCAGTCCATGTGGGAGGATAGTGGAACTGGGGCTAAGTGGGTTAGTATTATCAGGTACTACTTTCCTAGTGACCTTCTGGAATATTTTGGTTGTCCATCCTTACCTGATTGCAATGAGGTAATCTCTTTTCCTTACGTCATTTTGGAGTCTAATGACTCTAATTTAATCACTCTTCTTAAGAGATGTTTTTGTCCCATCTTCTGGTTATAGGTATATGAATCCAATCAAAATAGCACTGTAATGGCTGGCTTCATCCGAGGCCTCTGTGAAGTTTTTCCCACTGGGAAATTCGAGGAAGAGTGTGGAAGGCGAGATCAATTATTGCCCGATGCCAGTAATGGATTGCCCCCAATTTTCCTATGCAAGTACGTTTTTCTTTCTTGCATGTCATACTCAACAATCATGGTGTGCGTTATAATAGATTTGTATCAAGTATGAATGAATTCGGGTTATTTCCCCAGCTTCCTGATGAGACTACTCTTTTTCGACAGCTGGTTCTACGATGAATCTAAGGGGCAGTTTGAACAACTGTCCAGTTAGTTTGATCTTGTACGATTTGAAACCCTGCCGTATCAGATAATCGACGCAGAGTAAATTATTGCACCAACAGTTTCCGGGACATTTGAAGCCATGGCAGGTTGATATGGAAAAATACTCTTGGGTTAATATTATTGTGCACTTTCGTCCCTTGTGCCCAGATTATTTTCTTCTTTTTGATAGTTTTGATAGGAAATTGTGCAGTAACTTGCTAGAGACGGGCTTGGGTCCCACCAAATTATATGGAGAGATGTAAAATTAGTCCTCTTTTTTCCGTCTTCTTTTTGGAGTGAATTTACAAGGCTTTTTGCTGGTGTAGGGACATAATAGTTCTCTTTGCACATTTCCAAGTAATTTATTCATGGAGTATTGTGTAAGTGCAAAATATAATCCAATTACTCTTCTTCCATATTCTCTCTGTTTCTTTTTGGACAAAGCTGCTTCTTCCATAATTGAAGATGCATGAATCTGGAAAATTTCCAGGTTGCTTCATCTGAAAGAACAAAGTTGATTGAATCTCGAAATGTTCCAGACGAAGCTTAAACCTGAAATTTGCTTTTGGAAGTCGGCATTTCTACAATTAGCTTGAAAGAACAAATTTGTTTCTCATCCGGAAATTTCCAGGTTCATGCTTTCTCGATTCATGGTTCCGAGTACAAATAAACAAAACAAGAAACATCAAATAGTCTCGATTAATGTTCCCAGCGAAAAGATGAAACCACCTAAAGATTATTTCTGTGTACATGTTTAAATGATATTCACACAACAGAACCAAGTACAAGAAATAAAAATTCAAGCGAAGTATAATGAGACAGAAACGACATAAGAAATTCCATCCAGCTGAACAGTAGAAATAAATTTACTGACCAGCAGAAGGATTTGTCAACATTTCAAGTGATTTCTTCAAAAACTCAATTGCAACAGAAACATCATCAAAAGCCAGCGCCCCAACTGCAAATCTCGCTGCCTTGTGAGCCTCTGCAATTTTCTCAGGTGGAGGCTGATAATTGCTGTCATATTGAAACAAAGAAGAGGAAGAAGTGGGGGCAATTTTCTCGGGTTCTGAAACAGGCCCATCTCTGCTTATTGAATGGTATCTAGAATCTGATGAATAATTTGCACTAGGCGGCATGGAATGAGGAGAGAAGGAAGTAGAATCAGATCCTTGATAGTAAGAAGGGTAATGAGTCGGGATTGAAGGGAGGCTGGCTTCTGTAAAACTCGGGTAAGATTGGAAATGGGGATAACTGAAAGAAGAGGAAGCGTCTTGAGAAGGAGGAAGAGGGTAATTGTGAGGTATATGTTGTTGGTGTCCTTGTGGGTACGATTGAGGGAGGTATTGCTGAGAATAAGATGAACTTTCTGACTCATTTGTGGGAGGAGGGGGCTGATAATCATGGGAAGGGTAATTGGCCGTAGGGGTATTTTCTGGATGTTGACTGTTGTTGACTTCATCATGGAATTGTGGAGGAGGAATGTTTGTGAAAGAGCTCGGGTTGTTTGTTTTGTCAATAAACTTAGGGGGTGGGGAAATGTGAGCAGAAGGCAGATTGGAGGACTTGTTATAGAATTTGGGTGATGCATCAGGCTCTGGACGAGGACTAGAAACTGTAGTCTCATTGGGCCAAAGATCCTGTGAAGGAAAAAAAAAGAACTCTCTTTCATTTTTTTCTTTTAAGTGTAAAAGATATAATGAAGAATTCGTTTGTGTTCATGATATGTCCAGATAGTTGAATTTAACACAGTTCAGTTAAGAGCCATACATTTGCACTGGAAGGTGAGCTTGAAGGGATTGATAGATCTTCATCACCACCAGGAGGACCAGGTACAGGCTTTCTTCCCTCTTTTAAGGCCTTCCTAATATCAGCTGCTTTCCAGACTGCATATTTCTGTTTCTGCTCAAGCTGTCAAAAAGCAGAGGATATGTTATTTGGATTTCAAATGATAAATTAGATGCATGATGCATTAGTATGGAAATCATTCAAGATTCAGAAACTTACATCAGGTTGTAGTGGACCAAACTGGTTAAGAATCTCAAAGAAAATACTTGCAGCATAAAATGTTTTTGCAGTGTTCCTGTGAATAAATCCCAAGTCACGTAAAGCAATTGAGTAATAAAACGATCAAACCAACCTTCAAGGTTATGGCCAAAAAAAAAATTGCTTTTAGATAACTTGTAACAAAGAAGACTTGACATACAAATCTGCTCGTCCAGAACGATCTTGTTTGTCTGCTCTTGCAAAGACATTTAAAGCAAATCCCTCTATATGCAAACTGTCATCTGGTGTCAACTTCAGTGATATCTTATCCTGTAAAACCTTACGTTAGTACCTCACATAATTTCCTAATGGCAGATGTCAAACACTAATAGTTAGCATAACTCCGGAAGGTGGGAAAGTACATGTTCTTTGATTCTCCTATTTTGTTGATATTTCTTAATTAATAACAAACAGCCAAAATTTTAAAAACCTTTCTATCACTGGTATAATATTTTTAAGGACAAGAAGAAACATTTTACATGATACAAGTATTTAAATTGTGTCAACTAGATAATGCATTAAAATACCCCCAATGGAGTCTCGGTCCTTTCAAAACTGTTCACTTTGCCACTGAGGAAGAACTATAGAGAATGAGAGGTCATTACAGGCAGCAGAAAGGCATTACAGTTTCAGCTGCAAAGCGGATCCCAACAATTGGTTTTGCACATAAGAAAGTAGTCAACCAGTGAATTAATGCTCACCAGAGCTTCAGTACAAGTGCAGTGAAAGTATATCATATAATATATTTTACCAGTTCTGTCAGGTTTTCATCTTCCTCAACTAAGTTAAATAAGAGAAAAGTTTCAGTAAGAACATTAAAATTTGGAACTGCTTCCTGTTTGATGCCATTCTTTTTCAAAAACCATGAAAGTTTTTACCACCCTGATTTGGTACAACAATAAACCAATTCAAAATGAACAGCCTGAGGAGTGTGAGGGCATTACAGGCAGCAGAAAGAGAAATCTGTTTAAGCTGCAAAGCGGATCCCAACAATTGGTTTCGCACATAAAAAGAGTAGGCAACCGGTGAATATTAATGCTCACCGGAGCTTCAGTACAAGTGCAATGAAAGTGTGTCATAAAATTCTATATCAGTTTCGTTAATCTCAATGGTTTTTATCTTCTTCAATTTTAATGCATGTAAAAAAGTACAGAAAATGTGAGGGCATTACAGGCAGCAGAAAGAAAAATATATTTAAGCTGCAAAGCGGAGCCCAACAACAAATTTTGCACAATAAGAATAGGCAACCAGTAAGTTGATGCTCACTGCAGCCTCAGTAATAGTGCAGCAATAAACGCATTACATTATATATATGTTCATAACTTACTGCCACTACTATTATCACACTTTGATTAAGCATTAGAATTTCGAAAATGAGTTTCAAGCAACCAGACAGCAGAAATCCAAATCCAAGTACCATCTCAAAACATGAATCTAATCAGAAATACATTTATTTCAGATAAAAAAAAAAGGTACCTTTTCAAGTTGCTTCATTAGAGAAACAAGTAGGGCATTAGTTGTCTTGGTACGTTCAGCCTGAGGAATCTTCAGCCCTCGTTCCATCGCATACAATCGACCTTAGAAGAAAGAAAAATAACAAACAAAATCAAAACCCTAATACCTCGATCATGGAGTACTACAACTAAACAAGTAAAGATTTCTGAAATCTAGTGAGAGGGAGAGAAGGAGAGTTACAATAATATGAGATCAGAGGTTCGTGCTTCTGCAATTCATCCGCTCGCTGGAGGTAGGGTAGAAGGAGCTTCGCCGGCTCGTTCTCGCTCGCCATCTTCGACCCAGAGATGGAAAATGCTTTACAAAATGGGGAATCTTATAGATAGTATATACTGTATAGCGCTTAGCAACGGCGCCGTTCTGGAGCACTTTTATTTATTTAATTTTTCTTTAAATTCTTTTATTTATTTATTAAATACCAATTTAATACAGTTATTATTTAAATAAAATATGTTATAATTCAACCTTAGAAATATATAAGTTTAAAATTTAATTTTAGTCTGCTAGTTTTTTTTTTTTTTTTGGACTTATATAATGCATATCTTATAATTTAGTTATCGTATAAATTCAATTAGTTGATTATTTCCTTCCAGTTAGTATAAATACTTTTCACATGAATCAAACAAAACCTGAACAAGAAAGAAGACGACGACGAAGAGAAGATGGATATGAAGCCGAACGTAGTGGGACTATGTTTCCTACTAGTTTTGGCGTCAACAGCAGATGCTTGGTCTGGACTTAGAGCATTAAATATTGTCAAGAAATATGGTGCAAAGCCCGATCAAGATATCACTTAGGTGCTAGCTTTAAATTTTGTTCTCCAGCGTATTAATACTGTCGAATCATTTCTAACAGCTTAAGTTTCGTGACACATTGATACGTTATGTATAGGCATTGACAGATGCATGGAGAGACGCTTGCACATCGATTAGACCGAGCAAAATAGTTGTTCCAAGAGGGCTTTACAAGTTACGTATGATACGTTTCACGGGACCGTGCACGAATCCTATTGAGATTGAGATTGCATGAAAACTTCAAGCCTCTTCTTCAGCACATGAAGGAGAAGATAAGTGGGTTACGTTTGAACATGTTAATGGCATCACCTTGTTTGGTGGCTGTACTTTTGATGGTCAAGGCCAAGCTGCTTGGAAGTCGGAACAATTGCGCCATAAACTCCAACTGCAAGAAACTTCCAATTGTACTATATCTTTCCTCTATACTTCTTTATTTACTTAAATCATTTTGATATTGGACACATCGACATTAATACTATAAACATGTTTGTTTTTGGAAATGATACTAGAGTCTGAGGTTCGACTTCGTCAACAATTCGGTAGTACGAGATATAACTTCGTTGAACAGCAAGAACTTTCACATCAACGTGATATCATGCAATCAATTGACCTTCGATAATATCAAGATCATTGCACCTGAGAATAGTCCGAACAGCGATGGAATCCATCTGGGACGTTCAACTGGAGTTAACATCACCAACTCGGTAATTGGCACGGGTGATGACTGTATTTGAATCAGCGATGGGAACAAACAACTGAGAATCAATAATGTAATATGTGGACCGGGACATGGCATCAGTGTGGGAAGCTTGGGAAAGTATCCTAACGAAGAGCCTGTGGTTGGAGTCATCGTAAAGAACTGTACCCTTATAGGTACTACCAATGGTGTGAGAATCAAAAGTTGGCCCGATTCTCTACCCGGAGAAGCTTTCGATATTTATTTTGAGGATATCATCATGAAAAATGTCACTAATCCCATCATCCTGGACCAAGGTTACTGCCCATGGAATCAATGCAGCAAGAAGGTATTTATGCAACAATTATACATGTCATAAGTCATTTCATGAACCGAAGACTTTATTTATATCAATTTCATCCCTCATTTATAGTTTGTGTTGTAATCTTAGGCTTCATCGAAAGTGAAGATTAGCAAAGTGAGCTTCAAGAAAATAAGGGGCAGTTCGGCCTGTCCAGTGGCTGTGAAGATTGCTTGTAGTAAAGCATTTCCTTGCGAGGGCGTGGAAGTTGCAGATATCAACCTCACATATGATGGAAATCAAGGCCCCGTCAAATCCGAATGTGAAAACTTCAAGAACCTGAAGGTTTCCGGGACACAAAAACTGGCAATCTGCACAGATGCTTAACATACATAATCACACCTTCATAGGCACTGTACTTTATTTATATGTTAGCTTCTACTTTGGTTTGAAAATTAAACACCGCTGGGTTTCTATTATAAGTAGACAAAACATATAAACAATAGAGTAGTGCTCGCCGGAGCTGCTTTACAAGATCAGTGAAAGTGTGTCCTACAAAATTTTATATCAGTTTTGTTAATTTCAATGATTTTTATCTTCTTCAAGTGAAACGGATTGTAATGGTTATCGACAGTTTTGAAAACGTATCTGTTATTTATTTAAATAACCGCCCGATCCGATACGATGTTCAACCCGAACGAGGCTGTCACGCCCCTGTAACATTCGACCATATCAAGTTCAAAGGCAAAAGGGCATTACGCTTCATCAATTGGGCTACTGATTAGGAACTAAGAACTTGAGAGCTATCTAATAAAACAAAACAAAGAAAGAAAGAACAGGTTATTATGGAAAGCAACATGAATCTCTCCACCGATTTGATTTCCTGTAATCAAGCTCCCAAAATCATGCAGTATTTCCTTCCTTACATCTTTTCATGATCAATACAATTAATCGTCATTATCATATTCAGCCCTACAAAAGTAGGATGGAGTTCAGTTGAACCCAAAACGGAAAAACCAGTTCTTGTTTGCAATTCGATCATTACAAAAAGGAACAACTTAGTTAGCAATAAAATTGTTTCACACGGTAACCGAACAAAAACAGAACAACAAAGAAGAAGAAGAAGAAGAAGATGGATATGAAGCTGAACGTAGCGGCATTATGTTTGCTACTAGTTCTGACATCAACAGCGGAGGCTCAATCTGGACTTAGAGCATTACATATTGGCAAATATGGAGCAAAGCCCAATCAAGATGTCACTCAGGTACTAGTTTTAAACTTTGTTTCTGGTCGTATTATGATGGTTGAGTCATTTTCTAATGGCTAATTAAGTTTTCGTGACACATTATACGTATAGGCATTGACAAATGCCTGGAGAGATGCCTGCACATCGCTAACACCGAGCAGAATAATTGTTCCAAGAGGGCTTTACAAGTTACGTATGATACAATTCACGGGTCCGTGCAAGAATCCTGTTGAGTTTATGGTTGTAGGAACACTTCAAGCCTATTCTTCTGCAAATATAGGAGAAGATAAGTGGGTAGCGTTTAAATATGTTAACGGCCTCACCTTGTTTGGTGGTGGTACTTTTGACGGTCAAGGCCAAGTTGCTTGGAAGTCGAACAATTGCCACGAGACATTCGAATGCAAAAAGCTTCCAATTGTAATCTCTTCTCTATAATTCTTTATTTACTTGATCATTTTTGAATATTTGACACATTCACGTTAATACAAATACATGTTTGTTTTGGTAAATGATACTAGAGTCTGAGGTTCGACTTCGTCAACAATTCGGTAGTACGAGACATAACTTCGTTGAACAGCAAGAACTTTCACATTAACGTGCTCGCGTGCAATCAGTTGACCTTCAATAATGTCAGGATCATTGCGCCTAATGAAAGTCCGAACAGTGATGGAATCCATCTGGGACGCTCGACTGGAGTTAAAATCACCAACTCGATTATTGGCACCGGCGATGACTGTATTTCAATTGGCGATGGGACTAGACAACTAAGAGTCACCAATGTAATATGCGGACCGGGACATGGCATCAGCGTGGGAAGCTTGGGAAGGTATCCTAACGAAGAACCTGTAGTTGGAGTCACTGTAAAGAATTGTACCCTTATAGGTACTGATAATGGTGTGAGAATCAAAACATGGCCCGATTCTCTACCCGGAGAAGCTTCCGATATCCATTTTGAGGATATCATCATGAAAGATGTCAGTAATCCCATCATCCTTGACCAAGGGTACTGCCCATGGAATCAATGTAGCAACAAGGTATTTATGCAACGATTATACATGCCATAAGCAATTTCATGAACCGAAGACTTTATTTATCATGCCTCATTTATAATTTGTGTTATGATCTTAGGCTTCATCGAGAGTGAAGATTAGTAACGTGAGCTTCAAGGAAATCAGGGGCAGTTCGGCCAGTCCAGTTGCTGTGAAGATTGCTTGTAGTAAAGCATTTCCTTGCAAGGGCGTGGTCGTTGCAGATATCCATCTCACATACAATGGAAATCAAGGCCCAGAGAAATCCGAATGTGAAAATGTCCAGAACTTGAAGGTTTCCGGGACACAAAATCCGGCAATCTGCGCAGCTGCTTAACATATATAATCAGACATTCATGGTCATTTTACTTCTAGCTTGGTTTGAAAAATAAACACTGCGGCGTTTCTGTTATATGTAGACAAAACATATAAATAAAGTATTTGATTGTCCCCGAGCATAAATGATTTCGTCTTCAAAACATGTAATAATATAGACTCAACTACAAACATTATATCGCTACAATACCTAATACCACATACACTCAAAACCACTATTGAAATTCCCTCCCTCTCTCTCTCTCTCTCTCTCAAGTAGAAACTGGGTCAGTACTGGAACTGTGAGAGTCTGCCTCCTCTTTTGAAATGGCTACATAGTTTGTGGGGGCCACAGGCCTTGTATTGCTATCCCTCCTTCCGTCCCGTGAAGCTGACTTAGCTCCGTTTTGATTTAGAGATAAGCGTCTGGTAGGAGTTCCGATTCTGGCACCATTGCCACGTGGGCTTGCTAACTTCTTTGGGCCAACAGGCCGAGCCGGGCTGTGCTTTGAACTCAAAGCTAATTCTTGCTCTGTGTTTGGCTCCACATGTGGGAACTTTTTCTGATCCTGCAAAGTTCTCCAAAAATGAAATTATTGTGTTGACAATGGTTTACAAAGAGTCATATAAAACTAACCCTCATTCTTCGTTTTTCTTCTTCCCTTTCGTGCCTAAGCATGGCATATTCATCCAGCATGGCAAGGAGAGGAACACCATCATATGTAAATGTTATGCCATGTTCTTCTTCCCATACTCGAGTTTTTGTAACCAATGTTTCAACCAGAACTACATAGTCAAGGCAAAAAACACTCATCAACAAATTTACAAAAAGAATTTTAAACCGTAAAAACTAGAAAAGATTCACTTATTTAGTATCTAATATCAAATTAAGAAAAGGCCAGCTCAATCCTAAATTTAAGGATGCATTTATGGAAAATGTTTTAAGAATTTACATACCAGGAATCTTGTTGACCAGAATTCTGGCCTTTTCTGCACGTTTGAGGTTCAAATGAGCTCCTCTACTTGCATTGTACCTATTTTCATCCTACAAATGCAATACCAATAATGTCAAAACAACAAAACAATTATACTTTCAAGAGCGAGGGAAGGGGGCAAAAGTACCCGATTGTAGTCTTCGAGCCAGCTCTCTTCTTCACAAGCAGACATCCACTTTTCAACCTTATCCAATATATCTTTTCTGCTAAGCGCTTCTTCTTTGGCTTTTGCTATCTGATTATCCATGTCAGCCAGTAACTCTGCCGGCTCCACATTTCCGGCATTAATCAAGTCCATTATCTTTTCTCGAGCAGCCTCTGGGTCTATTTCTATGTGGGCCCGAGTGAATATCTCTTCAAGTTCAGTTTGCTTCTTGAAAGCAATTTCCTTCATCCTACTGGCTTTAAGCTGGTCAAGCCTTTCAACCTCCACCTCAGCCTTATAAATATATCAGAATGTAACAAGAAGTTATTACTAAATATCAAAATTTAAGAAGAGATTACTAAGAGTAAAATAAATATACCTGTTCTATTAAATCCAGAGCAAGAGCTCCTGGAACTGTTACTTCATCAACTGAAGCCGATATATTACATGTGACATGATCAAAAAATTGTCTTTCATCTATGGGTGTATCCATCAAATCCCAGAGATCAATTAGCTGAGTTGCTAATTCTTGAAGCTGAAAAGGGGTTTACTATAATTAGATATTTCAACTAGAATCTAGAAAAAAAAAAGGATTTTGTGTATCTTTAAACTGCATTTGGACCATATTTAGTTAGACTGTGAGGTAAACTTAATTTTTAAGTCAGATTCAGCAACTGAGAAAAAAATTGTTCTAAATGAAAAAATAGGAGTTTGAAATACTGAAGCACAAGAACCCAGTTTGCAAGGCATTTGATTGGCATTATAAACTCCAGTTTACCTCACATTTTAGCTAAAAAACAGTCTGAAAAAACTCCAAATGTTACCCAAACTACAGTTTGAAACACAAAAACCAAATGCAGAAGTGAGAGCCAATTAGTTTACCTTTTGCAGCCTATGCTTCTTGTCTTCCTTAAGAGTGAAGACTGTCTTTGCAAGCCTTGATAAAGTACTGTTGCTAATGCTTTTGGATTGCATACCCGTTGAGTCATTCAAGCTCGGATGAACTTCAGTAACAGTGGTGAAGAAATCCATTCCAAGAACAGCACATAGATCGTGAACCGTGCTCACAAACTCAAGCACTTTTTGCAATCTATCACTCTACCAAATATAAACAAGCAAGCAATTCACAAAGAGAAAACCAATGAGTTAATTACCCATTCGAGATAGAATAAACTCTTACCTTTTCCTTCTGAAGTTCTTGAAGTTGAGCCTGAAATTCATCAAGCTTTTTCAAGGACAGGTCAGATTGGTCAACTTCAGGAACCTCACTAAGCTTCAGATTCCCAGCAATCTCACCACATATCTTCTGAATCTGAGATTGCACATCAGAAAATTCCTTCACTCTCTCTTCTTTCTGACTCCACAATTGTTCAAGTGTCGGTGATATAGCTTCTAGCTGCTCCTTGATTGTGCCAGAAGTCTTCCCAGGCTGTAAATTTGGGAAAATTTGTTGATGAGAAAACCTAATAAACCATTTCACCAAACAAACCAAAACTGAAAATAAGAACAATAACTACAGTTCCAACAAAGCTTTTATCCCCAAGGGCTGATAGGAGAGTGCAAAGTTCGATTTTGGCATCTGATAATGTTTGAAGAAGCTGTGCCCTGGACTTTGCAGCTAGCTCGACTTTTCTCTTGTATACATCCAAGCACTCTTGATCTATCTGAAGCAGCATTTTATCTCGTTCCTCATCACTCTCACCGACCTCATCCCAAATTTCCTAAAATTCATCTTGAGTGTTAAACTAAGCAATTTTTTACAGGAAGCAGTTGACAGAAACTGAAAATCGAAAAATGTTGATTGATTTTACTTGCAATTTCTGCAGTAAGGAACCGCAATTAGTTGGTTCTCCCTGAAGAGGATTTTGTGCATCTGTCACAGCCATTCCGGTTACCCCAAAGAGTTCTATCTGCAAAAGAGAACCTTCGTTTTAAGCTCTCTGTTTTTTAATCGTAGACAAAAAAATAAAAAATATAAATAAACAAATAAAAATGATGATCTCCTTATACTCAGTCACCTAATGTGCCATCTTTCAACAATTTTCCCGCCAACCAAACAGATTGTCCACAGTTTATTCAACTTAAAACCACTTAATTTACAAAATTGACGCAACTAATAAAAGCAACTTCAAGCTCAAAAGCGTCCAACTGAAAAAGTCGCATCAAGATCAAGATCCAAGATCAAGCTCATCACTATTACCACAACACCTCACTTCAAACCTAGCCCTTAACTAAAACCAAATCCCTAAATCTAACTAAAATCACAAGTGCAAAATGCCAAGAAGCACTGATCTTATACACCACGTTTCATACTATCAATAGTCAGAGCACCGATTATCCTATCTCCATCACAGATCAGAACATAGTACAGCTCAAAAAAGCAGAACACATCCTTCATTTTCAAGATGAAAAGCCAACAGAGAGTTGCATTGTGATGAAGAAGAAGAATAAGAAGAAGTAGAAAGCTTAAAATGCAGAAGATAAGAAATGCTTACTGAAGTTAATGGACCTGTGGTTTCAGATCTAGAGAGTCTCTACGCCTTCTGAAATGATTTTAAGAGAGAGAGAGCGAGAGTGAGAGAAAGATGGAAGCTACGAAAGAGAGAGATTGCAGATGACTAAATTATGGAAGATGGGACCCTCAAATACAGAGTGAAGTCTGTGAATGTCCGGAAACTCTTGACAAATAAATGCCCGAGTTTTCCGTCTTATCTACGATAATACCACTGTCGTGAGTTTGTAAATCAACGACACAATAATTTGAGTTTGACTGATTATTGAGTACTGATAGTGTCTAATTTCTAGCTCTTTATTTATTTTTAGTTAATTAATATGAGTTCGTCGTTGGTTTGACTTTGACTGGTAGTGCATGATGAGCAAGCCTACTTCTATAATGCTATTGCCTTTCAAGGCTTAAAAGCCGGATATAGTAATTAGATTGATAATTAAAAGTTATTAAGAATTTAAAAATCAATTATTTTTTATTTTAAAAAAATCATGTACTTTTGGCTAAATAATTAAGAAAAATGATACATAAAATAATTAATTTAATAATTATCCATATTAATTATTTGCTGATTTAGACAGTAATCACATACATATCTACTTTGTTTAAATTTGATTTTCGTTTAATCGCAATACCATTATCCAATAATCAATAAATTAAGATCTTATTATCCAAGTAATAATTAAGAATACTCTTAAAATTGATGTACAAGTTAAATCTTAGTGTTAGTGTGGCTTGTGGGCATGTTGTGGTGTCTCTACCATGTGCGTCCAATCAAGCTTCACGTGCTAAGATAGTAGGAGGTAGGGGAAATTCCGTAGAAAGTGGGGGAAAGAAGGGTATTTTCGAGTGGATCGGATAGTTCACATTAAATTAAAGTACTACAAGCCTTCCAGGTGTCCTTATCTTGACGGGTGGACTGATGAAGATGAAGAAGAGGCATGGACATAGCATCAAAGCGCAATAGATGGATAAACTAAGTAAGAGGTCCCATAAATCAGATTGGGTAGATCCTTTACTTGCATCTTGATTTTAAGACCACCTTCATGCTGTCCCAACTTATTATTAGTTAATAACACGGTTGCCCCAAAATAGAATATTAGTTAATATTTTTTTAGTCCTTTTTATTTCCCCTTAATTAATCATTTATTTCATTTTCACCCCCTTTTCATACTTTTTTTTACTTTTTTTTTTAGTCCTGTCCAACTTTTTTTCTTCATTTTTTTTTTCGTTGGAGATGATCTACGTAGTATGTAATCTACAAAATCGTTTTAAGGAAATGCAAAATTAACCAGATTAAGTGGGGTCCACTCATAGAAGGATGTGCTTTCTCTTTCTCATCTAGTTATGTATTGAATCTCTGCGTGTTCTCTTAACCATTCAAGAACCTTAGCTCCCTCTAGTATCTCTTGCACCTACACAATTTATTATTTATTTATTTAAATAAATAAATAAATGACTATTAATTAAAGATAAATCAATAGTTGCAAACTGACCTGTTCTTTTACACGATCCTCGTCGTACTCTTGCTTTTGCCGTTTGAATTCTGAAACGGAATTCTCCACCTCTTTTACAAGATCCTCAGTTGAAAACTGCAAAATAGAATTCAGATTTTCTCATTAAATATCAAACATTTTTTAGGTAGATATATATTACTAATAATACCTGTAAATTTTCACGTTTGAATATGTCTCCGACTGCAAGATTCTGCTTTATGACATTTGTTATATTCTCCCTCTGGCTTTCTAGATACTCATTTACGGCCTTCGGACTTGATAGAGAAGCCAATTGATCTTCAGACAGTTTCACACTTGCCTGTACAAGTATGAAGGTAAAGCATAGAACTTATAATAAACAGGATTTTTGGGGATCCTATCTTTTTGGTTGAAAACATACCTGTATCTCTAATAGTTTGGCTCCATAAAACTGCCTTCCTTGCTCCTCGAACAAAGATTGAGGAATTTCAACCTCCACCATCTGGGAAAAAAGTGATAAGAAATTAAAATATGGTAAGAAAGATCATAAATAACTCTATGTAATGTACATCAAGACAACTTATTCAATTACTATCTGTTTATCAATTTATGTGGATGTGTTATCTGAATCCAATAAGTCGAGTTTTGTCAAGAGTGAAGACCACAATTTACTTTCGACTCTTTTTGTTTCAAATGAAGAATTTTACAAGGGGCTTTTTTCAGTAAGGGGGTGTTTTTTTTTTTTTTTTGGTCAGAAGTACCTTGCGAAGCTGATCAAGAATTGCATTATCGGTTGCTTGTTCTTTAGCTGTCTGCTCTACTTCTAGGCATCTTTGCAACAATGCTTCCTTGACCTGAAGATTTTGCAGAAGAGATCTCATTCCATTGTTTCAAATTTTATTACTATTATTATTATTATTTTGCGTGTGTGGATAATCATGAATTAGAAACCAGAATTCCTTCACAAGTAGATTTGAGTCATTCACTACCTGATCTAAAGTAGTGCATCCGGGGAGAAGCTTATCAGCAAGGGAGTCGTCCAACGGTGGTAAATCTCTGTAAAAGAGTTCTTTGCATTCAACCTAAAAAGCACAGAAAATAGCTTAGTCTCTCTTCCAAAGTTCACTCACTTTCGGTCTTCTTTGTTTTGTTTTGTTTGAAATAAGAATGACAATCCTTTTCTATCCTTGCTGATTAATAGGATAGCCTATTTGTAACTAGAAGGAACTCACTGTGAACTGGGCATGAACACCACGGAGATTTTCTTGCTTCCACGATTCTGGAAACACATGGGGAAAGGACTTTATTTCACCCCTTTGAATTTCAACAATCTGATCAAGAAATCCTGGAACGACTTTATCACCATCTTCTGTATCGAATTGAAAACCTGCATATGGATAATGGAACTCAGTAGGGATGACTGAAATCTTAAAATTTGAAAAATAAAAACATATAAGATTCAAGTTCATAACACAAAACCTTTAGTCTCAGCAGATGGAATCTTCTGACCCTCTGATCCATTGTCCTTATCAATTGTTACAGCCGATATATCAAGCACTGTAACATCACCAATCTGTACAAGTTTCAATTTATTTATTACTATATATTTTTAATATAGTAATAGTCTTCATCTAACAAGTGAGAATGTTCTGAAAAAGAAAGAACTCTTGAACAAGTGTTGTTTACCTGTAGTCCTCTATCTGTCACAATTCTCAGTATTCCAAGGGATTTGTGGCGGCGTTTTAATTCTTGTTCAGAAACTATACTAGCATTTACATCACCATCTATTTCAACAACAACCTTCAGATTCTTATATCCATCCTCAGGAATCCATTTGATTTCGGGTGCCACATCAACAATGACATCATATCTGGATCACAAGTCAGTTCAGCCCATGAATATAATTTCCCCCTTTTAATAAACCACAAGGGAAAACAACAAGATGAAAATCAGATATAGTTATATGATATACACTATGATTGACGAAGAAGGAAAACCTGATGGAGTTGAGAGTAGAATAAGCCTGCTCCATTTCAGAAAATTTTGTAACGATACGAACCGAGTCATTCAATGATCTTCCCGTCACCTATATACCAGATATAGTGTCAAGAAACAATTGATATAGTCACGAGTCTAGTGACCCGATAAAGAAAAAGGTGCAGTTTTTATGAATTTATCCCAACTTTTTCAGTATCAATACTAAAAGTTTAAAGAATAATAGATTGTCCTTTTCTATATAAAATAAAAATAACAAAAGGAAGAAAAAAGTATTGGTACATTCCCAACTTGCATGGAAAAAAAAATGGAAACAACAACCGAAACAAGATTCTTCAAATGCAAGAGAAATAGATAAATGAACAGAAAGAAAAAAGTAGCTAAATGTTTCTTTGAACATACTGAAGACATGGCATGTGGAAGAGTCCTCTTCAAAATCGACTCAACAGTAGCCTTCTGAACATGTTTCTTCCCAATGTGACTTACAAGAATACTCTCCGGCACATTCTTTCCAGGGCGGAATCCAGGGATCTGGAAACAACAAGACCGACTTTAACAAAAATAACATCATAATAAGTACAAACATAGTATCTCATTTGACAAAATGATACTAAGAAAAAGCAGCTACAATACTGAGTTGAGCAATGCAGTATGATAATCCCATGATAAACTATTTTCGTAAATTTTATGAGTCATTTATTTGTATATTAGTAAATATATAAGAGGATAAAGCGGAAGCAAAATGTGATGGAGAAGAAGCACCTTTGCTTGCTTCATAAACTCTGCTAAGACTCTCTTGTAACAATCTTCACAAACAGCTGGTGGGACCCCTACACTCAACCTAACCTGTTCGAGAAAGAAAAAATGTGCAATCAATACAAAAATGAAAAGCAGCAAACCAAAAATCCTTCTACATCTCAAACTGAAACAAAAGGAAGAGAAATGGAAACCAAAAATGAAAGGAAAAGCCAAGGAACATCATCAATTTAAGAAGACTAGATCAAGAATTACAATTATCTTAAATTGATGAGGGAAAATTATGCTCAAATATAGTCAACTCCTCCTTCAATTAGAAAGCCTCACTCACAGGCACAATGAATATCTACAATATAACGATGCCATCACTAGGTTGATTGGATTAATCAAAAACCTAAGAAAATACTAAAAAACTCACTCTCGAATTTGGTTCTTCGGTCTCGGTGACCTCGAGGTTGGCCGGAAGCTGGTCTTTCTCCGAATCGAGAGCAACCGCAGAAGAAGAAGAAGGAGAAGACGGCGAACGAGAAGAATTCTTTTTGGAAGCAAAACGACACGAAATCGAACGACGTTGTGCTAAATGTAGGAGGTGAAATTGGCGGGAAAGAGAGGGAAGCGTAAGAGACACTGAATTTCTCTGCTTGAATTGGAGAGGATTCCTCGAGGGAGAAAGAGAAGCCTCATAAACGGTGGACTTATTAGACCGAAAGAGATTCGAATTGAGCGCCATTGTCGAGTTTCTGCAGTTACAGAGCTCCATTTGTCCTTCTCCCCCAACTCTATCAAGCTCAAGCTAGAGCTAGAAAGAAAGGAGATAGAGTTAGCTTTGATCAGTTGATGGATAATAAACGCTGTCGTATCATGGAACATGGCCAGTTGCAGACTGGCCCGATCCAGGCCCGGTCTGTTTTCTGCCGGTCAGGGCACGGTTTGTGTCTGGCTGGACTCGGGCCTGATTATAAATGGGCTTAATAATGGGCCAGGCACGTTTTTTTTTTTTTTTTTAAACTATGTAGAGGAAAGAAAATAATACTTTTATTTATTTATAATAGAGATGTATTATTTTTCAATTTATTTTGTGCAACCATACTTCTATATATTTGAGCATTAATACCATTATATTCATCATCATCATATACTCGATACTCGGAGATGGCTTAAATACTCTAGGGAAAATCGACGATGACGATGATATTGATGTCGGTATGGTCATGGTGGTTCTTACTTATTCATTCAAACTAACTTCTAACAATTCCAACTCGAAGATATCATAATTTTTTAAGCTCATATTCTAACATATTCAAAGTCTCTATTTCAGACGGATTAAGGTCGGAGAAATTCCCTACAATATCTTCTAGTTTAAATGAATTTTTGGCAAGAGCTCTACTAGGATCTTTTCTGGCATATATATAGTTAAAGTTTGGGCGGGACCGTGCATGACCCGGATACTTGATATGTCATGAATGTCATAGACATAACCCTTAACGGTAATAAGTTATGGCTTTTATAGGATTGGAGCCATCATGTTGTATTAATTTGGACTCAGTTAAGTTTGGAGAATGATGATGATGATGTCCATCAATCCCAAATATGATGTTGGTCATACACAGCTCCACACCATCAATCCCAAATATGATGTTGGTCATACAAAGCTCCACACCATCAATCCCTAACTGCGCTAAATGCAGGAGATGAAATTGGCGGGAAAGAGAGGAAGGAAGCTTGAGAGAAAGGGAATTCCTCTTCTTGAATTGGAGAGGATTCCTCAAGGGAGAAAGAGAAGCCACATAAACGGTGGACTGAGAAGACCGAAAGAGATTCAAATTGAGTGCCATTGTCGAGCTTCTGCTGTTACAAAGCTCCATTTTTCCTTCTGCCCATTTATGAAGCTCTATCCAGAGCTAAAAAGAAAGGAGACTGAGTTTGCTTTGATCATTTCCATCTTCTTCTTCTTCTTTGTTGTTCGGGTTTTGTTCGGTTACCGAGTGAAACAATTTAATTGCTGGCTAAGTTGTTCTTTTTTGCAATGATCAAATTGCAAACAAGAACTGGTTTGTCCATTGTGGGTTCAACTGAATTCCATCCTACTTTTATAGGCCTGAATATGATAAAGACAATTAATTGTATTGATTACGAAAAGATGCAAGGTAGGAAATAGTGCATCATTCTGAGAGCTTGATCACAAGAAATCAAATGGGTGGAGAGATTCATGATGTTTTCCATAATAACCTGTTCTTTCTTTCTTTCTTTCGTTTTAGAAGATAGCTCTTAAATTCTTAATTCCTAATCAGTGGCCCAAGATGAAGCGTAATGCCCTTTTCACTTTGAGCTTGATATACTCGAATGCTACACGGGCGTGACATTCTAGTTCTGGTTGAACATCGTATCGGATCATGCGGATATTTAATTAAATTACGGATAGATGCTTTCAAAACGGTCGATAAACATTATAATCCGTTATATATTTAATTAAATGAATGTATATATTGAAACGTTCACTTGAAGAAGATAAAAACCATTGAAATTAACAAAACTGATGTAAAATGACTATGAATGTCTGATTATAGATGTTAAGCAGCAGCGCAGATTGCCGGTTTTTGTGTCCCGGATACCTTCAGGTTCTTGGAATAGCTGAAAGATCCTATCGAATGTGAATTATCATGTTATTTTTGGTTCATCTGTTTTCTCTTTCTTACTTAATGTCCTATATATTTTTCTGATTATGATTTTATGCTCATTTTAGTGAAACATTACGATTCCAACTTGAAACTTGACTATTCTGTATGTGCTAGCCGTGCTGTCTTTTAGTTATAATCACTTCTTAAGAACAAGAAATATGTTGTTGAAATTTATGATGATCTCTGCAGGGGGAAGAGACTCATAAGATTTGTGGTCTTACTAACCTTTTCGGAATCGCCCAGCTTGACTTCAAGTATGGCAATTACAGAGCATATAGATTCAAAATTCGCAAGATGAATTGAACTCTAGTTTTTAATGTCATCATCAACCAGCTTGAAAGACAATAACTAGAAGATGACAAATTGACAATGATGGGTTCAGTTCCCTTTTTCAATTACAAGTTTTTGTAATTGTGACATTACTTTCTGGTATTAGTATTGTAGGGATATAATGTTTGTAGTTGCGTATGTTATAATGTCACATGTTTTGAAGACAAAATCATTTATGATCTTTATTTATATGTTTTGTGTCTACATATAATAGAAACGCCGCAGTGTTTATTTTTCAAACCAAACTAGATGTAAAAATGACTATGAATGTCTGATTATATATGTTAAGAAGCTGTGCAGATAGTCGGAATTTGTGTCCCGGAAACCTTCAGGTTGTTGACGTTTTCACATTCGGATTTCACTGGGCCTTGATTTCCATTATATGTGAGATGGATATCTGACACTTCCATGCCATCGCAAGGAAATGATTTACTACAAGCAATCTTCACAGCCACCGGACTGGCAGAACTGCCTTCTATTTTCTTGAAGCTCACGTTTCTAATCTTCACTCTCGATGAAGCCTAAGGTCATATAACACACAATATAAATGAGGGATGAAATGGACATAAATAAAGTCTTCGGTGCATGAAATGCCTTATGACATGTATAATTGTTGCATAAATACCTTCATGCTGCATTGATTCCATGGGCAGTACCCTTGGTCAAGGACGATGGGATTACGGACATCTTTCATGATGATATCCTCGAAATGAATATCGGAAGCTTCTCCTGGTAGAGAATCGGGCCAAGTTTTGATTCTCACACCATTATCAGTACCTATAAAGGTACAGTTCTTAACAGTGATTCCAACCACAGGTTCAAATTTAGGATACTTTCCCAAGCTTCCCACGCTGATGCCATGTCCCGGTCCGCATATTACATTGGTGACTCTCAATTGTTTGGTCCCGTCGCTGATTGAAATACAGTCATCGCCTGTGCCGATAATCGAGTTGGTGATGTTAATTCCCGTCGAAAGTCCCATATGAATTCCATCGCTATTTGGACTTTCATCAGGCGCAATGATCTTGACATTATCGAAGGTCAACTGATTGCACGCGAACACGTTAATGTGAGAGTTCTTGCTATTCAACGAAGTTATGTCTCGTACTATCGAATTGTTGACGAAGTCAAACCTCAAACTCTAGAATCATTTTCCAAGACAAACATGTATTTGTATTAACATCAATATGTCAAATATTCAAAATATGATCTCAAGTAAATAAAGAATTATAGAGAAGAGATTACAATTGGAAGCTTCTGGCATTTGGAGGTCTTGTGGCAATTATTCGACTTCCAAGCAGCTTCGCCTTGACCATCAAAAGTACCACCACCAAACAAGGTGAGGCCGTTAACATATTTAAACGCTACCCACTTATCTTCTCCTAAATTTGCAGAAGAATAGGCTTGAAGTGTTCCTACAACCATAAACTCAACAGGATTCTTGCACGGACCCGTGAATTGTATCATACGTAACTTGTAAAGCCCTCTTGGAACAATTATTCTGCTCGGTCTTAGCGATGTGCAGGCATCTCTCCATGCATTTGTCAATGCCTATACGTATAATGTGTCACGAAAACTTAATTAGCCACTAGAAAATGACTCAACAATCGTAACACGACCAGAAACAAAGTTTAAAACTAGTACCTGAGTGACATCTTGATTGGGCTTTGCACCATATTGGCCAATATGTAATACTCGAAGTCCAGACTGTGCCTCGGCTGTTGATGCAAGAACTAGTAGCAAACATAATGCCACTATGTCCAGCTTCATATCCATCTTCTTCTTCTTTGTTGTTCGGGTTGTGCTCGATTCCGTGAGAAAAATTTAATTGCTAGCTAAGTTGTTCTTTTTTGCAATGATCAAATTGCAAACACGAACTGGTTTCTCCGTTGTGGGTTCAACTGAATTCCATCCTACTTTTATAGGGCTGAATATGATATAGACAATTAATTGTATTAATTAAGAAAATATGTAAGGAAGGAAATAGTGCATTATTGTATTTGTGGGTGCTTGATCACAGGAATCAATCAATATCGTGGAGAGATTCATGTTTTTTTTTTTTCCATAATAACCTCTTCTTTCTTTCTTTGTTTTATCCTTAATAGGACAAAGAGTAACATAGGACAGATCTCGATCCTCCCTATAAAGGCGAATCACCGATGTCGGCATATATCGCAGATGCGTCATTTCCCAAGTTCATCGATCAAAAGATGGTTCTGAACTTGCTTGATTCACTCTACTCATCTTCTTGAGAGCTCGAACCCTAGGGTATCCTAACTTTATGAATTCATACTCCCACATGTTCAAGTTTTCGATTTCGGATGGGTTAAGCTCGAGAGATCCCGTATCATGTCCTCCCGTATGAAAGATTATTTGCAAAACCTCTACTCGGGTTTTTTTCAGCATATATAGCCAAAGTTCGGACATGCCCACACATAACCTGGATCCTTGATATGTCATAGACATAGCCCTTAAAAGCCATAAGCAACGGTTTTCTAGGATCGTAGTCGTCGTATTGCCTTAATTAGTCCTCAATGATTTCGCCTCCTACGTGATTAACATCATTCGACTGATCATTCAAGCTTTGAAATCTTTCATTGAGCTCCATCAATTTCTTAAATGCTTTGTCCATGGATAATTATTAGAAGTTAGAAGATGATGTATACATGAAATTTTGTGTGATTATGAACCTATTTAAACATGATATTTTGTTATTAATCAACAACAACTTGCTAAGAAAGTTAGCAAACATACTATTGGATTGCCACTTCTATATGCAACACCGATGCTTGAGAGTTTAAAAAAAACAAAAACGAACAAACGAACAAAAAAATTCCCATTTAATTTATGTAATGCAAAGATTATGAAGGTAAAATATAATTTTATATAATTCTTGGATAGTTATTTTTATCGATATTTTCTTAATTTTGAATTCGTGCGAGAATATTTATAACTATTTAAATATATGTATTCTTACTGAATAAATAATTTTAAATGTTTGGTAGGAAAAATATATATATTTAATAATTATTTTTTAAACACTTTAATTAATTTTTATTTACAAAATTTTTCTTAATATAATATATATTATAGAAATAGGATTCTATTGGAAAAGTTTTATAAATGGGGGGTAAAAACATAAATTTGAGAAGGTGTGGGAGGACAGCTGCTCTCAGTAGTCTCTTTTTGTTTCGCCACAAAACAAAGCATATGCAAAAGCTAGTTATAAAATGTAATTTGACATTGTGTCCTTTCATGGTCAATTTAGTTAAATTCTTATTACAACTTAAATTAAGACGAGAGCTCGATTCAAAAGATCGACTCAGTGGATGTAAGAATCTCATGATTTATGAAATGTGCTATATGTTTCATAGCTTCTATATATATGTATATATATAACTTACTTCTCAGTCAAGTCAACTTGGAAAAAAGTTTAAATCTAAAAAGTAATTTTGATTGTGGACTGGGCTGTAGAAGACTTCTAGAAGTTTCAAGCTATCAAAACATACCGTGGCCCAATAGAGGGCCCATTAGAGTCAGATTTGAGTACCAAGAAACGACGTCGTGAGGACCTTCTTGTCCTCCTTTAAAAAAAATTTCCCTCAAGCTCGAGTACTAGAAACAGCAACTCATTTCCACTGTGAAGAAGACTGCACTGAAAATCTTCCTTGAATCCAAAAATGGAAGGAGTCGGGTCAAGATTGGGCCGGGCTTCGTCGCGGTACGGCCCAACGGCGACGGTGTTCAACGGCCCAGTACGGAAGTGGAAGAAGAAGTGGGTACACGTGCCGTCGTCTTCTTCTTCATCCACCGTCAGCAGCAGCAACAAGACCTCGTCTCATCACTCACAATCAAACGGAAGCCACAGGCTCTTGCTCCGGCGGTGGACCCCAGTTCCGACAACAGTCTCCATCGCCGGTACAGCCACCGATGCCGATGAAAGCTCCGACGAGCAGCCCAAACGCAAGTTTCGTTATACTCCTGTAAGAAATATATATACAGTTAGACATTTTCTTACTGTAGGGTTAGTGGGTATGAAAAGGTGTGTTTGTTTTTCTTACTGAATTAGTTATTCATTTGATTCTTGATTGCTTGTGTTTTTTGCAGATTGCTGTAGTTGAAGAACAGAAGAGAGGAGCAGTAGCTGGAAAGAAGTTTGAAGCAGAGGAGGAGAGCAATCAGTATACAGCAAGGAGAATGGCAGTAAGCGATATGAACGAAGCTTTTGAGGAAGAAATTGAGGTGTGGTGAAGTGATGGATGACATAAACTATGATTTCGCAAAAAAAATATAGTCCAATTTCTGAAACAGGGTATGAAATGGGTTTTAATATCTTTGCAAATGCAGGAGTTGCACTTGAAGAAAGCAAGCTCAGAAGATGCAGATTTTAGCCCTCTGGATTTGGGATTGTACTTGAACAAGCAGGAGAGTTATTGAATCTGTGAAACGAAGAAATGCCCATTGGAAATTGTTATTTCCAGCTTTGGTTTCGAAAAAACTATTGGATAGATGCGTTCTACCGTAGACCGACGAATCCGGTAGATATTGTAGACCGAAAAATGTGTTTTTGTTTTGTATATTATATATTATACTGCGTGGTTAGCTGTTAAGTGTCTTAGACAGAAAAGCACCATATAACCTGTTCTGTTCAATAGTATGATTAGTATTTAGGATCTTGGCCAGAGCTCGTCTGTTTTTGGTTCACTAGGATGTTATGTTCTTAATCTACTTGGTAGAATGCAGTTCAATCTGGATCATTATATACAGTTTAGGCCTCATAAATTATCCCTAAAATAAGGTGAACAGTGAAATAGTGTCAATTACATGATAAGCTCAAGTTCCCTTTATAAGGGTCAAACAGGGACACATCCCCAGGTAAATTTTCCAATAAAATATGGGTGAAATGAAAAAATAAAAAATTTATTGTTCATGTGAACGCAGCAAAATTTTTCTAGTTGAGGAAAGATTTTGATTTTAGATCTCCTCTGCCCCTCATCTTCAAGCCTCGGAGCCCATTCCATCATCATTCTCCACGGCTTGAGTTACACCAACTTCGGCCGGACGGAGAACCCGATCGTAAAGCATGTATCCTGCCTGTTTATATGAAGCATGGTAATAATTTAGTCCAAACAGATATTCTCATCAATTTTAATGACAATCCTAAGTCCTAACTCTCCCGCTGCAATTCAAAAGCTATTTTTTTCATATAACCTCCATTCACATACTCGTTGCTAATTTTATAAATATAGTTTGTGTATAAATAGAAGAGGTATAATCCTACATTTGAAATGAATAATTGGCTTATTGAATCAAATACCTTAAGGACAGCAGCAACTGTGCCAGGAGGCTTAGAACTATCTGGCATTTGAAATACTGCATTATGCTTGTGTGGGTCAAATGGCTCATTTGTGGGGTCATATTTTTCTACTCCAAACTTTCTCAACACCTGAAAGAACGGATCAATATCATCGCCCTGTATTATACTTATTGGGATGTTCATTGAATCTTAATATCCGCATAATTTGATGAAAATTGCAAGTAAAATCGGACAATTGCATGTAAGGCAGTAAGAGAGAAATACTCAATTCTATAATACTCTTTTTTAATGTCGTCAATGAGGATTAAGATTAAGTGCATGTAATGATTTGGTTTATGAAGAGTTTTTTTACCTCTAGAAGTTGTTTCTCAGTCATTTCAACGCCTTCTAGAAGTGTTTTTAGAAGTGGCACAGCTGCACTAGAGTCTTTAGATGTATCAATTTTCGAAAAGCTTTCTTTGACAACAGAAGAAGCTCTTGCCAAATTGTCTGCAACATCTAGTAGATTCTTTGCAAAATTCTGCAACACAAACATATAATGCAAATCAATAAGCTTAAAGATTCTATGGAAAGAAAATACACCATATAAAATGTTAACCCAAATTTGCTAGTAGGACTGTTGAAATCCATACCTGTATGGCAAATTTCTTCGAGTTTTCTGCTTCTCGCCTAGCCCTATCCATTATGTTCTCCATATCAGCATATGAGCGAAGAACTTTATCCTGCATTTTCTCAATCTCTTTGTGTTTCAAATTCAAGAGTTCTTCCTTCTCAACCACAAGTTTCGCCAGATCTTCCATGGAAAGGTTGTCATTACTCTCCGAATCTGAATAGAAAAATGAAGTTCATTTAGTACCTCTTCTCCTTCTGGTTTCAGAAGTAGAACCTGACTCTTTAATTTGTTCAGAAATTTTTGTTTGTCAAAAAAAAAAAAAAGTTCAGAAACTCTACCATCTCCATTCTTAATGGATTCCCCATTTGAAGAGTCATCACCACTCGGTGCAGTACTTCCCTGTTCCTTTTCAGAAGGTTCTGGCGATGCAGTTGATGCCATTTGCGATCTTTGAGAAGATGATGAATTAAAGATTGAGTGATGCAATAGAGATGCCCGAGTATAAATAAGCTGGAAAGATAGCAGATTTAACAATCACAAAACACACTTCCAATTAATTAGAAGAGGAGATGAACCCAAAAGTGAGACCTAAAGGTTCTAAAACCCTAGCTAAAACCCTAAGGCTGGAATCGAACAGGGACTAGACTATTTTTCCAAAACGTAGTAGGTCACCTTGTCGCGGGATTCATGAACAAGCGAATGAAACTTGTTGGAAAGAACCGGAGAGTGTCTCAGCTGCTCCGATTGTGTAGCCGAGAGAAGCGAGGAGCTCCGGCAGAAACTCCGCGCGGCGCGTGACAGAATCCTTGAGACCGCCATAGCTAACGACGAAGAAGAAGAACGAAACGAAACGAAATTTCTTATGAGGGAGATGAGAAGCTGGTGCTGTTTGGAGGGAGAGAAAGAGAAGGAAAAGTAATTTTTCTTGTAGAGAAAGAAAATGGAGGTTGGGGGTTTTTGGGACTCGTATCTATAGATAGTCGAAAATGTCCTTCGGTTTTCTCTTCAATTTCCCGCCTTCCAAACTATAATTTGGAGATAGGACGAAGGCTATTATCGCCTATTCACAATATTTTATTTCTTCATTTTTCCTTCACTGAAGCCTCCAGAACATTCTGCGGAGAAGATTTAAACTGACTCAAATCAATTCATTCTAATCGTAACGTTTTCACATTTCAATCATATATATCAATTTTGCGTTATTTCATCAATCGATTCGATCGATTCGGGTTATAAATTTTACTAACAAACTAAGAAAAACTTTCTATAACTATTGAGATATATTGATACCTGATCCGATATCATAACTTTTATGAGGACCGAGATCTTTCTCCACTCTTAATGTAAAGAGAAGAGGATATTTAAATGCTTTGTAATCTTGTTTTAAGATATGCAAGAAAGTAAGCGATGAAAAGTACCACACCATGCATAGCACAATTGGTAGAATGAGCCTCCAACATTATTGAAGTGTTGGCTTGAGTTCATTTGAGTGTTGGTTTGAAGTGTAGAATGAGCCTCCAAGATTCATTTGAGTGTTGGTTTGAGTTCCCGTATTTGTGCAAGCACGTGATTTAACCGTGTAAATGTTACATAAATTTTGAACCTTTCGTGGAAAAAGTGGTGAAAGAATGGACAAGATCATTCACATTGGCATCGTAAAAGCACAATAAAGTATCCGGCACGTAGCTGACATGCATGAAATCAGCACAAGCTAAATGACTTTTTCTTTACTATTTCTCTCCATCTTCACCAAGATTTGAAGAGTAATCTGAAAGCTATTAATTAAGAACAAGCTTTACAGTTTTTACAGTATACATCATAAAGCTTAACTGACATGAAATTCTAAAGAAACTACAGCAACTCGGTAAGTTAGTAGATAAACCAAGTAATTAGTACGCTTGTAGTTAATCAATCTTTTCCATAGCTTTCCCAATTTTTATAAGCAAAAAGAAAAACAAAGTCTTAACAAACTTCACCCACTTCAGTTTATACTTCCAAGAAGAGTTTCTTCTTTTTTAAGCCTTGATCCTGCAACTTACAACAATATCAGAATGGAAAACAGAATCAATCACCTATTCATATTATTATTAGCAGCTCATCTCATAAAACTTCAATTCTTCATAATACAAGCAAAAGTTCCAGCCATTATAGTGTTTGGAGACTCCTCAGTAGATTCTGGAAACAACAACCAGATTTCAACGATTCTAAAAAGCAATTTTCAGCCCTATGGTCGAGATTTCATTGGCGGAAAGCCCACTGGAAGGTTCTCTAATGGGAGGATTCCACCCGATTTCATTTCCCAGGCTTTTGGCCTAAAGCCGACAGTTCCCGCCTACTTGGATCCAGCATTCGATATTTCTGATTTTGCCACTGGAGTTTGTTTTGCTTCAGCCGGAACCGGTTATGACAATGCTACATCCAATATTTTGGTAAGTTTAAACTTCAAAGCAATTAATGCCCTCCTTCATATTTCCATGTTGTCTTAAAATTTTCAACTATCTAATAAAAATTACAATTTGAGCAATCTAACTAAAAATAGAAGCAATGGTCTTTTTTTCTGAAGAAAAAAATTAATATATTAACTTCAATGTTTTTTACTCCAAGGCCTAAAAATAGAACATTTAACGAACTTGATGGACAATTTGATACAATTAAAAGTAGCAGGGACGAAAATATAAAAAGGTGAAAGTTTAGGGATGAAAATGATTATTCGTTTAACTATTACTTACGATTTATGATCTTCTGTGATATGCAGTCTGTGATGCCTTTGTGGAAAGAAGTGGAGTACTACAAGGAATACCAGAACAAACTTAGAGCCTATCTCGGAATCGAGAACGCTAATGAGGTTCTCTCTGAAGCATTGTACCTAATAAGCATTGGAACCAATGATTTCCTTGAGAATTACTATGTACTTCCAAGAAGATCATCAGAGTATTCTATCGACGAGTATCAGATTTTCTTAGTGGGAATTGCACGAAATTTTGTAACAAATGTCTATCAGCTTGGAGCTCGGAAAATATCTCTAGGTGGACTCCCTCCAATGGGGTGTTTACCATTAGAGAGAAGCTCAAGTATTTTGTCCGGAAATGGATGTGTTGATAAGTATAATGATATGGCCAAGGATTTCAATGAGAAATTGAGAGGATTGGTAGTGGACCTGAACAAGGAGTTGGCCGGGATTCAGCTCGTGTTTTCAAACCCGTTTGATATTGTCTTGGAAATAATCTACCATCCTCTTTCCTTTGGTAAGTTTTTACCCATTTTCTAAACAAGTTACTAAAATGCAGCCCAAGACTATCTATGAATATAATTTTGGATCCTTTAAGGTATAGGTATTCTAAAAAGATGGGTAAACTTATTCTAAATCATCATTAAGCTGATATCTGAATGGGTTTACTTTCAAATGGCAGGGTTTGAGAATGCGGCTAAAGCATGTTGCGGGACTGGATACTTTGAAATGAGTTATTTGTGCGACAGGCTAAACCCATTTACATGCTCAGATGCTAGCAAGTATGTCTTCTGGGATTCATTCCATCCCACGGAGAAAACGAACTGGATTGTTTCAGATCATGTGGTGAAAACTTGCCTAGCCGGGTTTCTGTAATTGGATTTTAAAAGGTCTCAGTTAGTACAAATTCTTGTATTGCTCTGAGTCTCTCTCTATTGTTAGTACTCAGTCTATTGCAGTACTCGGTCTATTGCACTGTTGGTTGAAAGCCATAGAGCATATAAAGACCCCATTTCCCTAAGCATTTCTAAAACCTGTTTGGATTTAGTTTATTATATTTCCGAACTCTTGTGTGCATCATTACATCAAATCAAATCTAATCATATACTAAGAATCTGGTTATGGAAATCTAATTTTAAAACCACTAAGGAAACTGAACCTACGTGAGATAGATCCACCAAATTTAGCAAGAAGCTGCTTGTGAAGCCACAACCTATTCACCGTATTCGCTGATTATACGCTCTCTCCATACTTGAATATAAAGAAGAAAAAAAAAAAGGAGCAGATGCGATCTAGCATATCTATCAACCATAAGTCATATCTCAAATGGGTTCAAAAATAGCATCATATATGCAATCCCCATCAAGCTACCAATAAATTCTAAAGAAGCTAGAGACTGTTGCAATGCACATTTGAGCAACTTAATTTTTTGTCGAATACAAAAGGATCTAAAAGGAAATTGCACTAACTTACTCACTTTCGCTCTTTAGGAAAATGAAGTTTGATCAATGAAGGAAGTTCCGCAAGATCAACCTTAGGCTTTCCAAGCAATATGCTCCTTAACTTTTCATCACAGTTGACCACATTCTTGTTGTTCGGATCCTAACCCAAGAAAAATAAATGTTGATAATAAACCAAAAATTCATAAAGGAACATCTAATTATACTTTGAGACCCAATTAAATAAATTAATTAATTATTAAAAAAAAAAAAAGGAGAGGAACCTGGAGATTCTTGGTTTTGATATAGGACCAAACACGCATGAAACAGCCGAGACGAGAAATCTGAGACTGCCCTACAAATTCTCTGAGTATTGAGGGTAGATTTACAAGGTCTATCAAGTTGGAAAGTTTCTTCGGATTACCTGTAATTGCCTCCTTCATTCTCTGTGGCAACATTCTTCACTATCTAAACCCAAACCTTCTCCCCTCCTCCAAATTACATTAAACTGAAGAAACAAAAATTTAAAAAAAAACAAATTTTGTACTTATGAGCTAAGATGCTTAACGAACTCATATATACACTCCCACTCTTCAACAACTATCACCCTCAACAAGATTCCTTAACTGTAAGATGGAGGGTAATTAATGGTTCATATTGAGAACAAAGTAGCTGGAAGGGGAACTAAATCAAACACGTAGCGTGCAATTCAACTACAGTCCAAGCAGAAGCTCAAACAGGCTAGAAAGAAAAGCAGGAACGACCAACAAGATGTAGAAAACTTGGAAGATAATGGAGTGTAGAAACTCGAACCTGAATTTGAGAAATACTTGAACTAGAGATATTCAACGATATAATTTGCAGCTTCTAACTCAGCGAGACCGTGCGCCCTAATTAACCCTGGAGAATTATGGGGGGAAGATAAATGCAAAGTTTATTACATTCAGATCCTTTAAGTTTACAATAATTAAAGTCTTTCTCTACCTTTTCAGAACCGTTAGATCTAAATAATTAAGTTCCAAACCCTAACGGGCGCGGGTCAAGAGTCGAGAATAACAATTTAAGTTCGAACTACATGTCGGCTTCAGCTAACACTTTTTTTTCTTTTTTACTTTTAAAATATTTTAAAGAGAGATTATATTTTATAATCAATCATAACTGTAAATATTATCCCTACCTTTTATTTTTCCCTTTTTCTTTTTCTAAATAATTATCTAATCAAATAATAAAAAGTCATATAGTATGTTACTAAATGTCATGAGAGACAACATCAATTTCACTTGCAATATTATTTCATGACAGACAATTAAACATCTTATATTCTTATACAACACTATTATAGTTCCATCCTATTGTAAGAAATATGCATATGCATATATATGAATTGCCTGTTTGTAACAATGTTGCTAACACTAACCTTTATATCATATGAATGTAGTTAAGTTATACATAAAAACTCTTTCATTAAGGAAAATGAAACAAGAATTTCGCTATTCGTAGGGATTTCTGAAATTCTTCAAGAGCTCAGGAATGTCATAACCCAACATGTTATCAACATCTTGTATCAATTTGGTCTTCAACTTCTCAAACTTGTCAAAATTATAACCGCTCAAGACCTCCTTAAAGTGCTCCACATTCGGGAAATCACCAGGGGGTAAATGGAACTCCCTTTGTACCTGTTTCCACAACATCATCAAGCCCTTTTTTTTTTTGGAGGGGAAAAAAAACAGTATTAAGAGATGTAACAACAGTAATTAAACAAACCTTTCCAAATTCATCTTCCAAGTTGTCGATGAGCCGTTGTTGTGTTTTAGCTTTGCCCATCATTGCAGGCATCTCCTTTCTCAGATGGCTAATAATATAAGCATGGATTTTGGCAGCTCTAGCACGTTTGACAAATTCATTGATCTGTTAAAAAAAAGAAATAGATTTCATATCATAATTGTTACTTTCTATACATGCCGTCAATAAACTGATTAAATTACAATAGAAAATGATAGAGGGACTAACTCGGCGATCACAAGCCTTCTTTGGAATATCTTTAAGGTCAGAAAGAAGATCGTCCTGTTCTCTTTCAAATAATTCCTTCCCAATAGGACCAGAAGCAGCATCATTTACAGGTTTGTCATTAAAAGAACTGCCACATAAACGAGTTTTGTCAGCCGGCTCGTAAACAGTAAAAGCAACATGATAACTACAGTAAAAATGAAACAGTGTTCAGATGGAGAGTGCACCCGATATAAACCCGCATAACCTCAGGGGTATTCAAGACTTTTCCAAGTGACCACATTAAAGCTCCATAGACTCTCATAAGCTGAATTTTATACATGTTAATTTCCACACCACTCTACATTTAATATTATAAAATTTGAGATTAGCTAATATTTACTTGTTGTGTATCGATTTGGTCTGCCTTGTTAAGCACCACCCGGATTTTATCATCATGACCTCGTAAAGATGATATCACACGCCTGAACTCATCACTAATATCAAGTTTGTGTGGATCGAACAGAAGTAGAATAAGATCACATTTTGCAGCAAACCATGATGTTACACCAGTAAACTCATAAGCTCGTTGTGTTCTTTGTTTTTCTCCAGATAAAACTCCAGGTGTATCCACAAAAGTAATATGTTCTAGTAGCTACAAAAATGGAAAATGTAAGTGTTAGGTATTGGAAAAAGAATTTCCAGTGTACACTCATGGTTAAGGTAGGCCATAATGGAGTAAACTTACTGAATGGGGCATCTGAGAACACTCGAATTTTGACAGAAATGCAGTTCCGAAAGTTGTGAGACCATTGAAGGGCATGTCTGCCTGGACAGCAATAGTATTCCCAGGAATACTTCTTTGATCAGGTCCAGACTGGAGAGTAAACAAAAAATCCGTAACAACAATAAGAATTAACTCTGTGGGTATACTGAAGCTCAAATAAGGTGAACAATTTGACAGATTATAGAACCATAGGGTGCATAAGCAGATACCATAACAACTACAAATCTGTCTGTTGTAGGCTCAGGTCCAATATGGGCTCCTGTTAAATCCGATTTAATATCAATCAATATATTGTTGTTGACGAAATATGCTCTTGTTCGACAAATTAAGAAGATTTCCAGACATGATCAACTTACCTGGATACGGGGTTTTGAGCAAATGCTTAATAAATGTAGTTTTTCCAGTAGAATATTGACCAAGCAGCATGACCATTGGTTTTGCATCAAAATCACTGTTTGTCTGCAGCATAGGAGAAAAATCAGCAACAATTAGTAACCTCACTCAATATAACTAATCCTCTGTCTCAGATTCAATATATGGCATCAATGTATTTTCTAGTTAAATTTTTGCATACCCAATCAAAAACTGAAGCTGTAATATGATATGTAAATACAAACATATAAGTTATCACTTACAAGTAATGGGGAAACGAAATCATTAAAACGATATGTTACTTCTAAGGGCTTCAGCTTCTGTATGTACAGTCTCTTTAAACCATCAATGATTGATGTAACAGACGAAAGGGGCACCTGAAAAGCACATGCCAAAAAAAAAAAGAGAGATGATAAATATTTATGTATACACAAATGTAACAGACAAAAATTTACGTCACCTACATTTTTCGATGATTTTGATGAAAACCAAGCGGCTGAAGGTGGTGGTTGCACTTGAAAACTACCTGAATCGTATTTAGTTAGTGAATAATACAAAAACTAATTTATTGGGTTGGTAAGCTTCCTGCCATTTGTATCAGATTCGGTTGTCTTCTGTTTACGGATTTTCCTCTGAATGAACCAAAGTAAAAAGTAAGAGCAGTAAAAAATACACCAAAAGAAAGAAAAAGAGTGGTACATGGAATAAAAGTTGCATACTCACTTCAAGTAATGCATCCAAGCCTTCCATTACAGGAGGTTTTAAATTTTCCAGATCAACTGCAAAAAACCAGAGAGTTCTCTCCGCATTAAATGCCTAAGCGAGGCAGACAATTAAATTTAAAACCAATACTGCATAAGCTTATAATGGGGAAGGAGAGATCAGAGCTTACCATCACTGTTCAAGTTCAATAAATCATTAGTTATCTCATGGCCAGATTGGGCCAGAGCGACTAGCTGCACATAGAAGGTAACAATAAGGCTGAGGTTCTAAAATAGGAATTAGAAAAAATAAATGTTCAATCCAGATAGTATTAACTACGACCTGCATAGCAGTAATGAACTCTCTGAATCCAAGATATCCTTGTCTCTTGGAATCTGAAATTGCCCACACCTTCAAAATCACAAAATTTGAATATAATCAATATTAAAATGAAAATATAATCAAACATGCCCTGTTTAGGGTGGGAGAGAGGGGGGGGGGGGGGGGAGAATGTGTATCGATTATTAAATATCAATGGCACAGTGGCAAACTAGACATCCAAAACAATAATGACAGTCACAGATGAGAAAGGAGCCAAATCTAGAAAGCTAGGACAATGAAGGTTAACTATTGATCTAACATTTTAACCATTAAAGGAAGGCTTCGACTCTCCTATTGAATCAATGTACACTCAATATTCCTATCAAATAGATAGGAGAAATTCTTAGGTAGACCGTGTCTACAATGTTACCTATCGATCTCAACTGCATACAAGATCGGTGTGATGTATGATGTTAAGGTGTTCTCACACCATGGACACGGTCACCCAATGGCCTTAAAGCAGAACGGGAATTCCAGAAAATCAAAAACACTCATAAACAAAACGGTATTCACAAATGAACTGGTCCTTTAATCAATATCTAGAGCGATGAACTAAAATAGAAGAATGACTACAAACGGAACTTAAACACTCGTATTGTTTTAATTTATGGACAAACAAACTTCGAAGCTAGAGAGAGAGAGAACAACAGGAAGCTAACCTGCTTGAGATCATTGCGAGGCAAATTGGACATGGCGAAGAACTTGGTCGCATCGTTCCCCGTAATACGACCATCGCCATCTAAAACAAAACCAAGTCAAGTCCAACTCAAGTCATTCTTCCCGCAACTTTCTCGGAAACCAAACACACAACCGGAGGCCAACACTTGAACCAGATAATTTAAAACTAAGAGAAGTAGAAAAGTAAAGTAAACCTGAATCAGCGAAGCTGAACCATTGCTGGTAGATCTGCTGATGCTCTTTCGAGCACGTACTAATCGGAACGGAAGCGATCTCCATAGTTTGCAGAGGATCAAAAGCTTCTACTCCATTACGCGAAAAATCGTAAGATCTGAAGCAGAGAGGGAAGCGAAGAGAAGACAAAAAAGCTTTTACAAGTTTGTGAAAACTCGTTTTGCTTTCTACCTCATTTTAACAAACTGCCGTTTCAGAGATGATTTTTTTTTTTTTTTAAAGAAAAACGACGTCGTTTCTTTAGCGGGAAAGAATAGAATGTTCGTTATGACGCGGCATCGTTTTGGCGCGTGGTGAGAAGGTTCAGACGTTTTTCATTTTTTTTTTCCATTTTTCTCAAAACTTTTTGCAAATTACTTCTCTACGAGTTCTTCTATGTTTGTTCAACCAACTATACTTTCCTCTTTCTCGTCGATTCGTAAAATCCCATTCTAAATCGAATCTGTGAGTGTATTCCTGTACGATTCTGCGCTATGTCAATTTCGATCCGTATGTGCATTGTTGTGTAATCGTTGATCCGATCGCCGGAGAAAAGCATTTATCCGGCATCGTTGTGACGTAAACCGTTCTTGGAGCAGTTGGTGATCAATATCAGCTGCTAATTTTATCGTAAATTTTCCAGGTATCTTGGAAATTCGTCGCTAACAGATTTGGATTTGATCGAGTGGTTGTAACTTGTTTCTTCGGTTTTTCCTCTTACCGAAACCCTAGATTCTAGATTTTACGGTTTTGTTTTTTCGTTTTATTCCTGCTTTGTGATTCTCCTCCTGTCTCATAGGTCAATCAACTATGTTTTCCTCAAAACCGTCGAATTCGATCTTCCTCGTTTTTCTCTTCTTCGTCTTCTTTTTCTCCACCGTCCGATCTGACTACCAATCATCCTCCGCCCTTCGCTTGCCCTCTGAAGCTATCAACCAAGACCTTAGTAGTAATGTCTGTGCTCGATTTGTTCCTTCTTCCTGCCCTGTTAAATGCTTCCGAGCTGATCCAGTATGTGGCGTAGATGGAGTCACTTACTGGTGTGGCTGTGCTGATGCTCTCTGTGCTGGCACAAAGGTCTCGAAATTAGGTTTTTGTGATATAGGAAATGGTGGTTCAGCTCCTCTTTCTGGCCAGGCTCTTCTTTTGGTGCATATGGTTTGGCTCATTGTGCTTGGGATTTCGGTCTTGTTTGGACTCTTTTGAAGATCACACGACTCTGAGGTCTTTTCTACCATTTTCCCCCCTTTATAGCACTGACCATTTGTTGAGCATTGTCTTGTATCTTCTTCTTATTTTGTATGTAGATGCTGAATACACACATGATCTCTTGATTCTATGAGTTTATGCTTCATTTAGGCGTGCTATGTTTTTACTGTCATGCTGTTTGTATAAGCTGTTTCTTATAATGAAACCGGATTCCTTATGTGAAACTTAAAGAACTGGATCGGGTTATAGATGTTGAGCAGGTAGCTCGCAATGATTGTTTTTATTATGAACCCATGATTCTACTATCATGCTCTGTGACGTTGTCAACCCCTGTTTTATGTTTTTACTACCACTCTGTTCTTAGAATCAAGCTGGGCTATAGTTTGTGAAACTTTAACATGGATTGAGTTATAGATCTTCAGCAGCTAGCTAGAATTGATTATTTTCTTTGTGAAGCCATGATTTTACTGTCGCGCTCTATGAAGTTGTTCCCGTACTTATTTTTTCTGACCCCTTGTGTGAGTTTCGTGAAACTAAAACTTCGAGTGAGTTACACATTTCAACTGTTAGCAATGAGTGATTTTCTTTTTTGTTGTGAGCACGTGATTTGTGTCATAAAAGTTTCGGGAATTTCTTGTTGAATATCTTTTCATTTGTGGTGTGGGCTGTGTAGATTAGCAATTAGACAGCCATCTTTGCTGCATTTTTAGTTTATTCAGATTATATTTTCTTACTAATATGTAGGTCTCCCTCCTGAAAGCTTTATTGAATTTGAGTATAACTTAGTAAAGGTAGATCTTAGCATTTTGGTCTCTCAAATACATAGGATGGTATTTGAGGATCCTAGCTCTTAGGACTGTTCAAACATAGGATGATATTTGAAATAATTAAGCCCTTGCATTGCAAGCATATATTGTTGGTCGACCTCGTGAAGCTCTTCTTTTTGGTTTGTTTCTATTTTCTAGCGCTGTACTTTACATGTCTCAAACCCAGATCGTGAGGAGAGGTTTCAAACTTCAGTCTCAGTTTGCCGGCATTTTTAAGTGAGCAGCAATCCATATCAAAAGAAAACACACTTCTTCGCAAATGTACCCTCCGTTTACAAGTTAAGTTACACGAGCGTCCAGTTGTGATCAGTCGGTTTACACCGATGCCATCTGAAAACCACCTCAATCGATACCATACAAAAATAATGCTAATCCTAATGAAGGCCAGAGGCTAAAACACAATTAACAGCTAAACGCGTACCTAAATTTCACAGTTTGCATCATTGAATTAGATTTTCTTTCTTTTTTCTTTTTACTTTCTGTTCCTTTTACAGAATAGGATCTTATAGATCCAGATCCCAGTACTTCTCAACTCACAAATTCTAACAAAATCTCAATAAGATCTATCAAATACAATCCAAATTACATCTTTTTTTTCTCTTTTTTTTCTTCTCCCTTTGAACATAATAATATTAATCTCAGATAATTTTTCTTTCCCCATAATAATAAAATTCACCCAAAATAAAAAAAAGAGAAAATTCATTTTTAAAGCACACAGAGAGCTAAACGTGTTGATCGTCATCATCATCGTCATGGCGGTAGGCGTTAACGATTGATCCATCATCAGAGGCGCAAAGCGGTACATCGGCGCTCATCAACGCCGGCGAAGTTGATAACCACATCCAACGGCGGGAAGTTAAGATCGAAAGGCAGAGGCTGTTTACGGCTCATTGAGGAGGAAGTAATATCACCATCATCGACGATTACGGAAGATGAGGAGTCACAGTCGCTGTGGCAATCCTCCGGCACCACCGGCGGAGTACGTGGAAACCGTCGCTGAGTCGTCGACGAAGGCAGTAGAGTCACCGACGGCGGTCTCGGACCACTGAATGACTCGACGGTTGAGCTCAAGCTGCTTGAGGTAGGTCTTTGCGGTATTATAATCTGCTGCTCCTCGAACCCATTTGCACCATATAACCTGTGATCCCTAAACGGATCTTGATCGTTGATCGCGTTGTTCTTGTGGTGTTGATGATGTTGATGGTGAGGAAGATTGAAAAAAGCTGGGTTAGAAATCGGTAAATTGGTCTTCGCCTTTGGACCACGGAGAGATCGAGCTGCAGCATCGTACGCACGCGCCGCCTCCTCCGCCGAATCAAAGGTACCGAGCCAAACCCTAGTTTTCTTCCACGGGTCTCTGATCTCGGCGGCGAATCTGCCCCAGGGTCTTTTACGAACCCCGCGGTATTTAGGATCTTTCGCTAAATCATTCCTCGATCCCGATCCGATTATAGGTTCGGTTACCTGCCCTGGAGCTGCACCGGCGGATGTCACAGCCGCCTCCGCCGCCGGTCTGGAACCAGTGGCTCCTCTTCCTCTCTTCATGGTTGCTACTAACCCAGATAGGCAAATTTAGTGATTAAAAAATTACAGAGATTTATTTTTAAAGAAATTTGGGGTAAAATTATACGATCACAACACCGCCACCACCACCAACAACAACAACAACAACCAACAACCAGATTATTTTCTTTTTTTTTTTATTTTTATTTTTTATTTTTTGGGTTCATTTTGAGGAGGAAGTGAATAGGAAAGGGGCGAGGGAGAGATAAATGGGTGTGTGAGAGAAGAGGAAGAAGACTGGATGAGAAACCATAGCAACACCTCCTCTTCGCTTCCTCTCACAAAAAACCCTAAATAAATATTTTATATATATATATATATATATATAATTTTTTGGAGGGGGGAGAGAAAGAGGAGTTGTGTTTCTTTCTCTGTATGTGGCTGAGAGAAGATGAGTTGTCCCCACAAACCGACTACTCGGGTCCTCTAAGCACTTCTTTTCTTTATACACGTCCCCTACTCTTTTCTCTTACAATTTTTTTTTTTTTTTACTTTTATCTTTTATGTTTTTTTTGTTTTATCATTTATGGCAGTTTCAAGATTTACATGCTTCTTTATTGAAATTACAATCTTGCCCTCAACTGCTTTTTGAATTCTCATCCATGTATAATCAATCACATGTCACGTAAGAGTTTATCATAACTTAGTATGCTTCTCTATATTAGGAATGCGATAGAATTGTCTAATTTGTAATTTTGTGTGGTATGTTTCGATCGGGAGAATGAGAATGGTTAGAATAAATAATGAATCGATGTTAATAATGAGTGGAAGTTAATGTATATTCCATAATTTCTTTTTGTTTGGTTGTACGAGAGAATAGATTTTTTGATCCGATATATAAAGCCGGTATCCACAATCCTCGATCATATATATATAGAGAGATATATTGTAGATAAATCCATTCACTCGTAATGGTTTATTAAGCATGATGACTCAAGTATTCTTCAGTTGTGCCTGTATCGAGTCTTATATGATTGAACGATCGACGATAATCCCGGTTTTATTCAAAAATTCATTGAAAAACTTGGGCTCTCTATTCGAGCTTTAACAATGACAAAGGAAAAAGGGAAAACAAACAAGCCAAAAAAGAATGTATGAACAAATATAGGAAGAATGTGTAAGGTATTAGGATTAAATAATGAAACCATATACATCTCGGAAAATAAATACGGCCAAAATAACCGAAATAAACCATGTTCCCCAAATTCGCAGCATAAAAGTTAAGAAGCAGATTACAGCACTAGGATAATTTTATGACACCTTAGTTCCCCCCCCCCCCCCCCCATCTGTAACTTGAAAATTACATGATCTGGATTCTAGTATTAAACTATATTCCTCCGAATCCGTCCCGGGTGATAATTATAAAGTTGCCATCAGCATAGCTCGGATTTTGGCTCTAAGATCATCAGACGGCTCAGGGGTCACTTCAGATGGAGCCCTTCCACCTAGACCAGGATTCAACAGGTCCACGGAAGGTCCCCTACTCATGGGCTCACTCCCAATGTTTGTTTTTTCTGACAGATTCGATTTCATGCTTATCTCCCCATCCTCTAAATCCCCTTCACCTAAAGAAACAGATTTCCTATGCTTAGAAGATCTGCTTCCATGTAGATTCTCTTCATCAGAAGACTTCTCATGCTTATGGCGACGCCTAGAATGCCTATGTTCAAACTCTCTGTCCTTAGAAGACGAAGAATGTCTTTTACTATGCTTGTGCCTATCCCTACTACTTCTTGAAGAATGATGATGCTTCCGTCTAGAATGTTTGTGATCTCTTTTACCTTCTTCTTCCTCTTCTTCCTCCTCTGTTTCTTCTTCCACATCATTATCCTCATTTCCAGTTCTGGACCGGTAAATCCTCTTGGATCGACGTTCATTAAATTCATTAGCATATCTCTTGCTTTTTTCAGACTTCTCATCTCTATCTAAACTATCTTCTCTATCTCTGTCCGTAACATGTTCAACCTCAACACCTGACCCAGAAACCCCTGAAGAGCCTTGTGGTTCAACAGATGAGGCACGAGATGGTTCGTTTTTCAATGGTGCAGATCGACTTTTAACCATGGCTGCAAACATCTTAGCCCGTTTTAATCTCTCGGCCTTGAGCTTCTGCTCTTTGTCATCTCCCTTTGCAGCAGATCCCACTTTTTCGATGGTGGGGCCCAGACCTGAACCTGCAGATGATGATGTCGTCTTGGGGAAAATTTCGAGATTGGGATTTTTAATGCCTCGGGTAGCAGCTTGGAGAATAGCTGCAGCTGAAGCTGCGTCTACACTGACTCCAGCTGATGGCTCTGTGGGTTTTGGAGGTGGGTCTGGTCCATCTTTCTTTGACTTTCCTATTACCATCTTAAACTTCTCTTTCCTGTCAAAATCATATGCTATGTCCTGAGCAGCAGTCGCCGAGGAGAGACTATCTCCCTCTCTCGATATAGTGGCTTTTTTGTCAGTCTTCTGTTCAGAAATGTGGCCCTTTCCAGGTGGTAACTTAGGCTGTTATGAAAGAATAGCATTAATAATCAGTCAGAGAAGTGCATAATCACATTTTCCAGAACAGATGGTTATGATCTTCTAAATATCTAAAAAAACACTCCCAAAAAAAAATATAGATGAAGTGTGAAATTGAATAGCACAAAAGAAGAGGACATACCAACTGAGCTTTTTGAAGCACATTCAAATAGTAAGGATGATACTGGTTAGATGGAAGAAGGAAAGGAAACCTCCCATGATTACGATCCTGTTCAGCAAGTACAGTCTCAAATTCTTTTCCATTTTTCTGGATGAACTCAACGATCTTTTCAACAACTCTCTTTAGTTCAGAGGGAGGCTCCAAAACAGGCTGTTCAACCTTGGGCAAGCTTGGCTGAGCAGAAGGCTTCTCCTTAGCAGTAGATAGTGATCCCATAGACTCACCTTTTTTAGGTGCATTGCCACCCTCAACTGTACTGATTAGGCGATTCTTTTTTATAATTGGAACTTTTTCTTTCAAAGAAGGAACTGGAACTGGTTTCTTGGAAACCACCTCACCCTTTCCAGCCACATTCAATACAGCTCCTGTCTGTTCTGGTCCCTGAGAAACGGTTGCACTAGTAGTGACACCTTCCTTCAGCCTGATTCTTTTTGGGTTGGGTATCTCCTCAGTAGCATCATCCTCATCATCCCCACCCCCATACATAGAACCAAGCAGAGTCAAAGCACCACTCTTCTGCTCGATCATGCTATCAGCTTTCTTCTCATCAAGTAATTTGCCCTCAATGTCTTGTTTCAGTAGTTCTTGATGATCAACAAGAAACCTGAAGTATGGATGGAGATGATGGTCGGGCATTAAGAACCCAAATGTAGGGTTGTTTCCCTGTTTCACCCTTAATACAATCTCTGATTGCCCACCATGGTTACTAACAAATATAGCAGTTCTTGCCATTATCTGATGCACCTTTTCTGTTGGAGGCTGTAAATAAGAAAAAAAGAAAAAGAAAAAATTCCAGTCAACTTGTGGAATATTAGACTACGAAAAAACTGTCGGCCCATCCACTCGTCCCCAGTAACAAAAAATTAAATGTAAATAAATAACAAAAGAATATATACCCATTGAATCTCAAATTATGAACCATAAAGATCAAGAAAGAGAACTCTAAAAGGATGTTTCACCCAATTGCTGTCAAGTGATTAGATTTCGGATAAAGTAATGAATATCTATCATCCTAATCCCACCTGCACAGCCCCTCGGCAAAGACATCAAAAGGAAACAAGGTGCCTATGAATGGCAACCTTGGATCCACAAAACTCCACTCCTCCTTTGAGCATCTGAAACTTAGACATGGTAAGCTTAGAATAAACATGCATTTCACAATTATCATTCGGCCACATCAGATTAGAACAGAACTGCCAACAAACCCACATAATGAGTAAAGGGAGAGATTTAGAAAAAGGGTAGTGAGTATAACAATCCATGGGCATATATACTTACTAGGTTCTGTAGCAAACTTTCTGGCACTGGGAAAGGAGGACGAAATCCAGAATCAGCATCATTATTCTTCTGATCATTTGATTCATCAGGATTTCCATACGAAAAGGCAACAGCATGAAACCCACGGGCATTTGCATGTAGATCTGGAAACAAAAGAAAAGATTCAAGTCAAAATAAGACAACTTTACAGATAATTGAGTATAACAGCACAAGTACAAAAACATTACATTGAAGATGAGAGAGGTGAATTCATATCGAGTAAGAATATTCTTACTTGTCCCTCTGATACATGAAACTGTCGGTAAATTATCCGCCCTGCCAATTGATAAAGTGTAGTAGAAAGTATAATATTGATACAAACAAGTTACATAATTTCCATTGCTCGTAGCCAAGAATCGATCACAAAGGGTATAATAAAAAGGAATACAGCTATAATCCACAGATTCTGGCTCCTGTTTTAGAGAACCCCAATCTCACAATTTAGGTTATGATACTTATCCAATCCTAATAACAGAATATATTCCTCCATTAGCAACTCCTAATCAAACAACAATGTACTACTACGATTGCATCAATCATTTAAATAAATAAATAAATAACAGACCATTAAGAAAAAGGAATAAAATTTACATACCATTTTCGTCTTGATCGCCAGGTGAAGGCAAGTCAAGGTAGCGTTCGAGATTGAGCTCCAATTCGAGAGAGGAATCAGGATGAGGCGGCGACAAAGAAGATCGAGAAGGAAGCACGCGCCGCCGCTTGCGCGGGGGAGGAGGGGTTTCGAGGAGGTGGCGCACATCGTAACGATCGATGGATAGCGAATTCCAGTCGACAAGGGCTTCGCTCGAATTGACAAAGGCAGCCATGGGATCGTCGTCGAAAAGAAGGGCGTGGCGGCCAACCACCTCTAGATCCATCGGTCTCAAACTCTCCGATTGGTCAACCGATTTAACAGCGAATAAGAAAAGAGGATAGCTTGTCAACGGCGAAAAGTAAAGGTAGGGTTTGTAGCTGAATAATATAAAGCTATCTCCTGCAAACAGTCAAATTCAAGCATTTTAATCAAGCGCAACATCCAACAGGCTCACTAGAGACTTAAACCACATGTCACACATAGCTTCTTTAAACCTATTAGAACGGTCTCAAACTCTCCATTGTTCCCTAAAATGATGCTTTCACTCGTCTGCTAAGCTTCCAAAAATGATGAGTTAGGCTCAAAGTCAACTTGGTCCATAAAGAGATTTGATTTCGTATGAATTCTCAATGTAAGCTTCTATGGAAGATCTGAGATTACCTGCAATCGTACCCTAAAAACTCCATGGAAAAAAAAAATACGAATTCCCCTTCGCGATTTCTCGGATTTTCTTTCTTCCTTTCTCGTCTCCCTTCTTCTGTGACTTTTCTTCAGGAACCAAATCTTTCTTCCGGGGCTCTCGATATAGGGATATTTGTGATTTCTCGCCGTTGGATTTCAAAGAAATAGATCCAACGGTTTTAACTTAATCGGGGTAAAAAAATAATTTTAATAAACTTAAAGGGCCCTACAAGTAATAAAATAAGAGTTTCTCTCAGCTCAACTCAACTCAACTCAACATTGCTTCCCCCTCTCCTCCTCTCAGACAGACAGAAATCGTCCTTCAGCTGGTTCGGTTTCTCCTGCAACTGCAAGCATTAATGGAATATGTCGCAAAATTTGATCTCTCAAACGTTTATCGGTCTCTCCGATGGTTTGGTTTCTCCTGGTTCTAATCCATATATACATATTCAGATGGGAAACAATGTTGATTGAGAATAAGGAGTTTTAAGTAGTACTCATCTCTAGCTAACTTATGCTGCAGGAAACTACATCCATCCAAGTGTTTTGGAAGTTTCAAAAACAAGCAGAATCAGCCGTATCCATCTTGCCGGACTGGATAGTGAGATAGGTCGTGATGATGCCGGGTAGACAATCCTTATCCCGGCTTTGTGTATGATATGATTAAACCATGCATGCATGCCCTTGTTACTCTTAATCGCTTGGTGACAATATTGCCATACTTTACTCCTGATAACAAGCCTGTATTCTGACTTCTTACCTAAACTTTCAAGTCTTAAGAAACAAAAAGAATGAAACATGTTGCTGTAATCCAAATAAGTATTATAAAAATTGGAGCCAAATTCATATATACCATTAAAACAAAGCATAGCACAAAACAAAGGACCTGCTATATGGCAAGATGGATAGCGTATTTCAGTTATTGGGATATCTTTGATTATTGATTAATCTCCTTTTATTTTGTTTTTCCTATGATTTTTGCATGATTAGTTCCCTTAGGATTTTTCCTTGTTTGTTTCTCGTTTTCCTTGTGGCTAGTATAAATTTCCAAGTGCTTTGACGATTAAGAGGGATTCCGGTGGAGAGATTCCGATAGTTGAAAAGAAATCTTGACACCTCTTTCGATTATTAGGAATGAATTTTTAATATCCATTTCGATATCGACACGAGATTAATTCGAGAGATTTATATCAAAAATGTTAACCAAATTATAAACTAAAATGTCAACATCAAATATAATGATACAACGTTGTATAATCGAGTTAAATATAAAACTTCTAAGAGAAATAGAAGATTTTACTATTTTTCTTATGACCCGTTTTGTTATGATTTTGTATAATCTGAAATGAAATTGATTTCATTTATATAGTTTGGTTATATTTCATTTATTCTATGAAAATGAAGATGACCCGTTTTTTTATTATTTCACCGAATAAAAATTGGTTCTTCTCATGATCTGTTTAGAGGACATTAATATTAAAAATAAAAATAAAATATATAAATTTAATTATCATTTTCATTATTTAATTTCTTTGTGAAATCCTAATTCTAACAATTATTATTTCACTAATTTCACTTATTCGATCAAAAATTTATATATGGATCAAAATCAAACAAGCCATTAGCTTCTTCGGCCACTTACCAACCTACCACTGAAAATGCAGAAGTAACCCTTTTTTTCCGGCCCACGCTAACAGACAGTCTTCGTTATTCGTTTCCTTGACGTGTCAACGTGTCAATTGGGCTTAATATTTGGGCTTTGTAAGGTACGGACTTATGGGCCCTATTGCACATTTCACTTCACAAACAAAAAGTACCAATCTGCACTAAGATGGGCTTTTCCAACCACAAACATAATCACATATGATACCCCCGATTTACGATCAAATTTAAAAACTATAAAAAGGGAAACATGTCAAGCCAAAAAGAATGTGTATATTCATCATGTACATCTCTCATTACCTCACCTTTTTGACAACTACATATAGAGATATGCCCAAAATAATCCAAATAAGTCATACCCACCCCACATCTAATTAAAATTATATTATAATCTATCTATAGATATATATATATATATATATATCCATAAATTAATACAAATAAAAACCAAATTAAGAAATTTAAAAAAAAAATTAAGAAAAAATCATAGACAACCATCTTGTAGTGACGAATGATTGTTATTTAGTACCCTGTAGGGAATTGGCAGGTTCCAAACTCTGCAAAACACGCAAAGCAAAAACCACAGAATTAATCATGATTAACCATATGATTAAGAGCATAATCATGAGAATTAGGGACTACTCACTAGGAGGCTGAGTGACCACGTAAGCCGCACCGCCAAAGTCACACGTGCCTGTAGCACGTGACTTCATCTGATAATAGCTGTTGAAAGCGTAAGAAGCGTGGGCCTCAAGCGAATTAGGATTGTAACACGTGGCACCTTCCTGAATCGGACGGCAATCAGCCCCTCCTTCGCCGCACGCATAATCAATCGCATCCTGTAGCTTCTTCACCCCAGCATTCCCATTAGCCACACACCAAGTCTGGCCTACAGCTGACGTGGACACCTCCCCGCCAGTTACCGGAACCTCAGCCTTGCTCTTGTTGACCGGCGTTGACTCGCCACTCACCACGTCAGCTGCATTAAGTGGTATCTCATACACCTTTTGCTCATTCGGGTAGAAAAGCCCATAATTCCTCTCGGATGTGGGCCCAGGTTTCTGATCTTCGTTAAACAAAGCAAACAGAAAAACGTTAAGTGGGTCCTGCGGTCTCAAAGGGGTCCCACTTCCAGTCAGCACTCTACGAACCAAATTCCCATTGTACGACGCCGCATTAGACGAACCCGCCCCAACTTCATTCTCATCGCCCTTAGACGGCCAGCCAGTCTCCGTTATAACCATCTTTATATCGTCGTATTTAATTGCCGACATGGCAGCAAAAACAGCGTCGATCTGAGCATCCAAGAGATTGGTATACTTCAACCCGTTTCCCGAATCCACCACACCTGGATTATCCTTAAACAAAGCGTAGTCTAAGGAAATCTGATCCGAATTTGCTGCGTAAGCAAAAAACGGGTAAGCGTTGACCATGAGGTAGGATCCGGTTTGACGGAGAAAATCCAACATGGGTTTAATAACCGGTTCGATTAGATCCGATTTGAAGGATCCAGATGAAGACGGGTAAGAAGTTTGTAGAGCGGATAGAGCGATAGGAGAAGAGATTTTGATGGAGGAATTAAGGTTGTTTTTCAGGAGGGAAGCGTGTATGTTCTTCATGGCGGCTACGAGAAACCGGGTCGTGTTATTCGGGTCGACGAATACCTCATTTCCGACAGCTATGGATTCGATTTTTGTGGCCGGGTAGTACTGGGTTATGTTGGCTTTGACCCATTTTTCGGCTACTGACGGGTCGGATGCTACCGAGGAGAGGAGCTCGTTGGGTATTGCGACGACGACGTTTATGCCGGTGTCGGCTAAGGCGGAGAGGACGGTTGAGTCAGCGTCGTAGAGTTTGATCCGGTTTATGCCTTGCGCTTTGAGAAGCTGTATGACTTGTGTCGGCTGTGGTAAGTTGTCTGCTATTCTTCCATAGTTCACTCCTATCGAACCACCTCCCTCTGTAAAAAAACAAATGTAAAATTAAATCGTTAGAATGAGCGTTTTGGCCAAAATCCCTTTTGAAAATGAAGTTCGAGCGAATTCCACCATCATGCATGCATGCATGATGGTAGAATGCATGATGGAAGAGATAGTACGTACCAGAAAAGGAAATGGTGGAAAAGAGCAAGAAGGCTAGTATTATGGAAGAGTGAATGGCCATGATTTGCTTCTTTGAGAAGAAGATCAGCATAAGCATGAATGAAAGAAAGAAAGAAGGAACGAGAGACTAAAGAGAGAGATGGAAACTGTTGTTTTATAGACTCTTTGAGTTGGAGAGAGAGAGAGAGTCGTGAGGAGTGGTTAAGTGGGAGAGAATGGTAGGGAGAGAGAGAGAGAGAGAGAGGGCGAGAAGAACTGCAAGAAATGGAGTAGATGGTGGGACCCGCATAGAGGAAATTGGAGTCTGGAAAATAGCTAGAAAAAAGAGAAAAGGGTGACCTACCTAGTTACCCATTCCCATATGGAAACAGTACGTACAGAACCCAAACTCCAGTTTGCACTGCAAATTTTGTCCCCTCAACGGGCGGGAAGATGAAAAGAAGGCCCGGTTCGATCACCTACTCGACCGTTTTTTCTCATTTATTACTATTATTTAGTAATTATTAAAAAATAATAATAATAATAATGTTTGATGACATGACTCATTGCATATGATCAGGGGTCATGTCAGAATGTCGCATTCTTCTAGCCGTTCACGTGTTCTTATTCGTTGATCCGACGCTGATTATGATTCTTTGTGTTTTGGTGTTTTCTTTTTCCACCTTACCATAATGATTTCACGACATTAATGTTGTCCGTTTTTATCGCCTTTCTTAAATATGTACGTTGGGACATTAAGACATTATACCATTTTATTTAAATATATAATATAAATTAATTTTAATTTTAATTGAACTACTTATAAAAATATCATATTATTTAAATAATATAAATATATTTAATTAAATAATGTCATTAAAACTATATAATATAAATAAATGCATATATACACGGCTCAAACAATTCATTACTCAATTTACGGGATCTATATAGTTATGGTTATGGCAATGACATTAAAACTATATAAAATAAATATATGAACACAATATGCATTAATTTAAATAGCTTCTTGCTAGTATGTACTAGCCAACGGCCGACATTTGGATAATTTAATGTGATATCAGTTTGGACCCAGCAACGATTAATTATGTAATATTTATATAGTAAAGTTAGGCAAAATTCAATTAAAACCCATAAAATCTTATTTAATGTATGTATAGATGGCCGACATATAGTATTTGGTTCTCACCATAAGGCCAGGGAAAATGGTGATAGTATTTTTCTTAAACTGAAAAAAATGCATTGAATTTGTATTTGAATTATCTCGAATTGAATTTTTTTTTTATTTAACGAATATTGAGCTGCATTTTTTCAGACTTATATGTAAGCCGATACTTCATCATTAGTTGGAGCCAAAGATCATGTCAGTCTGATTGTATAAACGCTGCGATATATTATGGGATCAAAAATACACTTTCATATAATATTTTATATTTTAAAATATTAGTACTTAAATTTATATTTCGATTAGAGTGATTTATAAATTTAAAAATAAGATCGGACTTATTACTTATAAGACCTAACGATCACAGTTTGTGAGGGTCATTAGAGGCGTCGCTTAGGAGATTTGGAATATGATGAGTTTAAGATCATCACACGGGAGATAATCTTACTCACTACTCATGACGTTATGAATTTGTCTCTAAATCAAAAGAGATCTTTGCAGATCTTATCAAATTGAGAGATGTTATCGCGGATCCTATCAAGTCAAGAAAGATTTTACTAGGTCATGAATTTTACTTTAAAAAAACTCTATTGGGTGTACCATATAAATGCTTTATCTATGAGGTACCTTAGGTATATGTTTAAATGCATATAATTCAAGGTTTTTTTATTATTATTATTGATTATCTTAAGTATGTTACTAACTTAAGCATCAAAGATGGTTTGTAGATGGTAGCCCCTACTTTTCCTTCATGTTTTCTTCATTGTGCATGTGTGACTCGATAAACATATTGTTGGGGTGAATTTTGGTATCAATGATTTGGCGACGACCATGAGGAACACTAATTTCCTTTTGAGATCAAAAGTTCACAAGATGAACACAATCGTAGAGAATAACAACTCAATAGCTACCTTAAGGGGAGATCTGGCGACGCTGCTTAGGGAAATCTAGCAGCGAGCATCGGCACTCCATATTGCTCCTCAGTGCATACCACCATCAGCCCCTAAAAGGTCGGTCAAGCAACATTGGCAAGGGCCCAAATGCGCTCCCCCGGTTCCACGTGGGAGGATATTATCGAAATCATGTGAAATGTTGTTACTGAGCATACAACATCAATGATGATGCAGATGAGGGAGGAGATTAGCGCCCCCATGGCCATCGAGTGAGGTTAACTGGACAATAGGAAGATAGGCATGACACCAGCATCGAAAGCTCCTCCTCATCAAGAAATGACGACCTTCCAAGGGAGAAGACAAATAAAGAGCGAAAAAGATGCTCTTCTGACCCCAATGACATGACCCAAAAATTTGAGGAACTGAGAAAGGTGATGAAGACTAAAGGGGTCTCAATTTCCACGCACTCGGATAGAAAGAAAAAAAGCTCCTTCGCTAGGGGGATTATGGAGGCGGACATACCACGGAAGTTTAGGAGGCCTCAAGTTCGGGCACATGATGGGATTAGAAATTCGAGGGACCACATTGAGTCAGACATTACTACAATGAAGCTCTAGTGCATGGCGGAAAGCGTAACGTGTCGAGCCTTCTCCACTACCCTAGAAGGCACAACAAGAGAATAGTTCAAAGGGTTAGCCCCGAGATCAGTAGGTACCTTTGACGAGCTCAGTGACCTTTTTGTTGCCAATTTCACTAGAGTATCAACAACACTCCCCTGGTGACAAGTCTATAGTCAGTCAGACAGAAGGGGGGAGAGCATTTCCTAAACTTTATGGAGAGATTCAACAAAGAGGCTCAAAAATGGGAAAACCTAAGCGACTCGAGAGTCCTTCATGCCTCATGAATAGGGTTCTGAACAAAAAGTTTCTCAAAACGACAACGGAAAAATGCCCAATGACCCTCTGCATAGCTGTGAATGAAGCGGACATGATTCGGGTAGACGATCAAGTGTTTAAATCCCTGTTGAGGGGATATGCTTGGGTCCCAGCAAAAGCTCTATAAAGAGGAATGATAACAGCAAGAAAAAGAGGACACAAAGAGGGATCGAGAGAAAAGTCTGAATCGAACAAATAAAAATTATCATTATAAGTCAGATAATTTGACACCCCTAACTATCAATGTGGAAGTAATTTTCATCAAATATGAAAATCATGACCTATTAAAAAAAGCTCTCCCTCCCCGTTGAAGGGGACCTAAAGGAACGAACATGCACCTATACTACTACTTTCATGACAAACAAGTTCATCGAACGAGTGATTGTTGTCACTCAAACGAAAATGATACAAATCGGGACTGTTATCTTGGTATCATGATGTATATAGCAGTCTGAACGGGAGACTGTTACTTAATTGTATCAATTTTGCAATATTCATTCAAACGAAAAACGGGTACGTACAAAAACAAAAATGTCGACATCAACTTTGAGATTGGCAGCCATGTTTAGGAGACAAGGCAAGTTCTAATTCATGGATAGTTAAGTAAACATCATCATCAGTTTCTAGCTAGTTTCAAGCCAACGCCTACTTTTGTGGAAAATATGATCACCCACCTTAGCCACCGTTGGTTTGTGGGTTTTCTTAATTATATGCAGTCTTGGTGTCTCATCACCAATTCATTGAAAATTGGCCTTTGTTTCATACTCAGCCTGTATATCTATTGTTTAATTTCATCCTTAGAACATTCAAAATATTATATTTTAATTATTATAATCAAATTTATAAATACTAAAATTAAAATCTTTCATAATCAACAACGTTATAATCTTTAAAAGCTAATCGTCTTTTCTAATTTAATTCACTATTTTTAATTAAGTTTCATTTTCTATACCTTTTTATTTTTCATTCTTTACAACTTCATATCTCTATATATAACCACCACATTAACAACTGTTTTAAGAATATTGGCGACTTGTTGTCGTAGAGTATAAGACTAGAATCATAATGGTGTTTCCAAGTCTTTTTAAGTAGCTATGCATTTAATATTTGATACATCAACAAGAAGTTAGCTTAAAGTACACTCAATGTTACATGTTACAATTTTCAATCAAAGAACATAGCTTAGGGTCACGTGCATAATGTTCAGCTCGTGTGACACCATAATCCCTTTAGAAATTCTCTAATCTTGCTATGTGTCTATTTATGTCGAGGGTCCCTGGATATCTGGATATGTAACTGTCTTAAGCCCTCATACATGAGTTAAACTTTATCCTATCATTCATATGGATCACGTAGCGATGTCGTATTATATACGGATACCAAATAATATAGATCAAAAAGCACACCTACATTACGAGATACACATTAGTCATACAATTTGGTACTAGGAACGATCTCGAATAGGAAAGGCTACCTCACCGAACACTAAGAAATCTGGGACGTGACATTACTCTCGGTTTAAATTGTTTTCAAAACTAAATTGTATTATAAAATAAAATAAAATAAAATAAATATAATATATCTATATAGAGTAAAAATTCAATAAATTAATATTATTAATTTAATAAAATATTAAATTATAAACAAAATTTAATAAATTATTCTCAAATTATAATAATAAAAATTATTAATTTATCGAGATTATTATACTGTATTTGAAGAAAATGACTCGTCCTCGATGCACCGAATCGAAGGAAAGATCTTGGTCTTCAATTACTTCATGGGACCCTCGAATGGAATAAAAAGTATTCATTGTATTTTCTCTTCTTCTAGGAATAAAAAATAGAAAAACGATTGACCGAGAGGCTTGAGATGATTTTAAATTCTTATTGTTATGATCTTGTACAAGTTACAAGAAGTAGGTAGTTTCAGTTGGGAAGAATGATAATCATGAAATCATGCTTGATCATGAAGTTTGAAGAAGACATGTAACAATTCCAACATTCTTACTTGCTTAAACGAATAGCTAAACTAAATTACATACATATAAGCAATATTAAAAATTTAAATCTACGTCCAAAATCTTAATACAGATTATCAAATATTTTGGAAGCTCGTTTTACTTTTTCTCATATACAATGTTACCCTCGAAACAACAAACACTATATCACTTGTTATTATTTAATAAATCCAATATCATTTATTGACTTGTGAGTAAGTTTTGGTAACCTAAACCGAGGTAAGATAAGGTGGTTTTGGTGCTTGAGTTGGTACACTTTTGTTTTTGTCGTGGACATATGTAACTTGTAAGATAATCTAATGCCCGTTGACAAATCGAATGTCTACACTATGGTTAGAAATGAGAAGCTGCCACTATTTTTTTTTTTTTTGCCGGAACGAAATTTCCTATATATGCCGTTTTTTTTTTTTTTTGGAGGTCTTGCCTTTCACACTAAGGTAATAAGTGGCTCATGAATGTTGTCTATGCATGGGACCATGCATAATAAATGGAAGTCAAAACAAAATCCGTGAAATGGATTTGAGGATTTTTTTTTTTTTTTTTGTCCGAAGAGTTAATTTATTTAATTTAAAATTAAATAAATAAAATGATTTCGATTGAATTAATAATTTATCAATTATTTAATTATAATTTTTTTATTTATCTAATTTCAATTAAAATCAGTAGTTTTATTTATTTAAAATTCAATAATTCATAATAAAAATAGTTTTCGGTTAGAATGAATTTATTTATTTATTTATAATTATTATATTATATATTATTTAAATTTTATTATAATTCTTATATAATATTATAAATTTAAGATAATGAAATACATAATTCAACTAAAAATATAATCAAAATCAATATTTCTTACTCATTTTTATACAATTAAATTATTATTATAATTCTCTTTTTTTTTTTTTTTTAATTCTCGCTCTCCTTCTGGTTTGGTTTCATTCATAGAATAAAATCTTGTCCAAATTCTTGTAAATTGTGTGCCAGGTTGTACAGCTGTTATGGGTCGGCCCAATATTGGCCCAAATAATAAGGTTGAGCGTATTTTATTGGGCTAGTACAGCTGTTAAGGGTCGGCCCAAGTTTAATGTCTTCATTCATGACTGCTATTACTTGCACTGTCCGATCAAAACCCCTGAAAGCTATCCAGACCGTCCATTTCTTTGCAAAATTCCCGGTCCCGGGTTCTTCTCCACTCACAAATATTTTGCGAAGACAGATTCCTGAGAGTTGGACAGAGCTGCCATCTGCCTACTTTGATCGGAAAGCGAATCGGGAAACTTTTTCCGGCGTGAAGAGAAGATGTCCGGCGTAACGAACGAGGAGGATAAGAAGCCGGCAGATCAGTCGGGCCACATCAACCTCAAAGTCAAGGGCCAGGTCTCTTTCTCACTCACTCGATTCTTGAGTTTTCTTCTTTTACTTTAGGTTTCGATCTTATTTCTAGGTATTCTTTGCCTTTTTTTTTTTGGTGAGTACTCTGTTGGATTTGTACGGTCTGCTTGTGATCAACTTGAGGTTTTGCTTTATAGAATTTGAAAAAGTGCGTAGAGAAATTAGGTTGATGAAGTGGTAGATCCATATGCTTTTGTAGGGTTTTGATTCCAGCGTCCTTGTGATTGATGAGCAGTAGATTTTACTGGTATTCGGGCTATAGGATTTCATGCTTGTTTCGAAGAGTTTAGCAGTTTAGGGTTTTTTTTCTTTATTAAGAAAGCGTTATTATTAAGTTTGGATAAAATCTTTAAGGAGGTTTCATTGTATTATAGTCAAAATACGAAAGAATTTCTCAGCGTGCTTCAGGATTTTAGGCTTCATAGAAGCGCAAATTTGTATTTATATGATATCGTAGTTCAATATTGTAACCTTTTTGCATATGGGAGAGTGCTATTTCATTTGGAACCGTTTGATTTTTTGGTTTTGGCTATGTCTTAACCAGTATTCTAGTCTGTTTGAGGTGTCTCATTGAGGAGTTAAGGTGGATTGAGAGTGAAGTTATTAAATAGATTGGTGGTTCTAAAACTATGCTTTAATATCTGGAGCTGACTTTCCTTTTACATTATAAGAGAAAGAACTATTGATTAGAACTATGCCTTTTCTTAGTAAAATTTTGAATATTTGTGTTACATGTGACAAGTCGATTTGGGTACTTCCAAATTGATTTTCTATGAAAAATGGGAATTTAACTTCAGTTTTGATGTTTCCAAATCGATATCTCGGGGACAAACAAGTATTTCTCTTACAATTCAAGAATATAAGCAGCTTGATGAAACAAATATTTTTTGTAAATTTTCATCTCATCTGCTACTTTGGTCATACTTTGTAGGATGGAAATGAAGTGTTCTTCAGGATCAAAAGAAGTACTCAACTGAAGAAGCTCATGAATGCTTACTGTGACCGGCAATCTGTTGAGTTCAACTCCATTGCCTTCTTGTTTGATGGTCGCCGGCTCCGTGCTGAGCAGACCCCAGATGAGGTCTCTCTCTCTGTCTGTCTCTCTCTCTGATACTAATTGCTATTGTTCAAGCAATTCATTCTAAAACCAAACATGTTTCCTGCTTACAGCTGGAAATGGAGGATGGAGATGAGATCGATGCAATGCTTCACCAGACAGGAGGAGGAGCTATTATCTAAATCAATAACTATGTCTTGTTTTTCAGCAATTGGGCCAGAGTAAAAAGTATTTGGTAGAAGTAGATTTTCGATTTTCTTAACGATGAATTCCTGGATGACTGTATTAACACCTTTATTATACTTGCCAAGTACTACTGAACTTTGTTTGTTACATGTGTGCTTTGTAAATAAGATGGTATTACGGGTATCCTTCTGGATCCATATGATTTGGAATCTTCAGGAGGTGGTAGTGTTTTCTACTTTGTCTATGAACTGCTATAATCTTCCTAAATAAAGAGTTCAATTAGACTACATAACAGGGTCCAAGGAATAACATATTTTTACTTACTCCGATTTAGCCGGTGATATAGTAGTCCTTACCGTTTTCCGGGAT